>CM053769.1:536622258-536684297 GCA_028658325.1 Potorous gilbertii | reverse complement strand
TTTTTTTTCAAAATAACTAACGTGGAAGTATGTTTTACATGACTAAACATATGAAATCTATAGTAAATTACTTGCCTTATCAAAGAGAGTAGAGGAGCAAAAGAGAGAGAATTGGGAACTCAAAATTTTTAAAAGAGTGTTAAAATTGTTTCTACATTTAATCAAGAAAAAATAAAATTTTAAAAATTTAAAAAAGAAAATACTATTTTAAAATAAATAATAATTTTATTTCAAAAAAATAAAGGAATGGAAGGGCCTTGGAGAGACTTTGGGGCATTGTGTAACTGATTCTAGGCTCCTAATCATGTGAGGGACAACAGTCTATTTTAATGGCAGCAGGTATAGACTCAGAACTATGGATGCTTTCAAAAGGCCTTACTCAGTTACAGCCATGTTCTCTTTGGCTTCTGGAGGAATTCTTGCTTTAGCTACAATTCATCCGAGTCTTACAAATCACTCCTTGCTCCTCTCTTTGGAGCAACAACGTTGAATTGGTGCAAAACTCAGATGCTAGGATGTTGGCATGCCAGGATGAAAGAGGCCTGGAGGCTTGTGCTCTTGACCTTTCAAAATTCACAAGGTCAGAGCCACCATATTAATCTCCTTCACCCAAAATGAACTGGGGCAAGCAAAAGACCAAGTTGACTTCAGAGGGAGAGGGCCCAGGACATCTCACAGCATTGTCTCTTCACTAGGAGCTGTATGGTAGAGAGTCAAACCAAGAGTGTAGATGTACAGAGAGAGAGACAGAGAGACAGAGACAGAGAGAAAGAGAAACAGTGAGAGAGAGAGGCCAAGGTTGACAACAAGTCTTTTATAGATGCCCTTAGTTCCAATTGTATTATTAAATGTAGCTAATCAGAAAGTTTATGTGTGCTCTAAGATCACTTCCATTGCATATCATCAATTCTTCCAGAAGCCAGCTCCCTAGTCTCTCCCACAGAGTAAGCTCAGAGCATTAAGATTAATGTCTAACAAGGACAGAAAGGCAGGTGACAGCCGAGTTGTGGAGGTCTTTAAAATGCCTACCATGTAAATGTTGCCAATAGAGAGCTGACCAGGGAATCAGGAAGATCTGGGTTCAAGTCTTGTCACTGCTACATGACCCTTACTTAACTTATCAGTGCCTTGGGAAACTCTCTAAATGAGAAGTTTCAGAATGTTTCTTACCAGGAGTTTCCTAAATCAATGAAATCACTGGGCATACTAAGAAAAAAATAGTCCTTTTCCTCAAGGAGATTGTATTCTATACACATGAATCCAGGTAGTGCAGTGGATAGCCTCTGGGACTAGAGTCAAGAAGATCTGAATTCAAATCCAGCCTCAGACACTTACTAGCTGTGTGACCTTGGGCAAGGCACTTAATTACTCTCTGCCTCAGTCTCCTCATCTGTAAAATGGGGATGATAATGGAATCTACCTCCTAGAGTTGTAAGAATTAAATAAGATAATTATAAAGCACTTAGCGCGGTAGCTGGTCTATATTAAATGCTAAAAATTATTATATAAATGTAAAATGCTATAGAAATGTTAAAGTACATATATCAATGTTATAAATATATATATATATATAAATAAGAATGTTTATAAATATACAAATATTTGTAAACATAAATATTAAATGCTAATTATCACAATTACTATTACGCATGTTGTTATTGTAGTATTATGTGTTTGTTATATATTTGGGGATTGAATGAATTGAATTCCACATTTCTCTATACCTCAGATTTCCGGGAAGGTTCTATAATACTCTGATCTGCCCAAAGCTACCTCCTTCATCTTGTAAGCTCCTCGAGGGCAGGACCTATTTTTTGCCTCTTTTGTATCTCCAGTGTTTACCTCCATGCTTGGCACATGATAAGTGTTTAATGAATATTTACTGATCGATTGATTCAGGGCAATGTCCTGTCCATACTGAAGGATTCCCAATCAATCACAAAAGCTACTTTAAGCTTCAGTTTCTTAATTTGTAAAAATTGGCAAAGTGAAACTTGGACTATTTACCTTGGGGGGTTATTGTGAGACAAAACATCTTGCCAACTGTAAATTTGTTTATATCAATTTTTAACTATTGTCCTTGTTTTTCTTTTTAAAAATCTATGCTTTTTTCGGAGTGCCTTTGCTCAAGATTCCTTGTGATTGCCACACTGCCAGGTAACATATGACATTATGAGTGATACCATTGCTGTCTAAAGGGTAAAAACTTGCATGCCCATGTATTAGAGGCAAAATTTGTTATTGTTAAATTGTAATTCATGGAGTTGTAGATGTTAAACAGCAGTATCAGAGGCTGAGGGAGGACTAGACTTAATGTAAGGAGAAAAATCTCCAGTAATTATAGCCCTTCAAAGACGCATGGGGTGCCTCAGGAAATAGGAGGTAATAGACTTTCCTTCACTGGTGAAATGACCTTCATGTGAATTCTGGATGATGACTTGTTGGTCATGTAGTAGAGGGGATTCTTGGTCATACATAGAATGGACCAGATAGCCTCTGAGTGTCCTTTTTTCTGAGGAGAAAACAAGTTGGAAAAAAATCTGAGTGATTTTTTTTAAAGGTATGTACATGACAGTGACAGTCATGGTATAATGGAGAGGACCCTGAGATGAGTTAGGACATTCAGTTTCTAACACTGGTTCTGCCATTAGCCAGCAAGAGTTCACTTCATCTTTCTTGGCTTCGTCCATCAAATGAATGACTTGAACTTTTATGTCCCTTGAAGGAGATGGCTTAGTGGAAAAAAAATAGAATTCCTGGATTCAAGACCTACCCCTTACATCCCCTGTCTGGGGTACCCTGGGAGACCATAGGCAAGTCACTAATCTCTTCAGTACCCTAATACCATATGTTATAGACAGCTTTCTGACCTGTATCACAAGAGAAGGTTTCTCCAAAACCCATGAAATCACAGATTCAGACCACAAAAGGTCCCTTATTAGCTCTAACATTTTATGATTCCAAGGGTGTGTGTTCTAAAATACTAAATCACAGAGCATTTCACACACACACACACACACACACACACACACACACACACACACCTTGTAAACAATTTTCATGTCATATTCTCTCTTTTTATTCCATGGATTTCCTAGAAGTCCTGCAATATGCCCTCATCATTTCAGTGCTTGGTCCTTACCAAAGAGTTCCAGATTGACAGCAAAAACCAAAGGGAATAGATGCATCAGGTATATTTAGGGGAAAATATTTTATTGTGTGTTCCTATGCAACCAAACTCTGTGTGTGTGTGTGTGTGTGTGTGTGTAGGTCTGTGTGTAGATGTTGGGATTTTTTTTAACCAACTCTATTCCTTGGTTGTTATAAGATTAAAACAATTTTCTCCCTCAGTAAATACTTCCCTTGAAAACCACTGGAAGCACATAATTCACCAGTCCATTTGTAGCTTCTATTTTCTTTTGGGCTGGGAGGAAATCATGATTGTGTGCTTGTTTTCTCGTCTAAGAGTCCAATGTTGAACAAGTGATGGATAAAAACAGTAATGTTTCAGTGACCGCCCCGAGGCATTTTTCATTCATTTTGAAGTTCAAAAAAGATAGGTAAGCACGGAGGTACTTTGGTAAAGATGGGTCGGTGGGGCTTGGGGGCAAATTATTCTTCTATCCTCAGTAAATGTGATGGGTACTTTCATTAAACCTGCAGGGGATTTTAAGGTAGCTTTATTCCTATTTCAAAAATACATTCAAAGACTTTTTATTCCTGGATCATTTTCTCCACTATGAAATCTACTAAACATTTCAGGCATGCAGTGGATTTTTATTTTAGTTGGAAATAATGGGAAAGAGCAGAACACATATGTGTGTATATATACACACACACATATAAACAGAAGCATTACCTCAAATCACTACAGATTTGAATGAAAAAGGCATTTAAAAGAAAATCATGAAAAGATTGCACAGTTGATGTCAAGGAATAGAAAAACTTGTTTGTCCTTGAAAATTAATTCATCTGTCACTGATTAGCTGCCCAAGTTTGCCTGGTGCTTTTGGGGGAAAAAAGCATTCCTGCTTATTGCAAATTGGTACATGGACATGGCTAGTACCAGAAAGATATAGAGAAATGTTATGCTACATTGAGAAACAGTGTGGTTTTCCTCACTACTTATGAAATATTGTCAAGCAATCTTATATAATCTTATCAAATCCAAAAGAGATACTGTTAGAAAAGACCTGTTAAAGCTATATTTGTTCAGAGTCAAGCTTTTTTTTGTCACTTTTAATAGTCAACAAGGAATCAGACCCCCTGAATTAACTGGCAAGGATTATTTTGGGTTTTAGAATACAAGCAGCCAAGGTGCTCATGTCCATAGGCCTAAAGAACCAAAACTATGGTTGGCAGGAAAACATGGAGTGAAAGCAGACTTCAGAGTACTCAAGTTATTGATCTCAGTTTCACTTGACATACTCGAGAGCAATAAGAAGGTGGGGAAAGGAATGGTAGTGAACATTTCAAAGATAATCCCTTATCCAAGCATGAAACATTAATTTTCCAAGATGCGTTCACAGCTCTTAGCATAATAAGGTAAGGCAATCTCCCCAGCCATCTCTTCATCAATTACTTAAATTCTATCCTTGTTCAAGTCAAAACATTGTCCCATGATGTTACAGGTCCTCTCCAGAAATGAAGACCAAATAATAGCCACCACCACCATCATGCTACCTGGAGGACTTAACACCTATATCTCTAGAGCTCTCACCATGCTGCTCCACTATCCTGACTGGTGGTTGCCTTATTTTCCCATTACATGTGGGCTCAATTCCAGTGTTTCCTTTGCTTCATTCCTCAGCTATTTCTTCATCAGCTACTATGACACCTTTACTTTCTGTTCCTCTGCTCCTTCCTACACACCGCCACTGCCTCCTTAGCAGTTCTGGAAATCAAAATAATAACTCTATCATTGCTTTTGGGAAAGGTGTATCAATCAACTCCCCTATGGCTCCACTCACCATTCCTGTACCTTTCCAAACTAAAACATCTGGCTACCATTCTCATATATGTATTATCACTTTAATAAGAATGTAAATTCTTTAATGTTAAGGAATATCTTTGCTTTCCTATTTACACCCCTAGCACTCAGCACAACCTTTAGGACACAGTAAATGTTATATAAATGCCTTCATTCATTCACTTTTAAAAGATGAGAAAACTCAGGCACAGATATGTTATGTGGCTTTCTTAATGTCACCCCACTCTGGACCCTTAGGTTTGTGGGACTCTGCTGAGAGAACACTGTAAGCTAATAGCCCAAATGGGAAATTGTGGCAGTCCCCAAAGGCATGTAAATACCATACAGAAACTTTCTCTAATAGTCAGAAGAATTGAAAGAGCATTGAAATAAAGGAGAGCTTTGGAAGCAAACTGGGTAGCTCTCTCGAACCTTTTCTCCTGGGAACCCCCATTTGTCTGTGTCCGGAGGGTTTCTGCTGTCTTTGCACCCAGATTTGTTCTGTGGTGGACCCATCACAGGAGTATGGAACGGAAGAGAGGAAACTTCATTGAATTTCACTGGCTGGATATTATACAATTCTCAAAGTGAGGTTTTAGAAATAAAATCTACAGCCATAAGAGGAGAGCTCTACAAGGAAGACCAGAGGAATACTTTGCTTAGTGAAGTCATTTCTGCAGAGGTTGCTTCACCCTGCTCCCCAGAACGGACCACTAATCTTGCCTTATTTAATTCTGACAATTTAGTATTTGCCTTCCAAGATGGAAATTAAATGCTGAACTGGCAGGAAGTGCTCTTGAAATCTCATGGCTGTGGCAGCAGCTTCATTTTCAAGTCATTGTTTGCCCAAGCTTGGGCTCTGCCTTTCAGTACAGTTTTCCAAGCAGTCCCACTTAACCAGTTTTTTTTTTAATCTTAAACGCCAATCTGTAGGTTTTAATCCCTTCTGATTAATCCCTTCTCATTCTGATAGGCATTATTTTTAAAGGTAGAGTTACTTATTGCTGTACAAACCTTGTAGGTCTGTTTAGGGCTTTAACTTCCAGTGTATTTTCATATCCATTATCTCATTTTCATAAAAGCATAGAATTTTAGAGCAGGAAAGGATCTTACCACTCATCTAGTACAATGTCTTCATTTTTAATATGAGAAAACAGAGAAAAAGTGACTTATCCATTGTCAGGGAGCTAGTCCTAGTAGCAGAAATTCTGACCTTGCCTGAGTACAAGTTCAGGATATTTTAACCGAATTCCACCGCTAAAAGTTGGTAGGGACTTCAGGCCTATAGAACTTTAAAAGCTCAGCACCTGAGCAGAATATTTAAGGCCTTCTATAGTCTGATTCTAACTCATCTTTCCATCTTTGTCTCCCACTCCTCTTTCCATAATCTTGGTTCCAGATTCGTCAGGATTCTGCTGGGACTTCTAGGTCTAAAACCATGGTGTCAGTACAACCACAGCCATGAGATTCCCTTTCCATGTATCCACTCTGACTGCCGCCCTCAGTCTACCTCTGCCTGTCTGTTCTGCCATAATTATTTTGCTTCATTTTTCTCTGTGAAGCATCTTGTTCATAGCTGCTCAGGACCATACCAGGATTCCCTTTTTCACTTTTCTATTTTTAATGATATAAGGGAGATACTAACTAAAACTGGCTATTTCTATCAGGGACAATGCACTAGAATGGCGACTCACACGAAGGGCATTAGAAAGATACTCCCTCCTCTTTGGAGGTACTTTTAGAGCCCTGAGGGGAAGATATAGTCTTGCTTTGGAACTCAGTGTGAATTCAATGGAGTGTGAATTCAGAAAAGGACACGGGATTTCTGAAGACTTCATTAATGTTCTTCTTAAAATTGGGCATACAGAACTGAAAACAATGCTCCATACGTAGTCTGACCAAATCACAGTACAGTGGGTCTGTCACCTTCCTAGTCCTGTGCCCTATGCCTCTCAACATGAGATTAACTTTCTTAGCTGCCACATCATAGCTTTGACTCACACTGAGTCTCCAGTTCACTAAAATCAACAGATCTTTCTCAAATTGATATCTACAGTTTCCCTATATTTCATCTATGAAATTGTTTTTGAACACAAATATTAGACATAACATTTATCCCTGCTAAATTCCTTTGATTAGATTTGACCTGATCTTCTAGACCAGGAGTCATTAACTATGACCTATGGGTCAAAAGCAACCCAACATTTGTTTGTATGGCTCATGAACTAAAAATGGATTTTACATTTTAAAAATATCAATGCAAACTTATACTCTAAGTTTGTATTTTAAAAATAAACTTGCATTTTTAAAATGCATTTTTTTACATTTAAAAACCATTCTTAGCTCATAAACCATAAGGAAACAGATGGCAGACCAAATTTGGGCTATAGGTTACTGTTGTTCTCACTCCAAATCTAGACTATCAAGATATTTAAAATTTAAAACTCTCCATGTGTTCACTCCAACTCCCAGTTTTGTGTCATATGAAAATTTGATAAACATATTATCTATGCTTTTATTTAATTAATTGAAAAAAATGCTAAATAATATAGAGCCAAGCATAGATCCCTGGGACATTCCCCTGTAGACCTCCTTCTAAGTTATTGACTCTTCTTTGGTGTTAGCCACTCAACCAATTCCAAGTTCATCTAATAGTACCATCATCTACATCATATTTTCTGGCTTTTTATACCATAATAGCATGAGAGATTTTTCCAGATACTTTCCTAAAATCTTGATAAACTATATATTTAATGCATTTCTTGATCTGTCAGTCTGTTAACTCCATCATAAACCAAAATGAATTTGGTTTGGCATAACCTATTCTGATGAAAGCAAGTCTTCTCTTTGTGATCACTACTTATTTTCCTAGATATTTATTAACCGTTAACAGGATGTTATAGCATCTTGCCAGGAATGGGAGTTAAGTTCCCTAGCTTGTAATCAAAAGTTTCCACTCCATTTTAGAAAATTGAGTCAGTATTTGTCCTTCTATAGTTCTGTGGTACCTTCCTCATTCTATACAATCTTTTGAAGATCCCTGACTGTGACCCAGCAGTTATGTGTACTAGTTATTTCAGTACTTTGATGATTTAAACTCAACAAGGTTGCTAGGTGCTTTACCACTATCTTCTTTCTGATATTGGGGACCAAAGGTCTATTACACATTTTTATTCTGTCATTTCTAGTTCAAAGAGCAATCTTGGCAGAGAAGATGAAAGCAAAATAAGAGCTGAACAGAGCTTTTCTATAGAATATCTCCTACTGTCCTGCTCAGTAATGGAAGATGGCCTTTTGGAAGGATTCCTGTGTTCTCAAGCGGCATCCCTGAAGCAGGGAGTTTACAACATTTGAGTGTTCTGTTTCTCTTGAGGGAGGTTCCTGTAGGCATAGACATATTCCCTTTTGTAACAGGAATCAGAACAAGAGAACTTCAACCAAAGAGAAGTCTACTGAAACTACTCCTTCAAGGCCACATTATTTGGTAGGGATTTCAAGATGTAGAGAGGACATGCAGACCATGCCTCACTTGCAAATCCAGTATTGTGTTCCTCACACCAAAATCTTTAACTACATCCACAGCACCTTTCTTACATGGGGCGTGAAACGTTGGCCATGAGCCAGCCCTAATTATGCTTCCAATTGTCATTGATCAATGCACTCTCGACCTTTTCTCACAAGCACAGGGGCTTTCAATAGCAACAACCCCGAAACTTCACAGCTCAGAAATCATCTCACTGAAAGAGCTGGCGGAGAAGGTATTTCATGTTCCATGTACCTGACTTCCTAACATAAGGCTGACATGTAGCTATTGAAAGCATAAAAGATACCATCTTGCCCACATGAAACAGTCCTGACATCTCATTTAAATTATTGGAGCAGCTCTGGTCTGTAGGAGAATCTACAGCCCATAATAATGTTGAAAAATTTGGGGATTTCTTTTTTCTTTAGGATGATAAAGCAATGTTCTTGAGGGTGAAATCCAAGGCTTAAAATCACACAGGATCAGGGATGAATTTGCTTGTCTAGTGAGTTTATAGATTCTTTCCATATCCAATTTTCCCTACCAAAACCTGGGATGCTCCATGGTTCAGTTGGAAGCATTTGCCATGTATCAATCAGACACAAAGCTTTCCTCTGGTAATATCTATTTTCAAGATGGGAAAACTGAGCCTTAGGCTATATGGTATTAAAACAACTGGTTAAAAAGTAGGACCATTCATGCCATTGGACAAAATTTAATCAAATTGTTTTCCTTGTAGTGTAAAGACAGAACTTCCAAGTTACCTGAGAGTTATTTGTCTTCTCTTATAATGACTAGAAAAACATAGAAGGAAAAACTGCCATTTACCAAGATTATCTGGATCATTAATTTGGGGGAAAATGCATTTCGGAGACAGAAAGTGAGGTAAATACTTCGTGGGTAGCCCCTGTGTGCAAGGATTCTATACCCATGCCTACTAATGAAAATGGCTTTATTTCATAATTAATGAAGGAGGAGAGGACTCTTTCTGTAATTTTGCTTGAAGATGTGGGGTTGAACCCTCCATTCCTAACTGCAGACTATTATCCACAGAACTCTAAAGGCTACTCAGTGAGAAACATTTTTTTCCTAACAGAAGGTTTGCAAATAAACCCAGCTCCCAAAGTCAGCTTGCTTAAGACAAAGGAAATAAAAAAACAATAGAGAAGAAGCTGAAGTATTATTGTACCTGTTCATTAAAACTCATCCAGCATAAGCATCTAAGTTGATCTTAGTTAAGGCATTCCATGAAGGTGCCAAGAGAGTTCAGGGATAGGTGTATCTCCTATTCACACTTGGCAAGTATCAGGCTTGTAAAATCTAGGCAGGAAGGAAGACATCCTTATATTTACATGTAATCATTCTATGTTTTTAGATTTCTGTCTGCTCAACCATTTCAGATCATGATGCTTGCCTGGGTGTAGAGAAAGAAAAGGAAATAGAAAATTGAGGTAATTATCTGAGTGTCTTAGGCCCTCCCACTTCCTCCTCCAAATCTTTGTCTGAAATATAAAGTTCAGATAACTTGGACAAGACATGGATGATTCCCTGGTATCTAAAGAATATCCAGATATTTCAGCTGAACTGTGTAGGAAGGGATGGGGATAGGGACTGGATCTATGATTTCCTTGATAGGTAGGAAACTCCTACATGAGGGAAGTCTCTCTTCCAAAGCAGGCCATCACACCTTTGCCACTCATAAATAAATAGTGAATAGTTTTCTTAGCTTAAGTGATTAAGTGACTTATGTAGGATCCCATTCAGAAGATGTCAGAGAAAGGGCTAGAATCCAGGTTTTTTTGGCTCCAAATTTGTCACTCCAACTACTACATCATGCTGCCTTTTATGGGCAGTTACAAATTAAATAATCATGCAGCTAAAGTAATAAATACCCTTTAAAGAAGCTGTCTTTGTGTTATACTAGTAAGTATAGATGTATCGGGTGATTTTACTTCAGTGTTTACAATCATCAAACATGGTCCTCTTTTACAAGCTCTGATGTGACCTTAGGAGATACAGTTGACAGATTAAATCTAACTGGCTCCAGTGGAGACTTTTGTGATAAAAAATATCAACTGTTTCTATAGCGATTCAAGGCTTACAAAGAATTTTCTTCCCAAGAGTTATGTGTTAGCTTTCCATTTTACAGATGAGAAAACTTAGGTTAAAATGATGTCCGTGTGCACTCTACTGGCATATGACAGCATCCAGACAAAACCTCCTAATTCCAAATCCAGGACTTGTCCTAATTTATTTCTCAGCTTTTCTAAAAGTTCTAATGTTGTCAAATCATAGGGGGGGGAGGTGCTCATCTTTTGCAGAGAATCTTCATCATGATATAACAAAAGCACATTTGCAACCTGTACCTTGTATGGATCAAGGTTCTTAATCTCAATCACAGTGGCAGGATCCCATCTATTTCCTAGCAAAGATTGACCTTTGTGGTCATGATTTACCACGTAAAATGTAAGCTGTACCAGGGCAGTGGTGATCCCATTTCTGTCTTTTTGTCCCTAGCATCTAGCATCTTATAAATAGTACATACTTAATAATTGCTTGTCAAATTGAAAAACAAGCAAAGGACCAGACGATACATTTTTAACCTGTCCTGAAAGTAAATGGAAAAGGCTAAGGTAAGTCTTTTTTTTAGTATCAATAAAACATTTGTATGTGTATATATACACCCACCTACAGGTACAAAAGAGTGAGTGACAATAAATAAAAAGGGGTACATTATAATAAGAAGTATTTTGGTGTAATAAAGCACAGAATAAGCTAAGAGCACCAGGGAAACCTAAGGAAAATGCAACATTTCTTTTCAAAAGTATACTGGGGAAAATAGGATGCTTGAAAAAGAGCCATCAATGCTGAAGCGAAAAGAAGAGAAATATAACTTACCAGAGTCCATCTGTCAGTTTCCCAGTTTCTCTTCCTCTGAGACTTGTCACATGCCACCCTCACCTCACCTGTGGGCCTTTCCTCCTGGGGCCAGGTAAGACTGTCTGTAGCTGGGGGTAAGCGGGGTGAGGGAGGCTGAGGCAAGTTTTGAGATATTATCCCATTAGTAACTCAACAGGACTGATTTTGCAAGTCTTATGGTCCAATCTCCTCCAACAATCCACTTAAGGGAAACTTTCAAGATTAATAATTTAAATTTAAAAATAATGAGGTGATAGCAACAGATTGTGACTCCTATACAGAAACTCTTTAAACACAAGACAGTAAATGAAGACACAATGCCAGAAGTCATACATCATAGGATTCAGAGATAGAAGGGATCCAGAAGATCATCTGGCCCAACTCTTTCACTTTATAGATGAGGAAATTGGAATCAGAGGCACAAAGATTTTCATGTGCAAGTGACCTTAGAGATTGGCCCATAATCATTCACAGAAGTGAAAACTAAAGCTTAAAGGTGTGTGACTTGCCTAAGGTCACATAGGTAGTAAGAATGAGAGTTGGACCTTGAACCTTAGGTGCTCTGCTGGCAAATCCAGTGCTCTTCCTTACACTATACTGCCTTTCCAGTAATATTGTCAGGGCTCTGAATCTTGTATCAGAGAGATTTGAGATAGAACTAAGGGAGTGTCAAGTCATTTGGGCCAGTCTACCGTAATTCAAAAGTAGTTTTCCTGAAATGGTCCTACAAAATCAATAAGTTCATGACCAGGGTTTCCTTGTCAGTTTCACAGAACAGGAGACACATTGGCAACTGGTTATGTAAAGTAGTCTGGAATGCACTATTTTTCTTATAAATGTTTCATTATCAGCATCAATTCCAGGTCATCATACATGGTTGCTATCGTTGCTTTCATGTGAATGATTCCTACATATTCTGAATGTACCATGGCCAAGATAATGGTATTGACCATCTTTTGTAATAAAAAAGTATTTCCCCATAAGAGACAGCCTTTATGGGCAAATAACTCATTAGTTTTAATTCCTTAGGACTTTTCCATGGTGATTCTCCACCATAGCCTGTTCAGGATATCAGTCAACCTGGGAGTTCACAAAGCTAATGATATAATTTGAAAAGCCTAACAATATGAGATAAGGATATTTTCTAACATTCAACTGTCTAGAGTAAGTGGCACAGTGTAATCTGGGATAGACAGGAATAGAAAATTCACCGTATTATCATGTGGTACTGCCTTTTGAACAGTGTAAATAAATGTGTTGTTATAAACATGGAGCAAAAGATTTTCAACGTTGCTTCCGTGATGACATAATTATGAGTGTAAGCTTACTCTTAGAAGAGAGTTCCACTAGAAGCTAGTGTTCAGCACAAATTATGAAAGCATAGCTGCAGATACAGAGACTACTGTAGGACTCTTGACACTCCTCAAAACAACTAGGGCTTCTTTGACAGAAGGTGTGTAATTCCATTCTATAGGTGACATGACATTGCTCTTGAGTCATAAGCAATAAGTGCATTGGTATCATTTAGCATTCTATGGCTGAGCATATCGTAAGATGAAGAAGGAGCAATGGTGAGAAGCAGTGGCTTCTATTCATTGTAACACTAGTTCAAAAGTCATTGGATGTTTTACATCAGGGAAAGAGGGAAAGCCTTCTCTTGCTGGTGAGTCTGATGCCACAAAATTGTTATGTTTTAGTAGATGATAAAGTGGTTCAGTGATGACTGCCTTTTGTGGAAGAAAAACATGGTAGAAACTAGGTGGTGCCAGGAAGTCTTGAAACTTGAGACTATATTTGGTGTTTAGAGAAGGCATGATGCAAATTGTGAGTAAATTCTCTTGGAGGGTGGGAAAATGAGCAGCATTGATATAGCCTTGCTAGGAAGAAATACTAGAAGTTTTGTGTATACATGTCTTTCTCCTTTTCTTTTTTCCACTGTGACACTTGATGATTGAAACACAGTAGAAGTCTGAAGTCATACTCTTGATGAAAGTACCATTAAAATAGGGATCCTCATATGAACTTGAAAATCTCATGGGGCATAGCTGTTACAAACTGAAGACACTTAAACTGGAATGCCTCTAGATGAGTGATGATTGCTTGGGCATTTGCAGGAGCATCACTGATGATAAGCTGCTGATAAGCTAAAAGAAAGTCAAGTTTCCCAAGACCTTTCCCCCTCCTTCCATACACGACAAGAATAGCAGAATTGTCTGTTGGCATGGGGCTATGACGATGACTACACATTAAATGCTTCATTAACAGTATTTTAGAAACTCTGGGGAACCTCATTTAACTATTAATTTTAATGCCAATGTAAAAGATATAACCTGATGGGTATGAAAAATTGGTTTGAAGATGTTTTGTAGGATTAGTCAAGATATTTTTCAGTGCTTTTATTCCCTTAGAGAAAAATGGTCCTTTTTATTCCTTTTTTATCATTTAAAGATATTTTATTTTGAAAACAGATTGTACTTAAATCTTTTGTTTTTACATTAGCTATATTACCCCCTCTAGCTCTCTTCCTTACTCTCCCCAAAAAACCCACCCTCATCATAAAGAAAAAAATTAAGAAAAAGAGGAATAAGAGGGGAGAATAATGGCAGCTAAGTGGCACAGTGGATAGAGTAGTGAGTCTGGAGTCAGGAAGAGCTGAATTCAAATCTGGTCTTAGACACTTAGTACCTGTGTGACCCTGGTCATATCACTTAATCCTGTTTGTCTCCATTTCCTCATTTGAAAAATGAGCTGGAGAAGGAAATGACAAACTAATCTAGTACCTTTGCCAAGAAAATGCCAAATGGGTCAGAAAGAGTTAGACATGACTGAACAACAAGAAGAGGGGAGAAAAATCAGCAAAACTGATCAACATATTTTTAAAAAATTGACATTATATGCAATGTATGTATGCACACCTGTGGAGCCCAACCCCTCCAGAGCTCAATCCCTCAAAAGAGTTGAGGGAAGGTATCATCTCATAGTTATTCTTTGGGGCCACGCTTATTTTTTATAATTTTGCAAGCTTTAACTTCAATTGTTTTGTGGCACTCATTCTATTAACATTGATGCAGTTGCTGTGTGTATTCTCTTCCTGACTCTACTAACTTCACTTTGCATCAGTTCAGATTAGTCTTTCCATGCATCTCTGTATTCATCATGTTTGTTTCTTCCACCATAGTAATGTTTCCATTCCATTCATGAGTTAGTTGGGTCAGCCTTTCCCAGACCAACAGATACCTTCCACTTTGTTTCCAGTTCTTGACTGTCACAGAAAGTGGTGCTTTTATATCACTATCATTCCAATAACTTCTCCCAATTATGAAATTCTTTCCTATAACAAAGTACTTTTGTTGTTGTTTTGTAGATTAGTCATGCCTATCTCTTCATTACCTCATTTAGGGTTTTCTTGGCAAAGACACTGGAGTGGTTTTCCATTTCTTTTTCCTGCTCATTTTACAGAAGAGGAAATAAAGCAGACAGGATTAAGTAACTTACCTAAAGTCACATACAAAGGTTGACTTTGAACTCAAGTTCTCCTGACCCCACAGTCAGTGTCACTGTCCACTGTACCACCTCGCTTCCAACAAAGTAGTCAAGCTAGGCAAAACACACACATTTTCTGTGTCCAACAAGATGTCTTATTCTGCATCTGTAATCCGTCATCCCTTTGCCATGAAGATGGAAACATTCTTTACCAGTAATACGTGCAAATCAAGAATGGTCACTATATGGATCGGAGTTTGGTATTTTTCAGTTTTGCTTGCTTTGGTAGTATTGCTGTTACTGTGAGAAGTTTTTGTTTCCCTACAATTGTTCTTGGTTCAGTCTGGTACACTTTAAAAGATCAAACTGGGAAGGAATACGCTTAACTCAACATGTAATTTCAGACTACTATCTCTGGATGAATAAGATATGTGGTGACATATATATTTGAAAAACCTTTTGAATCATGTCATATAGGCAAACTACCTACTTTGCCCATTTGTAAGGGTGGCTGAGATCCTAGCAATTTAACATGTTTCTGGTCTCACTTTGTAGAATTTGTCCCAGGTAAGGGGCAGGGATGACAAAGTAAAATTATATAGAAACCAATCAAAAGCACAAAACAGCACATATCCACTTATGGGTTTCCAACAGAGGAAAACATGTTGCCTGCTTTTCTGGGAAAGAACTACATGATTGGATAACTGTAGTTTATTGCTAGATTAAATTCTTCCATATAGGCATTTGACAGTTTGAAGTAGTGAAGGACAAAAAGCATTTTTCTCTTCAAACCCTTTATTTTCAGAAAAATATAACAAAAAAAAAATAAACAACCAATCAGGGAATTTAGATTTGGCACATGTTTCATCTCATAGAGTAAATGCTACTGTCCTTCTTGAATTTTCCACTTCTATTACTTTACTTCACTGTCTTGGATGAAGCTACATTTGGTCTCCTTCACCACAAGGGAAAGCAAACAAATTCATAATTTTCTACAATTTCATCCTTTCAATCACTGGTCAATTATACAGACAAACTGAGACAAAATGTGAGCATGAAAAGAAAGTGTATGTGATATCCATTCTTGAGTCTTCTTACAAAAGTTAAATTTGTTTTTTTCAAAATTGTACTTGGTAACCATTTCTACTCCATTTTTTAAAAATTCAGTAAAGATTCACTGAGCCTCTACTATGTATAAGACCCTGTAAGAGAAGATACAAAGATGAATAAGACATATTTTTTGCCCGGATGAAGCTTAGTATGGTATAGTATATCATCAATGAATAAGAATGATGAATATATACACACACATACACCCACACACATATATATGTGTGTATACACACACACATATTTTATGGAGGTAGGTGAAATAGATTTGGCAGTAAACAAGGAAAAGAAAATAAGCTAGAAAACATCAATCATTTTATTTTGAGATAGACTGAATTTTTTTCTATCCCTGTATACTGAGAATTCCAAAATTTTTCCTTAAATAGAACCCTTCTGAAAGGTGATCAGAGATAGAAAATGGAAATGAGCTCACACTGACATCATAATTCATCATTCACAAATCACTTTCTTTACAATGACCTTGCAAGGGAAGTATTATTACCGTATTACCGATAAAGAGACTGAGTCACAGAGAGGTTAAACAATCTTCACAGTCATATGGATAGTAAGTAGAGAAGCCAGGACCTGATTAACACTTCTGACCCCTCTAAGTCAAGACTGCTGTCTTGTCACTGTTCTACACCATCTCTCACAAAACTCGAGGGGCTTCCTATTGTACTACCCTGTCTGCATCTTATATAGTTCATAGGTAATATGTCACTAATAATGTTAATGATATTCAGCACTTCCCAGGCATCAAGGTGTACCCAATGTTCACACTGTATCAGCTATACCACCGCTTGGTCTATACATCAAAGAGATCAGAGGAAGAGGTAAAAACCCTATATGTACAAAAATATTTAGAGCAATTATTTTTGTGATGGCAGAAGACTAGAAACAAAGGAGATGTCTATCAAATGGAGAATGGATGAATAAATTGTGGTATGTGAATATGATGGCATACTATTGTGCGATAAGAAACAAAGGAATAGATGATTTCAAAAAGGTATAGAAAGACTTGTATTAACTGATGCAGGGTAAAGTAAGCAGTCAGAAGGACAATTTAGATTTTTAACATCAATATCATAAAAATGAATGATTTTGAAGGCCATAATAAACAATGAGCAAATCAGGACAATATTTTATACAATAATAACTATATTGTAAAACACAAACAACCTTGAAAGCTGTGAGAATTAGGATTAATACAGTGACCATTCATGATTCCAGAAGGCAGATAGTGAAACATGCTATCCATGCCTGAGAGGTGCAGAATGGGACATACATACATATGCACATATATTTTTATATGTATTCATATTTGCATACAGCCATCCAGAGATATTGTTTTGCTTGCCTAAGCACATTTGCTAGAAGGAATTTTCTTTTTTTTCCCAATGAGGTTGAAGATGGGAGGGAGAAAAAATAGCTTTTGTTATTTTTTTTAATAGAGAGAGGGTGGTGCTACATATGTAAAATATTGCATACACTTTCAAATAAGGTCACCATATTATTGGTTTTACTTAACTAGTTTATGATGTTCCAAGAGATCTCTCACAGATTGTAATCTATAAATGTTTACAGTGTAAAGACAAAGCACATCAATATAACTTTTAAAAAATCTCATGGTTTGACATTTTAAAAATATGGGCTTTAAGTGTAAGTGTAACTTAGAATTACAGAATTTAAAACATATAGAGCTCACCAGGTTAAACACAGGACAGTGAAGGTTTTGGTCATAGTCACTCCTGAAGACTCTCTATTTATTAAATTATAGACAGGATGTGATCTGTGTAGGTGGAACAAGGATCCCATTCCAAAGAAATGATAGATGCTTGAAGTTTTGAAACAAAAATAGAACCAAAATGTAAATGGTTGTATTTCTGATAATTAAAAGTAAAAATATGAACCGATGCAAGGAGATATTTCTATTTACTTCTCATTCAGCAAGTAATTACACAGCCATATATTCAACACCATATATTAGGTTATGGCAAGAAAAAGAAATATAAAAGTTCTTGACTTCAAGGATCTTGTAATTTAGTGATAGATATATGGTGACAAAAAATGCCAACAAATAACAAGACAAACTTGCCAGAAGGCAAGGTATTTTAAATGCTTAGTAAATACTCAATAATGGAATACTTGGACAGTGAGGTGGTGCAGTGGATAGAGCACTGGGCCTGGAGTCAGGAAAGCTCATCTTCCTGAGTTCAAATCTAGTTTTAGATACTTACTGGCTGTGTGACCCTGGGTAAGTCACTTAACCCTATTTGCCTCAGTTTCCTCTTCTATAAAATAAGCTAGAGAAGGAAATAGCAAACAACTCCAGTATCTTTGCCAAGTAAACCCCAGATGGGGGCACAAAGAGTTAAACATGACTGAAATGAATGAACAAGAACATGACTTATTATTAATTATTCCTTGAATGTTATTAATATTATTAGAATAGTAATTAAACTGGTCTGGCTAGAGAAGAGTGCTTGGATAGGTAACCAAAACGGTTACAAGCTGAAAAGTTAGGTAGCAAATTCATAGGTTGTAGAGTAACATTTAAAACCTCTATCTGTGCACTGAGAGTGGACACAAATTAATCAGCCCTGTTCAACGTAAAACAGGCATTTTGCTATAAAACCATATGAACTTTATTTTCCCTCAAGCAATAGAATGAGTAATAATCATCCTAAGTGTAGATCAAAGAATACTTTGCTTTCACATAGACTCTTATTCAACCTTCATAGAAATATTTAGATCTCACAATTATCACTTAGCTTCAGCAAAAGCCTTCGGGTTTTGTGGTATGGCTATTATCAGCTTCAGGTTATTAGTAATTCCTGCCATTTCTTTAATGCCCAAAGTGTGCATAGCCAGTCACAATAGGGAGAATGTGTCAAAGAATGAAAGCTTTGCCCACAATAATTAACAAGCTGAGGCTCAAGTGGACTGAATAGTAATGAAAGGTATTTGAATAGTGTATAGTTTGTGGTCACTGTCCCTAGTACAGTTCACAGAAAAAGAAAGAAGAAGAAAAAGTCCTAATTTTATGTGTGTATGCTTCCTCTAGTGACTTTTCTGCCTTAAAAATAAAATATTTAATGGAGAGAGTCCTTTGAGGGTTGGTCAAATTCTTTGGGAACAGTTACTGACCTGTATCACGAGTCCTACCTAAGACTAAGATCAACTTAAAAAAATAACCACAATGACAACAGAAAACAACTACTGCAGTAATGGTTTTGTTCCATAGTTATGATCAGTTTCAAGATATTAGTCATCCCTGTCACCTACGTAGAGCCTGAAGCATGTATAGCACTTCACAATAGGAAGAATATGGCAAAGAATGAAAGCTCTGTCCCCATAATTAAGCTGAAGCATCATGGTAGAGTTGAGTGAATGTTGTCATCAGCGTTAGGAGGACCTGCCTCTGACATATTCTGGCTGCGTGACCTGGTACAAGACAGAATAAGGACTTGATCTAAGGAGAGCAAATTTCAGTATTCAGAGAATGATTAGGAAGATGTCTATGAATTAATTGATCTAATTGATATAAGAGAGATGGGCAGTTCTCAAGAATGAAATTCCAAAGACAAACAAATGTTTCCAATGAAAAAGAGAAAGGACAATTGTCAAGAGAGAGTATAAGAAAACTCCTAAATCATCTTAGATTTTGAAAAGGTGTATAAGTGAAGGAAGCAAGGACAGGCAATAGAGAATGAATTAAAAAAATATGGTGCAGTCCTGTAAAAACAGCATCAAGAGGGTCAAATATGGAGTAATCTGAGGCTGGTAAGAGTGCTAAGTACAAGAAAAAGCATTTTTTAAAGCTATATTGGAGGAAAGAGGGTGGTAAATGTTGCTCAGGGGGGATGGAATAATGATAATGGATGATGGGAAAAGTAGAATTACTCAACTCTTATTTTTGCTTTTTCTTCTTTTTTTTTTTGTCTGCCAGGGAGAATGATCTTTGAACTGAAAAGGGCAAAGCAAAAATGGCTAATAGTTGGAACCCAAGATAAGTAAGGAGATAATAAGTACTTACTGTCATTGATGAGTTCAAGTCACCTGACCAGTCAAGAACTAACAGATGCTATCTCTGACAGACCGTAGAGAAGTGCCACAGAACTAAAGAAGGCAAACGTCCCTATTTTCTTAAAAGAGAAAATGTAATGCCAGATGACATTTTTAGAATGTATAACTGAAGAGATAGTTAGTGAATATCTCAAGGAATACAAAGAATTAACCTGGCTTCATCAAGAACAGGTCATGCCAGGCTAATCTCTCTCCCCCCCCCACTCTCTCTCCCTCTCTCTCTCTCTCTCTCTCTCTCACACACACACACACACACACACACACACACACATTCACACTAAATTTTGTCCAAAATACCACAGGTTATTTTCCCCAAAATACTGCCCCTCATTCTGAAATTCTCTATTTCTAATGAGGGAACCATCTTCCTTCCTCCTAGTGGCCTGGGTTCATCACTCACTTACCAATATCCAATTAATTTCTAGATCTTGTTGCTTCTACTCTCACATCATTTCCCTTCTTTCTCTTCACTGATATAGCCACCAATCTAGGTCAAGACCTTATCAGCTCTTGCTTAGACTTCTATAATAGCCAAATAATTCATCTTCCTTCCTCTCTTCTCTTTTTAATTTTTTTTCCCCACACTATTGCCAAAATAATCTTTCCAAGGAACCAGTTGATCTCCTGCTCAAAAAAGTCCTCAGTGGATCTCGCCAGGATCACCCCCTAGGACTCCTCAGGTTAGCATTTAAGGCCCACTACAATATGACACCTAAGTACCTTCCCAGCTCATTTCATGCCATTCCTTTTCATTCATTTTATTTTCCAGACAAATTCAAGTTTATGTGAGAAGAATCAAGATAATAAAGAAGGACTTGAACCAACTAAGAAGGAAATTGTGTAGGTAACTTGCAGGTGTTTTGGCTAGTGAAATGGGTTAGATATTGAATTTAGAGAGGAAAAACTTAGTAAATTGCCAAATTAGTAAAAATTGGGCAAAATTGTAAGAAATTTGAAGAAGAGTAATCTTTAGGCATAGATGCTTTCAATATCCTACTTCTGAGTTGTAAGAGAAGTAACATCAAGGAAAAATGAAAACGATATAAAAGGATTAAGGAGGACCGAAGAGAATTAGGGAATAAAACATGAAGGATTAAAAGAAGGTAGCAAGCAAGTAAGCAAAGGTAAGTGTAATAAGTAGAGGGTGAAGTAAATTGAGGATTGGATTGGTGGGTAGAGGACAAATCAATTGAAACTTTAAAGTTAGTAATTGATTGTCAAAAGTTTTAACCACATACTTAGCATTGAGGTATAGTTATTCACAAGTAATCTCAAGATACAAGGCTAAAAATCTGTCATAATTCTATAAAAGAATATAATGCTTACAAAGTACATAATGGAAATGTATATAGTGTTTAGTTTAGTGACTTGCATCAAGTGTGTGACATCCGTATTTCTGCCAGATTAGAGAGATTGCGATCTGGCTTCCAAATTGGGTTGATCCCATCTCTAGAGGAGAAAGTAGAGAGGATTTACCCCAGGACTGCACCACATTTCACATCACTAGGAAGAATGAAGCATTTCTAAAACAAATGGGAATAAGGTTTTAATGAGCAAAAACAGATTCTGAGATAGAAGAGTGTGGAAACTTCACCCTTCTCAGGATGCTAGGAAATGGAAGAATTTTCTTCTACTCCACAGAATAAAAGGGATACCCATAAAGTTAGTGCTCAGAAA
Organism: Potorous gilbertii; assembly: GCA_028658325.1. NCBI lineage: Eukaryota > Metazoa > Chordata > Mammalia > Diprotodontia > Potoroidae > Potorous > Potorous gilbertii. Next base: position 536,662,530 of record CM053769.1, on the reverse strand, counting down.
CAAATCTGAGACTCTTTCTAAGGAAGAGTGAGCTATATTCAGTGAGGAAGAAGATTCCTCTAGAGAATGACAAAGTAACTCAGTAATACCACTTCTAGGTCAGTATCCCAAAGAGATCATAAAAACAGGAAAAGGACCCACATGTGCAAAAATATTCATAGTAGTTCTTTTTTTGATGGCCAAGAATTGGAAATTGAGGGGATTCCCATCAAGTGGGGAATGACTGGACAAGTTATGATATATGGATGTAATGGAATACTTTTGTTCCATAAGAAATGATAAGCAGGTCAACTTTAGAAAAACCTAGAAAGACTTACTGAACTGGGCTGAATGAAATGAGCAGAACCAGAACATTTTACACAACAACATTAACGTTGTGCGATGACTAACTTTGATAGACTCATCTCTGCTTAGTAATGCAAGAATCTAAGACAACTCCAAATGACTCATGATGGAAAACGCCATCCACGTGCAGACAAAGAACTATGGAGTTTAAATGTAGATTGAAGCATACTATTTGCTCTCCTTCCTTTTTTCTGTTTCTTCTTTCTCGTGGTTTCTCCTATTGGTTCTAATTCTTCTCTACAACATGACTAATGTGGAAATATGTTTAATATAATGCGTATACAGAGCCTGTATCAGATTGCATGCCATCTTGGGATGGGGAAGGGGAGGGACGGGGAGAAAATTTGGAAATGAATGTTGAAAACAAAAAATTAATAAACAAAGAAAGGAAGAAAACTGGAAAGAAAGAAAAAATAATGACAGAGTAAAATCATGAAACCTGAAATCTATAAGATAAAAGATCATTCACTTAGTAGCAAAAGATTAAAAGGACTAGTAATTGTTGATTTACTGCTCAAGAACACTTTAGCAGCTATTTTCTCACCTGATTAAAACAATAGTGAGTTCTGGTGCTTTCCCACAGTCTATATCTAAGATATAACAAAAAAACTCTCAAGATTAATCAAAACTGGTGACACTTTCCATTTCTGTGATTTACATGGGCACAAATGGCACCTCCAGAAGAAAACTAAAAAGTTTTGCTAATGGCTATGAAGTTGTGGGTAAGAAACTGAAGAACATAAAAACTCCAGTGGTGTTTCCCTCACTTGTGCCCATTGGAGGCAAGGGATATATAAGACAAAAGTTGACCAATGAATAGCTGGTTAAGAAAATGGTATCTAAGAATGATATTTGGCTATCTACATCAAAACCTGGGGTGGGCTGGTGTCATTGCCAACCAAGGTCTTGTTAAATTTTCTTTGGGAGTACTTAGGCTTCAGAAATCAGCAACTTCTACAAATCAGGGCATGATTTATTGTTTGATGAATTGTCTAGACTGAAGCAAGTGTTAGAAAAAATACTAATAACACAAATTAAGCTTAGAAGTGGGCATATATATATTTTAACAGAGAGCTGGTTGTTAATCATTTACCAGCACCCACTTAATGATAGTTTCTAACAAACAGATGCCTGGCCAAAGATAGGGTATATTTGACAAAGGGTGATAAGAATGAGTTTGCCAGCTATCTTGAAAATCTAATAAAAAGAATTTTAAGCTAAAAAAAATGAGGGAGAGAGAAATTCACCTGCAAAAATACTCCAAGTTAAATACTACAAAGAATAGCCACAATGCAGGAAGAATGAATAGTAGCTTGGATAATCACAGATTTATATGAGACAAAATCCAAAAAAGGATCCAATAGGAAAAAAAAACCTCATAGCCTCAAAAGTCTATACGTGAATCCCTAATGTTTAGGCAAAAAACCCAAAAGGTTCTAACACAAGGAGGAAAATTAGACCTCATAGAATATCACTGACATTTCGTAGAAAGAAATTCATATTAGGAATAATATTCTGCATTGACATAACTTATTCAAAAGAAACAGGCAAGTTAAAAAACATTGGGGTAACTTTGTATATTGAGAGGTATATTCATGTAGAGAAATTTGGGGACCAGAGGGAAGAAACATGACAGAATATTTGGGTGAACATCCAAGGAGGGAGAACAGAGGTGATTTTTGTCATTGGAATATACTGCAGACCAAAAGTTTGGGAAACACTATCAGTCCAACACAGAAGCATAATATAATAGTGATGCAGGACTTCAGTTATTTAGATATCTTCTGAAACTCTTTGCCAAAAGCACAGGAGATAAAAAAAGTTTTTTTCTTGACAACAATAATTTCACCATTTTAAAGATAAAGGGAAATAAGGAGAAATTTTCTTCTGGATTTGATTCTCATGAGCAGGAAGAAACTGTTGCCAAAGTGGAAATGATGGGAACTTTGGAAGAAATAGTCACATTTTCACAGAATTTTGATAATGGAGATGAGGTCTAGCCATAGTCCAATAGGGACACTAGATTCTCTAGACACTAGAAAAATCTGATTTCAAAGAATTCAGAGGAAAGATAGGTCTCACTTTATGGAGTAAATGTTTTAAGAGAAGTTAGCACTGAGGGAATGGGATGAAATTCTGAAAGACAGAAAGGCAAACAAAACCAATGAAGAGGAAAAAAAGGAGTCTAAACAGATCAATGTGGATGCACAGGAAATTCACCCACAGATTTTTTTTTAATGTAAAAAGATGGAATCAACAGAAGATAAATATAAATGTTCATAGTCCTTACTGTACTACCAGTTAGTTTTCTCTAGCGGATGGAATAATTTAACTGTCAAAAGGAAGGAAACAAATTATTCAGTTCCATTTTGTTCCTGTTTTCTCTTCAAAAGAGAATGACATTTACGTTGGAAATGAGGGAATGACTAAGAGAGCTCATACCCAAGGAAATTAGACAATAACAAGAGAGTATTTGTTGTTGTTCAGTCATAGCTGAATCTTCATGGCCTCACTTGGGGTTGTCTTTTCTTTTTTTTCTTTATTTTTCTTTTTTTCCAATTTATTTACTTATTTTTAGTTTGCAACATTAATTTCCACAAGATTTTGAGTTTCAAATTTTCTCTTCATCTCTCTCTTCCCTCCACCCCAGACCACTGTGCATTCTGATTACCTCTTCCCCCAATCAACCCTCCTGTCTATCACATCCCTCCCTTCCCTTATCCCCATCTTCTTTCTTTTCTTTTCTTTTCTCATATATCAAGATAGATTTCTATACCCATTACCTGTATTTCTTATTTCCCAGTTACATGCAAAAACAGTTCTCAACATTCTTTCTTAAAACTTTGAGTTCCAACTTCTCGCCCTTCCTCTTCCATCCCCACTGAGAAGGCAAGTAATTCAATATAGGCTATACACATGTAGTTTTGCTAAAGACTTCCATAATAGTCATGTTGTGAAAGACTACCTATATTTCCCTCTATCCTATCCTGCCCCCCCTTTATTCTATTCTCTCTTTTGACCTTATCCCTCCCCAAAAGTGTTTACTTCTAATTACCCCACTCTGCTCATTTGCCCTCCTCTCTATCATCGTCCCTGCCCTGCTTATCCCCTTCTCCCCTACTTTCCTGTAGTGTAAGATAGATTTTCGTACCAAATTGAATGTGCATGTGATTCTCTCTTTAAGCCAAATGTGATGACAGTTAGCTTCACTTTCTCCCTCTCACCTCCCCCTTTTCCCCTTCATTGAAAAAGCTTTTCCTTGCCTTTTTTTGTGAGAGATAATTTGCCCCATTCCATTTCTCCTCCCAATATATTCCTCTCTCACTCCTTAATTTTATTTATTTAGCTATCATCCCTTCCTATTCAACTCACCCTGTGCCCTCTGTCTAAGTGGGTGATAATTTTGTGAAAGAAGATGTCTAGGCTCTTTTTTGATTATGGCTTTCATGTAGTCCCACAATTTTTAAATTTTCTTTCCTGGATCTATTTTCCATGTCAGTTGTTTTTCCAATGAGATATTTCACATTGCCTTCTATATTTTTTTTATTTTGGTTTTGCTTTGTAATTCTTGGTTTCTCATAAAGTCATTAGCTTCCATCTGCTCCATTCTAATTTTTAAAGAACTATTTTCTTCAGTGAGCTTTTGAACCTCCTTTTCTATCTGGCTAATTCTGCTCTTTAAAGCATTCTTGTCTTCATTGACTTTTTGGGCCTCTTTTGCTGTTTGAGTTAGTCTGTTTTTAAAGGCATTAATTTCTTCAGCATTTTTTGGGTCTCCGTTAGCAAGCTGATGACTTGCTCTTCATGATTTTCTTGCATGGCTCTCATTTCTCTTCCCAATTTTTTCTCCACCTCTCTTACTTGATTTTCAAAATTCTTTTTGAGTTCTTCCATGACCTGAGACCATTGCATATTTATTTTGGAGGTTTTGGATGCAGAAGCCTTGACTTTAGCTCTTTCTCTGATGGTATATATTGTTCTTTCTCATCTGAAAGGATAGAAGAAAATACCTGCTCACCAAGAAACTAACTTTCTATTGTCTTATTCTTTTTCCCTTTTGGGGGGTATTTCTCAGTTAGTTACTTGACTTTTGAGTTCTTTGTCAAGAGGAGGGTATACTCTGGGGACTTGTAAATTCTCAGTTCCTCCAAGGCAGCACAATCAAGGGAGAAGAGTTTCTTCCTCTCCTGGCCTATGCTCTGGTCTGTGAGCATAATTCCCTCTCCAGAGCCTCCACCAGCTCCCCCACACCAGCCAGCACTCCTCCTCGCCCCAGGGTCACCACTCAGAGCTGTGATCCAGATCAGTACTCAGTTCCCTCAGGGACTTTAGACCAGGGCTCCAACAATGGAAGCTGCCATCACCTGGGATGGGGGCTAGGGCAGGAGGACCCTGCTCCCTTCTCACTCAAGTGAAAGAACTTTCTCAAAGTCTCAAATCTTCAAAGGTCAGCTGTCCTTGGCATTTTTGAGTTGAGGGATTTGGCACTCCAAGCTGCTGCCAGTGGCCCCTTGAAGCCTGCTTTAGTCCTGTCCTTGCTGTGTCATGGCCCATGCTGTGCTTCACTCCACTCTGAGCCTGGTGCAATAGACCTTTCCTGTCAGCCTTTCAGGGTGCCTTAAGCTGGAAATCTCTTTCACTCTGTCATTTTGTGGTTTCTGCTGCTCTAGAATTTGTTTAGAGTCATTTTTACAGATATTTTATGGGCTATGGGAGGAGAGCTTCTAGAGGTGCATCCTTCTATTCCACCATCTTGGTTTTTGTTTGTCCTTTGTTGCCTAAGAAGTCCATCCCATTAGAAAAATGATGACATGACTTGCACTTGAATTTGTTTTGAGGGATGGTTATGCAGGTTACCAGCCTCACTTCTCCTCCAGAGCCATCTGAATCCAGTCCATTTGGGGTTTTCCTGGCAAAGATGCTGGAGTGATTTGCCTTTTCCAGCTCATTGTACAGATGACGAAGTGAAGGCTAACAGGGTCACACACAGTAAGTGTCTGAGGCCAGGTTTGAATTTAAGAAGATTACAACTCCAGGTCTGGCACTCTATCCACTGAACCATCTAGCTGATTCAAGAAAGTACTAACTCTTTTAGTGAATTCAAGTCACCTGGCACAGAAAATACAGAAACTGGCAGGTGGTGTTACTGAGTCCCTGTTAGTGACTTCTGGATGATAGCGAACAATGACAGAGTTCCCTTAGGACTAGATATGTCAAATTTTCATCCAACTTAAAAAAAAATAAGTTTGCAGACTTGAGGTCCATGAGTCTGAGTTCAATTTCTTAGAAAATTCTAGAATGGCTCATTAAAGAGATGGTTAATGAATATCTAGGAAAAAATTACAATAAGCCTGCAAAGCTTCATCAAAAACAGGTCATGTCAGACCAACTTGATTTTCTCTTTTCTAAGTTTACTAATTTGGTAGAACAAGAGAAAGCTGTAAGAGAAGACCCAGATTTTGGCAAAGCATTTAATAAAGCATCTCATAATTGGAGAATTATGGAGAGATGGGGGCTAGGTGATAATATAATTAGGTTGAACTAATGGGTTATTAGGAATGGGTTGGGTAGTTGAACTCAAAAGATAGTCATTAATGACCTGATGTCAGCTTGACAAGAGGTGCCTATTAGAGTGCTGTGTTTGACAGAGTTGACACCCAAGGGAATTAAAGAAATTATTCATGTCTTTGATAAATGTATAGATGACATTCAAATCAAATTTGCAGATGACAGATGGAAATGACAGCTAACATAGTATATGTAGAATGTGTATGAAAAAAAGATCTTGATGGTCTAGAGCACTGAGCTGAATCAAATAAAATGAAACTCAATAGGGATAAATTTGAAGTCCTACATTTAGATACCAAAAAAATTAATATCACAAGTATAAAATTGGGGAGGCATGAATAGACAGCAGGGAAGTTTAATGGTAGCTTGATGGAGCAACCAAAAAAGCTAAAGCAATCTTAGGTTGCATTGAGAGGGACACAGTTCACAGGAATCAAGGGGTGGCATTTGTATTGTACTCTTCCTTCATCAGAGCTCAATTTGTATACTGGACCTATAGCATTGTTCCAGGCACGGGGCATGTTTTGTCAAAAGGGAAAACTTGGGAGGAACATGCTATCCATCTACTATCTTCAAGGCCAAACCAGGAGCAATGGGTAGAAGTTGCAAAAGAAATAATTTTAAGTCCTAATAGTTAAAACTGTCCAAAAATGGAATGGGCTATCTAAAAAAGTCATGAGTTCCCCCTTTTTAGAAGCCCCAAAACAGAAGCCAGATGACCACTTGTCAGGAATATTATGGTGGGAATTCTTTTCATGTATAGGTTGGACTAGATAGCCTCTGAAGTCCCTTTCAGCGCCCAAATTCTGTGATTCTACCTATTTTACTAGCTGGAAATTCCATTTTCCATCTCCATGTATTCGCATAGATCATCCCCTAGGACCTGGGTACCTGGTCAACCACATCCAGACCATCGTGTTCAATCAGTGGCCTTGCATTTTAGAAAGTACATCAAAAAGCCAGGGATTGTCTTCGGAGTAGAGAGAATGGGATAGAAAAGAACATTGAGAGATCACGCCATGTACTATTTTGAGTAAGTGGGAATATTTAATCTAGAGAAAAAAATCAATTGTAAATATTTAGTGCTTACTATGTGCCAGGCACTGTTCTAGGCATAAGGAATACAAAAATAGATAAGAGAGTCCCTGCCCCCAAGGAGCTTAAAATGTAATGGGGGAGGAGACAAACATGAATGCTTTTTTCAAGCATTTGAAGGGCTCTTAATTGGAAAAGAGATTATACATACTGTGCTTGGACTCAGAAGGTAGAATTGGTAAAAATTCCTTTCAGGCACACGGAAACATGCTCTAAAGAAAAACTTCCTACCCAATAGAACTATCCAAAAATGAAACGGGTGCCTCAGGAGGCAGTGGGCTCCTTTACTATGGACACCTTTCAGCAAAGACTAGGTCACCTTGGCTATGCTATGGGTGAGGGATATGTAAGACTATCAGACGTTCTTTCTATCAATCAAACTCCTCAATTTATCTTTGCATAACGTGATTTGACTTTCTTCTATAGGCTTTGCTTCTGTCTCTGGACTTTATCATCATACCCTCATGTGGAGCCAGTATCTATCAACATCAACCAGGGAAGTATCCATGTCTACATAGAATGATCCAGCCATATACATCTACTGCCAACTATCACCTACTGGGCAAACATGGCAACCTAGCTGAAAGAGCAAGGCACCCTAAGGGAAAGATGGGAATTAGCATGCCAAGTAAGTTCAAACTACCTTCAGCAAGTAATTCAACCATTCACCACCTCCACTCATACTCCTATAGATATAGCTCAGCACCCTACGCCCAAGAACCTTGGGAATTAGCACCCTAAGCCAAGAACCACTGACCTAGCTTTCAGGGAAGCAATCTTTATGGGGTATGACCTGTCATCTGCTTCTTCAGGGGCTGTAGCCTCTACCTCCTCAGTAGCCACAGCTCCTGACGACCAGAAAAGCAAGTTTTTTCCACAGAAGTCCTTGGAGCTGCCAAGTGGGTCAGCATCCGAAATGGAGATGGCTTTATCAGCAGAAAGGGTATTAAAGTTGCATCTCCTTTGCCACCCCCTCTTAAGGACCATGGGATTTTCCATCGTTGACCACTTCTTGGGGTGAAGAAAGATAAGTGGATGCCAAATAAAGACAAGTAGAATTTTGGAGGTGAAAGCATGGACAATTGGGGAAACTAGGAAAACCTCTTGTAGGAGGTGTCACTTGAAAGGAGGGAGGGGTCCCAAGAGACAGAGGCAAAGAAAGAGAGTCCTCCAGGCAGGAAAGTTGGCAGTTCAGCATGAGCAAAGACAGGCACGGAACACAGTGTGGGTGTGTGTACGAAAGGGAGCCAAAAGAAATCAGTCTGGAAAGATAGGGAGAAGCCAGCTTGTCATAGGCTTTCAGTACTAAGCAGAAGAGCTTTTTATCTACAAGTCAAAAGGAGTCACTAAGGCTTAGCTTTTGAAGAGAGGAGAGTAGGTGAATGGTGGTGCCGCTGACAGAAAGAATGAAGCCAGAAGAAAGAGTAGGTTGAGGATAATGGTTTGGGACATGCTGAACTTGAAATGCTGATGGGGCAGTTGAGTGGACATGTTCTGATAACAGAAATAATCACTTTTAGAGGCACTTTTTTTGGAATGCATTACACATTTTACCTAATTCCCAATTTATTACCCTGTCTGTTCCTGTTGAAAGTACGATTGGGGTGGGGGCAGGGAGCAGAGTTGAATTGGAGTGGAGTGGGGAATTTGGTTGGGTTTATTCAGCTGCAAATAGGGAGTTTTGTCACTTCATCATGGGAAGCCTGAGCATCACCCTCCAAATATTCCATTAGATCAATTTGGATGATCCCTCTGACGATGCAAATCACACCCCGATCACCACCTGATAGTCTGCTCCATGTCTGAATGCTGTATGTAAGAGGAAGTGAGGCTAAAAAGCTAGACCTAGAGTTAGAAAGACCCGAGTGCAAATCTGGACTCAGAAAGGTACTAGCTGTGTGACCTTGGACAAGTCACTTAACCTCTGTCTGCCTTATAGCCCTCAACTGTAAAATGGGGATATTGATAGCACCAATCTCTCAGGGTCATTGTGAGAATTAAATAATATTTATAAGATGCTTACTTAGCACTATGCCTGATCCCCAGTACATAATAAATATGTCTCCTTCCTTCCTTTGTAACCGTCATCTATACTCTTTGACATAATATCCAAGTCCTTACTACGAATATTGATTTAATAGCTGTGACTGTTATTATTCAATCCAAACTATATGGAACTCTCTCATTGCTGACTGTTATCCTGTATTATAAATTATTTCAATGTCGAGGTCTTCATTACTGTTCATATTTTTGCTATTGTATACACAGACACATACACATACACAAATGTATTTGTTCTGACAAACTAGCACATGGAATTCCATACTTAACATGTTTTGTAAAATCAATTGAAAAGTTTAAAAGAAATGTTATAATGAGCATCACGGGCAAAATAAATCAACATTTATTTCAACAGCTATTTTTCTAAGTTAATATAATTATATACTAATAGCCAGAAGCTATCCAAGACCATATATCAACATATACGCATTTCTACTTAGAGAGAGGACTAAATGCGTAGCTTCTCTCTGCCAACTGAGCATTGAGGTCATGTATTGTTTAGAGTACTGGAAAGACCTAATTTCAAATCCTGACTCAACTGTCTAATGTACTAGCTATTTTACTGGTTGTTTGACCCAGGACAAGTCACTTAATGTACTGTACATCTATCTCTTCATCTGTAAAGCAAGAATGTTAATAACACCTACTTCCTTGGGCTCTTGCGAGGATCAAATGCTATAACAAATGAAATAGTAGTAAAGGGTTTTGCAAATCTTAAAGTATCGTACAAGTTCTGTTACTATTATTGGGCCAGCTAGGAGGCATAATGGATTGAGTGCCAGAACTGGAGTCAGGAGGCATTGGGCTCAAATCCAGCCTCAGACATTTTGTAGTTGTGTGGCTCTTTGCAAGCCATTTAACTTTGTTTGTGTCAGTTTCCTCATCTGTAAAAGGAGCTAGGGAAAGGAATGGCAATCTACTTTAGTATCTTTACCAAGAAAGTCCCTAATGTGGTCACAGAGTGTTGAATATGCCTGAAATAACTAAACAACAACATTATCATTGTTGTCATTTTTGCAACAATCCAAGCAATGTCTATTTATACTTTGTAATAATCATGAAATGGAGACACATTCCACTGCTAGATTTTTTAAGTGCATAGTTTAGGTTTAAGGGTTTTTTATTTGCTAAAAGAGAATATTAATATTATTATTAATAATAATGTTTATTATTATATATTAATATATTAATTAATATATATTATATTATTATATATTAATATATTATATATTAATTAATATATTATATTATTATATAAAAGTAATATTAATGTCAGCATAACTTTGAAGAAATAAATTCCTGAAACCAATCATCAGATTTAACTCTGATGAAGAAGGAATGAGAAGGTATCACCCTTTTTCCCCATAATATATAATATTTTATTTTTTCTCCAATTTCATGCTAAAACCAATTTTTAACATTCTAGATTTTATTTTAAAGTTTTCAGTTCCAAATTTGATTCCCTCTTTCTTCCCCTCCTCCTTCCCTGGGATGGTAAGCAATTAGGTATGGGTTATACATGTTCAATCATGTAAAACCTTTCCATATTAGTCATTGGTACAAGAAGACTCGAAAAAAAGAAAGTTTAAAATAGCATACTTCAGTCTGTATTCAAACAATATCAGTTCTTTCTCCAGAAGTGGATAGCGTGCTTAATCATGAGTTCTTTGGTTAGTCCAGGATTATGATATTGCTGAGAATAGCTAAGTCATTCACAATTCTTCATCAAACAATATTGTTGTTACTGTGTACGGTGTTCTCCTGGTTCTGTTCATGTCACTATGCAGTTCTTGCAAGTCCATGTCTTTCTGAAATCATCCTGCTTGCCATTTCTTATAGTACAATAATATTCCATCACAATTATATGCCTCAGCTTGTTTAGCCATTCCCCATCAATTGATGGCCATTCTCTTGATTTCTAATTCTTAGCCAGGAGGTACCACTCTTAATTGACTTCTCTAAGAGGACATTTCTATTGTTAGCCTGGTTACCATAAGCAAACCTAAGTTTCTTAGTTTCAGGAAATCAAGATCCTTCAATCAAGATTTTTATCAGCTTTTTATCTAGTTTATGATTCTAATTAATCCAAGGACTTCAGATTAGAATATTGTCAAAAAATATTTCTTAATATTTTATAACTCAACTGAGGCCTTAGTTCTATAATGCTTTCATGCCAGGTTGGTTATTATACATACCATTGGTAAAACTTGGTTTTACCTGACTGCATATGGCCTCCAATACATATTGTAGTCCATATTCACAAAAATGAAAAAGAGAATCTGATTAAAGTAGAAAAGATGTAGTGATGATCTTATAATTATATCTGATCTAGTGTCTTCTGGTGTTTTGATTTCCATGCAAAGTTAAGTAATACTTCTTGCTATTAAATATGAACATCCATCCATCCCTCTGTCTATCTATATCTAAGTGATTTAATTTCTTGATTATCAACTTTGAGGATTATCTACAAAACTGTTCCCAAACGTGGTTTCCAGTCACCACCCAGAATTATTCCCCTAATCACCCAGTTGTATGTGCTTAAGGAAAGTAAAGGAAAGTAAACTGAACTCAAGTAAATTACGGTGGGCACTAGTTGGCACAGTGGATAGAGTGCTGGAACTGGAGTCAGGAGGTTGTCGTTCAGTTGTTCCTGATTTTTCAAGGCCCCATTTGTGGTTGTCTTGGCAGAGATGCTGGAGTGATTTGTCATTTTCTTCTCCAGCTCATTTTACAGATGAGGAAACTGAGGGAAATAGGGTTAAGTGACTTACCCAAAGTCACAGAGTTAATATGTTCTGAGGCTGGATTTGAACTCAGGTCTTCCTGACTGCAGACCCAACACTCAATCCAGTAATCCATCTTTTATTAACAAAGGCAATTATTAATGATTGCTATTGGTTAATATATGATACAATTTATAAATTTTGTTCCTTTGATCTTTGGGATTGTTTGTACCTGACTTTCAGGTTCCCTTTTGCCATCTCATTTCCTGCTATTGCTCCTTTATACCAGCTGTCATAAACTTACTATACTGACCAGAAAATAAGGGGGTGGCCAAGAGGACCAGATCAAGGCAGAATTTTAACACAACTAGTAATTATTGTTATTCGGGAGTTTTTGCCTATACTAGTTAATCAACAATAAGTTAATCAATAAATATTTATCACTACCAACATGAGACTAATGGAAAGAGTATGAAGACGAGAAGTCTATAAGCTCTGTTACTAATTAGCTATGTGACCTCACCTCTCTGTGTCTCAGTTTACCTATGTGTAAAATGAGTGCTGGACTAGATGAAATCTAACATCCCCCCTTGCTTAAATATTCATTGATTAAGGTCACTATATTTTTGTTTTTTATTTTTTTGCCATTTAAGAAATAATGAAGCATTTATCAGAGTTCTGAATCCGCAACCAGCATTCTTCTCTTTTTTTTGTTTTTGTTTTTTTGTAGCATCATTAGGGTCTGTGTTACACACAGAAGGCCAAACAGAGTTCTTATTTTTCTCTTTTTTTCCCCATAGAAAACAAAAACCTTTTCAACACCCTTAAGCCCCTTCTAAAATTTTTAGGGAAAAAAGTTTTCCAGCATCTGGGTTCTAAGATTCTTATGATGTCTGTGCCCTATGCCCAGGGGAGGCTGTTAATGACCTCCTAGGGATAACTCAAATTGCTGATTTAGGGAAGCCCATTCTTGACCTTGACACAAGACAGGACAGGCAAGGGGGAAGAGCTTCCAAAGGAATTAGTCAAAGAAAAGAGATCATGGAAGAGCTCAGGTCTCGCCAAGTTTCGCCCACCCCCCATTCAGCAAACACCTGGCTGAGTTGGAAAACATGACCGGCCCAACCTTCCCATTGGAGCCGATTGAAGCTGTCAGCTCTGGGCTCGTCACCCGTTGCATTGGGAGGCCCTCGGGCAGCCACAAGAGCCCTAATTAGGCAGAAATGGCACTTCTACAACTGACCTGCCAGGACCTTTGGCAAACCATTTAACATCATTAGTTAACATTTTTTAAAAGTGTGAATATAAATGAACAACCAGTGGCTTTCAATGGAGTTTGTCGGTGGCATCTCCCCCTCCCTTCTCTCCCTCTCTCTCTTTTTCTTGCTCTCCCTCTCTCTCTCTTTTCCATGAATAGTTCACTTGTTTTCTCCAAAGTTGGGGGGTGAGGGGAAAGAGAAAAAGGAAGATGACCAAGCTCTCTAGGAAAGATAAGAACATGTTAAAAGCACAAAAGTTCCAAAGAACTGGGAGACAGTCTCTTCTTCCCTTTCTGTGAGCCCCCAAACACAACCAACCTTCATGTGATCCCAAAGTACCTGATAATCAGGAGAAATAGGGCCAGACCAAGCTCTAGGCAAGTCAAGAATAAGCATGGAGGTGTATCATTCCATCTTCCAAGTTCTTCAGGCATCTATTTCCTGGATTACTCATACCCAGGCACTTGATTTTTCTCCTACTCCTTTTTTTCAGAAACATTTACACACCACAGGAAAGTGTCTGCTTGTAAATACCTATTTGTATCTGATCCAGAGCCCCCCAGCTGTCTAAAAGTCTGAGCTATAACTACTCCCTTCTCTATTTAGGAAAGTAAAAGAATATAAGTCTAGGGGTAATAATGTCAGATATATACCTGAGGAGGACGTACGTTAATTACCTCATATCCTACCCGAGGTTTTAATTCCCTACCTTGTGTTCCATTCAATTTCTCCCCCTCTTTGCACCCTTAGAGGATGGCATGATCAATCAGTGAGAGAAGTGCCAAAAGTGCCAAAAGATTCTTTTTCCTCTACATTGTCTTGTAACTAATAACTCTAGGGTACTGAGCTCCTGAGTTGGGGAACTGCTTTGAATTTTATTTGCTACATTATACTGTCTTTAGTTCCTATGTATTCATGTTTGTTAACTCTCTGTCCCTGCCCCAACCCACCATGCTCAGCATTACTTTTCAAAATCTCTAATTAAGAAAAAAAAATGTGTTTCAATGAAGTCCTGGGATTTACAGAAATCCAAAAATAAAACCCTACATCACCCGGACGATGACGACAACCAATTCCCACAGCTTTATCTGCTTCATTGCCATGCATGTCCCAATTTGTATACTGGGAACCAATCTGAATGTCTGTTCCATGAAGGTACCCAAAGATCCATGTTCAGATAGATGCCAATATTCAGCTTTATTTGTCCCCAAGTGGAAAAAAAATGAGAGAAAAGGCAAATGGGAATCTTGTTCTGACAAGAGTGAAAAATGTCTCTAACTGGTAACAAGGGAGAATAAGAAGAAAAGAGCTTTGGTGTTGGCCAGGAAGATCATGAAAAATACTAGGAAATATCCCTCTTAACAACAAATGGGAATAAGGATGGAGATGGGAGGAGAAACTTGCTCATCATAATGGAACATTTAGTGCTTTTAAGCTAAATACCTCAGCATATTAAGCAAATAGAAAAAAGCCAGTTAGAAGATGTCAGCAAATTGAACCATACAATGTTCAGAAAGCCAATAGGAGGTGTCTGTCTTTGACCCCTTTTCCCATCACATGCCTAGTCCAAGTCGGCTTGTTTAGGGTTGCCTCTTCTCTCCAGCTGGGGAGCTTATTGAAAAGCTCTCGCTCCCTGCCTGGTTTTGGCACATTTTCTGCAGGTGCCTCCTACTGTGGCCACAATGGGCTGCTAGGGAGGTTTAGACCTGTCAACAGCTACAGGAGGGGGACGCAGTCATTGTCTTAAAGGGCCAGTGACATTGTGTGCAGCTCTGGACCCTGCAGCACGGGCACCTGCTAATGAGATGAAGCCTTTCTCCTTCTCTCTCTCTGGCTCCCATTTAATGATTTAACTTGATCGCTTCGGTTCCTTTCTGGAGGGGGGAATGGCTCCATTGATCATATAAAGTAATTGCCTGTAAAACATTGCTCTGCAACAACTACTCCTTCCCTGGCTGAAAATGTCACAGCAATTGAAAAGCTCTTAGCATGGCTCAAGAATGAGGAGACTAAAGAGAACGACTGTCTTTGCATATATCCCCATGTACTCATGTGTTCCCACAGTTGCAAGTCTCTGGTATGACCCGTGGATTTGAAGTGAGAGATCTCCCTTCCTTTAATACACACTGTTAGTTTGTAGAAAACCAGAGACAGCTAAAGGAGTATATTAAAAACAGGAACAGCAAAATCTCTTTCTCCTAAATCAGAAATACAAGTTGAAGGAGACAAATTGCTTTTATAAAACCACTTCTCCCCAGAAAACATGAATTCTAGGGGAACTTATCAACAAGTGGGTTAATCAGTTGACATTTAGTTTTCATTTTTTATGAAAACTAGTACACAGTTCTGTCTTATCATATGACCAGAAGACTATTTCTATCCAGAAGGGAACAAGGACAACTAAGGGGAATTATTGCTTTAATTATTCAGGGTTAGACAACGTTGCAGACCTGTCACTTGGCGGCAGCAGTGACACGTGTTTGAAAGAACAGGACCACACAATTATGAGTTTTGCTAAATAGCTTTATTAGGTAATCAGTTCCACTGCAATGCCAAGGAGCAGTTCATTTGGGGGGGAAAGACTCATTCTGTCTTAGATGTGAAACTACCAGGGGGAATAACCCCCAGCTGCCGGTGGCTCTTCCATTTTCTCTTGACAGGTGAAATAAAGCCAAATTTATATTTGATTAAGAAATAGGGCTTTATATTATTCCAACAATGCAATTGGTAAGAAAGGCCAGTGCAGGATGCTGCTGCAGCATTGCAAATCAAGAGAACTGCAGGTGAATTCCTTTTATTTTAAATGACCTGTGGAGTAGGAAGGTTTTCACAGAACCATCAACTTCCCTCCTAAATGGAAGGAAAGGTATGGAAAGTTGCATTTTGATATTTTAGCCAAATACCTGATTTAAATAAGAATATGGGGAATAGTCGTGAATTTGTTGAAAAATTACGTTAGAGAAACATGTGGAAGTTTATACACTCAAGTTGTTTATACAGAGGATCAGGAAATTGAACCCAGGACATGTGTGTGTACACACATACAGCATATATAGATGTAAAATTGTGTAATTTTTAGTACTTAGAAATTGCTATAGTTGAGCATTTTAAAATCTTATTAGCAATATTAATTTAATAATAAAAAATGTGTTCAGAGAGTACATCAATCTTCCACAAAAATATACCATAAGTAATAAACTGCATTTTCCTGCTATTCAACTATAGAGCTGAATTTAAAATATATGCCCCTTCCCCCAAAATAAAGTCCTGGAATGCAATTTTTAAAAAATCTTATTCTTTAATATTTGCAGCAAGTAGATGTCGTTTTGTCAGTAATTTTTTGGTCATTTAAAAATACGTTTCTTCTTCCATAAAATAATGAATCTCATAATAAGCTCCCTTCTATCCCTAATATTCTATGATTCATGGTCTAAATAATTACCCTTTCCTTGGGGAATAGAATAATGAGGTAACTACAGCCTGTAGTTAATTCTATCAACATCTCTTGGTGGGTGGAAATAAAATCATATCGACTGAGTAGAATTTATGGACTGACAGTAAGAAGGTGAGAGTGCCAGTTCCAAAAATCTGAACACCACCGAGGGCGCAGTGGTAAAAGGAAGCGGCGGAGGGAAGCAAGAGAGGTGGCATTCAGGATGTGTGATGGGGTTAGCAAGCGGGGGTCTGGGAGGGGGGAGGCAGGGAGGGAATGCCTGGGCCAGGAAGGAGTTGTGAAAGGAGGAGGGAGGTGAGGATAACGACTGCCACTGTTTGTCCTCCAGCCACATGTCCTTTGAATGAACTCCCATTACAGTGTGAAAGAGTGCTTGGAAAGTTTTAACACCATTTCGTCTTGTTCCAGAAAAACAACATCTGAAGAGGAGAAAAATTAGCAAAACGAGCACATCTTCAGCGGAATGAGTGTCAAATCTGACAACATCTATGGAATATATTTGATTTTTGTCTTCTACTTCATGGATATCTATGGATATCTGTGGATATCTTTGACTATCTAATGATAAATAATTCAAGAGGTATGAATATAATTTGAGAATTAGGAGAGAGCTAACCTGACCACTATAACTTTTTATGCATATGAATCATCATAGCAAATTTACTAATATGGATTGTCCTAATACAGTTTAACTTCTCCAAAGTAGTCATTAACCTTCAGTTTAAACTGTCTGAACTTCATGCTAACTCATTTGTAAAATGACCTGCTATGTATTTAAAATGAAAATGAATTTAAATAATATATCTTATACATCTGCATCATTATGCCCATTTATATGGGATTGTTAAAGTGTACGCAGGGCATCAATAATTATGTCCAAGCATCATATCCGTTATTTCTTTATGGCTTTTAAGTGCGTATTTATATAGTAAGAGACATGTCACTTCAATCAAAAAATTCTATTTACTTGAGAAATTCATGTGTGTACATTTATCATAATTTTATATCTCATCCACTCAAAGTCAGCCCTTTGAAATGTAAGCATCATCTTAAGTTAAAAAAAATGTATGGGATTCAGATTAATATTTTCTTAAATGTTAGTATAAAATATAGATATATATATTTTTTTCCAGATGAAATTTTAATGTCAGTATATTCTTTATAGCTAGTAAATCAATATAGATTATTCTCTGAGAAAAAGAATTTAACTGTCAAAACATCATTTTGTGTCTTTTCAGTCTAATTTGGATAGTTCTGAGTAAACATTTTAACTGAAGCTGATATGACTGAAGTTATGGTACTAAGTCTACAAGAACATTGACTTTACTTCTACCCAAGGAGATTATAGTAATTATTATTTTCCTTTTTTTCCATATTTCTCTTAAAGATATGGGAAAATATTAATACACTACAAAATTATTCTTTCAGGAGTCAGAAGCACCTGGAATAGATGACTGTTTTTCTATGCCATATTTTCCCTTACTTGTTTGTTTGACACAGCTTTGGAAAGCATGCCTACAACCAATTCATTCTCTAAAAACTGCATCTTATTTCTTCCCATTTTTCTTAAATAGAGTGATTTAATAAGCATTATAATTAAAGGCAGGAGGCTAGTCACTACTGAATCTTTTTGCAACCTACTAATGTGTAAAGGTCTGAGATTTTGCCAGTATATTTTGCAGTGGATATCTGGAAGATGAGAAGGGGAAGGGGGTCGCAATTTGTCAGAAAAAGAAAAAAATATATCTACATCATAAATTGATGTGATCTCATGGAATGTTCCTAATGTGACAACCAAGCCTTTACTCCAGATGGTGCAGTGGTATTTGTAACATAAACTGGGAACCATAGTCCTGAAATCTAGTTCTGTGCCAAGGAGCAGAGTGCATTATTCTTAGCATCAGGGCTTGGAATAGAGGGTTAAAAGTTCAAGGCATGCCCCCGAGTGATTTAGAGTGTAAAGACTAGCCAGTGCATGTAGGGAAAATGTTATTTTTTAGTAGAAAACTATTAACTTTTTCTTTTTCATGGAGTATATTGGAACAAGGAGATAATATGAATATAGATTCACATTTTTTTAATATTTTCTGTGAATTTTGTTATGCTCCTACAAATTTGTAAAGATTTGCAAAAGTATAAAAAAATGGATCGATCAGGGATATACAATTCTTAATCAACAAAATCGAGAACTTTTCTTGATAGTCATAATCCAGAACTAATAAACAGTCAAGATTACATAACATGGTATATTTGAACGGTTCTAGGCTGGGAAATATTGAGTATCTTGTTTCTAAACACCATAGGTACAAGAAATTTCCATTCTTTTTAGCAACAAAAACTTCAGTTGTATAAAAATGTTTGTTTTTTATCCATTAGTAGAATCTTTGGTTGGACATTTTTACTTCCAAAATCAGCACAGGCCTATTATTTTACCTAAAATGCTGATAATTTAAGTATAAAAATAAAGAAAGCATTTCTAACTAGGGAACCCAAGTTTATGTCAGATGGGCATAGAAATACAAGATTTAACCAAGTAACTGTGGTTAATAGGAAGATTTCTTACACTAAAAAAATTCAGTTTTTCTACAATAGAAATTCAATGACATAAAGTCTCAAATAATTTTTTAAACATCCTCAACACACAGTGTATTTCATAATTATTAAAAGGAAAGAATATCTTATACGTGAGAATTTTAGCTTCATATAACTTCCTGCTTTTATAATTTGTTTCAGTCTTCTCTCTTGTTCTTCAAACTTTCACAAAGTCTTTAAGAAATTAATTACATATGTTTGGTATTGCACTTTGAAAAGGATGGACTCTAATAAATTTAAAATAGAGCAATTATTCTTATAAAAGTTTCACTCTACTTTAAAAAAATCAGTACATTGTATGTTGTGTAATTAAATAAGCATGATTGCTTAGTGAACTTCACTGGAAAATCTCAGAGGAGCAAACGAACTTACTGTGACTATATAGTGCAGTCCCATACCATAAGAAATGGTGAATGAGGCAATTATCCAAATATATCAATCTAAATCTCATTGTTACCTGAATTAATTGCATTTTGCAAATAATAGCATCTTTTGGATCAAATTATCTAGATAATTGCTTCAATTCTCCATTTCACTTGCATATAGAGACCAACTCACTGAACACTACAGAGAAATACTTCTAAGATTTCCTGTTCTAACATATAAAATAATGATATAAATATTTATGCTGATTTTGTCCAAGTAAAAGACAAATATATGACAATAAAATTCATTCCCATTCTTAAATAAGGTTTAATGAGCTTTCTTTTACCTACAATCTGCTTCTCAAATATCAGTTAAGAATCACAGATTCCTTCCACCTCACCCCCACCCAAATGGTTGTCATTGTTAGGAGAAACTGACATTAAATGCTAGGATGTATTTAAAGAGATTTAAAGTAAATTATATTTTATGGTTTTGTTTTCTCTCCACAAAACATTCCTAGTTTACAACAACAAATAATAGTAATTCCATTATTTTACTAAAGATTGGGAGGCAGCTTGGAACAGTGGAAAGAATTCTGTATTTGGAGTCAAATCTATTTTCAAATCTTGATACTGCCATTTAGCACCTATAAGACTTTAGACAAGCTACTTAACTCCGGGCCTTGCTGTCCTCATCTGGAAAACAAGGAAATTTGAAGTAGAGGGCCTCTAAATAGATGATCTGTTTCAGTTATTCTAGTAAACATCCAATACCAATGAAAAAACTGTTGTAGGACACTTAGGAATCTTAGTATAATCCCCAATAATTTTGTCTCACGCTTTTTAGACTAATACACAAAAATATTCGAAACAGATAAAGATTACATACTAAAGTTAAAGTTCCATTGCCACCTAAAGTCAGAAAGGATCTCTGAGTTTAGTCTCATGAAGCATGACTCTTCATTAAACTAAAACTTCCATATCCACTAGTACCAGTGAAAAAAAGAACGTTCCTCTGTAATTCAACAGGATTTCAATTTAAAAAAAAAAATTCAAGACTTCTTGATGAGGCAAAACAGGTGACCTTTACAAAGAAAAACCCTTTGTAAGTAGAAATATTATACATACAGGTAACATTTTTAAAAATTTCTAGAAATTCAAGAAAAAAAACTACTTCTAAAAAGTTTTAGTGTTATTTTAAGAGTTTATGACAAGATAGGAAGCCTTGGCCATAGACAACTATGAAATATAACAAACAAATTGACTGGTTTGCCAATAATACCCTTAATCAAGTTGAATGAAGTATGTGTTCAAGAAAAGATGCAAGTCTCTTTAATTAGAACGCTAAGTGTACTACAAGCTAAACATGATTTATTTATGTTTATTCAAGTACCCCAACAAAATAATTGGATGTTAACTTGGAAAATTCTATAGTCTAAGATATAAGCCCTGGTTTTGTAATGATGACTCAAGTGGATCCGTAACATTTTTGATTTTAGCGCTCTCTTCGGCAATGCAGGTAACAACCCTAATGTTTGATAATAGTTAAAACTAAAAAATGATTCTTTGCCATAATAATGACAAAGAAACCTTTATCCTAAATCAAATTCTCTACATCAATGTTCCAGTCTGCCCCTTGTGGGGAAGAGGAGTAAGAAACTTTCTATGTGTAACAGTCGTACTTCATTAACCATAAAAAACAACCATTTCTTTTTCATTTTCACACTATTTCAGTAAAAAGTTAGAAAATCATGTCTCTAGAATTTTTCATAGGTGTACATTTTACTCTATGGCATTCTGACATACATCCCAATATAAGAAACTTAGGCTGTGTTTATTATTACAAAGTAGAAAGAATTATGCAAAGAATTCTGGGTAAAAAAGACTTGTCTGAAGGATTTTTTGGCCTCATTTATAGTTATCCTGTTTTCCTTCAATTCATTAATTAACTGTCTTACTCTCTTTATCATTTTGCTTACCTAAACAAAGTTGCTATGTTAAAAAGTTGCTACCTTAAAAAATATCAATTAAATTGCCATGGCTAATATCTTCAAAGGTATCACGCTATTCAAGGTGTCACACTATTCAAAAGTATCATACGATTCAAATATCTTGGAAATTTATGACCTTAAGTCTGACTCTGACATATTTGGATAGGATCCCTAACTTGAAAGCTAACATTGGAACCCTAGTTTTCCGCATTATTTGAGAAGTCAGAAAACACTGGTGCAACAGCTTGGTTATTTTGTACAGATATGCAAAGGTTATAGGTGAAAGAAATTGCCAGGTAATCTCATTCTTTAAAATGATCATGAATATTACTTTTAGACAAAGAAGTTCTTCTTTAGAAGAGCATAGGATTTAGAACTGGAATCTTGTAGATTACCAAATTCTACCCCCTTTGCTTTATAAATAAGGAAATCAAGGTATACAGGTAATAAATGGGCAATATTAAAGGGCCAATATTAAAAGTCATTTTCTTTAGCTCCAAATCCTATTTTTTTATTACATCTGATTATTCTTGAACTCATTTCAAGTGGGATATCTAAATAAAGTCATCTCAAAAGCTTTTAAATCTATGATGTATAGGCTTCAAACAATGTTCCTCTTTTCCCTCTCCTTTTTTTTTTCTTTTTTGGTATTTGGTTGAGGTTTTTCATACAGTTACCTAAATGGTTCATACCACAGCCCTGTATGCCAGGTGTGGGTAGATACTCATTTTAAATAAATGAACTATTATAATGATGATATCTTTGGTGAAAAGTAATGCTTGGAACTCTGGTTATGAAACAAACATTTTATTAGCTAAATAATTGCCATTTTATTACTTAAATACTTCAAAGATCTATGGTTTCACTAATGTAGTTACTTCTTTCACCAATATATATTGCTGACTTCCTTGTCTTAGTAAAGGAGTTTTTACCTTTTATTGTGTGTTTGTGTAATGGACTACATTGGCAGTTTGGTAAAGCCTATGAACCCCATCTCAGAATATCTTTGTACACATAAAATACAATACATAGGATTACAAAGAAAACCAAATATATTGAAATGCTGTTATAAAAGATATTTTAAAAAAAACAAGTTCAGGGACCACAGGTTAAGAATCTTGGCCTTAGTAGATGGTGTTCAATAACTGCTGTGGTCAAAAAAGTTCATCATCCTGTGGTCAATATGGAAATCAGCTTCTCCAAACTTAGCTAGTTTGGTCCTTGAATAACAGATATGCAGTCCATTACTGAGTTCATATTATTCCTATCACTTGTCATTTTATAAAGAGTTGTTGTATTTGCATAAGATTTGGTAATAACATTTTTTCCTTATGAAAAATGCATGGAGGAGGTCAATGTGAAAAGCAGTGTGGTATGATGGAAAGAGGACTGGATTTGAAGTCAGAGGTCCTAGGTTTGAATCTCAGCTCAGATAATTACCAGCTGTTCGACCTTTGACAAGTACCTTAATATTCCTGGACCTTAGATTTGTAAAAATAGGAAGTTGAACTACATCACCTCTACTTGTTATAAATCTCTTATTCCATCTGCTTATTGCTAAGGTTTCTTCCAACTCTAAATTCTTGATCCTATGAACATTATTATTCCCTCTTTTAAGACAAAGAAAAAGGAAATATATTCGATCTTTTCTGTCTCTAGTTTCTATGGTTTCATGACTAAAAGCACCTGAAATCATGTTAATTAATTTTCATGGAAAATTATATTCAACCCAGATGTCAAATGCAAGAACGAGATTTCAACAAGTATATGGAATAACCCTGAAAGTAACACTATTAAAATAAGTTATCTCATAAAAGAAGTTGTAGGCATCAAGTTTCTGTTCAAATAAAGGTTTCAGATAGTATCAAAGAAACAGGAAAACAAACCAAATGAATTGGATGCACCATGATATAGTGAATAGTGCACTGGTCTGGAATTCAACAGGCTGGGTTGAGTCCTAATTCCATCACTTAATAGCTTTATTAACCTCGGGAAGTCATTTAATTTCTTTGATCTTTAGTTGCCTAATCTTTAAAATAAGCACAATATTTGTTGAGTTATATACCCTACAAAGCTGAGGAAAATACTGTGACAGAAAGCACCTGGGCACCAAGAATGACCTGCTGGTACAGGTTCTTAGATGTGTTTTTCTAAAAGAAAAGCAACTTTTTAAGGGATCAACAATCACTTTAATCAAGCACATATAGCATTCATTTATTCAAGGGGAAAAGTCAGCACCCTGAACTTCAGAGAAAATACAAACAGAAATTACAAGCCGAAATTACAGACTGAAAGACCAACAGACAGGGCTTTCAACTGTCTGACCATAGACAATACATATATCATTACCAGAGAGAGAAGCACCAATATCTGGGTTTTCAAAGCTAGGCTACTCCTTGAAGACTACCCAGAGTTTTCTTTGGCCTAATCACACAAACACTCTTCCAATGATTTGAGCCCCAAAGCATATTATATATGTGTGTGTGTGTGTGTGTGTGTGTGTATGTATACCTCTCAGAACCAGAGGGCATGACCCTGGGGACCCAGTGTCTGCCTTCATACAAAACAAGCCTCACCTAATCAGGTTTCCCTTAATAGCCCCACCTGAAGTCTATTAATGGGAGGGGAAGATTTTTAACTCCCATTACAAATACCTTACAAATAGTGTAACGTCATATAAATGTGAAGTATTTTATTTACGTTAGAAGTACCTGGTACTGGTTTAGAAATTCCTTGAAATATAGGTAGAAGAAAGTTCAATACCCTTTAAAATAACAAATAATGTTTAATAGATAGCAAAGCTTTACCTGGAAAACCTCTAAGTGGATAGCTGTCACCTTGCCTCCCTCTCCACCACATCCTCTTCTGTGCATGACATTTCTGATGTGAGGTAGAAAGGACATTTGGTAACAACACTAAGTTCCTTGTTTTACTCAAGGACTTTACAATCAGCCACAGACAGAATTTGGGGGGAATTGGTTTAAAAGCAATACCTCTTATGTATAACAGGGAGATAAAATTAAAATATTCATTTCAATTGTGAAAACTGAGAGTTCATGAATAAAACCTTACCTTGATGTTTCCTTGTTTT
Source organism: Potorous gilbertii (assembly GCA_028658325.1). NCBI lineage: Eukaryota > Metazoa > Chordata > Mammalia > Diprotodontia > Potoroidae > Potorous > Potorous gilbertii. Next base: position 536,637,986 of record CM053769.1, on the reverse strand, counting down.
CGGAAGAAGGCATTCCCCACGCCAATGCAAGCCACAATCTCTCCCTAACTTCTTATTCTTTTCAATTCTTGCTTCTGTCTCTTCAAAAATCCTTTATAGAGGCTCTTTGAATGTTCTGAAAGCTTTCTTTTTATTTTTTGAGGGTTTCTTCCATGTCTAAGGATAGTAATAAACCACGATTAAACCCCTTTGATAATAATGTTTGATAAATCAATTAGCCAATAGGAATGTATTAAGCATCTACTATGTGCCTGGTACTGTGCTAAGATTTGGGATACAATGAAAGGCAAAAGGAAGAGTTCTTAGTCTCCATGGGGCAGACAACACAAACAACTACGAGCAAACAAGAGATATACGTGATAAGCTGGAGATGGTCAACAGTGAAATGGTATTAGTATTAAAGGAGATTGGGAAAGGTTCATTATAGAAGGTAGGAATTTTAGCTGTAACTTGAAGGAAACAAAAGAAGACTGGAGGCAGAGATGAGGAGAGAATTCCAAAAACTGGAGGATGGCCAGTGAAAATGCCTGAAGTCACAAGATGGAGTATCTTGTATAAGGAACGACAAGCAAAGACTTCTGGGTGAACAAAGAAGTCGGACCAGCCATTTTCTCTAATCAACAGGACCTCTCAGTCCTTTCCAAAACAAATTACGCACCAAAGATGTAGCAACTTCAGCTGTCTCCATGGTCCAGGACACCCAGAGTCCAAAAAAGAAATAAAAATGTTTTAAAAAATACAAAAAACCATGAACTGATATTCACTGACACTGAGTTCACTCAGCACTCTTCACCTCCTACCCTCCTGGCAATGAGGCTGATTCAAGGAAACAATACAGGCTTATAACAAAACCTACTCCTAAACTCGTCACTCTACCATCTTTTCAGCATTACAGAGATCCTGGTTGTAAGTTGCATAAATTTGCTCAGGCCTTTACAGTCCTACAGGAGGAAAAGCCTGCCAAGAGATGCAACCCCTTAGCACCAGCACTGAAAAACTCTGAACTGTTACCATTAGGGCACACAACTCTGTAGCACCAACAGAGTTGATAACCTTGCGGTACCAGCACAACTCTTCTCTAAACTGCCTGGCCAGAGAATTAAGAAACAGAGTGAGCAGGACAAGACTTCTTTGGGGGATGGAGGAGGGAGGAGAGAAAGTCTGTGCAGCATTCCACTAAGCCTAAGGGAAAGAGTGTAGCATTCACTCAGGGCCAGTTCTGACCACCCAAAAGTCACTTGGAGCAGAGATGTACATCAGTGTACCACGAATTGCCCAATGTGGAGAGCAGCTGAGATGTTTTGGGATCCATCTCCCAAAGACATCACCATCAGAGGGGACAAAGTCAAAAAGTATAGGGGAAAATCAAGAAGAAAAAAAAGATTGAAATTACCAAAGGTCTCAGGAAGAAGAAGACACAAAGACCTTGAATTTACACGGATAAAACAACAAGGAAAATGTCAACAACAGAAGAAATTATGTTTTACAGATCTAGTAAACAAGTTCAGGAATTTATGAATAAATCCTGCAAAACAAAAGGAACTGACCCAATAATTGATGAGACAGAGGACCTTGTAGAATGTGAGGTGAAGATGAAATTATAACGCATTGTTCCTGAGTGGTTTGAAAGGGAAATGAGAATTATGAGAGCATAAATTATGTCCTACTTTGCAAAAATAACAGTCAAATTAGAACAGCTGGAATATGCAATGGAAGTCTCCTCAAGGAAACAAAAGAGAGTAAAATAAAGTCAGAATGTGAATATACAGAAGTGAAGGAAAATTTAGATGAAGAGAAGCAAAAAACAATAACATTAAAGGAATATTACCTGAGCAAAATATATTGATCTCAAAGCCAGGATATGTAGAGACAACCTAAGGATCATAGATCTCCCAGAAGACTACAACAGCAAAAACAAAGCAAAAACAAACAAACAAAAAACACCTTAATGCCACAATGCAGGAAATAATAGAAGAGAACTGTCCAGAACTTCTGAACTTAGAAAATGATATTCCAATTGAAAGAATTCACAGATCAACCCTCCCTCCACCCCTCCTTCCAAAGACAAATAAATAAAGCTAAGGCACATTGTGGTTAAATTTAACAATTCAATTTAGAAATAACCAGTCATACAAATAATTAGGAGAAAGACCCTCAAAAACAAAGGAAAGCATATTAAAATAATGAAATTTTTCTGCACCCACCTGAATAGAGTACTGTGTTAAAAAGACCAGTGGAACTCAGGAAGCAGCCCAAGGTGATCTATCCTACAAATCTAAGCTTAACATATATGAAAAAAGAAAGACACTTAACAATAAAGAGGCATTTGAAGAAATTTTTTTAGAAAATCAGAAGTGGAGATTATTTACTCCTCAAACACCACAAACAGAAATGCAAGAAGACTGAAGAAATGCAGCCACAACAGAGTAATAGTGAAGAATTCAATAAGAAACATCTTTCTAAATGTACACAAGGAGATGGGGTGAAGGAGGAACAGGTAACGGTGAGGAAATGGACATGGGGCATCTTAAACAATGGAAAAGGGAACTCTTATTGGGCAAGCTTTACAAGTCAATGGCAGAAACTGCCTAGAGAACTTAGGATAGATATCCTGGAAGCCTTGATTTCATGAGGAATACTAAAAGAAAGAGCACACAATTATAGGCAGCATGAATCAAAGAACGAGAATCTAGAGTAGACAGAAAGAGGTGGATAATGAAGAGAGCAAAAGAAATGTCTTTTGGGAAGGGTCATAAAGATGAAATTTAAAAAATTAACCAGACTAGTTGAAGGGAGGAGAGGAAGGGGGTATCTACTTAACTAATTGAAAGGGGAAAAATTAGGATGGGGATTATATAACCAGATAAAAGCAAGATAGAAAAAGAATCAATAAGCAAAAACTGAAAGGGAAAGGAATAACAAAGGAGATGAGGGAGTCAAGGGAAGAGAACCAGTGGGAAGAGGACTATCTTGAAATAATATAAGACAAAGTACCTGAAGGAACACAAGTGCTGTGTTCACAGGAAAAGAGGGAAAACATCTTAACTTGAAAAAAAACCGTATTAGAAAAAGATAGAGGAAAATATAAACCTAACATAACTTTAAATGTGAATGGATTAAACAATTCAATAAAATGAAAAGGACAGGCAGATTGGATAAAAAATAAACCTCTTCAATCTAGTGCTTAGAAACACATTTAGACAGCAAAGATATACACAAAATAAAAGTGAAGGGAAAGGAAAAAAATTCCCATACATCAAGTGAATCCAAAACAACAGAATTTGCAATCGTGCTCTCTCAGAAAGCAAAAACAAACATTCAAAAAACAGAAAGGAACAAAGAACTTATATTATGCTGAAAGGAGCCATAAAAAACAAAAGCAGTATCAGTTATAAATTTATATACTCCAAATGCCTTAATCTCAATTCATAAAAGAAACATTATCTGAGCTTCGAGAAGACATAGACAGTAACATGAGAGTGGTAGGAGACTTCAATATTGCTCTCTCAGTTTTAGATAAGTTTAACACAAAGATAAACAAAAGGGAAAAATGGAATTGAGCAAAATTGCTGGAGACAGTAGAATTAAAAGATTTATAGTATCTTCTAAATGGTACAGCAGAAGAACATGCATATTTCTGAGCACTATATGTAACTTTTATAAAACTTAAAATGTTCTACGGCATAGAGATATTATAAACAAATGTAAAAAGGCAAAAAGAGTTAATACATCATTTACAAACCATAATGAAAAAAATAGTAATTGATTCAGGAACTATCCCTTTGAAATTAACTTCAATTTATTCTGTATATATCTTGTTTGTATATAGTTGTTTGCAATTTGTCTCCCCCATTAGATTGTGAGCTCCTTGAGGACAGGAGTTATTTTTACTTTTCTTTGTATGTCCATCATTTAACACAGTGCCCAGTATGTAGTGGGTACTTAATAAATGCTCATTGACTTGATTTGGACAAAATTTGAGCAGGAAAAAAATCTTCTCCTATAGCACAATCTACTCTCCTAATTCTTATGGTTCTAGCTCCCAATAAGACTGAGGGACAGATTTAAAAAGAGATGCAGAAATACCCTCAGTACATTAAATATATGTATAGTGGAGGTATTTTATAAAGATGAAAAAGTAGTCATGTAGGTTCATAGTTGTTGATATTCTTTCAATTGCTCTTTTTTTTGAGAGGAGGGAAACATCTGTGATTTTTCTACAAAGAAGAAACATATATATAAACACACATATGTAAGTATATATATGTATATATGGATATACATATGTGTATACATACATATTACATATAATTCAAAGTTTCAAACGTGTAGGGTGGGTTTTTTCAGACTTTAGGTTCGTAAGTCGTATTTCTGCTTCCTCACATATCTCATTGATTAAGAATTTGTTAGTTTAGGCTGTCATGTTTCCAAAACTGGAAGGTTTATTTAGTCACTTGGAGAAAAACTTCAAATTTCCCTTTATTTGGTTTCAAAACCAGGTGTCAATCTTACTCCACAACTAGGTTTAACATAATCTGGGGAACAAAGGCATTCAGAAACAAGTTGTCTCTCATGGAGTTAAGGAAGAAAGCAAATATGCTCCAGCTGCAGTAGAATCACAATGATATGTTTAATGATGTCCTTGGCTTCTTTGTTTAAAATGAGAAGCTGGTAAAGATGTGACAGTCTTTAGAGATAATAACATTTATACAGCACTTTTAGGTTTGCAAAGAGCTTTACAAGAATTATCTTCACAACATCCTTGGATGGTAGGTGCTTCTATTTATTATCTCCATTTTGGATGAGGAAACTGAGACAGAGGTTAAGTGACTGGCCTAGGATCATATAAGAAGTAGATTTGAACTCAGGTTTCCCTTACTAGCATTCTAGTAAAAATGCCATCTTGGGAGCTGTACAAGATTACAAAAAAAGGCCTAGATATCATATTTAAATTAATTCAACAAGTGTCCTCAGTCCCTCCCCCTTTCTCTTCATCACTCTCCACTCCCTTCCTTCCCTCTCTCTGAAGCTCAACGTTGACATTTCTAGAATTTCAACCTATCGAGAGGAAGTTAGCTGTCTGGGAGACATACAGTTAAATAGACTTGGCAAGAACCACACAACTAGTAAGAGGCTGTTAGAGATGGCCTTTGGCCTTCCTGACTTCAAAGTGGTGGGGGGAAGGGGATTGGGAAGGAAGGGATGGAAATAGGCACTTTTACAATGTCTACTCTGTTTCAGGAACTTTACAAATACTATCTCATTTGATTTTCACAACAACCCCATTAAGTAAATGCTGTTATCACCCTCATTTTACAGTTGAGAAAGCTGTGGCAGATTAAGTGCATTACCAAAAGGCTCTAGCTAATAAATCTGAGTCCAAATTTGAACTCTGGTCTTCTTGATGCTAGGCTAAGCACTCTATCCACTGGGCCACCTAGCTGCCTTTATCCACTATGCCATATCCCTCTCCTTTTCTTTTAATTCTCATCGTTTCTAGTCTTTCTTCTCTCTGTACTCTAGTAGAAGGTCCTTAGCTGGTACCAGATAAATCTTTGAGAGCCATTTGGCATTCCCCTCCTCAAAAACCTCTGATGACTTTCCATTGCCTTTAGAATAAGGACCGTTTTTGGCCTCTGCACTGTTTACTCATGTTTTCATTCACTTGGACTACCTTCTGTCCTCCCCTTTTTCTGTTCCATCTTTACCAGATCTTTAAAGCCCAGCTCAAATGTCACTTCCCCCATAAGGCTGAGTGTCTCTTAACTAGCCAAGTGAACCTGAGCTAATCAATTTCACTTCTATGCAACCAGCTTTCCTCAATTATAAAGATAAAGGAGTTGAGCGAGGTGATCTCTAAGGCTCTTTCTAAATGCTATGAATTCGTAAAATCTATATTCTCCTTCCATCCTCTGAAGAGCACTAAATTTGAAGAGGATGTGGGTTCATATTCTGGCATTGCTAACTCTCTGAGTGACGTTTGTCAAGCTACTGCACATCCCTGAATTAGTTTGCTTATTTATAAAAGTGGTGATGATGATAGCTTGGATTTATATAGCACTTTAAGGTTTGCAAGATACATTTTCGCTGCTCTTCTCCCTGTTTTACAAATTAAGCAGGCATCAGTGACTCTCCCAGGGTCACAGAAAAAAACGGATCAGAGGGAGGATTTGAATATAAATTTGAGTGGTTATTTTTTTGTTTGGGGTCTTTTGTAAAAGGGCAGAGACCAGTCTGTAAAGATGAGGTGGGAGGGCCCTAGATGGGCAGAAAGGCAGGATAGGTTCAAGTCTCTGCTTTGCACCTCCCTGGTGCAACTCAAGAAGGTTGTACTATGAGCCATAAGACTCTGTGATAGAAGGACAAGATGCACCCAGACAGTGCACCAGGGGAAGGAGGGAAGGAAGAGAAAGAAAAGAAGGGAAAGAGAGGGAAGAGGAGGGGAAGAAAGGAGAGAAGAAAGGAAGAGAGAAAAAACTGAGACTGAGTCAGAGATAGAAAGGAGAGCAGGAGGAAGAAGAGAAGGAGAAAGACAAGAAGAGAGAGAGAAAGAAGGGGAGATGGAGAGAGAGAAGGAAAGGAGAGGGAGAGAAAGAGGAGGAGGAGGAGGAGGGGGAGAGGGAGAAGGCAGAAAGAACCAAGAGGCCGAACGAACCAAAAGAACTCTCGCGAGGCACGAACTCGGTCCATTGTCCAGTTGCCTTAGCAACGTCGAGGACGCTCACGAGTCCCGGGCTCTCTCCGGCAGTGGCTCTGGCCAATTGCGACTATGGGGGATGGAGGCTGCGGCCGAAATAATGCCCATGACTTGTACAATATGAAGCAGCGGGCAGTGGACTACTATAGAATGAATGAAGTGCCCCGACACCTGGAGGAGCTGCTCAACTCCACCTTTTACCTGCAGCCGCCCGACGTGTATGGGCACCTGGTACGCATTATGGCTGGCATCCAACCCGGCTGTTAGTCTCGCTCTGCTGGGGGTTGCCCAAAGTGGCTGCGCTGAAGATATTGAACCCCCAAATAGCGCGTCTAGCGTGCTGAGAGAGAGACAGAGAGACAGACAGACAGAGACAGAGACAGAGACGAGAGAGACAGAGAGACAGAGACAGAGAGACACACAGAGAGAGCGACAGAGACAGAGAGACAGACAGAGAGAGAGAGGGAGGGAGGAAGAGGTGAAGTGAGGAAGGGGGAGGGCGAGAGAGAGAGAGAGAGTGTTGGAGAGAAGGGAGAAGGGGAGGGGGGAGAAAGGAGGGCAGGGCAGGGGAAGGGAGAGACTAAGATATGTGTCTGGAGGAGTGGGGAGGACCTAAGTCACATTAATATAGAGCTTAATATGAGGAAGGTAAGTAAAAACATTCCTATGTTACAGAGGAACAAACTGAGTCTCAAGAAAGTTAGGTGACTTGTCCATGGTCTCATATTGGGCAAGTGTCAAGGCCAAATTCCAGGCCAAATCTCAAGGGCAGTTCTGATTTCAAGTTCAGCTTTTCTGCCATTACTCTGTGATGCCGCAAGCTTATTAAGGATATGTGAAAGTGAACAGGAAACTGTACATGGGTATTTTAACTGTCAGCTTTGGGAGAGTCACTAAACCTCAACCTCATCTGTTACATAGGTTATAATACTAACTTGGAAACTTACCTCACAAGGTTGTGAAGATTAGATGAGGCTTCACAAATGTGAGACATTCTTACTTGAAAGAGGCAGCATTGGGCAAAATTGCGTTGCCAGGGTCCTGGCTTTGCCCACCTGTGGTTTATAAGATACAGGAATGTGAGATTTAAAAAATAGTTATTGAAAATTGAATAGCTGCATCTCCTTCAAATCAACAAGTATTTATTGAGCTAGAGTGTCATATACATTGTAGGTGCTCAATAAATGTTTGATGATGGGAGATAGTTTTGTTAAAGAAATATAGACTGGAGGGAGCCCTTAAAAGTTATCTGCCCACTATTTTACCCATGAAAAAACCAAGAGGAATACAAGTAAAGGAACTTGCCCACATTTCAGATGTAATTAGAGAACCAGAACTAAAATCAAGGTCACTGCTCTAGTCTTGTGTCCTTTTCAAAACACCAGGTTGACATAGCATAGTTCATTTCCTACACCATAGTTTACACTATAATTGGGAAGAAAAGACCTGATAAGTGAAACAATTGGAGCCCTAACCAAGTGAATCATGGGAAATCAAATAGTTGAATATATGGCATATGTTATAAACATATTAAGATTTCAGAGAAGGAAAATTTTCAAGCTTCTCCATTTTGATTGTAAACTTAAGGGCAAAGGCTGTCTTTTGCCTTTCTTTGTATACTCAGCACAGTCTTGGCACCTAGTAGGTGTTTAATAAATGTTAGTTGACTGAGAACAAAGTAGGTTGTGGTGATTAGGGAATACTCACAGTCCACTGTCATGAGATTAGGTTTGGATCTTGAAGAATGTTTAGGATTTGATAAGAAGACACTCACTAGAACTGTATAAATAGGATGCAAATGATTGCAAAACCAGAAGAGTTCACTGAGTAAACGTCCCCTGGCAATTTTCACTTATTGGAAAGTAGAAGGCTTAAACTACTAAGGTCTCTTGTAGCTTTGTCTATAAACTACTTTTGGCATTGTACTATATATCATGGTTAATGGGTCCTTTAGAGCATTTTGCTGCTTCCTAAAGTCTAAATAAAACTACTTAATATCCATGTAACCTTGTTTTGCTGGAGTAGGAATCAAAAAGTGGATGCAATATAAATTATTTTCTCATTCCCATATAATTTTAATGAGCCCCCTACTCTTTCTACAATATAAATTAATCCTCCTAACTCTTACAGCACCATTAGGAGAGGAGGATAGTTTTTCTTTTTTCATTTTGTGTATTCCTCTTTCCTCTCTGACCCCTGGTTTCTTTTCCATTGCAAATAAATGATACTTTAAGAGAGCTTCCTACCTCCCCTGCACTTTACATCTTCAATCTTTTTTTTCTTGAAATCTTTCCAAATGACTTCTGCCTTTCCACTTCCACAAAACTACTATTACTGAGGTTTTCAACAAACACTTTTAATATCCAGGATTGTTCCATAGATTCATTGTGAGTGAAATACAGCTGCTGAGATTTTCTTCACCATTACAATGTTAGATAAGATATCTCACTGAGAGCAATAGAAATTGGTTGACTCAGGATTCCTAGACAAAATATATATGGATGATAACATTCTCTACTGGCAATTGACCCATGTATTTCAGATTGGGCATATTGGTTAGAGAATTAGGTTGACATTTGGGGCATACATTAAAAATATCATGGGGTACTTTGTGTTTATTCAAAATTCATCTTTTCATGCTGTTATGCTGTCTGAAGAGGCAGAAAGCATTGGGATGAACTTGTATCTCTATACCTGAGAGAAGGGTTGTTCCAGCAGAGCCGCCATTATTAAGTTTAGGCATTAGGAATTAAACCCAAGAATAGGTTTAATACAAGCAGCAAAGTAAATTATATGATTGACACTTTGAGTAAAAAGAAATTTGACATTTCTAATTTTATAATGCTTTTTATTTTGAAGGCAAACTGCTTTTCGAAGCTTGCAAAGGCTCCTACCATATACAAAGTAATAGGGAGAGTAGTGCTGGATGGTATGGGTCATCAAACTCTCAAAGTCGAAGTATTCTGCACAGTTCAAAACCAGGTTAAGGTATGGAACTACGTGCTTTTATTTACTGTGTTTTATTGTGCTTTATTCATGACAATTCCTTATTGGGTTTTGGGTTTCAAGTACTAACAGACTATAATGGTGATTTATTTGAATTTACTTTCCCTCTTTGACTACCTCCAATTTGTCTTGTATATATCTTACTTGTATGTAGTTTTTTGCATAGGTGTCTCCTACTTTAGACTGTGAGCTCTTTGAGAACACAGACTGTCCTTTGCCTTTCTTTGTATCTCCAAATCTTAGCATAGCATCTGGCACATAGTAGGTACTTAATAAATGGTAGCTAACTGACTAACTAAAAACATTCTTAAATTCAGTCAAAGTAATACTGTTTATTTCCAGAAAGACATCTTGGTGTAGTTGAAAGAACACTGGGTATAAGATCAAGAGATATGAATTTGAACACTGGCTTTGCCATTTAAATGACCAAGTGATTGGGACCTATTTTTTTTTCACCTTTCCGTATCTCAGTTACACCATACTTAAAATGAAGGTGACATCTAAGGTCCTTTCTAGCTCTTATACTCTATGATTCTTAGAGATATAAATTATGTAAATAACACTATCATCTGTAAGTGATTTTTAAAAGTCTTTTAAAATATACTTAGGAGCTTTAATAAACAGTCACTATCAGTTGACAGTTCGATATAACCACCAAAATAGCTCATGCATTCCTTACCTGTTCTAGTATCCAGAACCAGGAAGGTGGAAGTTACAGGCATGTAACAAAAAACATTCCAAAGAAAAAGAAGTGAAAGAAAGCAGAATGACTGTCTGATGAGGTATTACAAATAACTTGAAAAAGAAGGAAAGTGAAAGGTAAAGGAGAAAGGAAAAGATATATCCAAGTGAATGCAGAATTCCAGGGAATAGCAAGGAGAGAGAAAAAGGTTTTCTTAAGAAAAAAATAACAGAATAAGAAATACAAGAGATCTCTTCAAGACAATTTGAAATATCAAGAGAATGTTTCATGCCAAAACATGCATAATAAAGAAAAAAATTTAACAGAAGCAGAGCACATTAAGAAGAGGTTCCAAGAACACACAAAAGAAGTACACAGGAAAGATTTTTATCATTGAAGATAATCACAATAGTGTGGTTACTGTTCTAGAGTCAGATATCCTGGAGAATGAAGTCAAGTGGACCTTAGGAAGCATTGTTAACCAAAGTCTAGTAAAGATGATGAATTGCAACTGAGCTATGTAAAATCCTAAAAGATGGTGATGTTCAAGTGCTGCATTCAGTATGCTAGCAAATTTAGAAAAGTCAACAGTGGTCACTAGATTGGAAAAGATCAGTTTATGTCTCAATCCTAAAGCAGAGCAATGCCAAGAAATGTTCAAATTACTGAAAAAATGTGCTCATTTCACATGGCAGCAAGGTTAAACTTATTCTGCAATGTAGGCTTCAGTAATATGTAAACTGAGAATTAACAAGAATACGCTGGTTTTGGAAGTAGCAGAGGAACTAGAGACCAAACTGCCAAAATTCACTGGATTATGGAGAAAACAAGGGAGTTCCAGAAAAGACATTTATTTTTGCTTCACTGTGTGAATGGTCACAAAATGTGATGAGTTCTCAAAAAAATGAGAGTACCAAGACCATTTTACTTGTTGTCTGAGGAATCTGTATGTGAGCCAAGAAGCAACAGCTAGAACTGAACATGGAACAACTGACTGGTTTAAGGTTGGAAAAGGAGTACCTTATTTATTTAACTTGTATGCAGAGTACATCATGTGAAATGCCAGACTGAATGACTCAAAAGCTGGAATTAAGGTTGCCAGGAGAAATATTTATAATCTTGAATATGCAGATGATACCACTTTGATAGCAGAAAATGAAGAGAAATTAATTATTATTAATTATTTATTATTAATTAATCAATTTTTTGATGAGGGCAAAAGAGGAGAGTATAAAGCTGTCTTGAAGTTTAACATAAAAAAACCCCTAAGATCTTAGCAACTCATCCCATCACTTTTTGGCAAATAGAGGGAGAAGAAATGGAAGCAGCATCAGCTTTTATATTCTTAGACTCAAAGATCAATGCAGACAGCAACTGCCAGCCAAAACATTAAGACACTTGCTCCTTGGATGGAAAGCTATAGCAAATCTGAATAGCTTACTGAAAAGCAGAGACATCACCTTGCTCACAAAGGTCCATATAGTCAAAGCTATCATTTTTCCAGTAGCAATTAATGTATGGCTGTGAATATATAGTTGGACTATATAGAAAGCTGACTGCAGCAGAATCAGTTCTTTCAAAATTATGGTGCTGGAGAATACTAACACTCAAGATCAAATCGGTCAATACTTAAAGAAATCAATTCAGGTTATTCACTGAAAGGTCAAATACTGAAGCTAACACCTAAATACTTTGGTCACATGATGAGAAGATGAAACTCACTGGAAAGACCCTGATGTTGGGAAAGGTAAAAGGCAAAAGGGAATGGCAAAGGGTGAGGTGGCTATAGTATCATGGAGGCAATGAACACAAGCTTGGACAGACTTTGAGAGACAGTGGAGGATAGAAGGGCTTAGCATGCTATGATCCATGGGGTCACAAAAAGTCAGACATGACTGAACAACAAATGTACATTGCCCCGATAATCTATTGATTGCCATTATTTTTAACATCTCTCGAGAAATCCATAATGTGCACTCAGATCTTATTCTTTGCTTAGACCCAGGATTTGTTTTCTGGAAATTTCATTTTTTTTTTATTTTTTCAATTACAGAGAACTAGGAATTTATTGTACCTACATTTCTCCAACCTAAACACCAACAGTTTAGTCTACTATATCGTCTACATTTCTGTGTGTAACCTTTTGAGAAGACATTAACAGTCAGGAACATGTCCAAAGGAGCATAACACCTCCTTCTTTTGGTATACACTTCAATTTAAATATTTTAGGTACCTAACTGGTTTGTTTTGGGTCTTGTCACAGGAGAATGAAATAGTGGAAAGATCATTGGACTGAGAATCAGAAGACATACATTCTAGTCTCAGCTTTGCCACTATGAGACCACCATCCTACCAGTTCCCCAGTCTCACAACCTGGGTGTCATCCTCAATATTTCACTCCTTTTCATCCCACTACATCTAACCTATTGTTAAGTCTTATCAATTCTACCCTCATAACATCTCTCACTAGGACCCTTTTCTGTCTTCTGACACCACCCCTGCCTTTGTCCAGTCCTTCACCACCTCATCCTAAGCTATTATAGTAATTTTCTGGTTGATCTCCCTGCCTCAAGTCTTCCCCAACTCCAGTAAATCTGTGCAATTATCAAATTGGCCTTCTTAAAGCACAGGTCTGACTATGTTACTTGCCCTCCCTTCCCCAATGCAGTAAATTCCAGTAATTCCCCGTTATCCACAGGATAAAATATAAAATCACCTAGCATTCAAAGCTCTTCATTACATGGCTACTTTTGACCTTTTTAGACTTCTTTTATCTGATTCAACCCCACATACTCTTCAAACGAGTGTCACTCACTTACTTACCTTTTTCACACAAGGTAATACACCTTCCAATTCTCTGCACTTTTTTTGCTGGCTATCTCCCATGCCTGAAATTCACTCCCTCCTCACCTCTGCTTCCTGGTTTCCCTGAAGCCCCTCCTTGTTTCTAAGAAACTTTTCCCAATCCTTCTTAATGTTCATGCTTTTCCTCCATTGATCATCTTCCATTTATTATGTATGTATCTTGTTTGATGTCATTTCCTCTATTAGACTGTGAGCTCCTTGAGAGAAGGGACTGCTTTTTTTTTTAATCTTTCTTTGTATCCCCAACACTTAGTACAGTGCCTAGAACATAGCATAAATGCTGGTTGACTGACTTTGAGCAAGTCATTTTCTCTCTCTGGGTTTGTTTCCTCCTTAGTAAAATAGTTGATTTCTGAAGTCCTTGCCAGCTGTCATAGTCTATATTAGTATAATCAGTGCTATGTACCTAGTCAAAGTACTGTACTATTGCTGTAAATGTTACATGGAAAATGAGCTCATTTGGAAGAGCTATGTTACTGTCATAAACATTTTTGGTGGAAAAACTTTATTATATTTAATACATAATTGTTGTTAACAAATAACTTTGCTTCTGTCTCACTTCTTTCTAGAATAACAATGATAAAATTTATTATTGTGTTGCTAGAAACTGGAAAGGGGCTTTAGCACAGTCTCTCATTTTATAGATGAAGGAACTGAGATTCAAAAAAGGGAAGTGAATTGCCCACAGTCAAAAGTTTGTGGCAGTCAGTGCTAGAGCCAGGTCTTGTGTGTCTCCGATCAGTGTTCTTTCCCCTATATCATGACAGTAATGCTAATTGATACTTAAAGGTACTTTGAAACCACTAAGCATTTTATATTCCTCACTTCATGTCATCTTCTTAACATCCTTGAAAGGTAAGCATTGCAAGGAGCTATTAAATACTTAAGGGTGAGATCTAGGAATTTAAAGGTTTAATTTAGTTTGGCTTCCTGGAATAAAATTACTTCTTCCTTTTCTCTCCCCAAATGATGACAAAACATCTCAATGTTAGGGTTTGCTATTTCAAGAAGAAAAAGTAGATTTGTTCATTTTGGTGAGATTTCCACAATTTAACTGAAAAGTAGGATCAATTTGTATAACTTTCAGAGCATTACTTCTGCTGTCATCTCTTCTCACTTGGAAGTACTGGAAACAGCCATGCCTGAAGTGGTGGATGCAGTAGAATTAGAACGGAATGAAGCCATCAGCGAAGCTCTGCAGTGGGTAAATGAGTCAGTGACGGAGCTTCTGGAAGGACTGGATCCAACCCTTCAAGGGGTGGTGGATCAGTTACTTACGTAAGTCTTTTGCACAGATGATTGTCTGCTTCCTTTTGACTTCATGTGCCATGGTGAAAGGGTCTCTATTTGCTAAAGGGAGCTTGAGAACTGAAGTCAGTTTAGGAAGGAAGTGCCAAATTCCAGAGCTGGGATTGGAACACAGGACTTGTGATTCTGAACCCCGTGCTTCTTCCATTACACATGCCATTCATTTATTTTAGAAATTTGCTTGATTCTAATTCCAGACTAGGTTCCATATTTGTTGTCTCCTTTCCATTCCCACTAACACTACCAAAATCCAAATCCTCAATATCTCTGGATCAACATTTATGAGAACTTGTGAACTAGGTCTCCTTACCTCTGGTCCTGTCCCTCTCAACTGCTCTGTCAATGGAATCTTCCTAAATCACTGGTCTGTTTACATCAGTTCTTTGCCCAAAGAATTTGGTTGGTCATCACTAAATATAAAATTAAGGGAAAATTCCTTATCCTGGAATCCAAAACCCTTCCTAATCTACATCTTTCTTACTTTATTGTATACGATTCCCCTCTACAAGATCTACATTCTGTTCTGACTAGACCAGTATTTTCTTCTCTGTCTGCCTCAGTTTTCCTCATCTATAAAATGGGGATGATAACATCTACCTCTCAGGGTTTTTGTGAGGATCGCCAAGATAATATTTGTAAAAAAAACGCACTTAGCCCACGTAACACTTGGCAGTCAGCGTACACAGTTCCTGGCACATAGTAGGCGCCATATAAATGCACATTCTCTTCCCTTCTGCTTCTATGCATTTAAGCAGACTCTTCCCTTCCCTGAAATGAATTCCTTCATGTCTCCACTTCCTGAAATTCTTCTCTTACCTCAAGACCCAGTCCCACTTCCACCATGAAACAACTGCAGATTCTCCCCTCCCAGCTAAAATAATCCCTCTCATCCCATTTATACATCTGTCACTGCCCTTTCCTACATATTTTGTAAATAATAGAATACAAATATTTCCCACACGTTCTGCCTTTTTTCCTACCTTTGTATAATGTGCAGTTTGTCATCCTTTGCATTTATAAGCTTCTTGATTTTCAAAATCCTTTTTGAGCTCCTCCGTGGCCTGAGCCCATGGGGTATCTATTTCAGATATTTGGGATACAGAGGCTTTGACTCCTATGTCTTTACCTGATGGTAAGCAGATCTCTTCATCCTCAGAGAGGAATGGCGCA
>CM053769.1:536517009-536621758 GCA_028658325.1 Potorous gilbertii | reverse complement strand
CTCCCGAGGGGGTCCGAGTCCCGGAGATCCCCCGCTCCCCTCTCAGCCCATCTCTCTCACTGACCTGTGCGTCTGTGGGTGGAGGGACCTTCGCAGCTGCTGGAGAGTCAGGTCCCTGACGCCTGCTGGGCTCTGCTCGCTCCTCTCAGTGCGGTGCGGCCAGGGCAGGGGAAGGGGAGCGCTCCGCAGGGCAGGGCTCCGCTTCCATCCAGAGTACCTTTGCGGTCGGTTTTTCAGGGCTCTCTGCAACGGAAATCTCCTTCACTGTGTTTCTGCGCAGCTTCCACTGTTCCAGAATTTGTCAGGAGTTCTTTTTAGAGGGAATCCATGGGCTGTGGGTTCGGAGCTAGCAAATGTGAGTCTTTCTACTCCACCATCTTGGCTCCGCCCCCGCATTTATAAGCTTCTGCAGGGCAAAGTATATCATTTCATCTTTTTATCTCCAATACCTAGCATTGTATGCTACATGATAGGAAGTGTTTAATCATAATGTTTGTTGAATAAATGAATGACAAATAGAAAGAACACAGTAGAAGGGGCCAGAAGACATTTACTGGAATATCAACTCGGCCATTTATTTGAGGTCTCTTCACTCTTTCAGCCTCTAGTTCCTTACATGTAAAGGGGAGATGAATGATCCTGGCTGTTCTTAACTCACAGATATTTTATGAACAAAAGATAAAATAAACAATAACATGTGGCATGGATGAAATATATTATAATTGCTGTTATTAGAAAATATACCACCACAATTTGGAATGATGGTCACTTTTTTTTACAATAATAAAATAAGCAAATTAGTAAAGATAGAGTTTCATTCTTCTTTATATTCTAATATGGCTTTTGTTGCTATTCAGTAGTTTTTCAATCATGTCTGACCCTTTGTAAGGGACAAAGACACTGGAGGGCTTTGCCATGTATTCCTCTAGCTCATTTTACAGATGAGGAACTGAGGCAAACAGAGTTAAGTGACTTGCCCAGGGTCACAGAGCAAGTCTGAGGTCGGGTTCAAACTCACAAAGATGAGTGTTCCTGATTCCAGGTGTAGCACTCTGTCCATTGTGCTACCTTGCTGCCTGCAAGTTTGCCCATTTAAATTAAACATACACACACACACGCACACACACACACACACACACACACACGCATGCACGCACCAATAATTATTCAGATTAAATGTCTTCACATTTTTCATTAACATCTTGTTTTTCAAATATTTCTAAAATAATCTATGGAATCTAAACATACATATTTGGTTGGTTTAGGACCAAAATGAGCTTCAATTTTAAAACTTTTTTTTAGTAATGTTTTTATTAGCCTTGGAAATTCAAATGAGGGGTTGGTTTTTCTGAAGCAGTTATAAAGTAGGGTTAATCCATGAAACACAAATTTGTCTCTGTGGGCAACTCTATGACAAAATTATATTCTTGAAAAGAGTATTATAATAGAATGTTTTTGACCCCATCCAGGAATTTTTTTGCAAATAAAGTACGAGAAGATAAAGAGAGTAAAGAATTAGAATTGAGCCTGGAGCAGCCATTATCCCAAGGGTCTGTTGCACCCCAACCATCACCACCACCACCACCGCCACCACATCTAAAGAGGAAAGGACAAAGAGGTTTGGACTTAATGAATTCATGGAAGGTTTTTCAGCATTTGTGTGAGAAAAGAAGGATAGGAGATCCTCTTGGTTCTTTAGACTCAGATACTGTCTCTGAGGTCTCTGTGGGGTAGATCTGAGCTAGACTTTCTAACCTACCCATGATGGAATTATGTCTCATCCTTACTTCAGTAGTAGATCACCAGAAAGCAGCTGTTTTTTCAGTCTGACTCAGCTGTGATAGGATTTCCTCCTCTCTAAAAGACATTCCTTGGTTTACAAGTCATTACTCTCCCCTCCTACGATCTTCTCTGCCCCTTCCCTGTCGCTCTCCAGATCAGTAATGAAGCCTGACCATGCTTGTTGGCAGAGTAGAAACCCAGACCCTATTTGGAGGCAGGTCTCTAAGTGGGAATAAAATAGCCCCTTAGAGGGGAGCTTTCCTATGTTTCAGCATGCCCCTGCTGGATACCTGTCACACATTCATCCTTACTGGTTTAGAAATAACCCCCAAAAGGCTATGCAACCTACCAATTATAGCTATAATAATATAATAATAGTTCCAAAAGGAAACATAAACACCTAACAAAACAATCAACAAACTAAAACTGTTCAAGAAAATGTCTCCCATGTTCACTTAGCATATGTTTGTGTCTCTTTTCCAATTTTCCAGGCAGGAAGGAGGCTATTCCAGAGAAACTAATACCACCAGCGGAGCCCCCTGAGCCCATACTCCATGGTAGTATGGCTATAGGGGCTGTATCATTAGCTGTAGTTAAAACATGTGCAACTCTGACCAATACTTCATTGTATTTGAATATTGCATCATTGAAATATAAACAGGTCAGTATCTGTTGAAGAATAAAGTTAATTACACAGTCAGCAATGAACTTTTTGTTACTCTCACTTTCATGTGTCCCTATTTTTAGGAATCACCAAGAGCACTGACTCTTCCATTACTGATGGTCACCATGCTCAGCTGTGGAAAGTCATCACCTGGAAAACTCAATCTGATGAAAGAAGTGATCTGTATTCCACACCCTGGATTAACACTTCAACAGGTATCTCAGGCTGTCTCAGAATTTTTATAGAAAAATACTCTTCTCATAAGTACATTTTTCTTTTAGGTCCACTAGATTTATGACCCCACAGGTAGAAAATTTAAAGGAAAGACATAGAAAAAGCTTTCTGGAAAGGGGTATAGTGAAAGAAAGAGATGTCACAAAGTAGAACATGAATCAAAATTAGACCATTTCCATTTATTCATTTTATTAAATAGCCTACAAATGAAATATATGCATCTAATCAGCCAATCTTCCCTAATACCTAATTAGGTATACATAATAGCAATGTGGACTGATTAGGGAAGCTGGAGTTTGTTTATTAGTGGAAAGTACACTAGACTTGGGTAGCTAGGTGGTGCAGTGGATAGAGAACTGGTCTTGAAGCCAGAGAATCTGAGTTCACATGTGGCCTCAGACACTTACTAGCTGTGTGACCCTGGGCAAGTCACTTAGCCTTTATTTACCTCAGTTCCTCATCTGTAAAATGGGAGACACTGAAAAAGAAAAGCAAACCGCTCCAGTAACTTTGCCAAGAAAACCCCAAATAGGATCATGAAGATTCAGATACTACTGAAACAAATGAATAACACAATTTCTCTTTGATGGTAGTTTGGCCTTTCCATGATGTAGCAAACATCTATATTTTAGACTTTCATGACAAAGATGGGAATATTCAGTCAATTAAAAAGCATTTATTAATCTCCTCCTGTGTGCCAGACATATATGTGTGCTAGGCATTGGAAAATGAAAGACAAGAATGAAGCAGTCCCTGCCCTGAAGGACTTAACATTCTAACAGGGAGAGCATATAGCCATTAATAAATACATATAACATGTTTATATATGATAAACATATATAACACACATAATATAATGCATAATAATGTATAATATGTTTATAAAGTAAATACAAAGAATTTGGGGAGAGGGTAGAAAGCAGGAAGGGGAACAGTGCAAAGTTACATTGTGCGGTGGATAGAGCCTGGTTCTATTAATGGCACCTACCTCCCAGGGTAGTTGTAAACATAAAATGAGATAATATTTGTAAAGTCATTCATCAGTCTTAAAGCACTATATAAATGTGAGCTGTTGATGTTCCTGTTGCCATTGTCGTCATTGTTTGTTTTAGCTGGAAGGACCAGGAAAGGTTTCCTGTAAAAGGTGGTTCTTGGGCAGAGTCTTGAAGGAAGTTAAAGAGACACAGGTCTGAGGGAGGTGTATTCCCGATATGGGGATGTACATAGTCGATACAAAGGCACAGGGACAGGAAATGGACTGTTGTGTGTGAGAAGCAACAAAGCCAATTCAGTTGAACAACATAAAGTGGATGAATGACAGTAATGTGCTTTCAGCAGAAATCAGAGCCTGTGTGAAAGTGACTATATGTTCAATTTAAACTTTTCCTTCAAAATATTACAAAACTGCATTTTATGAAGATCGTGATTTTATTTGCAGGGTATCACAATGCTTCTAGAAATTCAGAAACAGATTATAAAGACTATTGACAAAGTAAGTAAAAAGATTTAATTACTGCTTAATGTATTAATGTATATTCACACACTTTCTAATATAAAATCTGGTATATATTAAGGAATCATATAGACATTGTTCCGAAAAATATACTCTCTTTTCTACTGGGTCCTTTTGTCGGCTATGTTTATATACTGTCTAGTGGGTGAGGGTCCCAGTTCTAGTTTCATATGGAGGTTTCACTGAGATTTCAAAGGCAAATGATCCCAGCGTAATGCCTTGTCTGCCTTTGGAAAGAACAATTCGGTGACTCCATGACCCTAATATCAAACACTGAATGTAAGAGGAAACCCAGACCTCTGGAATTTGAGGTAAGATCTTCTGTGGGAGGGAATAAGACCTTAGGCTGACTTTAAAATAGTAATAAAGGAAAAGTACTACTTTTAAGCCTTTGGAATTGACACTGACTTTTGGGGACAGAGTTGTGTGTTTGAAACCAAGACTAAAAGTGCTCGGTAATAGCTACCATTGTCTTATTAGCCGTTCCAATAAAATTAAAGACCTACTCCCCTCTCCCCCAAAAACAAAATTTTAAAATAAAACATTTGAATTAATAAATATTGAGTGTTAGCAATGCAAAAAACTTTGAAGATTCTTTGGTTCAGCTTACATCATTTAAAAGTGAGCAAATAGCCCTAGAAAAGTGAAATGATTTTCCTGAGGTAACATAGAAAGTTGATGGTAAAACCAGACCTAGGAACCCAAGTCTCCTGACTTCTGGAGAAAAAAAAGCATACTTTTTTCCTTTATACCATACATCTTTTGAAAGGAGATATAACAAAATTCCAAGTGTTTAAACATAAAAAATTGTGACTATTATGTTACTTGACCAAATTCTTTTAAAAGAGATTTTACAGGTTAGAATACTAACAATACAGAGAGAAAAATGTTATTTTAAGGGCGTAAGGTGGCATCAGATTTTTAAAAATAGTTAAGCACATCCATCCATTAGTTCTTCATTTTAAATCCATTTTGAAAAATGGACTGAAGAAATGGAATATTTTCAGTGGGTAATGACTGTTATCAGTCACATTAAAGCTCAAATCAACACAAAGCATTTATGAAAATGAATGAAAGCACCAAAGACATGACTCTCTTTTCAAAGTGGAAAATGCCAAGTCTGGGACCATAGTTTATTGCCATCACTGTTCTTTGCTTCAGTTATGCTTGGGTACTGATATTTTGGGCCAGTGGAGGCTGGTAGAGATAAGTGACAATCACATTTTTTCCCTAAATTTTTTTCCCTGTTGAATGACTAATGTTTGCTACCAAAAAGTTTTGATTTTAGTTTTTAAAAAATAATCCATCTATAAAGAAAACATTCACTTTGGAACACATTTCCATAATTTTTTCACTAAGTAAAGGATGGGAATCTGGTTCTATACCATGAGTGAACAGAAATTCAATGAATTGAGAGATGAAAGCTATATGTTTTTGCCAATCAATCTAATATTAATTGAGCCTCTGCTAGGTGCAAAGCACCACAAGGCGAGGGAAGATGAAAAGAATTGTACTTGCTGGCATTCTGGCCTTCTGCAATCTTGTGTGCTTATGCATGGCTATGTGGAGGAGACAATGGAAAGCAAAGGATGAATGCTACATGATACATTTATGACATATGGCTAGAAAAGAATGAGACTGATTTTTTCAACAGACAGACCAGAACTAATTAATAAAAATGTATGTAGCTCCCTTTAAAGCAATCACTTTGGAGGGCTATATACTTATCCTAGTGTGATGCTTCCATAATTCCAGGTGCTTTTGGACCCCTTTTTGATAACTCCCTTTGAGCCCTTTTATAGGGCACACAAGACAACTACTCTCACTATTCTGTAGTCATGTCGTACTTTTTTGAGCCTTAAGGAATTTTATCCAGGTTGATGATCCACTTTACCAAGTTTGGCTCCAAAATGACATGGATATTTTTCAAAAATAAAATCCACCTTCAGAGGATGTTGATTTACCACCATTGAGGATATGGAAATAACAATACAATCAATCATGTACACCCAGAAGATAATTCCTTAAAAGGACACTGCTGAATAGTCTCACTTCATATGTGTGTGTGTGTGTCTCTCTCTCTCTCTCTCTCTCTCTCTCTATATATATATATATATATATATACGTATATATATATATATGACTGTGGGTAATAGAAGTGCTCACAAAGGTTGGACACCAAGGAAAACTTCTTACTCCCCACCATCCTCATTCCCAGTCACATGCCAAAAAAGTTTTGGGAGTCATTAACAAGAATTCACACATGGTTATTAAAATGCTCTAGATTCAGTTACCTAAACATAGCCCTGATCCAAAAGATATAAACAGAAAAGTTGCAACAAATACAGATAAATGTGATGACTTGGAAAGCAAATATAATGGTTGCTTTTGCTGATATGTTTCTTTGAATTCCATATAATTCTTGATCAACTTGCTTTTTCTTTCTCACAGCCCCATACTCCAAAACCAGAGACGAAAAAAAGCCACAATGGGAAAAAGGGTGCAGTAAGTAAATCAATCAATAAATATATATTAAGTGCCTACTATGCTGTGCTAAGCACTAATGAATTTGGATTCCCACCTTGTCAATAATTCTACAGACATATGGGCATATTCTTTTCTTTCTTTGTTAAATCAAACTAACTAATAGTTTATGTATCTTAATTTTCTTTTATAAAACCAGCTCCTATTTTTATTTATTAGCTCAATAATTTCTTTCAATTTTATTAATCTTACCTTTGGTTTTCAGAATTTTAGATTTTATAATTAATTGGGGATTTTTGATCTGTTCTTTTTCTAGGTTTTTTTTTAGTTACTTGCACAATTCATCTATTTGATCTTTATTTTATTGATGTAAGAGTTTAGAGATATAAATTATTCCTAATAATGTATGCATCCCATGCACTTTGGTAAATTGTCTCATTGTTGTCATTCTCTTTAAAGAAATTATTGTTTCTATGATTTCTTTGACACAGCCAATCATTAGGATTAGATTATTTAGTTTCCAATTAAATTTTAATCTGTCTTTCCACTGTTGTAAGAACATATTCTTGCACTATAAAGAAATATAACTCCTAGAACCTTTTGAAACTTGGGCTTTCTCCCAAGGCAGCCAGTCTAAGTCCTGATGGAAGGAATCCAACACATGTATAAGGTCTCATATGTCTTTTCCGCAAATATTTTATTCTTCAAACTTGTGAGAAGGGTTAGAACATTTGATAGGTACAGGGTTCTGACAAATCAAGCTGTTGTTGGAGATATAACCTTACCTAACCTAATATAACCTAAGCTTGTTAACACCAGCAGGCTGCTGGCTTAGTGAAATTTTAGAAAGTGGTGACAGTCATATAAATGAAATAGGATTATTTCTAGAACTTGTACAAGTGAACTGCCCACTAGTAACTCATTTGGTCTGATAGTAGAGATAGCCAGGACTTAAACAAAGCCAAGTACTATAGAACATTTCCACCTGTCCTTTTATGTCAATTGAGCGGCAAAAACCATTTCAAAGACACTGCTGCCATGAATTCATATTGGGTCAGGAATGTTGACAATGTGTAAATAAAACAGCCAGAAACATATCTTATGATGAAAGGTTTACAACCCCTAAAGACATGATGTGTTGAGGCAGTAACACACTCAGATTGACTTAATTTTACTGTTACCTTCTCATGAAAAGAGCAGGTTCTATGTACTTTAAATAGCTAATTTCCACCAAAGCTGGCTGATTCTCTAACAACTGAAGATGACAACCTACTGACATAGGTAGAGCCAACATTATTTGCTCCAGTTTTCAAACAAGGAAACTGAGACTTCATGACATTAAATGATTGGCTTGTGGTACTATAACTAGCATACGTTAAAACCAGAATTCAAACCCAGATTTCCTGACTCCATATCTATCTACTACAACATGATACCTCATTTTAAACCTTTTTATTGTGTGCTTTTGAGTATAACTGACTTACGTCCCACTTGGACTACTCATTTGCAGTATTTGAAATGCCTTGGGAGAGATCAGAACTTTTTATCTACCTAGCGCCATCTGGACTTCCTTTATGAGTGGAGCAAACCTCTACCAAAGCCCCATTTCCCTCCAGGTCTTTTCCCACTGACTGCCTGAAGTCTAAAAATCAAATTTCAGCACTTCATCTAATTAAATTAACTCTTTGATTTCTGTTAAAATTTTAATCTCTATGGCTGGAGTAACACTTTTTACTTGCCATCAATCAACCAATCAGTAAATATTTATTAAGCACCTACCACGTGCCAGGCACTGGGCTAAAGTGCTAGAGATACAAAAAGAGGCAAAAGACAGTTCTGCTCTCAGGGAACTCAAAATCTAACAGGGGAGACAATAATTATACCTTAGTATGAATGAGGGTCACCAACACAGGGTCCCATGAAATCAGGTATAAGGTATAAAATGGGAAAGTTCCAGCTCCCAAAATGAACTGTGCCTTTCAACAACTGAAGAGTGGAGGGTCTGTGCCATGGCAGTGGATACTGAGAAGTAGAGAAACAATATACAATTTCCACAGCTAAGCAAGGAAAATCCTGATGACAGATAAATATGGAACTATCACCAAATCCTCTACATCATTAAATTTGATTCCTGATACAGAAAGCTAATAATGTTGGAGGGGCACAAAGCTGGCTCCGCATACCACCCCAAGGAAGCTGACTTTCCTAGGATATATCTATTTACAAAGTATCTGAAAGATACCATACTCTTATTCACACATCTTGTTTTGGTTTGTCTTACAGACTCAAATTACTTGCAGGCTGTCATATATAGGTTGTTTATCAATCAACTATGATACTATTGAACAGCCACTGCTCTTAATACAAGGAATCTGTGCCAACCTGGGACTGGAGCTAGGAATCAACTTGTATTTAGCCATAAACTGTGCTGCACATGAATTCATTGACTATGTAAGTTTTTCTTTCGGTATCTTCACATTTTATCTCCTCCTCCATTAAATGAATGCTTATAAAAGATGATAATGTTTGTTGAATGAATGGTGGTATGAGAACTGTATTTATGAGTCAGAAGACATGAGTTTTATTCTCTTGCCTGCTATGTCCTAGCCATGCACTTTGGGCAAATCACTTCATTTCTCTTGAGTATAGTATCAAATTGGCCATTCAGTGTATTATTTTGCATGTCACTTCACCTCTCTGGCTTCAGTTTCCCAATCTATCAAGTCAAGGGACTGGAAAATAAGGATAATGTGTATAAAGTGCTCTGTAAACCTTAATGTATTATATAATGGGAGCTATCATTATTTATCGTCATCATCGTTAGAATATCTCTAAGGCTACTTATTTTTCTAGAATTCTACAACTGTATAACTCAGGTCCTTGGAAGTTCAAGAGTGGACATCATTTCTCTGAAGTGATCCCCAGCTATTTCCTCCTTCCTCTGTGTATCTCCTCCTGTCTTTGTGAAGAAGTTGCCTTTATCCTTGTAAAGGTCAACCCTCTACATGTGTCCTCTATCCCATTACCTCCTGCTCTTCAGAAGATTTCCCCCATTTCTAACTTCTCTCTCTCTGTCTTTCTTTTCCTCTCTGTCTCTCTTTGTCTCTGTCTCTCTGTATCAACTTCAGTCTCTTAATATCTTCTTTCTTGTTTCCCTCCTGCATCAAGACACTTAAGTCTCTCCCATCCTGTCAAAACAAAACAAAATTCAGCAAATTCAACCATTCCCACTAGCTATTTTTCTGCATCTCATATCCCTTTCTCAGATAAATTCCTCAAAAAAAAAATCATTTGTACTGTCTGCCTCCATTTCTTCTCTCACTTTCTTCTAAACTGTATGTAATCAGACTTCCATCCTCATTATTCAACTGAAAACTCCGAAATTGCCCGTAGTCTCAGTTCTTGAGTCTTATGGTCTGTTTTACTTCCTCATCCTTCTTGACTCCTCTGTAATATTTGACTGTTGACTACTTATTCCTTCCGAATACTCTCTCATTTCTGAGTTTCCATGACAGTGATCTTTCCTACTTTATTTTATTTGATTTACTGTACTTTGACTTTTCTCCTACTTAGCGGCCCCTTCTCAGTCTCCTTTACTGGCTCTTTGTCCGTATCATGTCTATTAACTATGGGTATACCTCTAAGACTCTATTCTGAGTCCCCTTCTCTTTTCTTGTCATGACCTCTAGCTTAATGAGCTCATGGAATCAATTATTATCTATATACAGATAGTTCCTGTCCTTGCCAGAACAACACTAACTGATAGCAATGGACACAGAAGCCTCAAAAAGCAATCGTACCCCCAGACTGCCCTGCTTCCAGCCCAACCCTTGCAGTCCTCATCCCTGTGGGATGTGACCCAGTGGCTGCTTCTTCAGGGGCTGCAGACCTCACCTCATTAGCAGTCACAGCTACTGAGGATCCAGAAAAGAAAGTTCTGGGCCCCCAAAGTCCTTGACACTGTCATATGGTTCAATATCAGAAGTGGATACAGTTTTATCAGTGGAAATTACATTTAAAAAGGCATATTACCCAGGGACATTTCCCTCTGACTTGGAACTGAAAACTCCTACATCTTTTAGCTCCACTTTTAAAATGTAAGCTTCTCAAGAGCAAGGATTGTCATCAACTACTTGTCATCATTGCCTGATTTTTCATTTTTCATTCATTCACTTATTCATCTATATATGTGGCCCTACTGTCTCTCATAAGCTCCAGTTCCATGCCACCAACTGATTATTAAACATTTCAAACTAGATGTCCCATAGGTATGTATCTCAAACAGAATATGTCCAAAACATAACTCAACAACTTTCCTCCCAAGCCTGTCTTTCCTCTGAACTTCTTCATTACTGCTGAGAATTTCATCATCTTTCTAGTCCCAGAGGTGTATAACCTTGGTGTCATCCTGAATTCTATTCTCACTCCCCTCCTCCCACAATATGTAATCAATCATTGAATTGCATCATTTCTGTCCCCACAACATCTCTTCCATACCCCTCCCTTCTCTTCATTTCCATAGTTATCACCTTACACCAGACTCTGATCACCTCTCACCTGGATTATTGCTCTAGGCTCTTAATTGGTCTCTTTGCCTCCAGTCCATCCCTCCCCTATGCCCCCTTCTCTTACTCACATGGCCACCACTCAAACTAAGGCCCTCATCTTCTCTTTCTTTTTTTAAGATTTAAATTTAGTTATTTTTAGTTTTTAACATTCATTTCCACAAGATTTTGAGTTTTAAATTTTCTCCCCATCTTTCCCCTCCTCTCTCCCCCAAGATGGCATGCATTCTGATTACCCCTTCCCCTAGTCTGCCCTCCCTTTTATCATCCGTCCTATTATCCCCTTCCCCTATACTTTCTTGAAGGGCAAGACAGATTTCTATACCCCATTGCCTGTATATCTTATTTCCCTGTTGCATATAAAAATAATTTTTTAACATTTGTTTTTAAATTTGTGAGTTTCAGATTCTCTCCTTTCTTCCTTTCCTTTCCACTGCCATTGAGAAGGCAAGCAATTCAATATAGGTTCTACATGTGTAGTTATGCAAGATACTCCATAATAGTCATGTTGTGAAAGACTAACTATATTTCCCTCCATTCCCCCCTGATTATTCTGTTTTCTCTTTTGACCCTCTCCCTTTTCAAAAGTATTTGCTTCTGATTACCCCCTCTCCCAATCTTCCCTCCCTTCTATCATCTCCTCCATCCCCTTCCTCCCTACTTTTCCATAGGGTAAGATACCCAATTGAGTGTGTATGTTATTCCCTCCTTAAGCCAAATCCAATGAGAGCAAGGTTCACTCATTCCTTCTCCCCTCCCCCCTCTTCCCCTCCATTATGAAACCTTTTTCTTGTCTCTTTTATGTGAGATAATTTACCCCATTCTATCTCTCCCTTTCTCCTTCTCCTAATATATTCCTCTCTCATCCCTTAATTTTACTTTTTAGGTATTGTTCCTTCTTATCTATCTCTCTCCCCCAACTACCCTAATACTGAGAAAGGTCTCGTGAGTTACAAATATCTTTCTTTGTAGGAACATAAATAGTTTAACTTTAATAAATCTTTTATGATTTCTCTTTCATGTTTACCTTTCCATGCTTCTCTTGATTCTTATATTTCAAAGTAAATTTTCTCTTCAGCTCTGGTCTTTTTATCAAGAATGCTTGAAAGTTCCCTATTTCATTAAATGTCCATTTTTTTCCACTGAAGGATTATACCCAATTCTGCTGGGTAGGTAATTCTTGGTTTTAATTCTAGTTCCTCTGATTTCTGGAATATCATTTTCCAAGTCTTCAGTTCCTTCATGTAGAAGCTGCTAGATCTTGTGTTATCCTGATTGTATTTCTGCAATACTTGAATTGGTTTTTTTTTCTGACTGCTTGCAATGTTTTCTCCTTGACCTGTGTAGCAGTAAGCACCCTGACACACATCCAGGATGACCTGCTGGCACAGGTTCTTAGATCTGCTTTTCTAAAAGGAAAGCAACTTTTGAGGTGTCAACAATCTTCTTTAATCACATATAACAACAAAGAAAATACAATCAGAGAAACAAAGACCAACAGACAAGGCTTCTAACTCTCTGACCATAAGCAATACATATAGATCAACAGACAGATCCAGCTGTCTGACCATTACATACATAGATAGTTACCAGAGAGAGATCTCCAACATCTGGGTTTTCAAAACTGAGGGGAGCTCCTTAACTGCTACCCAGAGTCTCATCTGGCACATGAACATTCTTCCAAACCCCCAAAGAAAAATTTCACCTCAGAGTATATTTATACTTTTCAGAGCTGGAGGGCATGACCCTCAGAGCCTTATAAATTAACAAAAGGTGTGGGCCTTCAAGCCTCCCCTAATCAAGCTTCCCTTAATAGGCTTCATCTGAGAACTATTAATGGAAGGGGAAGATCTTTCATTAACAAAATTCTCATTAACATTATGTTCCCATTAACCTGGGCACCCTAGAATTTGACTGCAATATTCCTAGGAGTTTTCCTTTTAGGATTTCTTTCAGGAGGGCAATGGGTGGACTTTTTCAGTTTCTATTTTACCTTCTGGTTCTAGAATATCAGGGCAGTTTTCCTCAATAATTTCTTGAAAGATGATGTCTATGTTCTTTTTTTTTATCATGGCTTTCAGGTAGTCCAATAATTTTTAAATTGTTTCTCCTGGATCTGTTTTCCAGGTCAATGTTTTTTCCAGTGAGATATTTCACACTGTCTCCTATTTTTTCATTCTTTTGCTTTATAATTACTTAATTTTTCAAAAAGTCATCAGCTTCCATTTGTGTCATTCTTCGGTGAGCTTTTAGACCTCCTTTTCCATTGGTCAGTTCTGCTTTTTAAGGCATTCTACTCATCGGCTTTTTGAACTTCTTTTTCCATTTGGGTTAGTTTATTTTTTAAGGCATTATTTTCTTCAGGTTTTTTTGGGCTCTCCTTTAGCAAGCTGTTGACTCAATTTTCATGACTTTCTTGCATCACTCTCATTTCTCTTCCCAATTTTTTCTCTACTTCTCTTACCTGATTTTCAAAATCCTTTTTGAGCTCCTCCATATCCTGGGACCAATTCATATTCCTCTTGGAGGTTTTTGATGTAGGAGCTTTGACTGCTGTTCTCTGGTTGTGTGCTCTAATCTTCCTTGTCACCAAAGTAAGATTCTATAGTCTTTCTTTTATGATGTTTACTTATCTTCTCAGTCAAACACTTGAGACTGTAACTCTCTGTCAAGGGTAGGACTCTGCTTCCCAATAGGCATAGGAGTGGGGGTGGGTATACTGTCCCAGGCTTCGGGGATTTTGTAGCAGCCACCAGATCTCCCACCATCTGTGGCCCCAGAGCTCTGGAAGTACTCCCTGCTGCCTCTGCTGCTGCCTCTCTCACCCAGGTCCCACAGAGTTTTCCCATTGACCTTTTCGGTGTTTGTGGGTTAAGAAAGTTTGGAAACTGCCACAGTTGCCCATGATTCAGTCCTCTGAGACCTACTCCTACAGGTCTGTGCAGATGAGGCTCGATTGCTCTCCATTCCCTTCCTTGTGTGAAAATACCTTCCTGTCGATTTTCCAGGTTGTCTTGGGCTGGGGATTTGTTCACTCTGTCATTCTGTGATTTCTAAAGTGCTGGAATTTGTTTACAGTCATTTTTTTTTACAGGTATTTGGAGGGCTTTGGGGGAGAGCTCAGGGAAATCCCTGCTTTTACTCCACCATCTTGGCTCCACCCCTTCCTACTATCTCCTCCTGTATGACTATTGTCATTACTTTCTAATTGGTTTCCTTTTCTCAAGTCTATTCTCCACATGGGTGCCATTGACTTTCCTAATGCTGAGATCTCACTATTTCACCCTTCCTATTAAATAAAGTCAGATGGTTTCCTATTACCTCTAGGAAGAAATACAACTTCTCTATTTGGCATTTAAAGCCATTCACAAGCTGGTGCCCCATCTACTTTTCTGGTCTTATCATACACACTCTATGGTCAAGCCAAACTTTATTTAAATCAAAATAGGTAGCACCTATATACATGATGTTACCAATCATTTTGAAAGTATTCCTTTTTGTAGGAGCACTTTTTTCCCCCCCCAACTCCTGATGTGGTCAGAATTTAATGTTACCACAACCACTTAAAAATTCTTTCTAGTTCTGATCACTGTTAGAGCTTTTTTGAATGAAGTTTGTGTTTCCAACTTGTTCAAAGTACCATATTAATTTCTAAAAGGAAATTATACTGGGGATTTCTGCTGTAGGGTTATAGCTCTTAATGGCCTTCTTGCTGTTCATAACATGGAACGTTCCTCTGTCTCTGTGCCTTTGCATTGGCTCTCCCCCATTAGAATTTGCCCCTCCTTAATTCTGCCTCTCTGGCCTCAAGAATTATCTCAAGTCCTGCCTTTTGCAGGAGGCCATTCAGATACCCTACTTGTTAATGTCTTCTGTTCTAAGACTCCCTCATATTTACTTTGTATATGTCTACTTATGTTTACATTTTCTTCCCCATTATAATATGAACCTTGAAAAACAGTACTCTGTTTTGCTTTTTTTGGTATGTCTAATGCATGGCACAGTGCCTAGCACATAGAACACACTTAATAAATGCTTCCGGGTTGACTAGTTTAGTAATACATGGCTGATTCAGTGCTTCTTGGGGATGCTGAGGTTCACCTGTATCTTGAGCCCCTGAGTTATGAACTGCAATGGGCTATATCAATCAGATATCCACATTAAGGTCAGAATTAATATGCTGAGCACTTAGCAGTGGAAGACCATCACATTGCCTAAGAAGGGGTGAACAAAGCCAAGTCATAGATGGAGAAAGTCGAAGCTCTTGTCTCATTCAGTTATGGGATTAGGCCTATGAACTGTCCTTGCATTAATAATTCTGGGTGAGATGAGGACACCCAGTCTTAAAAAAAATATATAGCTAAATATAAAAAATTTGGCTCGTATTCTGGAAGCTGAAAAGAAATCTAATCCTTCACATCCAAAATCATAGTGTGTTAGAGCTGGAAGAAAGCATAGAAATCATATAATCTAACCCCTATGTTTGACAACTGAGGAAATGAGAAGTCAGGTGATTTTCTCAGTTATAGAGAAAGTCAGAGACTGAGCTAGGCCTAGACCCCAGCATTTCTTATCCTGTACTCTTTCTCCTAGTACATAGTTAATGATTTGGGGGATCCACAGTTTCCAGTGAGGGACTTTTCATCCAAGTGACATGTCATTTTAATGATAGGATTGAGACGTACATACTAGTCTAGCTATTGTGACTTAGAATCATTGCCTCCACATACATCTGCATTTGGTTCATATTCTTTTTCAATATTTCAGCAGCCTAATGGTTATTTTACATCTCAGGCTGTTTAAGAACAGAAGCATAAACTACCTACAATGACCAAGTTGTTTGCATATTGTTGGTGGAAAAGCTAGTCTCTATAGTTAGATTCCTGTGAGTGGGCAGGGTTCTCACTGTTGGTCTCTTGTTCCACGAGCTTACTTCATTTTATTACCCTTATACCCAGACAGTCGGGTGTCTGGCACCATTTAAAAAACCTAAATCGAAGTAATTTTTCCCTCCCACTCTGTACCTCCAGGTTTTTTTCTATGTATAAAGCTCCCTTTAAACACTGTGGGAAGAAATCTGTGGGGTCCTAAGTGGGGTGTGAATCCGGCTTATAGCAAATAGCATTAACATTTTCCCAGGTTCATGTTAACAGCTACCATTTGACATAAAATATGAAGGGTTTTTTTTCTCCCAATAAATATAATCTGAAATAATCTCTTTTACTAAGCCTTTTTAATTTTCTTCTATCTCATTTCCCTTCACATTCTTTGTAATCCAGTGACACTAGCCTTGCTGCTCCCCTCACAAGACAGTCCATGTCCACGCTTGGGGCATTTTCACTGGCTGGTCCCCATATCTGGAACATTCTTCCTCCTTCCATCAGATCCTAGTGAAAGCCCTCGCTTCTGCAAGAATCTTTTCCCCTTAATGATAATGCCTTCCTTTTGAGATTATGGCCAATTTCTCCTGAATAGAACTTGTTTGGATTTAGCTGTCTACATTTTGTCTCCCCAGTTAAAGTGTGAATTCCTTGAGAACAGGGGCTGTTTCTTTTGCAACATCAGTGCCTGGCAGACAGTAGACACTTAATAAGGGTTTCTCACTTATTAGTTGTATGACTAAGCCTGCTGTTCTATATGTAAAATGGGCATAACACTTGCCTACAATTCTTGTGAGAAAAGAATTTTGTAAACCATAAAGCATTAGTTCACATATGTGTTACTCTTAAAGTATACCTTTGATATGAAAAACATATTTACTATCCTCATTCTTGGGACATTCTTGGGGGATAAAGTGTTGGGCCTATAGTCCGGAAGACCTGAGTTCGAATCCAGCCTCAGACACTTACTGGTTGTGTGACCCTGGACAAGTCACTTAACCCTATTTATCTCAGTTTATTCATCTATAAAATGAGTTGGAGAAGGAAATGGCAAATATCCCAGTAACTTCACCAACAAAAACCCCAAAGAGGTCACTGAGAGTCAGACACAACTGAAAATGACTGAATGATACCACAACCATTTTATTTTAACTTTTTACTTCTCTGTATCAGACTAGAGGAAAGTATGAAGTGACAACAGGAGTATTCAAAAGTCCCTCTGAGATGGTTGATATGTATGTGGACCTGATCAATAAATTCCCTTCAATTACTGCATTAATTGATCCTGTGAGGAAAGAGGTAAGTAAGGTGGCACTCTTTGGCTCATGACTATAAAGTAGGACCATAAAATGATATATTTAAAGCTGGGACCATCTAGGCTGCTAGATTTGGAAAGGAATCTACTCCCTCCCCCAAATGCTTCAATGTTTAACATTACAGTTAAACTGTTTGAAGGAGAGCTGACCTTTGGTTTACATTTTGCATTATGAGGCTCAACTTTTTTTTTTTAAGGCTTTATCAACCCCAGTACATACAAATGGAAGAGATGAAAAAGTACATTATCTCATTTGGAAATAATAATCATTTTTAATATGATAGGCTCTATTAAAAATAAGAAGGCCTGATTTGTAGCCTTTACAGTTTTTTGTAAGTAGATCTTCTTCTCAGTGTGAAAAATGTTACCGATTGACCCTTACCACTGCAGTGGAGATGAAAGGTAGCTGAGTGAAGGAGTTCATCAGACATTCTGTACTTATGGAGTTAGTTTTTCACCTACAGCCTGACCACTTCTGGACCTGATCCAGGTGTTTTCAGGCCCTTATATGAGGGCTGTAGTGATTTTTTCAACTTTTAGCAGCCACTGCCTCTATTGGAGCAAAGGGAAATGGGGTGTGTTTGCTAAAG
This sequence comes from Potorous gilbertii, assembly GCA_028658325.1. Taxonomy (NCBI): domain Eukaryota; kingdom Metazoa; phylum Chordata; class Mammalia; order Diprotodontia; family Potoroidae; genus Potorous; species Potorous gilbertii. Next base: position 536,603,731 of record CM053769.1, on the reverse strand, counting down.
TGAATACTGTGCTCATTTTTGCTAGATTATTCATATTTTTCTTCTAGATTCTATGCAGTGAATGTCAGTAACGATTTGCTTCTTTAACCATCCGAACAGGACACTGAGCAGTGGGACAGCATCTGTAATGCTCTTGGTTCCAGGTGCAACATCATCGCAGGGACAGCATCCAAAAGCGTCTCCAAGCTTCTAGAAGAACAAAATGTCAGCACCCCTAAATCTAGTGGGCTGATCATAAAACATACAAATCAGACTACAATATCCGACTTGATAGAAGTTACCAGGCTTATTGAGAGTGAGTAAGAACGTGGATTTGAAAGAGCTAGCATGAAGTTAATGTAATCATGCAAATAGCCCTTAAACATTGAGCACCTTGAGTTTTGTAGAAATGTAGTAAAGTAGTATTAGACCCATTTTACAGATAGAACAACAGGCTTAGTCATACAACTAATAAGTGAGAAACCTAGAACTCCATGCCTACTCTTGCCACTATAGGATGGCGTCTTCCTAATCAGGGTCATAGAATCAAGGTAAGTCAACAAGCATTTCTAGTAAACTTCCAGGGGAAAAGAAATCCTAACTCAGGAAAATTAGGCTCAATTTAATCACTGAATGCCACAGTGTTTTGATACTATGCTTTAGTCGGTTCAATTCAACAAGCATTTAATCAGTACCTGCTGTGTGCAAGGCACAAGAGATACAAGGACAAATGAAAAGTATAGTTCCTGCCCTGAAAGACTTACATTCTATTGGTGTCAGAAGACACCATCTATGGCTTTCAATGTGCGGTCTCCTTCTTTAGGATTTGAGCACTTTAAGAGTAGAGTCTGTCTTTTCTGTTTGTATCTTTAGTGCTTACCACAGCAATCTGCATACAGTAAGTGCTAAATGAACAACCAAATAGATTAATAAGTAATTAGATAAATAAAGGGGTAGGTGAATAAATAATCATTCATGAATCTAAACAGACAAGTAAATATCTATTTAGGGAGGGAGTTCCAGCAATCGGAATTCAGCTGAGCCTCATAAGGGAAACTCAGGATTCTACGAAGCAGAGGGGAATGTGGGAACAGGCTCAGTGAATGGGTCACTTTGGTTGCAATATAATGTACATGACAGGGAGTGATATGAAATAAATTTTCAGAGGTGGATTAGATGAGTTTAAATGCCAAGGTGAGGCCTTATGTTTTGTCTTAGAGGGAACAGAATGCTGTTATCCCACAGAAGAGCAACCTGGGGTAGGAGGGAAAGGATAGTGGTCTCCAAATATGTGAAAGGTTGCCAAGTGCAAGAGTGAATTGACTTGTTTTGTTTGGCATAAGAAGGTAAAAAATCAGGTGCAATGAGTGTATTCTGCAAGGGAAAATTTAGGCTTGATATCAGAAAAGACTCTCTAACAATTGGAGCTGTCCAGAAGTTGAATGGGCTGCCCAAAGAGAAGATGTTATGAGGGAATGATGGTCTTCAAGTAGAGTCTGTACAAGCACTTGTTGGATGTGTTACAGTGAGTTTCCTTTGTGGGTATTAGTTGAAGGGGATAGTTCCAGAGCTCCCTTCCACATCTCAAATACTGTGATCTTCTGAAGATTTTTAGGCAGGCGAGTGCCCTGGTCATCCCTTCTTTAGAAAGATTATTTGGGTAGCTGGATGAAGAAGAGATTGGAGGGGGAAGAGACTAAAAGAGAGTATCAAATGGCAGTAGTCTAGGTGAGTGACAATGAGGGTCTGACTTAGGGTGGTGGTCTTTGTGAATGGTCAAAATGATTTCCATCAGTGATGGGCTATATGGTGAGTACTGCATTTTGTCATTTACCATGAGTTGTGATTTTTTTTGTCTTTAAATTTCTAGGGCCAAAGTTTTAAAGTAGTTTACTAGTATATTCCTGTAGTAGAGACATGTCCACCTGACATAACCTCCCAGGATGACTCAGGTCAAGGAGCTATCACCCATTTGGAGAAGTATACTGGGTTTTATGAGAAATGGAATCCAGAGAACAACTACTAATAAACAGTCACTGATTGAATTCAGCCATCATGGGAGGTGGAGTCAGATTAGTACTGTTATTATTAGGTGTCAGATTTTGAGACCAGATCTCAGTTCCATACACTGCTTCGCATTACATTTTTCAGTATAAAATCTTTCAGTAGTTCAAACCGGGAGTATTTGTCAGTGCTTAGCATAGTACCTGCCACATAGTAGGTATTTTATAATGGCTTGCTTGATTTCTTGCTGTAAGTCAAAATATTAAAATTACACTAAGCCAAGAACTGAGTATGTAAAAACACTATTTAACAAATCCTTTCCTTAAGGGTAAAATATAACAATCCAGATAGTGCAGAGGTATGATGAAATCTTCCTTCCTTAAGGATGCTAGCACCCATTATCATCATATCTCTCTCTGGCTCTTCACTACTAATTGTCTTATGGTCTATTTCAGCTCCCTTAGATCAGTTCCAGACTTAATACAATTAATTGTTATGTAATAGTTAATTATTATATATCATTATATTTTCAATTATTATATAAAATAATTATTCATAAAAGTAATAAAATAATTTTATAAATAAAAATAATTTCATTAAAATCATGTTATATAAAAATAATTAATTATTCATAAAAGCTTTGGATGTGGTGCAGAGATGGCATAGTGCAAAAAGTACTAGATGTGGAAAGAATTATACGTTCATAGATTGACAGCTGGTGGAGCCCCTAAAGACCATGTTGTCAATCCCTTCACTCTGCAGATGTGGAAACACAGTTTAGGTGATTTGCCCAAGGTTACACAGGCAGTGAGAGAAAGAGGTAGGTCTTGAACTCAAGTCCTCTGACACCAAATCCTGTGTTCTTTGCATTGTATGCTAGTAGAGGCCTGAGCTCAAATCCTACCTCAGATATTGTCATTATAGGCAAGTCACATAACCACACAGGGACTGGAAGATGAGGATAATGCTTGCACTACCTACATCACAGGGTTGCTGCGAGGTAAGTGTTCTGTAAAGCCAAAGGAGGTTTAAATTTGAAATGTCATCATCTCTGAATATTACAACCTGCAATTCTTGACTTTGTGTAGTTATCAGTTCTTTTAATTTACCAGAAAAGATTGTGGCAAAATGTGGTAAGGTGTTAAGTACTAACTTAGTACTATTTCATCAAAAACTATCACTATTATGGAATACTTGTTTATCAAATCCTAAAGACAGAAAAACCCATGGAGGTCACTTAATCCAACCCTAAGTGGAAGCACAAATCTCTTCCAACATGCCTATCCAGTAGTCATGTAGGTACTTAATGAACACCTTTTCATCTAACTTAGAGCTGAAATGACTGAATAGGGAGTTTTGCAGTTGTAATTGTAGCAAGCGGCTTTTCTAGCAAATCTTGTTACAAGACATTAAGAGTGATGATAAGCTCCCGAGGATCCAGTTTCTGGAATGTGAAGTGTGAAGGCTACCAAGGAGGCACAGTCTCTCTCCCTACATAACGCTGTCAGTTGCAGTTGTGAAGTCTGGTCATTGCTGATCTATTCGAAAGGAATCATGTTGACAAAGCAGAAAGTAATGATAACATAAGTGTTTCTTTTACGAGGAGGTACTTAGCTATTCAAATAGTTGCATTTATTTCTCTATAGCAATGCTGTCCGTCTGTGAAGAATGAATAATCATCCATAGCTGAGTACTATTTGTGTACAATCTAAAAAAGTTAACAATGGAAGATAAACAATTTCTATGCTTATAGGTCAAAAACGCATTGCCATCTTAGGAAGTACTGAGGGAGAATCTTCTGATGATAGCCTTGCAGATTTGGTAAGTGTTGAAAGCTGTTCAATTGCAGAATTGCCCAAACACTCCTTTTATCATGAGTCGGTATTTCAGAGAAATGCAGTCTTGGGTGGAGAAAGCCATGTCACCTTTTATGAAACAGGCTTTCTTCTGCCCAGAAAGCTGCCTTTTGAGAAGAGCTAATCTTTGAACTTTTAAGAAAAGAAAAAATGTGGCCCAGGGAAAATGGTTCACATATCCATCTGCTACATTAGCCCTTAAAATGTAAGCAAGATAGGCTCAGGCTTTGTGGTGGATAGCGATGGCAGCGTGTTCGTAGTGTAACGATTAATGCCAGTGATTCAGTTTACAGCTATTTCCCTTCTTCTCAAACTGCCCATTTGTAAACAAGGTGACTTTTCTAATGTAGAAAAAAATAACCACGTCAACAGCCACCCGAGATGGGAAGGTTTCCTTTTCCTCTGGTGGGAGCAGTCCTTTGTGGTATTAGGGCACCAAATTAAACCACTCTTCCCAAAGGACTTCCCCTTTCTTAAAGTAAAATTGTCAGATTCACCTGCTCTCTTTTCCCCTCAGGCTGTTGGACTGGGTGTTCGTTTTCTCAAGCTGGGAGGTCTTTCTCGCGGTGAGAGGATGACTAAATACAACCGCCTTTTTACCATCGAGGAAGAGCTTGTCCAGAGCGGAACCCTAAGTACGGCTTCATTCTGGCTTTGTTTTCAGTGGGCAACTGAATCAGTGTAAAAAGATGGAAGGAGGGGGAATAGAAATCACTCAGCAGGAGGGATGGGGAATCCGAAGCCTATAAATGGATGCTGACAAACACTAGCTTGGCATTTGCCACAATGTATATTGTCAAACTAATGGATGATCTGTTTACCTGAATGTTTCAAATTCTCACGCTCCTCCTTGCTGAATGGATGCTGCCATGCTTGCTTTTCTACAGAATTAATTGATCGGAATCCTCACTCCTACCTTTTGTGACAGTCCTCCTGGCACTGAAAGGTTTGGCCATATCACGCAGAAGTGGTAGGCAGGTGCGCTGCCGACACTTCTTGGGGGAAGCCCATTTCCTTTTAATAACAACGATTTGTTGAATTTCTGTGTTTTGACTGGGAAAGGCTAAGGATTTTATTGAAATGAAGCCTTTCTGTAGGAAGCCAGATTTTTGCATAGCTGTGTTGCGGAGTGTACTGGTCCCAGTAATGATGACAATAGCTACTGGCTTATTTATATAAATAACAGGACTTGATGTACCATATTGATCAGATTATAGGCCTCATTCTCCCCTCTCCCCACTCTGGGTTGTAAACAAACAACTCCCCCACCCGACTCAAAACACACCAAATCAAAAGCTTATTGCAACCTACAGCTTCATTCCTTTAGACGACAAGCACAGCTTAAGAAGGTGCACCAGTCTTCCAGCATCAGAAGTAATGGCAATGGTCCCCTTGTCAGCAAGACATTTTGAATCATAAGATTTAAAACTGGAAGAGAAGGTAGAGATCATCTAGCTGAGGGGTTATTATTAATCCAGGGTCTGTGAACTTTCTTTAAAAAAATGTTGATTGTTGTATCACAGCTTTCTGATTTTATGTATTTTATTCTATGCATTTAAAAACATGATTCTCAGAAGGGGTCCATAGGCTGCCTCAGCCTGCCAGAGGGGTCAAAGACACAAAAACGTTAAGAATCTCTTTATCAGAGGTTATCTAGTCTCACTTTCATTTTACTCCTGAAGAAACTGAGGTGAAGACAGGCAAAGTGACTTGTCTAACCTCAGACAGTGAGAGAACCAGAATGAAAAACAAGGTCACTTGGCCTCCGTCTTGTAGAGAAGATACTGAACCATAGAGATGGTGATTCCCTGAGGGAGAAAGGCAAAGATCCAACACTAGGTCTTCTGACTCTAAATTCAGAATCCTTTCTATCATACTGTGCTGGTCAGTTCCTTCACTTTACAGATGTGAAAACTGAAATCATCAGAGGTTCAGTGATTTGGTCTAAGATCTTATGGCTGGTCCAACAAACATACTGCGTGCTTTCAAGTAAAGGAGGCAGATTCTTTGTCCTTAGGCAGTCTCAGTAACAGCGGCTTCTCTGCCTACTTAGAGATAACCTAGCAAACCTCATCCTTTCTCATTCCTCCTTACTCATACCTCTCCCTGAAATGAAAGAGTTCTAGAGGGACTTGATATTAGGAGAGGATGCCTGGAAATCTCCTCCAAACAGCTTTGTAGTCCCAGGAGCTGCTGCTTTGCCTGAACCTATAGAGGCTTCCAGAGTCACTGTACTGGGAATGGAATAGTAAGCATGGGAAGGAGGCAGGGGTGGTAGGATTAAAATGATTTCCAAGCTTTAAAGTTTATTGAAGCTTTACCAGTAACTAGCTATGTGCCTTTGGGTAGGTGACCTGATCTCTGTGGCCTTCAGTTTTCTAATCTATAAAATGAGAGAATAGAAAAAAAATCTCTGAAGTGTCTTCTAGTCTGAAGAATCTATAAATCGAAAAGGGATTGTTTCTGGAGGGAGTTAAAGAAAGCCTGGGGAGAGAGAAGGCAAGTCACCCATCTGAGGACTAGCTTCCTATGGAACCCTGAAAAAATATACATACACATATCCCATCTAAATTTCCTCATTTTCTAAGGTCTCTTTTAATTGCTTTAGTGATTTTTTTTGTATTGAGAAACTAATTTATTTCCTCTTAGGAAAAAACTCAAGAGTTTGCATTTTGGGGGTATACATACATTTTGGTATATATATATACACACACACACACATATATATACACACACACACCTCCATCCATAATAAGACACATACACATACATATATAAATTCACTTTCAGAGATAGCATTTTCAGGGAGTAGCCTATATTCAAACGGACATGTCATCACATTTGATTCTCACACCAGTTTATGAAACAGTACAAGAATGATTATTCATATTTTACCAGTCAGAAAGCTGAGGCCCATCAAAGGTCACAAAGCCAGTAATTGACAGGGTCTGAACTTGAACTCATGTCTCCTCCTGCAGGTTCTCCCCTGTTCCTTTCTTGTCATGCTGCCTCCTTAAAGTAGACACCAACATTTTTTCTTTCACTGGTTGGGAGAATCAGAGACCTCAAGACACACAGAAACATCAGTAGAAATCCATTGAAAGTATGGTAATACATTTATCATGTTTAACAGTAATTTGGCCATGAAACATTGCTAGTCACATAGAATCACTAAACTGAGGAAATGGTTAAGTCATTGAACCTTAAGGATGTGTAACCTCAGAGAGCTAAAGTGACTTGCTCAGAATTACACAGGGTTATAGGATGAACCAGCTGTGGAGCCCAGGTCTCCTCCATCTCACAGGCCAGTAGTCTGGCCAAGATGCTATCTCAACCGTCTTTCTGCTTTTACTCTACACTCCAGTCCAACTATACTGTTTCCCCCTGTAACACAATTTTCCTGCCTTTGCTATTCCTTATGCCTAAAATATTTCCTCCTCTTCTGCCTAGCCATTAGAGTCATACAAGAGCCGCTAGGTGGTGCAGTGGATAGAGCGCCAGTGCAGGAGTCAGGAGGACCTGAGTTCAAATTTCACCTCACACTTGACACTCCCTAGCTGTGTGACCTTAACCCCAATTGCCTCATCCTGGGTCACCTCCAGTCATCTTGATCTGGTCACTGGATTCAGATGGCTCTGGAGGAGAAGTGAGGCTGGTGACCTGTACAGCCTTCCCTCACTCAAAACAAATTCAAGTGCAAGTCATGTCATCATTTCTCTGGTGGCATGGTCTTCTTTGGCAACGAAGGACAAACACACGACACGAAAGTCATACAAAAACAAAGTCATATTCAAATGCAAGTTCTTTCCAGAAGTCTTCCCCAAGCCACCCAGTCAGTAGTGATTTTTTCCTTCTAGAATCTTACATAGCATTTTCTTTGAATCTTTATTCATTTATCATGTATGATAGTTTTTTTGTGTGTGTTATTTCTCATCTAGAGACTATAAACTCCATAAGGGCAAGGAACCCTGTCTTATACTTTTTGTCTCTGCATATATCAGCAATTTAATAGTTGTTGGATTGTATCATAAGCAATGATTTCTTTAAAGAAGCAATTTTCTATTTTTGACTGAAAGTATTTCTGTATTCTTTGCCTCTTTTCATTTCTTACTTGATCACATGGGTAAGAGGCAGCTTCTACAGTATGCAGGTACAGTAGAAAGGGTTCTGGCTTTAGAGTCAGAGGACCGGGCTTCAGATGCTGCTTCTGATGCTTACTACTGAGTGACCTTGGGCCAGCCCAGGCAGCCCTTCCTGGCCTTGGTTTTCTCATGTATAAAATAGGGGTTAAGCTAGGCCTCTAAGATCCCTCTCAGTTCTAAATCTATTATGAGTTTTGAGCTCCAGTACTGCTATTCACTGTGACCAGAGTCTGCCCTTTAATCTCTCTGAATGTCCCCATCTGTAAAATGGGGACAATCGTACTTGCCTATTTTTCTCAGTTTTTTGGTAAGAAAAACAATTTTGACAAATATATGCTCTTATTGAACCATTTCAAAAGCTCTTGGTCCGGTGCACTGGGGGAGAGCATCCATGTGAATTGCAGCACAGGACCTCACGGATAACAATGGAACAATGCTGTGTTCTTGGCATGGAGAAATAGACCAATAGCCTTGCTGGCATTCCTGTGATTTTGACAACAAAGAATAGGGAAATAAACCCACAGAGAATCATGGAATGTTTGAAATGGAAAAGCTAAACTATGCATTATTTTGTACTTCCCCAAACTATCCAGATAACTATCCAGACTAAGTGGGAAATCCTAGTAAAAACACATCTTTTACACTTTTGTTAATGCCTCCCCCACCACATCCCAACTGCACTTTGGGGGAATCAAAAGAGTCTGCAAATATGTTCAGTACTAGTTTTACAGTAAGCAACATTTTGCATTCAGCTACAAAACTGCCTTTTCTTCCTGGCTGATTCTTCTTCCCGTTGCTGTGTCTCCTCCTCAGGCTTGGCAAATAATCCACAAGTAATGTCCTGCTGTGCAGCAAATAATCTACACTGCTGAATTAGGGTGTATTGTAAATTGAATAGGGTGGCTGCCCTGCACAGTTAATGTGTGACTGAAGAAAACACAGCTTTAAATGTGTCTGAAATCTTTCAGGATTGTGGTCCCAAGACTATTAAGTGATGTTTTAACATGCCACATGCATACAGATTTAAAAAGTAACAACCTTCTTTTAATGGTGGTAGCATTTGGATTAGGCATCAATCATGTATTTTTTTATTTTTTAGCCCCAACCATAGGGCAAACATTTATTGACTTCAATGAAGAAAGCCAAAAAGCAGAAGAATCACTCATGGCTACTTTGTCTTCTGTCAGCGCTGGGAGAACAGAGTGACATGAGCTGCTTCTCCATAAAACCTGAAGCATCAAAATAATACGGATCTTCTATGAGGAGCTGCATGGTGTTCCAGTACAAGTTCAGACTATTCATGTTAGTTAGGAATGACAAATCTTTTAAATGTTTTTGTACTCAACTTCACTTGTCTATTTTCACTATGCAGTAAAATATTTTAGCTACCAAAAAAAAAGCTACCAACTTTTTTCATTCCCGCCATATTTCAAAAGGCATTAAAAAAAATTCCAATTCTATGTTTTCTGTTAAGTGGTTGCTGCCATGGGAATACAATAATGCAGACTGAACAGTCCATTTCCTTTTTATCTCTTTCGCCAAGCAAAGCTTTAGATTATGAAACTGACCTCCGAGTATGTTAACTTACTTTTTTTAAATCAGAATTTTTCTGAGAACAAATACTTGAGTTTCCTAGGAGTGATTTAAACCAAATCATTTATGCTTTTACATTTCATATAGATTGGAAAGCAAATGATTTGAAAAAGATGAAAGCAAGATATTGATTTCATTGCATCTTTAGCAGGTATCTGGGTTATAGAATTACACGAAGCCTTACCTCATTCCTTCCCCAGCGCATGTCTGATGAGACCTTTCCTTTTCATGACTATGTATAGCACCGGCCCCACCTCTTGTGTGATGAGCATATTCAAATCATGCATTAATGCTGTATTGTGTAGTATTCCTCATTTGGATATCATATTGCTCTTGATTGATTTTAAGCTACATGAGGAAATGGACCACGTCATCTCTGTATTTGCCCCAGTGCCTAATACAGTGCTCATTTAACTTAATCAATGGTTGTTGAATGAACCAATCAACAGATAAGCCCTGAAAATTTTAAGTGTTTACATATGCACATCTGTATGTTAAAAAGAGTAAAATTGCCCTGTGTGATTTAGGCATTATGATAAAGAGGTTAGTGACTTGCTGTTCTGCAATATATATATTATATATATTTTAAATTAACGCCTTGGACTAACCAAAAGTTAGTTGGGTTTAAATTTTTGTCAGATACCAGAAACTTGCCACACATGCTGAGGATTATCTAAGACGAAGGAACTTAATGTCCTCATAGTAGAGATGAGGAATTACTTTTAAGATTATTATTTGAAATTGACTCAGTGGCAGTCTTTCTCAGAATATGGTGCAGTAGAATTGGTTGGTAGCACTCTGTAGGTTGGAACAACTGTCACAGTTTGTAGCTGCCACTATTTCTGCTGATATTCATCAACAATCAATGGGATAAGAACAGGCTTGCTGTATTTCCCACAAGAAAGAAAAAAAAATCATTTGGGAAGGAGAAAGAATGTGATTGGACACATAACCTTGGCTCACACCTCAAAACACAAGAAGCTGTAACATAGTAACATAGTAGTTTATTGGACCAATCTCTTACATTAAGAGTTTAATTATAATTAGTTCAGGCCTGACTCTCCAGTGACTAAAAAGCAACCAACTGGAATCAAAATATTCACCAGAAATGATGAATCCAATTGGTCACAAGGTCCATCTAAAAGAAGTCACTGGTCTCAAGAGACTGGCACTTTCCAAGACAATGTCCAGATGACATTCACCGATATGCATATAAACATGATTGATTCTGGGTGGTTTTTCTTAAGCTGATGCCTATAACCACCAAGAGACTATCAAATAGACAATTTAAAAATTAAGACAGAAAAAAAAACTAAGCCAACCTACTTTAAAAATAAATGTGTGAAGAAATATTCTTGAGAAAAAAACTGTTTAAGCGCATCTCTTTCTTCTCTAATGGTTGCCCAATAATGGTACTCAGACCCACTTTAAAATTATCTACTATATATTAATGTCTGTCAATGAAGTATAAAGTACTCAAGTTCTCTATATTTAAAAAAAAAATCAACATAACCTCAACAAGGCTCTGTGAAATGAGTTATAAACATGTACTGTGTCTGATGCATTTTTAAAAGGCCCTTGGTTTTAGATATATGACTAGTACCATATTTACCTTAGTAATTCCCTACCCACTTTTGCTCCTAAAAAGGGAATAATGGAGGAAAGAATTATTTGGTGAACAGCCATAAAAGAAACTGCTCCTTAACTTTCACCTGAAGGTTGTAGCACTATTGGTGGCAGAAATTCCCTGGCTCATAAGAATTTCAAAAGGCTTTGGGTGAGAGGGACCTTACAAATGGAATAGGGTTATCTGAAATTACTATAAATGTGACAGTATGGACTGCTTAAGCCTCTAATAATGAACCAAGATTTTTATTAGAAAGTGCCAGGACTTTCAAGTTTTATTTTACTACTGAAAAGCGGGGGAAATAGGTCTTCGGGTTAGAAGCAAGAACACCAAGAAATAACTTCCATCAGCTCTTTGCCTCATCATGGTTCAAAAGAACACAGCAAAACTATTCTAAATTTATTATGTTATGACCCCAAACTGCATCAAGAGAGCCAGGAAAAGTGTCAGTGTTGTAAAAAACAAACACACACCCCAAACTCAAACCAAACACACATTAATATTCACTCTGAAATCCCATCTTCTTTTTCCTAAACACCAGTAACAACAAAAAAGCCACTGTATAACATAAATGGTTCAAAATGTTCAGAATTTGTTTTGCTAATCACGTCTTGAGGTTGTAAACACAAGTTCGGGCCTGCTGCAAAAGAAGCTCACACAGGGAAGAGGTTCAGAGTCTCAAATTTTGGTAAAGAGGAAACTTCCTAAGAATGTGAATGTGGAAATAAATATGAGAAAAGAAGTTTTTAAAATTTTTCTGATGATAGTGAAGGGAAGCTAAGTGTTTTGTAAAAGGGCATAAACTTTTAGCTTGAATTGCTCAGTTACTAAACCTCTAAAACAAATGCACCGCTAAAGTTGCTAACAAAATTTTTTTTTGAATGGCCTAATGACTAGATTTTGATGATTTCATTTTTATATTGTACAATTACAAATATCATATAGAACATTTTTTTCCTAGGAAATGTCACTGAATCAATGGGAGTTATATATTACCACATGGAACACAGTTTCACAATAAAGTTGTGTGTTTTCTTTGAACTAAGGTTTTTTTTTTCTTCTTTAAGTTGAATGTCTGGAAGTAAGAAGTCTTTTGTCATAAAATTACAAATTGACTAGTGGGGGCACTTGTAAGTAGTCTCTGCCTGCTACTTGGTGTCTAAGGCTGGTTTGAATTGTAGAATTCTGAGCTCCAATTCAGAATTAAAGCTAAGAACTAGAGTTAAGTCTGGCATTGATTGGATGACCCCCAAGGAGCAGGAGGCCAAAAGGCTTCCTATGGTTCAGTTCTGAGTCAGAGCAGGTCAAAATTTTCACACAGACTAGTAGTGTTGTTGAGGCTATAAATGGCTACTGTACTCTTTGCTATCTCAAAGCAAAAACAAAAAAATACAGTCTGCATCACATCCCTATTGCTACTTTGCAATAGTATTAATGAATTACAACCAAACCCACTGGAACACGATAAAACCATACTCAAGTAGAGAGGGCTACCAAAATCACCAGTCTGCTTCTTTTCACTACAGTGCTTACTGTATCTAAATAAATATAATTCCCATGTTACTGCCTTTCCATATCTCACTTGTTAGTTGGGTATATCTTTAAAACTGTTCAAAACCATACTAAATTTTATCATCTAAAATGCTTCTCACTTCCATTTTCAAAATGCAAATAACAAAATGGGAAACTGTTGATAAGTTTTTAATAAGTTGTGATGAGATGCTATATAACTTGTCACAGCAGATCAGAAAAAAGCTTAAAGAAGTACAGATTCAGATTCTTTTTAAAACAGTTGGTAGCCCCCATATATATATATATATGTGTGTGTGTATATATATATATATATACACACACACATATATATACACATATATATATACATATATCACATAATAGTGATATTATGGGGTGAGTTACAATTGTAAAGTGTTACATTTTCAATTCTGTGTAAGGAAACATACCTAAGTTTAAAATGTATTACTAGAAATCGCAAAAAGTCAACTCTGCCCAAGTTTAGGAAATTGCCTATCCAGCTCAACCAATCCCTGCTTATTAGCACTCGTGCAAACATAAAATAAAACACAACTACTACAATTAGTACTTATCATTTTCTTTTGCCCTTAGGTGAAGAACACCTGACAGCTGCATGCTGAGCAAAGCTAACAAAACAAAACCATTCGTTTGCTTGAAGAGTTAAATTACCATTACTGAATCAGTCATAAAAAAATCTTACAGTGCATTCAAACACATTACCACTTATTTTAAATAAACACCAATTTTGAAACAATCAAGTTTGAAAAGCTGCACAAGTTAAAAAAAAATCCCTGATTACATTTCTATTTGTTCACTGTTGCGGCCTCAAATATTGTATTTTTAGAGAATACCTACCACTTAGTTTCTTTTTAAAAATCCCCTATGTAATGTAGACTAGCAGTGAATCAGGAAAATTATGTACCTGTCACTCAGTTTCACTGTAAATAAGAGCTGTGATAAAATGTGGTACTTTCGTCACATCGGTACATGATACTACACAGATCACCACAGTATATGGCTTAAAATGTCCACACTGTATGGAACTTAAAGGTTTGGATTTTAACTGACTCCAGCAATTGTGCCAAATGCAGTAGTATATTCCCACTGAAAAATTTCCCATGGGAAATCTTAGCATGGTTTAACTGCTAGAATTTTCTGTTCCCATATGCTAGCCATGATTATGTTGGAGTCCACTTTGACTAAGAGAGCATCAGTTAGATGTCAGTATCTCAGATGTAAATTCTGTTCCAGAAACTCTCAGAACGGAATTTGCATGCATGAAAGGCAAATCATTTCATTGCTGCTGTAGTCACTCCATCACAAGACAGTCAGGTATAACAGAAACTGACTTCTTTGGGGTTTGTAAAGTTGCCAAAAATTGCTAGATGCCAATGTTGATTAAATTACAATATGGACATACATATATATATAATATATAAAATATTTACAATGTGTGGTATATCAAAAGTTAAATTATTTGGGTAATCTCATTATTCAATAAGTGCCATAATTTTTTTCCTCATTAGAGATGATGAGTAGCACATCATTTAAAAATGGATTTTTTTTTAACCCTTGGAAGGTAATGACAACAAACAAAAAACAGCTAGGAAAAATCTTATCCCTATATAGCACAGAAAGACCAAAACCCAAACTGACTTGAAATTTGTGTTGTTACAGAACTTACTAATGTGTACAGCTAAACTACATACAATAGGGCGTTAAAATAGAATCTGAATTCATGAATACATTTATAAGTTCAGAATTCATAGCCCTTGACAAGACACCCAATTTCATTATGTGCTTATTGAAAAGGACTTCCAAAAATGGCAGCCTGTTGGCTCATAAATTAGCAGTTGGAACTGTCTGTCTCTTTGATTTTCTCAATTCCATCTTCTTTACATTCTTGTCTGTTGCCATCTTCATCTTCCTTGGGTTGACTTGACTCATTTTCAGCCACCTGGTCTTTGGTCTGGGGTTTGCTTGTGGAAATGGGATCTAAAAATACAACTGGACCAGTCTGGTTTTCATTGTCCATATCTCTTCTTGCACCTCCAATATTACTGGGTGGTCTATGGAAGGAAGAGTTAAAAACAAAACAAGAGAAAACAGAAAAATAAAAAAAAAGCAGAGAGAGAGAGAAAATATTTGTATATGATATTCCTTGACAAAAAAAAAACCCACCTAGTTAACTTTCAGATTTTCACTAACATGCACAGAGACAAATTTGTATTTAGAGATGCCAAACATTTAACAATGGGATGGAGTTATTAGGTTAGATATTCAGTGTACAAAAAAACCAAACCCAAAAACAACACAAAAAACCCAAAGAAAGGCAGTGACAGGGCAAAAGGTAGGAGAAGCAAGTAAGAGTAACTACAAAGGTTGTGAAAAAAGTAAAATGTACCTACCTTCTTAATTACACGCTCCTCTCAGGAAGTAGAAAGCCAATGGATACATTGTGCTTTCTTCCTCACTCATTGGCCGCTCCTTAGAATCTTGTTTCAACCCCACACAGCTGGGAAGAACACTTGATCCCCTATTTCAGGATCTCTAGTGTTTTCTCAGAGAACACTGTTATGGCTGAGAATCTAGTTGTGGCTCGGTTTGAGGATCAGAAGAAACACAGCCTGGGCACTTCTCTTCCTCACTGCTAAGATAGATGCCTGCCTCAATACAGCTAGATTGCTCCAAGACAATGATCTTGAAGTAAACCTGACACCAGTTGCTGGCATTACCAAAAAGAGGAATTTGGTTAGAACTGTTTTATAGTAGGGAAAGAGGCCCAAAAAAGGAAGTTAGAACATATACAGAAGAAATCTTCCAAGATCTTAAACATTAAAACTTTTGCTAATACCATTTACAGGAATCTGGGACTGAGGTTCTTTTCCAAAACAAAGAGACATAATGTTTTCTGAGTATATTTAGGAAGGGTCTCTTTCCTATTTGAAGCTGTTGCCACAGATGCTTCCTCTGTCCTTTTCTTTCCTCTCTTGAAACTGTCTCAAGTCCCTATTTCCCAAGAAATTGTCTCAAGTCCCTATTTCCCAATCTGAGCAGTACTACATATGTGTGAACAAATTTTGCAGGTACCCTCTCAATTACTGAACAGTAGAAAGTTCTCTTGTCTATTCTATGTGTTAGGGACAAGGGCTTAACTAGGAGAGGGCAACTAAGAGCTTGGTCCCAAAGTTTATGAGACATCAAAGATTAATATACGCTCTTCTCTGGCAGTTCAGAAAAATACTAAACTTACCACCTCATTAACAAGTTAACTCATTAAAAGAGGAAGCTTCATATACATCCATCTTTAAATCGATAATAAACTCCCCTATCCACTCAATTCAATTTTTTTGTTTTGTGTGTTTACTTGGATTACTTTAAGTTTCAATGCTAAGTATGTACCAAAGGAGACAATGGAAAACCAGCCTAATTACTATGAATATAGTTGCCATGGAAGTCGCATATCAAAAACTGACAATGTTTTACATCCCACTTATGGCCAAAATGCAGAAAATGGCAGTCCTGTTGTTTGTGGGTATCTTTATTTTCTTTACCATCTTTACCAGAAATACCTTTCCAGGTGGTCTCTATTAATAAGTGAAATCTTAAGCTCTTAGGACTTGAAATGGATGAACTTTGGAGGACTTGGTCAAATAGAATTTTTATCATGAGGAGCCCTGGAAACCTTGCTGGGTTTTTTTGTTTTGTTTTGTTTTTTTTAAAGAGATTGTTTTCCTTCATCAGGAAATTAATTGTGCTGTTTGTTATGAGGTTTTTTTTTAATCATCCCAAACTATCAGGTCACTTTGTCACTTTTTGCCAGAATTTCTAACAACTATTAGAGAATGACTCATGGCTACTGGTTTCTACAGCCTGGGGGTGGAATTTAACCTTATTTCAGTTACTAATGAATACTTGATTTCCTTTAACTCAGGGTTATATTCTACCAATGAGATGGGAATTTGAAAAAAACTACTGTTGGCCAAGGTAAAAAAGTCTGGGGTCTGGAATGAAAAGTTCCTGACCTACCTAGTCCACATCTGCCTTCAGCTAAGATTACACCCTCTGGTCTCTCTTCTTATTTCTAAAATGTGGGATGGTGGGGGATGGACTAACAATTCTTAATTAAAGTCCTTTACAGGTTTTCAGTTATGTGATTCTGGTTCATGTTCAACCTCAATACTATTTTGGATGCGTTTCTAAATCTGGAAGAATCTCTTTCCCCCTTGGGTTTTAATTCAATTTTTTTTTCTCAGAAAATTTTGGGAGTAAACACAGAATTATAAACATACTGTACCCTTAGAATTACCTCTCTAAGTTTAAGTTCCTATGTTCATGGAGTCACTCTGTCTCAGTATCACACAATCATCTAATCTTAATATGCTACAATTCCCCACAAGTATCCCTATTAGTCAGACTAGAAAATGTGGCGTTCCCCCAAACACACCTTGTTGTCTCCTGCTGTCATAGCTTTGCTCACACTATTCCCTTCAGGAATGAATAAAATGTATACAACTTTTACCCATCCTTTAAGAGCCCATGGCATTTTTCCCATTTAGTTTTCCTGGATCACCCCTTGCTTGTAATTAATATGACAGTTTATAACTATTATTTTACTTTCACATTATGGTTATTTGCCTTCCTCTCCCTTCAGTAAAGTTCCACTCTGATACCTCATTGGGATATGAATGACCCTGAGTTGTAAAACAGGTATCAGAGGTACAACACTTGGCAGGTTTTACCAAGCAGTAAGGCTTTAAGTATGGTCCCAGCAAGAGACTGTGTGATGATAGCCCAGGAAAAGCTGGCTAAGTTTGAAAAGGGTCATCACCAAGAATGGCCACCAGATAACACAATGTTTTTTGTCCATAACTCACAAAGCTATGCATGAAGCATAATCTCTGCTAGTGGAAGGGCAATCATATTGAAGAAATTATCAATCTTAATCAGTTAACATGATTTCCCTCCTCTGTCCTGAGGAAGTTCCATGAAGGCAGGAATCATGTTTCATCTTCTTTGCACTCCCTACCCCAAGTATCCTTAGTCTCTGCCACGGTGCATCTCACATAACAGGGCTTCAGTCAAGATGAGTGACTCTCAATTGTCTGACCACAGGGTTTCAGAACTTATGCAATTGCAAACTCTGGGAATCTCTTCTAATGTGGGAGATCCACAGAGGCTTTCCATATGGATCAATCTCACTATCTTGGGAATAGGCAAAATGCTCATTCAACTTGCCTCGTTTGCTTTAAGGCCAAGAATTTTTCTCACTACTAGATGAGATCCTTAGTAGAGCCCATCCTTTTCTGTGCTATATATGTGTACATATATGAATGTGTCCTAACTTCCAAACACATCTTAAAAGTGAGATACTTGGACCACTTAAAAATTTCCCCAAGTATTCTCTGAGCTCTACCACTAACATGAATGGCCATGCAATGCTTAAAACATGTGGAATTTTTCATGCTGACAGTTTTCCTGAAATCACCGTGGTCTACATATCCAATTCTTTTATCTCTTTGTGGTGAACAGTACTCCCAATCACAAATTTTCCTAATTTGCTAGCACCCTTTCTCTTTACTGTGATTTAGCACAGGGTCAGTTCCCTTGAGTTTACTGATTTATAAGGGTCATTGTAATGATTCTTCTGAAAACAATCAATTAAAAACCAAATCCTGGGAGGTGCAGTTAACCTTATACATCATAGAGTTCAGTTTCCTAATTACATAGATATTGTCAGTACCAGAGCTTGGTTCCAGCTTAGTGACCTCCCCTGCCTCCCCATGCCCGATAGCCCTCATACAATACCACATCATCTATGTAAGGCATGTTCTCTATAGAAAGATGAAACCCTGCATCAAGGCAGTTTTGATGGACAATTTTTCTCTGCCTGAATTCCAAGATCTTTCCCAGGTAGAAAAGCAATTTGTAGCTTGTAAAGGTGAATCGCTTCATGCTATCATCACTTGATTTTCCTTTTCTTTTAGCTTTTCCAAACTCCCTGTCTGATTTCACCACTGAACTTCCCCACCTTCAAGTCTGCTTAGCTGGTGGTCAAGAGTTCCTTTTGGAGTCTGGCCTTGATTAACTTTAGAATGGCCCATATTTAACCTCCCCATATTTCTATCTCATTATTAGGGGTTGCACTCCTCCTCCACGGAAAGGGTAATCATCAGAAATAGATGCTTTCACCATTAAAGAAATGCTGAGTTGGCAGTTCCTTTTCCCTCCAAGTTTCACTGTCTTGTCCATGACAGAAGCAGAAGTTCAGGTGTTGCACAGTAATTGCTACATGTTGTATGTACCTGGGTTTCATTTTTTCTTTTTTCATTAATCCTCTAAGGAGGATGGAAACAAGATGGGAGTAAAAAAAATACAACGTTCATGGAAATTCTTATCTATTATTGCCTTATACTCTGCAAAACCCACCTGACCTAATTAGAGGAATGGCTGGTGAAATAAAACATTAGCCTCAACACAACAGTAAAGCTAGAAGCTAGAAAGAGGGCTTAGAGACGGACTAAATCAATGCCTTCATTCTACAGAAGAGAGCCTGAGGAGCAGCACCTTGGGCAAAGTCACACAGTAGGGCTAGTACCTAGAAACCCAGGTGTCCTCACTCCAGTTCAGTGTTCTTTCCATAGATTCATAAAATGTTTAGAGTTGGAAGGTTCTTAAAGACTACCTAGTCCAGCCTGCTCATTTGAGAGATAAGGAAAATGACATTTAGCTAGAGGTCTTGTTTGATAACACCTATTAAGTGTTGAAACTGGGCTTGTATGTAAGTCCTCTGATTTTAAGGACAAGACTCACTCTTCCCTACCCTTTACCACTTGGTGCTGTTCCATAATCCAATTAATTTAGATGCTTTTAATGAGTGACTTTGAGATTTGTGTTTAGAAACTCTTGTAGTCTAAAAAAACAAGTCCAAATAATCTGACAATATGTAATCCACTCCAGGGAAAACATCATAGGCACATCTCCTGTGAACTATTAAATATGGACTAGTTTTTTCCAATAAGATAAAATCATGCTGAATTTCAGAGATAGTATCACTTGCTGATAGAAGGGAAGACTTGGCTACAAAGGCACTGCTGCTGGATGAATCATAACAAATGAAAATCATTCTGGCTCAGTAGAACTTTAGGGAATTGGTTGAATTTCTTAGTGTTTGACAAGGGATGAAAATTCAGCACTCTAGATTTTTAAAAGCACATCACTGTTTGTATTCGGTGAAATTCTTTTCAAAATCAACTTTCTATGTTCCAATTATATTCAACATCCCAGCTAACGTTTCAGCTGCAATTCATATTAACTAATGCCCAAACAAGCCCTAATAGATATGGTTCTGAGCTCAATTGAAAACAATCAAAGCTCATGAAATGAAGGGGGAAAATGCTCATTTTATGCAAATTCTACCTATCACTCAAGCTTAATTTTACTGATAATACAAGGTGGGACATTTTGAACATTATAGTGAATGTAACTTTTAAGCAGTGAGAGTTATTTTATAAAATGCTACCTCTGAAAAGCTGATTGCCAAACAGTACAAAAATGGTCTCTGGAATAAATGCCAAGTTCATTTTTATTTCACTTCGAAGGGAACTATCTTTCAAATCTCAACAGCTGGACTATTTAACACAATCTGGTGAATCAAAGTATAGTTCTTCTCTGGGCTCGCAGTAGGGCGTCTGCATTAGTGCGTGGCAGTGGGCCAGCAAATGACGCACAGCCAGACAGTTTGAACTCTGTTTCATTTACAATAAAAACGGATAAAATGGCAATCATATTTACTACCTTCATGGACAAAAAACTGAAAGATTTAAATCTGTCTTTATAAAGTAGTTTACTAGAAAAACTCCAGAGAGGACATCCATTTTATACTTTCCCGAGGTTAAAAAAAAGACTGAGAATCTAGAAGGCCTCTTACATATTTTTCTCTGGTTCTTTACCCGGTTACTACAGCAGTTAGACAGCAATGCTATGATGGCAGAGATGGCTGTATTGTCTCTTTTAGAAATCCTGCTTTTCAGGTCTTCTAATACAGTCGTAGAATTTCTCCTTGTGTTAAAATGTGACAAAAAAGGTCTAAATAAAAGATAAAACTTTCTGCATTTCTGATGACATGCTGCCATTTTCAAGTGTCCTGAGGAATGAGCAAAAGCTGAGTCTGTTTCTGTGATTTTTCTAAAACACTTTCTCGTTGAAAAGTAAAATTTAATTCTGCATTTTGGACCTCTTTTTGTCTTCTTGCAGAGAGGGGGAATTCCAGCTATGTTCTTTAACTCTGACAAAGCAGCTTGGCCGATAAATAGAAGAGGGGCCACAAAAAGTCAACATTTTATTCTATAAACCACAAAAGTTTCATTTGTGTTTATCCTGGAGATCAGTCTTATGAGAGATCCTTTTTATAACACATATGAGCCTAGAATATAGCAAGGATGCCACAACTATTTTTCTTAAGCAACTAAATGTGTTGATATACTTTGTGACTTCAAAATCTTTTTAAAATGCACAAGTTTCATAAAAGACAATGACCCAGCTAATAATGCCTACTGCCAATTTTTTCCCTCTTAAAACAAGAAACGCTCTTCAGATGGTGCCACAATTCAGCTGAACATAAAAACTTGGAGCTCTTAAAATACAGTTGAGTATGATTAATCATATTCTCTAACAAAGCAGTGCTGCTAATTAACTCTTATTGATTTCATTTTAACTTTGTATCTCTACTGCAAACAGTGGGTGCTTAATCAATGTTTGTCAGACTAGGCTGGCTTTTGGTGTGCCATAGATACTGAAACTCGTATGAACTTGATTTTTACCTGTTTGTAATACCCATATAAAATGCAACAAAGAAGAGCATGTGTCTGAGATTGTATCTTAACCCACCAAAAGCTGGAAAAATGAGACAAGTCTATTTAATCCTTGTACCCTTACAACACTATTGTAGCTTAGGCATGTCACTAACATCAAAAGTTTGCTCATCTAAGCATTGCTTTAAAACAGAGACTTTAAAGAAACAAAGTCTCCCACATCCCTTATGTGGTATAGTCTATATATCATACCTATCTCTGCCCCCACAAAAAGGTCATCATTTTCAAAATTCTAATTTTTGCTCTAAGTTCCCCAAACAATTTGATTCTATAATAACTTTTTAAATTTATGACAGTTTATCAGTATTTTTAATTCTGCCCAAATGTTACACCTTATCACCAAACTAAAGAAATAAATAAAAATTAAAAAATCTACTATTCCTTTTTTTTGGTTATTTATTTGTTAGTTTGTTTAGGACTAGATCTGTGATTTCATTAGTGAAAACTTCCTCATTCCCCTCATGGACATGCCTTCTACCAACGCAGATCTGCATTTGTTTTGTGGCTCATAAATAACCTTAGATTTGCCTTTCTAGTTATTTTAAAAAATTAAATTTTGTTTCCTCTATGCTAAATGTATTTAGAAGCATACACTAAGACCTTGCAGAGACTGATGAAAGGTAACAAAAAAAAATGCCACAGTAAAAGTAAATATCTTCCTTAGCATTTATCTTCATGCTCAATTCTCTATGTAGAAAGAAGTAAGATATTCTGTGCTAAGTCTCTGGCAATTACTAGTGCTTTCAATAAGAAGTGAATGTTATACAGAACAAAATTAATTCACTGAGGTATTTACATTTTTTGGAATAACCAAAGAGCATTTAACTGCCAGTTTTACAATGAATGTAGTATGTCTTTGACGACTGGTGGGAAGGTGCTGTTAAGTTGTAATTCAGAACCTTTGTACAACTAGGTACTAAACAATCTTTCTAGGAGTACATGAGTAGTTTCTTAACAAATAGGTAGAAAAAGTGTGTGTGTGTGTGTGTGTGTGTGGTTGGCGGGCTAGGGTGGAAAGGGGGAGGTGAGGAATCATGGAACTGGGGGGTAGGGGAGGAAAGAGAATCTCAACTTCCAGGACATCCAGTTGTTCTCCTAATTTTCTTGTTAAAGCTTAATTGCCCATGTACAAGCTGCACATGGAAAACCTTTGTAGCTGCATCTTGCTGAGGCAGAGCTGTTTCCTGCAGCGTGAGTAGACAATTCAGTGGTACTAAGATTACAGCAGAGAGGAGAGAAAATCCTTTAATTGTAGTAGATCATCAGATTAGGCTGCACCTTCTCTGCAGCTCATTCTGCTAACCAAGTAAGTCCACTACCCAGAAGCCAATGTTTACTAAGTGCTGAGAGGGTGAACACACACACAAAAAGAAAGAGGAGGAAGACCAGGCCTTAGTCTCGCTCACGGTGGGAGCAGCAGTGTGAAAACACACCTTTTTTTTTTTTTTAATGTGAGTGTGCTCCATAGGGGCCAGGAGGACCTCTTGGATATCCTGCTGAACAAAACATTACCTACAGCCTTCTTAAGGAATAGTTGTGTGTCCATCCAAATTAAATTCCAGCTGAGATAAACATTTAGGGAAATAATTATATACTAAGTTTCCCTAAAACAGAGCTCAGACCCTCAATTTCTATTTGGTGGCTTTAATCAGGTTTGGCAATTGCAAGCCAATGATTTGGTCATTTTCAACATTTTTCTAAATTAATATCCCAAGGGAAGTAATAAATTTTGAAAAAGGTTAAAGGTCAAATAAGTTAATCATCCTTTTTGTTACATATATGATGGTCAGTTGAATTTGGTTTTTGGTTAACAGAAAAGCTTTACTTGCCAACATACCCAAAATTGTTTTTTTATTCACTATTCTTTGGTCTTTGAATAGTGGTCCAAATGAGATGACCTCAGAAAAATATATAGAATATATAAGACATAAAGTCAAATATCTACAGAGATACTATCCATCTTAAATACAACTTGAAATAAAAATGGTTACACTCTATATTAATTTTTAAAAATGAAAATTAAAGTCCTGTAATCATAACATTAGATTTTTTTATCCTTCTCGGAGAGGATGTCACCCTATCAAATCCCTTCCTCTCCCCCTACCCCAAGACACAAAAACTTGGAAACTGCTTTTCTGACTAATTAAAAGAGATCTGCATCAACTGGAAAAGGTTAAACCTGAAGACCTATGGGTCTGAGGACGACCTAGAAAAGTTCCCTAGTATTTGTGGCTTTCACCTCAGTTCATAGAAACATTGTACATCGTCCCTGGTTCTGGTAGACAAGAATTGAACTGGGCAGCAACTTAGAGTCATACAGTCCTTTATTACAAAAAACTTTTAAAATATTTTCTCACATAACCTTCATAAAAATGTATAAGGTATCTACTATAAGCACTCTCTCCATTTTACAGATTAGGAAATTAAGGCTAAACTACTTGCCTAAAGTCACACAGCCAGTTTAGTTTGTGGCAGTGCAGGGACTTGAACCCAGGTCTTCTGACTCCAACTTCAGTGTTCTTTCCACCATATAGGGATACTGTTATTCTCTGACAATCAGTCAGAATACAAACTGCATTTCCCAAATAATGATGAAGGAAACAAAAACAAACCAATAACCTAGGAGCCTTAAAGTCTCCCTAAGTTTTATGTGATGTTAATCTTCCTGAAACAGATTAATAGGAAGAGTAAATACTGATGTTCAACTTCAGTAAACTGACTTGACCATGTCTAAAGGGTACTACTTACAGAAAAGGTAAACAGTTTCCCATTCGTCACCTACATGACTGTAAGATTTATGGACTTTGAAAGATTATAGTTTTCTATTGTCTAATGCTGACCAAAAATTCAACTTCTGGTTGTTACTAGAGATAGGTTGTCATTTTTATTTATTTGTTCGTTCAGTTCATTTCATTTGAACCTACGATGTCAATGGAATAACTCCTGGTTGAAGGACTTTCCCTCTACTAATGTATACCTGCACCTAACCTGCAATTTTCAGTCTTTAAGAATAAGGGAGGGGTGACATGGCAAGCATGGAGACTTGCCTGTAGCCATATAACCATTATGCATCAGCCCTCCTGACTCCAAGGTTTTGTTTTGTCTCTGAAATTGCCTGAGGAAATCAGGATCCCCTTGGAATCCCTGTCTCAGATACCTACTCTCCAGAAATCTCTGGTGAAGTCCTCAATGACATCCCAGTAAAGGACTAGGCTAGAAGTGTCCACCACTAAGGATTGCCTTTCCCAGGAAAGGGTATCCAACAGACATAAACAGTATTCTTCCAATGACTTCTTTCAGACCTAGTAAGAGCAAGGAGAATGTACTTCCTTTTTTTATTTTTTGCCAAGTTAGGATCCTATAATGTGGAATATTACACTTACTTTTGGATGAGATGAAAAGGCAGGAAGGAAGGGAGGAAGGAAGGGAGGGAGGGAGGGAGGGAGGGAGGAAGGAAGGAAGGAAAGGAGGGAGGAAGGGAGGGAGGGAGGAAGGAAGGAAGGAAGGAAGGGAGGAAGGAAGGAAGAAAGGAAGGAAGGAAAATAGTGTTGCCCCACAAGGTAGAGATGTTCTGAAGTCACCCCTGGGATCATACTGGCCATTAAGCAGCATAATGGGAAAACTGGGCTACCTTCCATGGAAGAGCCTCCAGAAACTCATAATGTCTTCACAACCAAAACAAGCAAATGAAAATTGATCTTTGTCTTTACATAAATAAATGAAAATTTTTTTATCCACTATGCCACAGTGCCTTTCAGAAAACCATGTAAACACTAAACAATTAAAACAATATTCAAAACAGTCAAAAGGTAAAAAAATTGAAATAGTCCCCTCAAGGGACACAGGGGTAGCTCTCAATTATCTGTAATAAAGGGAACAGGAAGCATAGACAGCCCACAGTAGTGGATAATGAATACCAACAAGTTTTTTCCCTTTGGCTTTGTGAGTACAAATTCCCTAATTTCAACTCTGTAATGATTTAAACAGGGGCTTGATCTTTATAGTATCAGCAGGAACAAAGAGCTTCTAGGTAATCACAAATGATGAGCAGAAGGACAATTTCAAGAAATGTTAACCGTCCATCCAGAGAGACCCAAATTGTCTCAGTGCATTCTTATGCCAGTACAAGGCATAAGGAGACCATACATATTAGGATCAAATGCCACTTTTAAAACAACACACTAGAGTTTTCTCCAGTTTGACCCCAGGTCTTCAGATTTCCAAGTCTAATGACCTCTCCACCATACTAGGCTGATTCCACAATTTTAATATCAACAATAACAATGACAGTAAAATCATACTAGCTCACATTTATATAGTGTTTCTAGATCTCCAAAGTATTTTACAAATATTATGTCATTTGATTCTTATAACCACCCCAGGAGGTACAGGTACTATGTTATCCCCTTTTATGGACAAGGAAAGTGAAGCTAAGAGAGGCTAAGGGTCACACAGCTAGTGTGTGTCTGAGGGATGTGATCTCTTAATAGATAAAGCAGCTCAGTGCTGCATTCATTCAGCTCTGCAAAACTGGGTGTTTTATCTTTCCTATAATGTTACTACTGACTGACAGCCATGTGAAAAGGAAAGCTAACTCTTTGTCATGAAATCATAGATGGGGGCAGAAAATCTTGATCCTACTATCTTAAGTTCTGCAAATGGACTTTTTGGGATTCAGATGAAACTGTACCAAGGGCATCACCAGCAAGTCTTCATCAACAATTCCTCAAAATAAGCTTCTTCTTTTTGTTAATGCAGTTTTGTCTCCTTTCCAGCAAAGTAGTATGCAGGGAAGGGGAATCCAACAACTTCATATTGGAGGGTTCATTTAATCAAGGGGCTAATGTCTCAATAATTATAAGAAACAGCGAGTGTCAAGTGTCTGAGGTGAGATATGAACTAGGTTCTCCTGACTCCTACACTGGTGCTCTATCCACTGCACCACCTAGCTGCCCCTGAGAATATTTATATTTCTAGTAAGAAGGAGGGAACTAAAATTAGCGCAATAATATCTACAGACACACAGTGACTGTGCCTGCGTAATGACCTCCTGGGAGGACTTGGATAAGACACACAGAAAAGGTAGTCGTGGATAGGCTGCACCCTGCCCACTTAGTGGGAACTTGTCAATCAGTATGTTCATAGCTCTCTTGAAGTATTTTTAAACTCTAAAGCAGTTTTCCCCATCATAAATTCCAGAAAAATGTTAATAACGATAACGACAATGATGAGAACAAGGATAGAAGCACCCAGAGAGTGTCTCCTATCAGGCCCAATGCTAAGAACTTACAATACTCTTATCTGATCTACACAACAACTCTAGGGGAGGTGATACTACCATCCCCATTTTATAGTCTGGGGGAAACTGAAGCCAACAGAGGTTAAGAGCTCTCCCCTCAGACACTTGACTCTCACTAGCTGTGTGACCTTGGGCAAGTCACTTAACCCCAATTTCCTCATCCTTAGTCTTCTCCAGTCATCCTGATGAATATCTGCTCACTGGATTCAGATGACTCTGGAGGAGCGGTGAGGCTGGTGACTTGCACAGCCCTCCCTCACTCAGAACAAAGTCAAGTGCAAGTCATGTCACCATGTCTCTGATGTTGTGGTCTTCTTTGGCAACGAAGGACAACACACACATATAAGAAACAGTCTACATTTTACCCTGGATACCTATTAACAAAGGCTGATAATAACACATGGCAAATGACAATGACTTACAACTGTTCTTTAAAAATGTTTCCCAAGTGCACTTTTTTCACAACAACTTCAGGCAGTACAACTATTATTATGCCCATTTTACAGTTGGGGAAACTGAGGCTCAGGGAGGTATATAGCTCCTGAAGTATGGCTGAGCCCAGGTCTGCTAACTCTCCCACCAACACAGCTGTGGGGTTCTCTATACTGTCCAGAATCGCCACTGCCAACATTCAAAATGAAGTGGTGGTCTGTAGACATTGTAAGTCAACCTCAATAACTTCCTTTTGCAAGTGTAGACACATGACCTCAAATACTCTGTCAATTAAGTTTTATGCTGCAATGCAATAGAAACATCTTAACTTGGAGTAAAGAAACATAAATGGAGACATTTAAGAATTGTAATGGAATTCAGAGATGGGTTAGTCCAAGCTTTCCTTTTCCAGAAGATGACAATTAGTATTAGAGAGTCTGTGACTTATTCAAGGTCACACAGAAACAAACTCAGGTCCTCCTCGGATTCTAATTCAAGAACAAGACCCTCTAGGAATAAAACTTAAAAGAATATCTAGTGGCTAAACCAGAATTCATGAAGTACTACTATTAAATAAACACTGTGTAGCTCCACTCTTCAGTCTTATGTATCATTGTTAGATTAAACTTCATTTAGATGCTAAGAGACCAGACTTCGAACAAATGGATGAACTCTGCCTGTTTGGGAAGTGAATAATTACCATGTTAAAAAAAGAAAATCCCCAGACTTGTTTAAGTAACATAATTGTACTTAAGAAACGGGTTTTTCAAGAAGGTGCTGTTACTCATTAATTGACTGTCAATATGAAACATACGTGCCATTTAGTCATTTCAGCTAAGCAATGTCAAGAACTAAATAATCAAGCATTAGGTTACAAAGCTGAAAAGTTAACACAGCAATACACAGTGTTTGTATTAGTGCTTTAAGGAGGTAAATTAAATTGAAATGTGTCTCTTAGGCAGTCATGGAACAGGCAAGATGAGAAATAAATTGAGCTTCACATATGCCTTTAAAGCATCTAACAACTGTGTCTGTCAACACACGGATCCTTTTCACTGTCAATTCACCACACATTCTGCAGACTGTGGGCCTGCAATTATTTCATTTCCTTTCTTGGAAATGTAATTTCCACTTACTTTTGTTGAATAAAAGGCAGACAAAAGGTGGAAGGAGTTGCAGTATTTTCTGATTAAGATTATCTGTGTAAAATGGTAGAATGAAAAAAAAAAATCTATACACACACACTGAAGCATTTTTCAGAAACTAACTTGTCTTAACCCAGTGGGCTTTTATGTCTGGATATCGGTTCCAATGCAGCCAGATTGTTGATGCCAAATTAGGTGTTAAACAAATTTAAACACGAGGATGAAGGGTGAGTATGGATCATCTTTCTGTCTAAATGATTCCAGTTAAAAGGATGGGAAACATTCCTGGAGGGAAAAAAATGTGCTTTTGGAAACACAATAAAATTAGCTAAAACTGTAAGTCAGCAAAGGTCTTTCATTCTGAAAAAGAGTAGGGGGAGGAGGAGACAGGGAGGTAGAGAAAGGTTAACAATACCAATAAGAGAATGTAGCAGTGGGGAAAAAATACCACTTGGCAAAAATAGATCCAAATTGAATTTCCAGTTCATTTGTCCAGGATTCACCCTTTGAACTAAGTAAGACAGCACAAGCTACAAAAAAGAGGGTCCTTTCTCTCCTGGTGGAACAGGAAATCAGAGGTTTAATTAACCATGATTACAATATTCTGCTGATCTGATTTGTCTCACCTACTTCCTTTTCTTTAAGTGACAAGCCAGATGACATCCTGGCAAGAGAACTGAAGCAAAACTGTAGACTAATTTCGAAAAGAGGCTGGCATTGTTAGAAAACAAAATGATCCTCTACCGGATCTGTTGGAAACATAGACTTCTGTAGCAGGATTAACTCCTTGATGCTGACAGTGGCACTTTGAAGATCCAGGTCTGTTGAACCACATCTCTTTACCTAACTTATTTTCTCTTTTGGGATAGCTCAGTGTTCTCTGCTGGTAAATCTTCTCCAAGGGTTGAAAAATGAGGATGTGAAAATAGGCGTTAATAAAAAGATCCCTTGGACATCTATCTAATGTCTTCTTGAATTGGTCAGGCACGAACTTAAGATAGATGAATTAAATATGTAAATCTTGAAAAAATGATTAAATCCCCTAAGATGGGAAATATAACCTAAGATAAGCTAGGTTGGTTCTTCACCCAGGATTTTTAAGATCAAACTTTTATGCAGAAGGAACTGGCTACTATTCAATTTAGGGAATAGAATTCACTTAGAAGATATACCTTCCATCAGCCCTGAATGACATCATTCCTTGAAGGGACTCAACAGAACAATTGTTGTCTATCATAGGAACATAACTGTTCAAATGAAGAAAGAGGAGATGCTAAAAGAAACCACTATAATATTTCAAGGACTTATTGACTATCTAGAGTATTTTCCAGAAAGAAAAAAAAACACACAAACAAGAGTAATAAATGAGTAATCACAAATTCTGCTACATACTACATAAGAAAGAGCATCATTACTTACTGAAATGTAACCTTGGAACTTGCGCTTCCTTCCAGTCTATGAGGCCCTCCACCTGGCTCAGGTGGTTTGGGGGCCGGGCTGTTGAATTCTGCCTCCAGAGTTTTCTTGTTCAATGCAGTTTTTGTTACACTGGATACAGAACCCAACACTGGCATGGATTTGGACTCTGAAGTGGCTAATATCCCCGTTGGACCTTAAAACCAAACACATACCTACAGTTTAACAATTTGTGGGTTACACTAGTGCATAGGGTATTGAAAAATAAAATGCCTAGGGCTGGTCAAACTAAGTTTGCTGTTGTATACAACAGCTGAAATCTCAAGGACATTCTGAAAAACATTCCTACTGGAAATCTGCTCTACTTCTACAGTTCTGCTGCTTTTAAATTGGTGCCGAGGGACCAACTCCAGGATTTCTGTATTGTCCTTTAGAAGATCACCTGGGCATTTCCCTGAACAGAGTCTATGGCTGCCCTGGAATGATAAAAACTCTGTTCTCATGAAGCTTTGATTTACTAACAGCCCTCCTTGAAGCAACCCTTTATCCTTCAAAAAGTTAATTCTTCACACAACACAGCTCCTCATTTTTAATGGAAAAGGGAAAAGACTTCAAAAGGTTCTTTCAAAAGACTCCTAAGACTTCCCTAATATAAAATAGCTTTTATAAAACATTTCCATTTTCAATGTGAATGAGAAGTAAGTGGATTTGTTTCCTCTTAACATGGAGACAGTGGGTGAAGAAATTAAGGGATAAATAAAAAGGTCTAGACTTCTTTGATCTCTAGCAAGGTATTAAAAAACTACAGAATAGGATTTAGTTCACTGTTTAGTTATAACCTAGTTATAATTATTACTGCATACATTATTATTTATTAAGCATCAACTGGAGCATTTCTAGAGCCTTATATTAAAGGACACTATATAGCTTATTTTCCTCACAGCAGGCCTTTAGTCTTTGTTTTTGTCCTTGAAAACTTATAAAATCCCTGGATGGGCCAGATCCATGTCACAAGAATATGGACAAGCACTTGTTTATGTAGGAAGTATGGACTTTTTCTTGTTTCTTAAAAAGAGGGTAGGAGTGAATTAGGTGAGATAATTAAATATCCTAATTTCCCTTTGAGCTACAGGTTGTAGGCATGAAAATAAGGAGATGGTATTAAGGTCAATAAAAGAGTGAATCTAGATAGAAGTGGACTGCCTTAGGCCATCTGATCTGCATTTCTATTTCCCGATTTCTGAATACACTAGTTCCAGCGGCTCATTTCGTACCTGAAGCCTTATTAAGGAGGAAGGGGAGTAGGCGAGCCCTTGCTTTTCCTACATCTAAAAAGAAATAATAAAAAAAAAACCCAAAAATATAATAGTTAAGTTGGACTTTTCTTCATCCTGTATAAGCTTCCCAATGTTTTTTGAGAGGCACTTGCTGCTCTCTGAAAGACCAATTTTGTAGACCAAATTACTAGGTAAAATGTGGGAATGACAATTAGAGCCATATGAAGTGTTTTAAAGGAAAATACACTTTCACAGGCCACTGGAGGAGACCAGCTGCAACTGAGGAATTGGGTCCTACGAGCCTCTACCTTGTTCCCAGCTGCCTTAACTGTGTATTTCTTATTATAATTCTCCTGTTTTCTGCTTGTCACCTTACATTTGAATACATCTTTACCTTTTCCACAAGCTTTTGTGTGCAGAATAACACACTGTACATAGTGATATCCACTTCCTTCTCACTAGAGATAAACACATCTGTCAGGACATAATCTCAATAAGTTCCTCCAACCGCTTCTAGAGGATAGAGGGAGTTCAAAGAGTCCTTTTTCTTCAAATTCTCATCATGCCTGTAAATTTGCTCCTGACATCTACACAATTGAAGGCAAGTTTCACAGGATGCAGAGCTGACGGGGACCTGAGAGATGACCCATTCTACTCTCCTCATATAACAGAAGAGAAAACAGGAATTCAGAGAAGGCAACTCACTTGCCCAAGGTTACACAGGTAATAAGTAACAGTGCTGGAATATGGACCAAGATCTTTTGATGCCGAATCTGGTATTAAAGCCACTGTACTGTGCAGTTTCTTATTCTTTGCTCAGCATTTACATCTCCCCATTAGCATATTGGAAAACTTTTAATTTCCACTGAAAAAACAACTTTCTGAAGAGCATTTTAAATGCAATGTTTGTCTTTCTGATACTCCTTTGATTGTTTTTAGATAGTTATCAATCACCTTGCCTAAATAATGACAGGGAAGGCGTAGAAGGCAAGGAAGTCAGCTAAAAGTTAACAATCTTGCTTACAGCTTACATGGGTGATAGTCACAGAAATAGAAACCCAGTTGTACTTCATTCAGGTTTCAAAGGCACTCCTAGAAAAGGGGTAATTGGAAGGTTTTGGAATTCAAAAGTACAAGGGGGTATTTAGTTAGTTTAGTGGGTTGGAGGGAATAAGAGTCAACGAAATAAAACTGACTTGGAAAGTATAACAGTAAGAGAGGCAAAATCCAAGATGAAACTCTCAAAAGTGGAAGGGTAGAGATAGGGAGCTCAATAAACTTCTACATTAGCAGCAGAAGAGACACAGATGCACTTTTCAACCCCCAAATGCATGGTACTCTTTCAATGACTGATCAAACATCAAAATATTCAATGTTTCCCTAAGTGTAAACTTCATTAATTTAGTTTCTTTTAGGGAAATCAGTAGCAGCAGCAAAACTAGTAAAGAAACCCAATGGGTTTCTATCATGAGAGAAATAGGTTTCTTCCCTTCTCTGATCACCCTCTCTTCCTGGTAACTTGTCTGGTTTTATTGTTTTGTTTTTTGCCACTGTTCTCCCCTGGTTCTCCTCCTATCTGTCTGACTACTCCTCAGTCTCCTTTTTATTTCTTCCTTCTCATCCATTTCACTGTGGTCCATCCTCCATTCAGCTGTCAAAAATAGTCTTCCTAAAAAGCAGATCTGCTCACATCACTCCCTATTCAATAAACTCCAGGATAAAATAGAAAATCCTCTGTTTGGGGGATTTTTTCAAAGACCTTCACAACCTGTCCCCCTCCTATCTTTCTCCAGTTTTCTTATACCTTACTTCCCTCTACCCACTCTGTGAACCAGTGACACTAGTCTATTTGCTGTTAATTGCACAAGAAACTCCACCTCCAGATTCCAGGCATTTTCACTGGCTGTTCCCCATATCTAGAATACTTTCCCTTCTCATCTCTTCCTCCTGATTCCTTCAAGTCACAGCTAAAATCCAATCTTTTGTGAGAAACTCTTCCAGATCCTCTTTAGTATAAATGCCCTCTCTTTATTCTTTCTCCCCAATTTATCCTGCATAGCTTTTGTGGCACAGAGTTGTTAGTATGTTGTCTCCCCCTGTGAGCTCCTTGAAAGCAGGGACTGTATTTTGCTTTTCTTTGTATTCCTAGTGATTAACATAGCGCTTTGCACATCATAGGCACTTAATAAACACTTAGTGAGTTGTCTCACTCCCCCTAAAGTAGGTGTTTCCCAAAGTTCTCTCCTAGGATCTCCCCCTACACTCTGTCTTTTGGTAACCTCATGAACATAATATAACATAACATAACCTCTAAGGCAGATAAATTACAGATCTCTATATTCAGCTCGAGCCTCTCCCCTAAGCTTCAGCCTATTGGATATTTATTTCAAACTGGAAGTCCCAAAGGGAACTCAAACTCAGCATGTCCCAAACTAAACTTATTATATTCCTTAAACTCTCCTCCCTTCCAAACATCCCGATTTCTGTCCAAGACACCACCATCCTTACTTAACCTCAGCG
Organism: Potorous gilbertii; assembly: GCA_028658325.1. Taxonomy (NCBI): domain Eukaryota; kingdom Metazoa; phylum Chordata; class Mammalia; order Diprotodontia; family Potoroidae; genus Potorous; species Potorous gilbertii. The sequence goes on along the minus strand of CM053769.1, from coordinate 536,570,035 downwards.
TGATCCTAGACTCCTCACACCCTCACCCCACATATCCAGTAAGTTACCAAATCTTGTCACTTCCACCTTCAAAACATCTCTTGCACCTGAGCCCTCCTCTCCAGTGACCTGACCATGTGACTATTATATTTCTCAAGTCCTATATAACCAGGTCTCAACCTATTTTTCTAATCTCAACAGACATGACTTGCCCCCCCTACTCTGTACAATCCAGACAAATTGGCCTTCTCTATGATTCTTATGACACATGACCACCTTTGTATTGGCCATCTGTCACACCTGGAATGTAGTCCCTCCTTACCTGTATCTCATGGAACCCCTCTCTTCCTTCAAGATGCAGCTGAAGCACTCTCTCTCACAGGAAGCCTTTCTTGATCACTCCAATTTCTAAGTGTCCTCTTTCCCAAAATATTGTATGTAAGTACTCTGCATTGTATTTACTTTATATATTTATATATGTACTATAGATATTTATTTATATTCTTGCTATCTTCCCCATTAGAATGTCAGCTCCTGGGAATGCAGCTATTGTTACATTGTTTCTATCTATATCCCCAACACTTGGTTCAGTGCTTAGCACATAGCATTGGCTGCCTGCTTATTCTTTTAGAATTTTATTACTCTAACATTTATGTCAAAATAAAAGATATACAGTTATATACCCACCCTTAAAGGAAAAAAAAATTAGTTTTTTTTAAAGAGAGAATTATATTGCAATTCTAATTGCTTAAAATGAACCATCTGTTCGATCAAACCATTATATGCAAATGGAAGCTGCCCTCTGCTAGACATGCCATAGAGGGGATTCAGGTTTAAGGTAGTGGTTAGACCAGAGGGCCACTGAGGTCCCTTCCACCTCTAACTTTCTAGAATTATAACTAAAATAATTTTGAATTAGATAAAAGCTCAAATTCTCAACACATTCTGGTTACTTTAATTTTTGCTTTCTTGGTTATTTAAATGCCCTGATGATTTCAACCCTCATCCTACAACAACTATGATTCACTGAACAAATAAAAAAAATTCAGAGAATGTGCAATAGGTGATGGTTAATTTCTTGTATAGCAACAACAAAAAAATCTTAAAGGCTGCTTCAAAGTCTTAAAAACTGAGATTTCTTTTTTCATTCTATAGAATAATAGAATTTTCGAGTTGGAAGAGACCTTAGCAAACATCTATTCTAATATCCTCATTTTTACAGATGAGGAAACTGAGGCTTAGAGAGATAAAGTGACTTGTTCAAAAGCACTCTGTAATTCTACTAAGCAGCAAATTGGCCTGATGCTTTTAAAATATGACCTGATTTATAAAACTTTAATTTATGTAAAGTGGTTATATGATTTTTCAATAAGCTAAGTAGATAAAAATGCAAAGTATTTCTATATCTGGGTTTGTTGAATCATCCTGATGTAGTGCGAAATGTTTGGAATCAAATGTCCTGGGTTCAGATGAATCCTGTCCTTCTCTTACTAGTCACGTGACACTGGGTAGAGAACATTACTCCCCTGAATTTCTGTTCTTCTTGACCTCACTAGGTCAAGGTTATTTTGAAACTAACTATGATAATATATGGAAAGCACTATCTAAATGTCATTCATTACTAGTAGTGACATTAATCACAGAATGTTAGAGCTAGCATGGACTTTGGAGACTTTCTAATCCCATGGCCCCATTGTGCTGAGGCAGAGAGGGAAATGACTTACTTGTCTGCACCTTAACTTCCTCACATGTCCATCTAATACTTCTCACTCACATTAGAAAATTCATTCAATCATGAGGAAGAGATTACTTTGTATGTAAAGAACAAATTTAAAGACAGATACTACAGAAATTGAAGAGTAGGACTGTGAAGAACTCAAACCAGCTTACTACTGCTATCTGGTTCTGTTGTCACCTTTCTGCGCCGTAAAATTCTTTCTAACTCAGTTTCACTGTTTTCAGTATCAAGAGATTTTAAGTTTCTTGAACTAGCAGATGTGTTAAGTGTCTCCTAAAGTAAAAACAAAACAAAACAAACAAAAGATTAATGTCTTAATACAACACAGGGAAATTTACAAATTCAAACAACAAAATCGTTACCAGAATTTGAATGGAATTTAGAAACAAAACACAAATATCTGTCACAGAACCAAAAGAAAAAAAAATGTTGTGAATTCCACTGAACATTGTGAGGATCTCTTTTTCCTATGACCTTTTTAGGAAATTAAAAGATGCTACTGAAGATGTGAATGGTAAGTTTCATGTGGAAAGAAGACAACAGCTGTGTTTCTTTATGAATTACTTCCTGCATGAAGTTCAATAATGGAAAAGTTCTGTACATCAATGATTCAATTTCTGATGTTTGTGGAGCCAGTGCGGAAGGGAGCAAATGTGATGAACTCACCTTAGAGAGAAGCACATCTTGACATGGAAGCCATGTGCCAAGGAACCAAAATCCTTGCGGTACTTGGGGAAAAAAAATGCAGCTGATCCTTCAAACAGAACGACTCTTGATTCATGGCTGCTCAAAGCAAGTGGAGTTATTGCCAAGAAAGGTCTATCACAACCTTAAGCGGGCTACCAGAAGAGAGGTTGCAGCAAACACACCGTGATTCAGGTGAGAATTGGACAAAGAAACAATACAGCTCTTTGGGGGGAGTTGAGGGAAAGGGTGTTAGGGGATGGAGGCAAGAAAGAAAGTGATCTTCATTCCATTTCTCCTAATGGAGCTGATCTAGAATACATTCAAAGACCAAAAGATTCTGGAAGAAGTAGAAGGTACAAAAGTTGTCCTTCCTACCATCAGTGCTTACTGTGGCTTCAAGGAAGATGGAGATGACCTGGTAACTATAAGCTCCTTTGGCTCATTCCTCTGTGGTGAGATTTCTGAATGGAAATCAATGGAAACATGCCTACAAATGGCCATAAAACACGCACGCACGCACACACACACACATGCACACACACACCACTACTGTCTTTCCCTACATTTATACATAAGAATATATCCCAAGATGTTAAAAATAGAACCCACAAATCCATTTTATTTTTCATGACATCCCTATTTTCTACAAGTAGTTTCCCTCACCTGTGTTATAGGTAAGATTTCTAAAAGCACAACACTGACTTAAATATAGTGAATACTAAATCTGGCACCATTTATTTACTCAAATGGTAATGCTTCATCACTTACTATTTCTAATGCCAGAGTTTGAATGAGGCTATTGTCATCATTGGTAGATTATGACAGAAGACTAGCCTTTACCAAGTCTAACCTTGAATTAAGTACAAACTACTGAATGCCCCCACTTTAAAAAATCTTATCAATCATGAAACTGCTTATAAAATTAAATGGTCAGAAATTTCTAACTGTGCAGCTATTTTGCCATTGTGGTTGGAAATTTTTTCATCGCTTAAAGGGTTCAGAATGCCAACCCAATGGCAGACCCAAAAAAGATTAATTAGCAGAACAGTTCATGTTCTTTTTAGATGCATGCTCTGTAGATGCTTACTTTGGAAATACTTAAGTAGTAGCCACTTTCTAATTTTTAAAAGAATCTTGTTTCAGGAAATATATCTACAGATGTTAAGTCTATACTTACTACTAAAAAATCCAGAGGGCCCATTAAGAAGAATATCATACCATACACTATTTTGTGTAGGCCAGAATAATTACTGGATGCTGATTATGACAGGCAGTTTCATGGAAAATCACTTTACTGTATATATAATGCTGCACACCTAACCCTAATCTCCTTGCTTGCAGTCCCATCTCCCTTCCCCACTCCGTTCCCAGTTTCCTTGTAGGTATCATCTTCCTAAACAGAAGGACAGCTCAGAGAGGATAGACTGTTTTACTTGTACTTGTATCCCCCGTATTTAGAACTATGGGCCTACATATTAAGGAAGTAATAAACGTGTTCACTCTCTCTCTGCTTCTCTCTCTTTTACATACACACACACACATACACACACACACAAACACACCTTTATGTCATCTACAAATCTAATAAGAATGCTATCTCTGCCTTCACCCAAGTCACTGATTTTTATCTAGATCACAGAAACATTCTCCCACATTCATTCTTTTTTAATATTTGGGTTATCCCCACAAAATTCAAGGCTTGAGAATTCCATTTCCTAGTTGACTCCAGATCTCTCAGAGCCAAAATCTCTTCCTTCATCAAAATGCCAATACATTTGGTTTAACTAAGTATACTAAAAAAAAGTATCTATACCAAACAAAAGAGACATCACTATATAACTCACATTTGCACTTGGGAAGTAACTAAGTCAAAAAAACATCAAATTTTTGATTTGTTACTCATTTGCAATACTAGGCAATTACTAATAATAATAAATATTCATTGACTGGGCTTGAAACTGCAAACTCATTGAGCCAGTAGGGCCAAACTTAAATCAACTGGTTTAATCCTCTCACTCTACATATCATAAATTTACTCTCTGAAAATGTCATTTCTTTAACAGAAAACAATCCTTAACATCTAAGAGTGTAGAGTGGCTTTCAAGTGATTAAAACAAAAGTTTCTTGGTTCTCAAAATTTTTATAATTCTATGACAAATAAATTCAGTGACAATAAATATAACTTTAAAAATTATGTGGAAATGAGCTTAGGGAAATGTCTAAGTTCATACAGAAGCTTTAAAAAATAATTGGCTCTCCGTCCCACTTAGACTAGAGATAGGTTCTTCAAATTCTCTCAGTTGTCCATGTGCCAATAACCATGACCTGACTATGAGCATCTGAATGCCGCCATGCTTTTCATAGCCAACGACTCATTGCATTTCAGCACACAGAACTCTATGGCATTATCTGATTAGTAGAACTAGTGCTTTCCTTTTTGCCCTACATTGTTCAAGGATATTTATGATCATCTTGGCCTAAAAGGATAAGGCACTATATAGGGCTTCAATATTTACTGCTTCCCCTTTCAAGGAAAGTCCAGATCCTCTGTATGCTTTTTCTTTTTCAAAGGAAGTTGAACATTACAACATAAAATTTGTGGTGACAAAGCACCAGCATTAATGAGGCATTAGTGAGGTAAAAAAGTAGTTTCTAGTCAGATTTTATGAGAGCAATCATTTAACAACAATGGAAGATGGGCCTGAGAACAAGTAGCAGCAGAGCATAAAGCTTGGTGTACGTAGTATTTCCTGGTGATAATACCAGCCTGAATGTATACAGCAAGCATTCTGGGAAGGGGTTCTTTAGAAAAGTGATTCATCTTTTGAAGATTTAAGAAAAAAAAACCTCAATCTAGATGCTGGAAGGTGGAAGAGAATGCTAGTTTGTCATAAGAGCATATTTTTGTTTGAGTAGTTTGCCTGCTCTACATCCTAAGGAAATTCTAAAAATAGGTGGTAGAGGACATACAATTTATTTCACATACATTGCTACTTCAAAAAGATCCTTTCTGAGGAAAGGATTTAAGTATAACATCACTGATAGGAAGTTAACTATTGCCATATATCCCTAACAGGTCTGACTGAGGGTTTTTTCAAATGAAAATATAATATTAAAACTATATTAAATATAATTTCATTTATATTTCATAATTCAGAAAGTACTTTAGGATCTTATATTGCCTGACACTGTTACTAGTGTAAATTATTGTTCCACAGTAAACAATAATAAATCACATTCCTATAGAGCTGTCAAAGGTATTTTCCCACAACAATCCTGTGCGATAGGTAAGTGCTGCTATTATCCCCATTTTATGGAAGAGAAAACTGAAGGTCAGAGGAGATGAAATGTGATCTAAATTGTATAAGGTCATACAATGGTCAAGTGCTAGAGCAAGAATATGAACCTGAGTCTCGGTACTCCAAGCTCCAGCATTCTTTCCATTACATCACACTAGGACACATAGAAGTCCTGGTTTATAAAAAGTTCTTGTTAGTAGAACACTGAATAGAGAACTTTCTGCATAATAGTCCTGTTAGATAACCATATTTATTCTACAACAGCTTAAATATGTTATTCTGTGGGTTGAACGGACCACCACTGTTAACAAGTGATATGCATCACTTCAGAGCTAATCCTACTCACCTAAAACTAAAGCAAATAATTGAACTGTTTTGCGTTAAGTCTACAATTTAAAGACAGACTTAATGAAAATAATTTTGTTTACGACAATTATGTGGATGTCTGCATGAAATGCATAATTAGCACAGTAACAACAAACACAGGAGTATTTAGTCCTGCACCTCCCGCCCCCATGTTTGTTGACGTACTGTGCATAATAACTGGTATTGAGAATAGAATCCTTCGTATCCTAAACACTTTCCAAGCAATGAGTTTGCCACTGAAAACTCAATGATTGTTGAGGCTAGAGCAACGGTCATTTATAAATTCAGTGATGGCTTACACACATGCCTAAAATGGAGAACAATGGCTAAAGATAACAACATTAAGAAACTTAAACAAAATCTTTGAATTTCCTTTACAGGATAAATTCAGCTGCTTACAAATGAATCTTTTTTTAAATATAATTTATCATCAAAAGTTAAAAAGAAAGAATACAAATGATAATGGGTGACAATCATGCTATTTACTGAGTAGTTACTCTGTTTCCAACAGATTTGGGATATTCTCAAATTTCCACCTGAATGTCAGAATTTTCTTCTCATACACTAAGCAAATCTCTCTAAAAAAAACCCTGGTGTACTTCTATTAATTAACAAGCATGATGATTCTAACATATGGGTCTACATTTTATCATCAAATTGGAATTCTGGGATTAGAAGACGAAGAACAGGAAACAATCATTTTGGCAATTTAGTGTAACAAGTATAAAAAACTGATTAGGGCTAAGTCTTGAATGGAAACTACAAATGTGTTATTTGATATGTTATTAACACCTGTGAAAGAGAAAGGGAAAATAAATATGGCACAAAGCAAACAATTAGAGAAAGAAACAAGGCCTCATAAAAGGTCTCAACATATATCAAATGTAACTGTTCAGAAAAAAATCAGATTGATAAAAACACTTTCCTTTAATCTCCCACTAAATGAAAATGATTGAAGATAAGCTAAGGTTGATTCTTACCAGTATTCCTTTTAGTTCATTCACTGCACTTTCAGAGCCTTTTGAAGATTCTGGCTATAATTAAATGGGGAAAGGGGTGAGGAGGAGACAGAAACAGCAGGTGTATTATTCTGAATTTAAAACTACTAAGCCACAGAAATATCCATTTGTCAAAAGGTGCTATGGGTTATAATGGCAACATACATGAATTGCATCATTTTGTTAGGCCCATTTCTTAGGGTAAGAAAAAAAATAAAATTAGAATGTTAGTGTTCCCATGGAACAGTTAAATGGAAAACTAAAAAAAAAACAGTTATATTCAAAGCAGTATGAACTCCCCCCCACTCAGGTCAAAGACCAACACCTCCTCTGTAACTTGGAAACTTGCCAGGAGGCACCAAGAGCCTTGACCTTGACTTGACCTCGTGACAGCTACTTTGTATCAGAGGTGGGACAGGAACCCAGGTTTTCTGGACTCCAAAGATGTTCCTGTCTGTCTACCACACTATGCTGTCTTTCAAACACAAGATAATGGGCTTAAATACATATAATTTGGCTTGTGTATTTAATTTCATTAACATCACAGCCAAAAGAGATGTGTTAAATAATAAGTTTCAAGCATTTCTTTCAGGTCTTCTCAGAACTGTCCTCGACACACTTTCTCATTTTAGCTACCTGATATCTTCTGTCCAGAAGAATGGGAAGCAGTCATACTGAATGCATGAGAGAGGTCACAAAACTCCTTTCTCCACTTCCTCTGGATCTAGCTAAACACCTATTTACCATAGTCTGTCAGTGACATCTGCCTCCTCCTCCCCACTCTTTCCTTTCAGGAAAGTTATAGGGAAGGGACAGTGGGCAGAGAGATTCAGAAACACAGAATGGTCAGCGCTGAAAGGAACCTTGGAAACTTCGTCCCTCTTTCCCTCCCGATTTTACAAAATGAAAACCAAAATCTTGAACACATTAGGACAGTTGTTCAAGGTCATGTAGCTAGAAAGTTGCAGAGTGAGAACCATAATTGGGTTTTACTAATCCCCAGCACTGCTCTTTCTACAACACTAGAATGAAGGAAGAGAGAAACGTGAAGATGACTGGATCTGAAACTCTAACCAAGCTCTGGACCCTCAATGGCACTGAGCAAAATCCCTCTTAATGCTCAATTCATCCCAGTTAATGATGAAGGTCAATTCTAATATGAGACTTTCACACAAAAAAATTTGGTGCGTGAGATCTCTAACCTTCCTATTGTTTCCTCGCACAGGAAGGTAGTGACCAAGAAAAACCAACACAGTAATGATGATTACATTAATAACAAGAGCTATCACGTATATGGCGTTGTAAGTTCTGCAAAGCACTTTACAAATGTTGTCTCATTTGAGACAACAAGTCTGGAAGGTAGGAGCTGTTATCATCCAATTTATAGATGAGGAAACTGAAGAAGACAACTTAAGTTACTTAAGTATCCCAGGCTCAGAACTTAGGTCTTCCTAACTCCAAGTTTAGCACTCTATCCACTGCACCACTTTTCTCTGGACATGGAAAAATGACCAACACTTCTCTCCAATCAAGAGGTAGGTTTTAAGAGTAACATGCAACTTCTTCTACCTAAAGGACACAGGGAAGCCTCAAACCCACCCTCCTCTGAAAAAAGAAAAAAGTAGAGAGAGATAGGCAGAGGGAGGGAGGGAAAGAGGAGAGAGAGAGAAAAAGAGAAAGGGAGAGAGAGATTTGTTGCTTGTATGCAAACTGAGCAAAGGTGCTAAATTTTCACTGCCAACAGTTTTCCTCAAAAATGCCACATGCCATCAGTGCCAGTCAAAAGCTTTGGAGACAGTAGCTTAGTCATAGCACCCACAAATTCATTTAGAAAACGTGGCCTCCGAGCAGGCCTAGGAACGAGAATTGTTCAGCCAGAAAGCTGGTGCTCTTGAACTCACTGCCCAAGCCAGTCAACCAGAAGGCAGCTGGGAACATTCACTCTCTACACTTCTGCAGAAAAGCGGGGATGGTAATGCAGAAAGGGGCCTGGACTTTAGCATGCATCAAGCGTGAATGTTATTTTTAAAAAAAGATTATTGACCAGTTATGTCAAAACTAAATCTACACAGGTTAATTATTACCAGCGAAAAACCCAGTAGTCCACTGATCGTTGTTCAGTTTCTTTCCAGATTTTGAACTGACTTTAAATAATGTGTAACTGCTGAAAGAGTCATGTGAAAAAAGAAAAAAAAAGATGACATACCAAAAGTGGGATGGGAGGAACATAACTAAATATCGATAAGCTTAAGAATAATAACTTTAAAAAAAAACCATTTCTTCCTAGATAACATAAATTAAGATTTATTTGGGTCATTATATTACTTTTGCTTTGCAATAGTTCAGGTTTGCTTATTTATCGAAGAGTAGCTATGTTTATTAAATTATAAAAATATTCTTTTAAAAATGCCTCTTCATTTTTATGGTACTCTGACTTGCATTCTCATTTCTAGCACTACTACAACCCTTCCAGTGAGGTACAGAGACTGTATTACTTCTACTTTATTTATAAGCTGAGAAACAAAATGTGGTGTAATTTTCAGCTTCACGTGACTAACATACACAATTAGTTATCTCTTAGAATCAGGTGTCTCGGACAATATGGGTCCTCAGAAGCCAGCTAGTTTAACTCCTCCATTTGATGAGGAAACTGAGATCTAGGGACCTTGAGTGACTTGCCCAGGATCATGCAGGAAGCATGCATCAAAGGCGACACTGGAATCCAGTGCCAGGTTCGGGACTAAGACCTTGATCTCCTGTTCCCTAATTCAGTACTTTTCTTTGTTGTTATGTCACTGAACACGAGCACCAAAGGGCTAAGTGTCCAAAACACTATAAAGTATTTGATTCAGAGGACTTTAGTTTAAAAGCTAAGCCATCTTACCATTTATAAATTCTATATCTTGGTTAGGAAGCTGTTTTGACTTTTTTTGGGCTATCAGAGGAAGAATGAACCTCTTTATATGGAAATCAGTTACTTTCTATTTGATAAGTTACTTTCTGATCAGTCCAAGTTAAGAATACAGAATATTGCTCTCCTATCTCCCTACTTATTCTCTTGGAGTGATTTACACACAGTGGCCACTCCAGTACCAACCTAGCCAAATGTGCTTTCTACTTATGGCAAAACATAGTTGGAATGTAGGTACAGAAACATCTGATACTAACAGAACCCCAGCTAACCCTACAAGGCACAGATCTATATGGGCAGAGAAGCACTCCTGAGGGTAAGAAAGGGCTTTTAAATTGGGAGAGGGAGAGAGAAGTGTCCACAAGCATCTAACTAAAAGGAGGAAATCATCCAGCAAAGTGATTTTTAAAAATTCATCATCAGCATCATTTCAATGAAACAAGAATACAGTGCTAAGCACTGTATGAAAGGATGTCAAAGTAGGGAAGGACCCTGAGAATTCATTCATTTAGCGAGGAGCCTTCTGGACCAAACAATTTAACAAAATCTTCCACTATATCTTCTTCACCTCTGTCTTAGACAATTAGATTTGATGGTTTAATTTTTTAAAAGTAGAAACTCTGAATCTCTTCAGTGTTTTTCAAAACTATCTCTGTTTTTCTGGTACTATAAACTTCCTAAATGAATCCCAATCAAATGAAAAAATCAAGGAAGCAAGGGACAGAAACCATTATAGGGATGACTATCTTATACCCGGTCATTTGTTTGTGGGATAACTAATTTTAATGTCATTATCCTTTAATAAGGAAAAAAAAGAACCGGAATATCTTAAATACTGCACATATTTGGATTTGCTACAGCACAAAAACATGCCCCCTCTCCCCCAGGTAAAACTGCACAAAAATAATGATATAATTGACATAATACAACTATGTCAGTCCTGTTCCTTGACATTATTGCTACAAAGGTACTACTCTATATTCCATTTTTCACTTCTAAAGTAAGCACTACGACAGGAAAAAAAGAAAGAGGATTTAGGTGCTCTATACCTTGGCCTTTGGTCTGGTTGCCTGATTAACTGGTCTAAGATGAACTCCCTTCTTAATCCTATCCATCATTTCTTCAACTGCTTGTCTCTTGAGGTCTGTGACTTCTTCTGCTGTTCAAAGAAAACACATTTCATTGAGTTTCAAATGAAGAAAACCCAGGAAAAACTATAAGAAGAAATATTTTTCTGTTGTGAAGTGAGAATTATCTTCTCAGTCCACTGCTACTTTTCTGCAATTTGTGATTTAGAAAGATTGCAATGTGCTATACCACACAGTCACTACTCAGATGCCAAGAGTCACAGAACACCATGGCTCCATTCAGGTGAACAGCAGTCAGGTAGCAAAGTTTCTGTAACAGAGCTGAGTCATAAAAATGGGAAGGCTTTTGTTGTGTTTTTTTTTTAATTAAAGCATTTAAGTCAGTAATGACTCCCCCACATCAAACAATTAAAATGAATTTTGCCCTATTTGTCAGCGTAATTACAGACTTTATTGAATACTTGGTTCATTTCTGGAATTTCTCCAGGTCTTATTAAACCCAACTTTGCACTTAATCCTAAATAATCATGCCTTTTTTCCTTGAAGGGGATTTTATACCTTATTGGCAGACGTCACATATTGTCCCTCCAAGAAATTAGTGTAAAGGAGGAGAAAGTATCAAAGATTTCACTGAAAAAAACCATAAGAGAGGTTTTCCTTATTGGAGGAAATTCAGACAGAAGCAAACAAATAGAAAGTAAAATCTATTTCTCCACTCCCCCCATCCAATTTTTATTGATGAAGCACATAAACAGAAAACATTCATACAAGCCTGTTAAAGGCATTTTAAATTTCCTGTTGGACAAAAACATAAATCTAGGAATGATTTCAATTAAGTAATTCAATTTTAAAAGAAAGTTCATCTACACTGTAGGCTAACCTTTGTTCTACAAAACATTATTAAATCAACTGAGATTTATCTAGATTCAGTGAATGTACCTGAGATGAGTTACCACTTCAAGGCCATTTGCTATAATGCTGAAATTTGGTACTTTGTCTCACTCTACTTACAGGTCAAACTATGCTTACATTAATTATTAGGCCCCATACAAAAGTAGATCATTTGCAGACTGTCTAAGTGCAGGAAGATTATTAGCTCTGACTCTAGAAAAACAGGATGAACTGGAATCTTTCAGAGTATGTGCTGTTATCTGATTTTGAGTGGTCCTTAATATTTTGCTTATCTGGGCATACCTTAGACATCTCAGAGTCTCTATTTTTGAACTGGGATCAAAATACATATGCCTAAATCAGCTGGACCTTACAAAGCCAAGATCCACAGATTATATCTTTAGAATGGGCAGTTTGACTTTTTATGTTGTTACTGTCTCAGGGAAACCTAACCCCAGCTCATCTCACAAATGGATCCTGTTGTTCACAAGGTAAGACAATATATATGTTCCAGCCATGGTGGGTCAGTATTCACCTAAGTATATACCAAGGCCAGAGTGCTACTTACTTACTGTGTTTCCCACACTGCTACAAGTGGAACTTTCTTGACACCTTAATATGCGGTTAGTTCATAGATGTAAGATGTCAAGAAACTGAGATATACCAATGAATCATCACGGGTAGAACTAATATCTTCTGCTGAAACTGCTTTAAATTGAACGATACAAATCTCAGCTCTACCATTTTGGCACCTTTATGGATAAATGACTCACTGAAAAGTGAAAAGTGGCTTCTAAAAAATGCTAAATTTAAAAAAAAATACCATTCTGAATTAGGATGGAAAAATTGCATGGCAATTGATGGTAAAACACTTCCTACTAAACCATCAGCACTCTGGAAGACATGACTAAAGCCCAATTAATCACACAAGACAAAAGCCAATTAAGGCAGACAGATGGAACATTATGGTCAAAGCTATTGCATTCGTCTAAAACATCTAACATAATAGGAATTTTAAACAGTCTCTTATACTTGTTGGTTAGGATAATATGGATGATTCAGAGATGGATAGCTATCTGTATCCTACAGAGATTTTAAAAGACAATTTACTTCCTTAGGTTTTTTTTTCTCAAATAGAAAAGCCTAACTGATTGAAAGGAAAAAAAGACACCAAATTATCCACACAAATACAAAGTTATCTTTCCATCTATAAACACACAATGTATTTTTTTCTTTTTCTCACCCTCATCTATGTTCACTGTTGAACTAGGCAAAAACAATCTATATGAATTTCACAATGATTAAGTGGTTTTATAAAATATGGAAGAATAACCTACAGAGAACTCACGGAATATTTTGTAAGTCTTTCTGTAATGATAGAATGGGTAATTGTCTCACAAAACCATGTAATTAGAGGGACAAAAGAAATACCAGGATGCTGGAGATTAAAGAAAAAAATGACAAATGAAGACAATTCTAATGTTACTGAACTACTCATCAAATAATCAAATTTTCCTAGGAAATAGTGCTGTGAGGTTGGTCTTGACTCAATAACCCAATGCAATTAATTGAGGCTTAAATTTTGAAGACCTATTTGAAAAGTAAGTAGTTTCATAAGGGGAAAAAACCCCACCCTCTATAACCTTCTGCTATTACTTAGAAGTGATCAGAACTTTTTTTAGCCCCTCTACAACCTTGTGCTATCACTTAGAGGTGACTGGAATGAGTTTCTGAATTTCACTGGATTCCCTAAATCTAGTAACTGGTGGGAGGGTGGGAGATCTTTGCTTAATCATTCAGTCATTTATTGTATTCATAAATCATTCCTTGCCACTCTTTGGAAAAACTAGAGGCAGTACAGTGCACATCAAAGTGTACTGAATTCAAAGTCATTTCTCTTCATGACCCTGGGCAATTGATTTAACTTCTCTAAGGTTAAGTCTCCTCATCTGTTAAATGGGCTTAACATACCTTATAAGATTGTGTAAGAAAAACACTTCTAAAATTTTAAAGCATTACAGAAATGTGACTTTGTCAAGTTGACACTGATTTCATTTTTTTTTTAAACTAAGGGTCATAAACGTAACCTTTATCTAAAGGAATTACAAAGTTAGTTTTTTTCCCCCAGTTTTCTGATTCTTATCACTAGAAGTCCATTTGGTAGGAGACTGATAAAAACCTAAACTCAATAGATACATCTCTTGGGAGCCAAAAATTGGCCTATTAAGTTGATTCTTCATAAAATTAAACTCTTTTAAATCCATAATGCCATCTTAAACTCAGACCTTAAAATATATGTAAAACAGCTTACTAAATTCACCATAAGTTATTTCACCAAACAGTAATAACTACAGTTAGACAACAAGAAATCAGTTTTCATGGGCTCCTATACTCAAGAAAGTCATAGTACAAATGGTCAGCTGTATTTCATGGGCCACTGTAGGATGCAATTCCAAATATGCAAGATATGTTAAGACTGAACCCTAGACTAGACAATCCAATTTCCAGTTACAAACACAATAGGAAGTTCCACAGTTGAAGTGGGGAATCCTTCATATACCAATGGTGTAACCAATAAAACAAATAAGTCATCATTAGAAACACAGAGAATGCTGTTTAATCTGCATGTGTTGTTGGTAAGGTACTATTATCCTTTCTATCAGTATGATTTTAAAGTTATTCCTGGATACCTTTCAATATACCATGGACAGATCAAAATGCACCATTGTGCTGCTGGTCAAAATTGTTTTCAGAAGCTATCAAAGAATTATAACTCTATATAAATATTTCTATTTAGTTTCAGAAACCAACACTCTAATGGCAATAGTAGTCAGGAAGAAAATATTGCTGTATTTCAGTGAACTATAAATAAAATTTTATTTTTAGAGATTGAGAAGATTTAGAATACTAGATGCTTTGGTGTTATTGAAGGGTACAGTTGAAGATAACATATTCAAGCTACAGTCTGCTTCAGGGGGAATACATTTTATTCTGAGTGACCCCGTTGAACTTTAAAAATAAACATAATCATCCTCAAGTAAGATTAAACCAGAGAAGTTCAAATTGCATAGTTGGGGGATGCTATAATGAATAATTAAGGAAACTGGGTAAGGCTGAGAAACTGTCAAAGGCAGAGCTGTTTCTGAATCCAATAATCCTCAGATCAGGATGCTGCCTCCCTGCCATTCTAAGGCCATTACTATTTCTAGGAATGACCACAAAAAGTGGGAAGGCCTCGGTTCCCAGGTCTCCTCCTAATGGCCTTACCAGTACCTGAAGGACTAAGTGTTCAGTGTTACTCTCAAAACCCCTGCGGAGAAACTACTCTATTCAAAAACCTTATTATCAACATTTCAGAGCTGGGGAGATTTCATATTGGGCGATTTCGTGCATAAATGACTCCTATCATGTAACTGAATAAAATGAACAAAGGGGACACGTACCAGTTTCTGGCTGAACTGCTTTTTCTTTCTTGGCTCCACTGCTGCTCGGATGGGATCTCTTTCGTATCATGGACATAAGAGACCTTTCAAGGAAAAAGACCAGGAGAAGCTCCTAAAATTCCTCTTCGTAGTGATATTTTTCATAATGCTGAGATATTATAATTTTTATATCAACAACTACTAATAAATGGTTAGCTTCTCTTTATGAGCATAAGCCTTTTAACTAAAGATCAAGGACATATATGGCTGATATTGCTTCCTTATTATTTCTAGAGTTTCTGAACACAGAAAAATATAGCCCACCTCTCTGTCTAGACATAGAGAGAACTACAGTGGGAAGGATGCTGCACTTAGAGCCAGAGAACTTTCTCTGCTACTTACTATCTGTGTGACCTTGAATAAGTCATGTCATTTATCTGAGCCTTAGTTTCCTTATGTGTAAAAGGAGGAGGTTGGACTAAACAACCTCTAAGGTCCCTTCTGGTTTCAAATACATGATCCCACAAAATACTGCTTTTAATTTTTAAAAAATAATCATTATCCATGAAGCAAAAACAGCTAAGAAGTCAAATGTGCAGTTAGATAATAAAAGTCTTTACACCCAGAACGTTCTCAGAATTACTTTCAATTTTATGGATAAGGTAATTCTCAAGGTTTTTTTTTTTAAAAGAATAACTTAGGACAAGTGAAAAACCTTTTAAACAGCTCAAAGAGGGGGAAATCAGTGCATACAATCTAAAAAAGGTCTTTTCTGCTCAGCCTTACCTACTGTGGAAAATCATAATGCCTTAACTGAAATTCCTAAAAGCAGAAAACAAAAATGGGGAGGAAAAATAAACCAATCCCACTAGTTTCCCAAGCCTACGAAGAACCTGGAACTTTAAAACATAAGAAAGATGTGTCAAAGAAATGCCTCTTCCTTCTGTACTCAATAAACCTGTAGTTGAGGTAAGGGTTTTCCATACCAAAAGAAGAGTTTTCAAGTAATACACTATCTTTAAAAATGTTTTCAGAGTGACATGACTGGTCACCACCTACTTTTGTACTTTCCTAACACTCTAACAAAGACCTGTTAGCCTTTCCATTTATTCTTTCCTAGCCAGGATAGATGTGCTGGGACTATTAACAGTTCTGATCCCACTATTGATTAGCATAGTTGCTTTGGACCTTAGCTAGTTTGCCTATCTTTATAGGCATTCTGGAGGACCTTCCTGCCTCACCATATTAATGACAAACTTAGTGTGGACACCTAACTGAAAGAGCCCCACCATAGATCAGAACTCCTGAGCAGAAGAGATCTGCTAGCCTTAGTGTCCTCAGTAGCTGGGACAGGACTGTGGGAACCCCAAGGAGCCATAAACTGGTCTTGAAAAATGTTGCTACCATAAGGAAATCCAAGTGCTTTGGTATATTTAGCTTCAAAAGCGTAACGATCTTTACAGATCTACTTACCGTATTGGATTAGGAGGTGGAGGGGGAAGTGGTGGAGGAGGAGGTGGCGGGGGTGGCACTGAATTTTCTGACTGGTGTACTCGTTTCTGGAGTTCATCAACTACATGGAGAGCAAATATGAGGAAGGGAGGGAAAACATTTAGTGGGGAAAAACCGCAATCATCAACCTTCAAAGCAAAATAGGATTAGGACTAGAGAGTTTAGAGATGAAAGAGGCCTTATATTAAATACAACAGAATATGGGCTCAGAGACTGAGAAAGTTAACTACCTTTCCCAAGGTCATATAGGTTGTCAGTTGCACAGCCAAGATTAGAAGCCACTGCTTCTGACTCCAAATACTGTGCTCTTCCTACTTTCCACAGTTATGTAACTCAAATAGAGGGTGTCTCAAAAGCTACTAAAACTTTTTAAAATGTACTAAGATTTTTGAGATACCTTGGACTCTCAATGAGAAAAAAATTAGAAAACAATACTGTCTCCCTTACAATATCATTTTCTACCATATGGCTCTACTTTTCTTCTAGCTTAGTGATGTTCCCTCATAGATGATATCAAAAATTATAACCCTCTGTTATAGCTATATCTATAGAAAATTAAGTCAGAATAGTTGGGTAGGTGAGTGAGTGAGTGGACTTAAGAGGAAAAGTTTACTCACAAAAGAACAAATTACCTAATATAGATTTTCAAAATTTTAAATGGTTGACTTCAGAAATAGATGGGCCAGTAGTCAATTTTAAGAATAACAACTAACAATGGATCATAATGGATACCAACTCTACTTATTCTCATTGACAACCATGCCAATTTGCTTTTTGAGGTAACTAAGTGACTGCATCTGAATTTTAACCATTTTACTAGTATTTTTTTTTATATTAAATTTAACAGCTTTCAAAATGTTTGTAATTTGCAATCTCTATACCTATGAGAAAGTATTATGGCACTAATCATTAACTAATTCATTCAGACAACAATTATTTGTTGAGTATGTGAAAGGCTATGGACTAGAAGCTTATAATAAAGTAAGAAAGTAAAGCCATGCATATAAACATATAAAGTAAAATATTACAAGGGTACAGATTGGAGGTTATGAAAATTCAAAAAAGAGGTTGCTTTCATTTGTGGAAATTTGTAGAGGCATTATGGGAGGTGATTTTTGAGTGAGGTTTTGAAGGAGAGGTAGAATTTCAAATAGGGAGACCTAGAAGGAAGATAGTATAGGCATAAAATATGTCTTGAGAAAAGTCTCAGAAATTTCAGGTCACATGCATGGAATAGACTCATCAGAATATACATGGGATTTTTAACATCTAAGAAATATGCTATAGGATCTCTTCAATGAATCCACAACCACTCAAAAGGAGCAGGTCTAATAATAGACATGGGAGAAAAATATCTGTTTTCCAGATTATCTATAGCATGCAGCATGCAGACAGTCCACTGACAGTCAATTAGTAATATAACTGAGACTGGCGGAAGAGATGTACAATGAGCAAGGCCCCGAACTGAATCGTCAGAAAATGGTAGGCAGGACCACATGCAGAAAGTTACGTAGTACTTTCAACAATCTTAAACTGCTCTCTGACATATACCATATACATATAAAAACATAAGTATTGGTCAGTCAATAAACATTTATTAATACTATGTGCCAGGCACTATGCTAAATGTGTTAAACACTAAGAGGCAAAAGACAGTCCCTGCCCTCAAGGAACACACAATCTAATGGAGGAGAAAGCAGGCAAACAAATAAGCTACATACAGGATAAATAAGAAACAATTAAAAAAGACAAAACTCTGATTTGAGGTAGGAAGCCAGGAGGTAGAGATGAGGAAGGAGAGTATTCCAGGCCATGAGAAAAGACCAGAGAAAATGCCTGGACCCAAATAATAGTGCATCTTGTTCACGGGTCAGAAAGGAGGCCTGTCACTGAATCAGAGTATGCAGCAGGGAATAAGGCGTAAGAGTTGAAAGGTAGAAGAGGCCAAGGCTATTTGATCCAGCTGTGCAGTAATGAAGGCCTTACCACAAGGGATAGTAGCTACCATGGCAGTAATGTCAGAGGAGATAAGGGGTAACATACAAAGCATGTTAAGACAGTAGAAACAACAGAATCTGCCAACTGACTGGATGAAAGTGAGGCAGAGGATGATACTTATGTGGCTAATCTGGATGACTGGGAAAACAGTAGCACCTTTAACAGTCATAGGAAAGGTATAAAAAAGGGAGGGGTTGGTGAAAAAGATGAGTTCGATTTTGGACATGTTGAGTTTAAAATGTATATGGACATTCAGTTTCAGATGCCCAAAAGGCAGCAGGAGAAATGAGTCTGGAGGTCAGCTGAAAGGTTGTTGTTTAGTTGTTTTTCAACATTTCTGATTCTTTGTGACCCCTTTTTAGGGTTTTCTTACCAAAAATATTGGAGTAGATTCCCATTTCCTTCTCCAGTTCTCCAGGAAACTGAGGCAAACAGGGTTAAGTGCCTTACCCAGGATCACAAACTACTAGGTATGAGGCCAGGATGCAACTCAGATCTTCCTGATTCCAGGCCCAGCATTCAGTCCACTGTACCATGTAGCTACCCCCTCAGCAGAGGTTAGCACTAGACAGATCTGAGAATCATCTACATAGATATAAATGAATCCACGGAAGCTGATGAGATCACTAAGAGAAATATTATTGAGGACCCTGAACAAATTGTTGGGAGAAAAGCAATATCAGCATAGTAGGGGTAGTGAAATGATCAAGTATTGCATTGGGAAGAGGAACAGTAGCACTGCAGAATAAAATAGAGGGAGAAGAGAATAGTGGTTACAGGAACATTTTAGTCATGCAGACCTAAAATGGGCATAGTGATGGGAATGGAAAAGAGGTGATGATGACAGTGGCAGAATTGCTAGGATTTGGTGACTGATAGAGTATAGGGGGCAAGGAGTCAAATATAATTTTAATTATTTCATCATGCATTGTCTCTCTTACAAGACTACAAGATCCTTGAATGCAAAAGCACTATTTTGTTTTATTTACAGTGTTTAGTACAGTGTTGGGCATAAAGAAGCTACATGATAAATGCTTGCTGAATTGAACTGAGGGGAGCCCTAGTTTCTGTTCCTCTTAATGACAAAATCAACATAATTGTCTATCATGTGTAAGGACCATACTAGGAAATAGTGGGTGCAGAGTGAAAAAACATGCCTATAAGGCTCTCACAGAGTAACAGAATTCATTCAAAAATACATAAATAAACATGGCACAAGATAGATAAAAGGAGAGGAAGTATCTAAACCAAGTGACACAAGAAATTACACAGGAAAGGTGCATTTCATCTAGAGGATTAGGTACCCGGAACAGGTGGCACCTGAGACGGGCTTTGGGAGAAGAAGACGATTTATTTACTTGCCAGGTTTAAAAAAAAAATTTAATGGTCAATACACCGAAACCCTCATGATATTTAATTTTTACATGAGAATAAAACTATTCTTTCATTTCACCATGTGCTAATATTGTAAACTAAACTATCAAATTTCATAAGTTACAAATTTCTGGCCTGTAAGCAACTTCAAGTCCCAGAGGAGGCCCAGATGGTCGCTGTTTAGGGTCCCAAACATGAAACTTGCAAAATAAAGTCCTTTTGAGATTCATCAATAAGGTTGCTCCTTTGCCCATTGGAAAACTGGCCTCTGACGATTTGTACAAGGAGTCTCTACATAAGGCCATGTCCCCCTTTTCGGTTAGCAAAGGAAGAGTGCATCACCATTCATACATAAGCTGAACTAAATGGTCCCACATCGGTCTGACCTCGAAGACAGGAGGGCAGAGGTTGGCTCGGGGGCCGCCCGTCGGGGTCTGGGAGTCCCTTCTCCCCCGGGGCCCTAGTGAAAGATGATTTTTTTGTGCTTCGAGTTGGGAATCTGCCCCCTGGACTTGAGCCTTCGCACGGCCTCCCGCATGTGCTTGGGCTGCAGCGGGGGCAGCTCCCCCCACTTCTCGCACACGTCCAGAGCCTCCTCCACCACCTCCCCGACGAAGACCTTGGCGATGCCCGACATGGCGATGACGACGTTCTGGGACACCGAGGTGCCGGTGATGGACTGGATGAGGCGCTTGACGGCGGCCTTGGGGAAGGCGGACCGACGGTACATTTCGTAGCGGTTCAGCTGCTCCTCGGAGAAGGAGGAAACCAGGATCTGCATCTTCTGGATCTCGTCTTCGTCCACTTTGTGCTCTTTCTCCTTCCTCTCCTTCGTTTCGATCTTCATCTTCTTGGCCGCGGGAGGAACAAACGCGTCGTCCCTCGCGGCCCCGAGGAATTCCGAGGCTTCGGGGCCCTTCAGCTCGGCGTCGTCCGTCGAAGGCTCCTTGGAGTCGCCGTTCTCCTCGCCGTCGGTGTCCTCCGGGGCCGCGTCTGGCGGCGGGGCGGCTCCCGGGGGGTCGGGCTCGGGGGTGGGGGCGGCGGCGGCGGCGGGCGCCTCCTCCGACGCGGAGCCCTCTCCGGCCTTGTCCGGGGACGACTCGCCGGGATCGTCCATCGCGGCTCCGCACGGGGCGCAGGAGAGTGCGGAGCTCCCCAGCCAGCCCCGCGGAAGCCGCCGAGCCGGGCCGGGCCGGGCCGGGAGAACGGACTTCCGGCGGTCGCGCCGCGATGACGACACCCTACGGAGCGTCGGAGGAGCCAGAAAAGCTGGGATTGAACCGAACGAGAAGAGCTACGTAGGGACCGCGTGGAATGAAAGGGGGGCCCGCTGCAAGCTGAGGCAGGCTTAGCGCACAGGCGAGAGACAGGGGGAACAGGCTAGAAAGGCGGCGGGAAATGCCGAGCAAGGGCTCGGACTTTTATCGTGAACTCAACGGAGAGCTAACGAAAGTAAGGTGGCCGGACCGTGCCTGGCCAATACTCCTTCAACACATGCGCCAACAGGGAATTGAAAAGGGAAGGAAATGGAAGCAAAGAGATCCTCAATGGGGAAGGGGTCCAGAGGGTGACGGATGGAAGGAGGAGTGAATAAAACCAGATTTTGTCCAGTCTGGGATAGCAGTACTGGACCTGGAGTTAGGAGACCCCAGAAATTAATTACCAGTTGTGTAGCCACGAGCACAGTCCTGTTTTTTTTTTGTCCCCATATGACACCATTTGGGGTTTTCTTGACAAAGATACTGGAGTGGTTTGCCATTTCCTTCTCCAACTCGTTTTACAGATAAGGAAACTGAGGCAAAATGGGTTAAGTGACTCACCCAGGGTCACACAGCCACCAAGTGTCTGAGGTCAAATTTGAAAGGGGGAAGGGAGCCTTTTTGATTTGAAGCCCAGGGCTCTATCTACTATGCCAGCTAGACTCCCCTTACCATTGACTAAATGTTACTGTAGCAGGATCCAATACTTTTCCATGGGGTTTAGAAATACTGTATCAAATATGTTGCTGGAAAAATCATGTTAGGATAACCTTATGCGAGATATGCTTGTATTTCTAAAATCTAACACAAAAATTTAAAAATCGGCAGGTACAACAAACCTCTTAGGAAACGATGAAGCAATTATGGAAAGAATCACCTTTCTTTTTTAAAACTAACCTCAGAAAGAAATTTATTCTGCTGTGTTTGGTGATCCAAAGTTTACAAGTCCTGTGCTATCCTTCTACCATTTATTGGTTTCCTCCTCTGTATAATGAAGGAGTTGAACTTGGTCATTTCTAAGGTTTTTTTCCTAGCTCTTGGATCCTATATATTCTTTGAGTTACACTTTCACTAAGTTTTGAGGTTACACATGTGGAATACTGGAGATGCAGTGTGGTATAATGGATAGAGAACCAGCTTGGGAGTCAGAAAGACCTGAGTTCAAGTTCTGCTTCCAACCTATACTACCTGTGTGATCCTGGGCATGTCACCGTACTAATCAGACCTTCTGGAAATAAGTGGCATATGGTACACTCGTTAAAGGAGTTTCCTTATTGGAAAATCAAACCAGACACAAGCATTTTTTTAAGTGCCTACTATGTGCCAAGCACTGTGCTGCACTGGGATAAAAAGACCAAAAAATAACAACAACCAAACAAACCCCCAAACCACAAAAAACAAAAATGGATTTTGTTCTTAAGGAGTTCACAGTCTTATAGGGGAGACAACATGCAAACAACTATGTACAAACAGCATATATATTGTATAAATAAATTCCTCATTAATGAAATCACAACTCTAAGCTAAAAAAAAATGTGAGTTACTGCATGCACTATAATATGAAGTGTGGTCTTAATATTATCATCAATACTGTGTGTCATAAAAATGTTTAATAGCTGATAGCCACATTCTGTCTTGCTTAGATTAAAAAAAAGAGGCAAGACAACACACAGTATAGGGAACCATACTCCCTCACAGTATGAAAACCTAAAAAAACAAAAACAAAACCTCCTAAGTTTGGGATATCTCCATTTTGTTTCAATTAATTCTTAGATCTTAGATAAAAAAGCCCAAAGTTCATGACAAAAACCCAAGGACTAATGAATAGATCATTTCACCATCTTTTGTAATTCTGTAAAGCCAGAACAGTTGTAGCTAAAGGAGTCTGTACAATTTTACCTGAATGCTTTAGATTTTTAGCCCTCTCCTCAGAGTTCTGACACTTCAGCTCCAGTTCCTTCTTATCTTCTTCCAGAAGCTCCAGTTGCTGTTTGAGATTATTTATCTCCTTACGGAGAGTTTCATTGTTTAGTTGCTCCTCTAATTCTTTAACCTGCAAATTTTAAAAATTTTATTTTGTTACTGTCATCCTTCAGTAGGGAAAACAGAAATGATTGTTCTTTTGACTGTATTTCACAGACAGATATACCATGGGATACTTAAAAGTCTACAAATTCTGGACAGAAGATGATTAGAATCAGAATCACAGAATCTGAAAATTGAAAGAAACCCCGATGGCCATCAAGTCCAACCTATATGCAGAAAAAAACTGCTACTAACACCCACTTGACATGTGGTAGTCTGGTCTCTGTGTGAGGACCTCCAAGAAGGAGGAACTCCCTAATTCCCTAAGTAGTCCCTTCCACTTGTGGATGGATAAGAAGTTTTGCTATTTTTTTCTGAAGCCAAACCTCAACTGGCCTCTTTGTAACTCTCCCCTTTGCTCCTAGTTCTGTGTCCCACCTCCCCGGGGCAAATAGAAGAAGTCTGATCTCCAGTTCATATAATATCCTTTCAAATACTTGACACCAGTTTCCATATCTCTCTTAATCTAATCTTCTCCAGGCTAAACGTGTACTTCCTTCACTCAATTCTTTTATATCATAAAGTCCTTTACCATCCTTGGTGTCCTCCACTGTACATTCTCCAATTGATCAATATCCTTCTTAAAATGTGGTACCCAGAACTGAGAGTGATACTCCAGAAGAGGTCTGATAAGGGTAGAGTGAAGTGGGGCTATCATCTTCCTATTCCTGGACTCTGTCTCTCAATGCAATTCAATACTTCATTAGTTCTTTTGACTGCTACATCAATCACACTAGTAACCTGTACTGGGTGTTTTCATGGGGACACCAAATACCAGATCTTTTTAAGAACAACCGTGTAATCACACTTCCCCCATCTTATACTTGTCAATTATACAATGCAGCTAGGTGGCTCAGTAGATAGAGGACCAGCACTGAAGTTAGTAAGAACCGAGTTCAAATGCTGCCTCAGACACTAATTAGCTTTGTGATCCTGGGCAAGTCACTTCACCCCTGTTTAGCTCAGTTTCCTCTTCTATAAAATGGGGATAGTAATACGACTTACCTTCTAGGATTGTTGTAAGAATCAAATTAGATAATAAATGAAAAGTACTTAGCTTGCCACATAGTAAGCACTATAATTGTTAGCTATTATTATTTTGAATCCAAGTGCAATACCTTACATTCAACTCTATTGATTTTAGATTGAATCCAATGCTCTACACTCTCAAGATCTTTGTAAATCCTAACTGACATCTATTGTATTATCCATTTTCTCAGCTTTATGGCTTCTGCAAATTTGATAGGTACACCATTTATGCCTTTATCTAAGCTCCTGATAAAAATGTTAAACAGTATAAAGCCAAGTAAATATCTTCCCTGGGGACCTCCTGTCATACTCACCTAGAATCATTTAATAATTCTTTAGCTCCAATCATATAACCAACTCTGAATCTATTTAACTTTATTATTGTCTATTTCATATCTCTCCATCTTTTCTATAAAAACAGTATGAAATAACTTTATCAAAAACTAGGCTAAAATATAGGAAACCATTTTCACGGCATTGACCCTCAATGACTAGCTTAGAAAATCCAGCCACTAAAGGAAACAAGGTTGGTCTGGAATGACTTGTTCTTATTGAAATTATGCTGAGTCTTTGTAATCACCACTTCCCTTTTTCTAATTTCAACTATAAGAAACTGACTTTCAAAAAAATTTACCAGACCCAAACAAATGGCATAACCTCACATAGTCTAGAGATGGGTGAAAAGTTGCTTACATCATTTAAAGCCCCCATTTGGATCCATTTTCTAGTAAGAAATCCAGGTATTTTGTAAACTTTAAGATCTGAAGTATGTCACTCAAACAAGCATTTACTAAATGACTTCTACATTCCAGGAATTGTACTGGCACTTTGGACACTTCTTGCCCTCAAGGAGGTTACATTTTTATCACAGGAAATAACACTGATCCATAAAAGTATTTTCAAAGTAAGTACAAGATAATTTTAAGGAAAGGCTATATTGATCATGAAGAGCTTCATATATGAGGTAGGGCTTAAATTGAACTTTGAAGGAACTGGGAATTCTTGATAGGCCTAGTGCATTCTAGTATCAAAAATAGCCTGTACAAAGTCTTCCATCTCTAGGGATGAGAAACAGGATGTTGTATGTGAAGAAGAACAAAAAGGTGGATCTGACTAGAAGAAAAGTTTGTGAAGGGGAGTAATGTGTAATAAGGTTGGAAAGGTAGGCTGGAGCCTGATCCTAAAAGACTAAAAGACAAAGTAAGAAGTTAATATTTGATCATATAGACAACAGAGAACCACTAGCTAATTACTCAGGAGAGTTATTGGTTAGATTTGGACTTTAAGAATAACACTTTGGTATATGGAGGATGGATTGGAGAAAGGAGGGATTTGAAGTATGAAAATCATTTAGGAGGTTCTTCAATATTCTAGACAAAAGGTGGTGAAATCCTGAGCTAGATGATTTGATGGCAAAGGTCTAGAAAGATACAGTAAGACTGAAGAGTGCTGTAAATTCTTCTAAGAGCATGGACAAAACTACCAACAATACAATAGTTGTGTGTGAATTACCAAGGATAAACAATGATTTGGATATTGTCTCATTTTGTGATAGTAATTCTCATGTATGTGTGCTTCCACTGACAGTGAGATAACTTAGAACATCCTGACAAGACAAAACCTGATTGAGCTGATTTATCCACACTTGTCAGTTAAGTGCTGGATTTTGTGCCACATATATGTTTTATTTCTCTCTTTTGTTTTGTTTTTAATCCTGTGGTCTTTAAGAATGGATACGACTCCAGACAAACATGAAAAAGGAATATAGTTCTTAAAGATCACACTTCGATGACTAATAGAGATATTGAAGTGGCTAATGACATGGAGAAGTCAAATGCTTTAAGGATCATTCAAGCCCACAATGAAGCAGGATTAGTTGTACTGAACTGGAATGTAACGTTATGACAGAAAATGAAAAACAATGCCAAGAACTGACAAACAGAAAAACCGTCTAATCCTCAGAAAATAAGCAATGAACTTCAGAAAGATGTGGCAGGTAACTAGGTGGTATAGTGGTGAGCCTAGAGTGAAGGAAGACCTCAGTTCAAATGCAACCTCCACTAGCTTTGTAACCCTGGGAAAATCACTTAACTTGTATCTGGCTCAGTTTCCTCAGCTATAAAATAAGGGTCATAATATCATTTCTCTCCCAGGGTTGTTATGAAGACAAAACTGGATTACACATGTATAGTGCCTGGCACAGTATTTGGCACACAGTAAGTGCTTATTAAATGTTCATTCCCTTCCTTAGAAGGATTGTTAATGGTTCCTCTATAACATAGCACAATAGCACAAGCTTCTTGAAGTTGGAAGAATAACGAGGGGGAAAACAATCAAATAGCTGCTTCCCACCACTATGAAGAAAAACACTTATGAACAATACAGTTTAGAACTAGGAGTACCAAAGTTTGGAAAGAGCTTTTTTTTTTTACTCAATTTTTTTTTTTTTACTCATGAGAATTTTTTTATTCGATATTCTATTAAAACTGTTACCAGAAATCCCAAGAAGAAGATCTTGTAAGACTATCAAACATATACACTTAAAGACTGTTTGAGGGATTTTTAAAAATTTCCAGTGGATCTAAAAGTTTAGCCCTAATTGAGGGAATGATGGACTCTGATAAATACAATGATATACAGAGACAGAGAAGTTTTCTGGAATTACAGAAATTCTTAAATGGAGATCAATTCCTGCAACATGGATTTTTGCACTATGCCACACATCATGAAAGGTTAAGAAATTTACTGAAGACATGGAAATAAATTTCCTCCTCAAATGGCCTTGTAACTCAACTGATTAAAACCCAACTGAAAACCTGTAGGTTATAATAAAGGCTAAACTTGAAAAAAATGTCTGTTCATCAAAGTGATATTTAATATTCAATGTGATAAAAGAAGAGTAGTTTCATGATGAAGAATAAAAGATATGTCTTGATCTTGCAAATTTAATGACATATCCTGTTAATCAAGTGGCTACCATAAAAAAGAAATCTTGCATATCAACATACACATATAAAGTCACAGATAAAAAAGAGAGGATTCACATATATTTATAGCAGCACTTCGTGAGTTAATAAAGAATTAGAAAGAAAACAAATGCCCATTTATTAGAGAATAGCTAAACAAGTTGTGGTACATGATGAAATATTAATGTGCTTTAAAAAGATTAAGTGATAAATACAGAGAACCTTTAAAAACTTATATGAACTTATGAAATATAAAGTAAATAGAATCAGGAAAATAATAGACACACCTGTAACAATGTAAATTGAAATTCAAAGAACAACTACAAAATAACCAAAACTAAATAGTGAAAAATTATAATGAATAAGGAAGAGATGTAAAAAGATATTCCTTTCCCCTAATCCTTTGCAAAAGCGGAGGATCCATGGGTGTGACATGTTGCATATAATGTTAAATATTTTTGATGTACTGATTGATTTTTCTGAAATTCTTTTTCTTTTTTAAATTCTTTGCTATGTGGGATGCTCGCTGGTGGGAGAGAGGGGAAGAAATACAAAGAGAAAATAAAGGCAATATAAAAACAAAAGATGTCATTGAAGATCTATTTTAAAGTATTTTTAAAGATGAAAAAAATTCTAAGGTTAGTTGTATGTCAATCAATGTAATTATTTCACTTAATCCCAAATAATTCACACACAGTTGTACCGAAGTAGATTGTTAACTCTACCCCTCCACCCTAACCCTTCCAATGATTATTTGGTAAAAATATCAGCACTGACAAAAAAAATTGCAATTGTTATTCCACAGAGGAGGCGTGTAAGCATTAACAAATAGCATCTTACGAAACCCTTTCCTTCCTCCACCCCCAACTCCACCCCAAAACATTTTAAGTGCTGCCAGTGTTGATATAATTTTTCTAAAGTAGATATTTTAATTTTAAAGTCCTTGTTCCACCTCTTTCCCTCTCTCCTCTCCCATTTCCTCTCTCTTCAGCTACTACAATGACTATCCTTTTCTGCTTGAAGCCTCCAGTTCTCTATGGGTAGGCTATGTTGGCTTGAATGGCACACTGAAAGAACCACTCACCAACTCTTTAAATGTATACAATTTGGGCTAGTCGACAAAACTAGCCTTTCTATAAGCAAGCAATTACTACTCCCATGGGTCTCTTTTCCTCCCTGTGAAAGTTAGGGAATAAAGCTTCAGTATTCCCTAAAGATAAATTTTGAGAATAATGTTCACTTCACTTTGCTTCAAAACTTAAGACACACAATCAACGCTCAATTATCCAGGTTCTGCATTATCCATTCCCCTTACAAATTCTGTTTCCTTCTCTTGCTCCTTCCTATTTTTTACCATTCATTCTAATTTTAAATACAGTGTGTCCTTTAGTTCAATTTGGTAATTTTTTTTTTGGTCAAGGCTGGCTGCAAGAAGACAGAAACCAATGAATAACATGAAGTATAGAATTATATACGTGGACTTCATTCATCCATTCTGTGCTGACCCCTCAGTTAGAACAAATAATCAATAACTAAGCTGACTGTGTTTAAATTTAAAAGAAAAAAATGTTTTTTTTAAGTCTTCTGAAAGAAAACCTAGCTTTACCTTTTGTTGATGTTGAATTCTCTCTTCTTCTAAGATCTGGGTGAGTTTTGCATTTTCCTCTAAGGCTTTCAAAAGCTGCTGGTCAGGGGCCGAGCTCTGCAGCAGAAGGTGGCTTTGTCTCTTAAGCTTGTTTTGTTCAATGAACATCTGCAAAAGTTAATAACAAAGAAATAGACAAACTGTTCCACTTAGATCTCCAAGTGCAACTTGATGAAAAGAAAAAGAAAAGCCCATTGAATTTTCATTTCCAGGGTAGGTAAAGGAATACATCTTAAAGGCTTTTTAGCTGAGCTAAGATGCTGGGGAAAAAAAGACAGTATTTAATGCAGCCCGTATAAACACATACCAAAAATATCCTAGACAATTTTGGGGGGACTACTATGTGTTTCCTCCCACAGAGATTATAACAGTAGTTAGCAGGAGCGAAAATGATTTTTTCTTTTTCACTTAATTTTTTTTCACCTTATACATGTACATAGGAGGGTGACTCCAAGGTCAGATCTTTCAAACTCTGAAATTAGGGTGATTTTTCTGGATCAGTATTCCAGTCTTCAAGTACTCTTTGTCACTTTAAAAAGGGTAAGTCTATATGTACCATAATTCACATCTAGATAGACCCTTCCTTTTTCCCAAGAAGGGCAAAGATTTACCACAATCCTCTAATTACATATGATCCTAAAATGGGATCACCTATTGAAGCCACTTTCCTACTTCCTCCTTTCCATTTCAAGGACAGGGCATGAGAATAACCTATCAGCAGTAAAATCACTGACAGGGGAACACAAACCAGCAGGAGGCATGAAGTGTTGCAAACAGCAGATACTCAATAAACATTTGTTGAATGACTGAATACATAACACAGGGTGTAAGCTCCTTGAGGACAGGGGCCATGTGCTCTTCATCTGTATTTGACCTGGCCTTAAGTATTAAGATACACAGCAGCACTTAATTACTGATTCTTAAGTGAATCAGGGACAGGGACAGGCAATAATGACTTCACTTTGCCTGGAAAACAAAACATATCAATTCCACCATCTGTAGGAACTAGAGGCAGGAACAACATGAATGCTGCCGATCTGCTCTTTGGAAGCATGTGCTTCCACCTGTCAGTCTCTCATGTGTAGAATACACTCAACTAAGATACTTTTTTCATGCAGAAAAATGACGGAACACTATTATTTGCACCCTGATTAATTTTCAGAGCTTGGCATTCACAAACAGCAACATCAGCTGCAGGGAAGCCTGGCATAGCCTGTCATCCAGCATTATTTGGTAAAATGCGTGCATTTAAAGCCTTAGGACACTTGATTTCCTACAGGACTCACTGCCTGTGTTATTTATTGGCATGAAGTATATGCCACAAGCGGCAGAGCAGTATAATGGACAGAGTGCTGAATTTCAGGTCAGACCTGAAATTGAGTCCTGGCCCTGCTACTTGTGCCATCTTAGACATGCCATTGGTCTTTTCTGGGCATCAGCTTCCTAATCCGTAAAACTGAGAGGTCTGGATTAAAAAGCAATACATAGAGTGGCAGGCCTGGAGTCAGCAAGATCTGACACTTATTAGCTGTGTGACCCTTGGCAAGTCACTTACTCCCTAGTTTCTTCAGTTTCCTCAGCTGTAAAATGGGGATAACAGTAGTACCTACCTCTAAGGGCTGTTGCGAGAATCAAATGAGATAAAATTGTAAAGCACTTAGCAAAGTGCCTGGCACATAGTAAAGCATTATATAAGTGTTAGCCATTAACATTTTTATGATTAAATTGTAGTGACCTCTGGGAACACAGGGAACCTGTCTTGGCACTTCTTTATGGGATATCCCACAGTCCCAATCATGGTATTTTGTTATTAGCAGATATTGAGTAAATATTTGCCGACTGAGTAGTGGAGAAGAAATCTCAGAAGACTAGCATTTATAGCTGAATGACTCTGGGTAAGAAGTTTTGGGGTATTGCCTTGTCCTATTACATTGTAAAGTCCTTGAGGGAGGGGATTCTCTTTTGCCTTTCTTTGTACCCTAAGATCTTAGCACAGAGCCCAACACATAGTAAGCACTTAATATATGTTCATTGACTTTCTCTAATAGATCCACTGGGATTAAGTTCAATTGCAATTCAACAAAATTTACAAAGTGGCTTCTGTAGACAGGATTAAAACCTAGTTCCTGACCTCATTGAGCTCATATTCTTGTTAGATCTAGCTTTAAGGCAGCTAGGTAGCCCAGTAGATGGAGTGCAGGATGACAGCAAGGAAGACCTGAGCTCAAATCTTATTTCAGACACTTACTAACCATGTAATCCTAGGCAAATCACTTAAACTTTGAGTTCCTCAGTTTCTTTATGTATAAAATGGAGATAGTAATAGCACTTATTTCACAGGGTTGTTGTGAAAATCAAATGAGATAACATATGCACAGTTCTTTGCAAACTTTCAAGCACTATACAAATGTTAGCTGTTACAGCTGAGCAGAAGGGATACACACAGAAGAATAAGAAACAGTAACATACGGTAACTGCATTATAGAGATACAAGCCAAAAGCTACATGAGACTGCGAGGAGGGGACAGAAAGGTCATTGATACCAGGTAGAGTAAGGGGTGTGCCCCTGAAGGGGATGGCAATGGAGAAGAGCTTTAGGAGATGGAAATAGGATAATAGGACACAGGCACAGGGAAACTCTTGAGCAAAAGTCAGGGAGGCAGAAAAGTATGGGGAGGGAAGGGGGATGAGAGGGGACATCTTGGCTGGAGTATAGAATATAAAGAAGGGAAGCATGTGAGTAAGACTTAAGAGTAAGTAGTACCAGATTATAGAAGGTCTTGAATACCAGGCTAAGGGTCTTTACTCAAGAGGTAGAAGGGAATCACTGAAAGGTTCTGAGCAGAATATATCAGATCTATGTAAGGACCAGACCGAGAAAGATCTATTGAGAAATAATGTGAACCATGAAGGATTGGCTCAGGGTCAAC
Organism: Potorous gilbertii; assembly: GCA_028658325.1. NCBI lineage: Eukaryota > Metazoa > Chordata > Mammalia > Diprotodontia > Potoroidae > Potorous > Potorous gilbertii. Next base: position 536,537,858 of record CM053769.1, on the reverse strand, counting down.
TCTCTTAAAGACTCAAATGCTAATAAGCATCATTTATCTCTGCCCAGGCACTGATGTGGTTTGTTAAATCATCTCCCGCTATTCCTCTTCATCAACCTTCAGTTCCAGATACTTCACAGAGCGCCCTCACAATACCTAACATTGCTTTTCCCATAGGAGGCTATCAAGAAATACACATACACACACACACACACACACACACACACACACACACGCACACACTACATAGACCTATTTCCATTAGAATCTAGTAGGGAAATAAAACATACACATCAAATTTCATCTGTTTTCTTGTTGCAGTTACCCCATTAAGATGTAAACATCCTGAGGGCAGGGACTATGTCTCATTTCTGCCTTTATAAGCCTAGTGTTACCAGAGTGCTTTACCCAGAGCAGATCCTTTACAATCACCTGCAGACTACAATGTTTAGCATATGACTAAGTGTCAGGTGAGTGGGGCAAACAGAGTGGGCATTAGAGGACTAGTGAAGAGGAAGAGATCTGTGTGGGCTTGGAAGGAGAAGGCTTGGGACTTAACTTGGAAAGGGAATAACAGGGCAGATTTTAAGAGAGGGAAGGGGACTCCAAGAAAGAGGAAATGTATTATCAAAAGGTTAGTGGTATATGCCAAAGACAACATAATCTCTTGCGGGATTGGTAATTGTGTGACCTCTGGTATTTCTCTGAGTTTAAGTTTCCTTCTCTGTTAGATGAGGGTAATACCACCTGCTGAAATGACCTCTCAAGGTTATCACTAGAATCAAAGGAGATAATGCATGTGAAAGTGCTTTGTCAATAAAGGAAATTTATACAAATCTGTACAGATATAAAGGACTGCTATTAATGTCAACATTATTATTGCAAACAAATATGCAGAATGAGGCATGCATGGCCTGGAATTCATTCCTCCCTCTTTATAGTCATCTCTTAGATTCTTGATTCTCTCCCAGCTGTCAGCACCTTCCCTGCCTACAGGCAGCTAGGTACAGAGCACTGGACCTAGAGTCAGGAAGGGCTAATTTCAAATCTAGTCTCATTCATTTACTAGCTGTGTGACCTTGATCAAGTCACTTAACTTCAATGTGCTTCAGCTTCCTCATCTGTAAAATGGGGATAATACCTACTTCCCAAGTTGTTGTGACAATCAAATGAGAAAATATCATAAAGCATTTTGCAAACTTCAAATGTTAGTTTATAGTATTATTTTCTACTTATATATCTATATATTGTTTCCCCCACCTAGATTTTAAACTTCTCATGGGTAGGTATTATTTCACTTCATAAATATCTGTTCATTTTAAGTTATATTAGCTAGCACATGGGACCATATAATCAATAGGTGATAAAGGCATCTTCTAACAAAAAGCTGGAAAGATATATTGAAAAATCAATGCACAACTTTTCAAATCTTAATAGAGTCCAAAATAAACAACTGAGTTATGAGTCTAGTTAAATGTTCTTAGTCTCATATTTTCTAGTACTGGGTTATATCTTATTTATTTTTTTCCCCTTATGCTGTTTTCAAACTCATTTTATCTTTAAAAAAAAGATAAAAAGATTCACTATCTCAATAAAGTATATTTGCCCTAGATTCATAAAAATGTTTAAGGCAATATTTCGGAGTTTGGTTTGTTTTTTTTTTGCTTTTTAATGTTCAGCACTATTGCAAGCATCCCTGTTACAGGTAATATTAAATGCTTCTGTTCCTGTTCTGCCTACCCATCTCAAATTTCCATTTTGCTTTCTCATTGGGGTTAACATGCCAATGTTGTTATCACCACCAATAAATATTTATTAGACTTGCTACATGCATGGGAAAGGAGCTAATTTATTTTTTTATTCTTTGTGGTATCTTGCTCCTTCCATCTCTCTTCTCCACTACTACCATGGCCTTCAAGGTCTTCCCCAAGTAGCTTTGTATTCTAAGTTCTAATAAAGAACAGATGGGAAACTGAAAATGTCTCTCAAAATACGACCCTGGCATTCAAGTAAAATCAGCCAACCTTTTCACTTTAGCAGTGTAGGTATACTCATGCTGATGTCTCCTTTCCCCACAATCCCTCACTACCCCATAGCTTATTTATGTCCATTATTCATACTCTACAGATTTTCCCCCAGAGGGCTCTGACATACTTTGGTTCCTTTTTTCCCCCACAGTAATAAAATGACAATATTTACTTATCTTTCATTAGAGTTTCTGAAAGAAATGAATCATAATGCTTTGAGGTAGATCATCTTCAAATAAACCTTTCCCAAAACACAACGACAGAATAATAACATTTAGGCTTGGATAAGCTATGTCACCGCACCAGAACCCTATTTTCAAATGTCATCCTCATAACCCTGATTCTTTGGCTTCCTTCCATTCCTACTTTTCAATCAGGGCTTTCTTTCTTTCACTTCAATCAATCAATCCACAAGAATTTATTAAGTGCCAACCAAATGCTAAGCACAAGAGATATAAGGTCTAAAGTGAATTAATTCTTGCTCTCAAGAAGTTTATATTCTAGGTGGAAACAACATGCATATGTGATATGTATTAAAAATAAATAACAGGTGATTTTTTTTGGGGGGAATACATTAGTAATTGAGGAGAAAGGCAGTTCAGGAAATGTTTATGTAAAAAGTGATGCTGACACTAAATCCTGCAGAAAACTAGAGATTCTAAGAAGCAGAGAAAAAGGGAGAGGAGGGGAAGCTGAACATTCTGTAGAGATCCAAGAAGACAGACAAGAGTATAAGGTATGAAAAATCAGAAACAAGCACAGTCTCGCCAGACTAAAGAAGACAAGAAGTCAACAACCATTTATTCAGCACCTACCATGAACCAGGTACTGACTGTGCTGAAAGTAGGCATGCAAAAAAAAGATCAAAAGCAAAATCAACAAACAAAAACCCCAGTCTCTGTTCTCAAGGAGCTCAAAGTCTAATGGAGGAAAGTAATTTATAAGGATACTGAAAAGATAGATAAGGGCCAGTTCCTGAAAGGCTTAAATGTCAAACAGAGGAGTATATATTTGATCCTAGAGGTAATGAGAAACCATTGACATTGAATAATGGAGCTGACATGGTCAAACATACGCTTTAGGAAAGTCATTTTAACTGCAGTGTGGAGGATGGCCCAGAGAAAGGGAAGGAAAAAGGCAGGGAAAACTATTAGAAGGCTATTGGAATAGTCTAGGTCAGAGGTGATGAGGGACTGAACTGAGGAGGTGGTTGGGTGAGTAGAAAGAAAGAAGTGGATTTTTTTTTCAGTTTCTCTGGATTTATTTTTAACATCCGTTTGTTTCTGTGTGCCTGCTAATCCCATTTATCCATGTCACAACAATCCCAGTTTCTACTGATACTTCCTAGTGTCACTGTGTTAGACTCCCCATGACCCAGACCTAAAGAGATGGATTATTATGAAAGAAGACACAAAAAGATTTTGCAAAATGGATTAACCATGTGAAGTGAGGTAGAATGAGGAAAAAGAGATGACATTGACTGGAATCCATGGAAAGATGGTAATGTCTTCTTTTGGACATGTTGAATGTGAAACGACAAATAAACGATCCAGTCTGAAAAGTGACTGAACTCAGCAGGGAGATGAATATCTTGGAGACAAACATTGAGGTGATTATTAAACCCTTGAGAGGCAATGAAGTCATCAAATATAGACAGAGAAAGGAAAAAAGAACCACCAGGACAGAACGTTTGGGTATGTACTAGCACATAGCTAGGGAATGCGAGAGAGAATAATCCAGGCAAAGGGGACAAAAAAGAAGATGCTGTAAGACAGTGACAGGAAAACGTAGAGAAAGTAGAATCAGGAAAATTCATAGAGGAGTGAGTATCTAGGAGGAGAGGGTGGTCAACAATGTAAAACATTGCTCAGAGGTCAACGGTAAAGACTGAAAAGAAGTCATTGGTTTTCTAAAGAAGATACTTCTTCCACTGTCACCCTTTACATAGCTTCCCTAAGTTCCACGGCACAGATTCAGGTGACCTTACTCCAGTCACTTACACAGCTCCATCTAGTTACAGCATCTATCATTTCAAAAGATTTACAGAACCAAGAGTAATAGTATTCAAATATTTTAACTGCCCATCCTAGTCCTCAACTTGCTCTATGATGGCTCTTTTCTCTCTTCTGCTTACTTGTCTTCCTCCTAAACCCTAGGCAGAGGTTGTTAGCCTGGGGTCTATAACCTTGGATTTTTTTAAACATCTTTTGATAACTACTTTAATAGAACTGGTTTTTTCTATAATTCTATGCTTTTTATATTCTGAGGAGGAGTCCATAAGCTTCACCAGATTGTCAAAAAGGGTCCATGATATAGAAAAGCTGCTATAAATGTTGGGATTTCCCTCGTGAGCTGACTTTGACCTTTCTTTTTTCTCTTTAATATCTCTCTTGGTGAGTTGATATGCTTCTCTAACTTCTCCTGTCAATTCAGCATATGACTCTCAAATCTAACTCTAGTTCTAACCTTTCTACCAAGCTCTAGATCTGAATTGTGAACTATCTCCTGGTCATACAGACCCTCCAAGCCAACATGCCCAGAATTCATTATTTTTCTTCACAAACCTATATTTCCTCCTAGCTTCTCTTTTTCTGTTAAGGGAATTATTACTCTTTCATGTTCAAATGTTAATACCATTTTTGAGAGTCATCTCTTTACTACAACAAATAGGTATCAAGTAGGATAACTTTTACCTTCAAAATATCTTCCACATCTACCCCATTTCCATGCTTAGTGTCACTTATCTAATCTAGGTCCTCATTATCTTTCATCTAAGAAAATATAATCAGTCTTGGAGAAACCATTAGACTCTAATCTCTTCCCATTTCAAACCATCTTTTACAGCAATACCAGCTAAATATCCTCTATGCACATATTGTCTTTTGTGCTGCTTAAAATCTTTGCTGATTCTTGCTTATTTCAAATGTAGATCATAGATTGAAAGTGAAGAGGATCCTTAGAGTCCATATCTAGTCCAACCCCTCTTATTTTATAGGCCTGAAAATTTAAGTGATTTGCCCAATTTGTGCTGCCAAGATATCAAACATGCATTTCTGCCAGCCTCAATTCTCAAGTCACATTTCTTTCTTTCTAGTTATAGTTGCATTTACTACACAAGCAACAGAAACAGTACAGGACCTTTTGAAGAAGTCCCTATGTATGCAGTATGGCTGTATCTTCAATGTAAAGTGTGCCACTGAGGGAGAACCCAGGTCCTCTGACTACAAATGCAGCATTCCTTCCAGTAGACCATTTAAGGCCATCTAGAATCTGGGTCTGCTCCACAATTCATTTTTGTTTTGTGCTGCTTCTACCTCATAAAACAACTACTATATTTGCATCTAAGCCAAACTGGAGAGTCCTCTTCCATAAGCCTACCTCATTTTTTTCTACCTCTATAGGTCTCTATACTTTTCCCTCTTCCTGAAATGTCTTCCCCTCTTTTCCACCTGGTAAAATCCAATCCATATTTCAAGCCCCAGCTCACACTCTACTCCAATTAGAAGAGATTTTTCCCTTTCAAGAGGTACTACTATCTCAAGTGAGATAGTAATTTTAAAGTGCTTAGCACGTGGCACGTAGTCAGTGCTGTATAAATGTTAGCTATCAATATTATTATTAATTATTAAAGAAGGGTCATAATAGCACCTACCTCAGGGTTGTTGTGAGATCTCAGCACAGTGCCTGGCACGCAGAGAGTGATAGATAAATGTCAGGTAGTAGTGGTGGTGGTAGTAGTAGTAGTGGTAGTAGTTGGAGTTGTGGTAGTAGTAGTAATGTGGTACAGTAGAAAAAGATGTAGGCTTGTTGGGAGAGGCCTAGATCTGAATCTCACCTCCATCATTTACTAAATGGGTTACCAAGGACAAGCTACTCATTAAATCTTCTGAGCTTAAGTTTCCTTTTACGTAAAATGAAGAATAAAAAATACCTTTTCACACTGGTTTGTCAAATGAGTAAATATATGCAAAGTATCTTACAAAGCTTAAAAAAGTCATCTATTATTAATACTCTGCTCTGAACTCCCACAACTCTGCACTTTTCTCATGCACTTATTATGTTATTAGTACGTATGTCTTAGCACCCCTACTAAACTACATTCTGTCTAAGGGCAAATGGAAACCTTTGGCTTTTTTTTTCTTTTTATCTCCCTCAGTACCTAGCATAGTACTCTGTAAACAACCACTAAGCACTTATTAGGCACCTCCTGTATGCCAGGTACTGGGCGAAGCTCAGGGGATGCAAAGAAAGGCAAAAGACAGTCCATGCTCACAAGGAATCCATATTCTAAATGAGAGAGATCAAGTGTAAACAACTGCGTACAAACAAGCTACAGACAGAATAAATTGGATATAAACAATGAAGCAAACATAGAAGGTCTGCTGAATGAAGGAATGAGTGAATGAATGAGATGAATCAGTGATTTTAATAGGATGTAGACAAAAGAAACACAACCAGGCGCTGTTTGCTAGGGTTCTCTTATCTCTAAGGTAAGAAGAGAGCGATTGCTACTGGGGAGTGAGTGTGATAGTGGATACACATTATGGCAGCATTCCAAAGTCAGAGGACGTAAAGATAGCATTGTGAAGTAACTGAAAAGAAGCACAGGGACAGAGATCCTTTATCATTCTGCCTCATCTACACGGAAGTACACCTCAAATTCCCAAGGCTCTCTGGAGCTTCCTGACAACCCAGCTCTAGGTGGTCCAACCTTCAAGTCCTGTACTCCAGCAGGGATCAGTGGATGACAAATTTTACATGCAGTGTTCTACCCCTACTTCAGAAAGTTGAACTGATATGTAGCAAAGATTTTTGTTGATTTTGTTTTGTTTTGTTTTGTTTTAAAACTAACCTCAGTTTTGCTTTCATGGGCCATACTCACCTCCTGTGCAAATGTCTCAGCTTTCTTCCGAAGATCCTTTTCCAATTCAAGGTTCACCTGCATTTCTTCATACTCTTCCACTGCCAGTATGGACACTGTTAAAAGGATGAGTACAGGACCATGATTAAGAAGTTTATTACTTATGTGTTTAATAAGGTAGGTAGGTGGAGTAGTAAGTAGAACATTGGACCTAGAATCTGGAAGACTTGAGTTCAAATCTACCCTCAGACACTTACAAGTTGCATGACCCTAGGTGAGTCACTTAGCCTTTGTTTTAGTTTCCTCTTCTATAAAATGGAGATAATGGTAGCACCTGCCTTTCAGGACTGTTGTGAGGATCAGATAAGATATTGCATATTTTGCAAACCTTAAAAAGCTATAAAATGTTAGCTATCATTTAGTCAAAGATTCAGATTATCTGATCAGAGGGAAGAAGCCCTATGTTATATACCAATGTGACTTTGTGTAAATAAATGATTTCATTTCACAGATCCTTGGTTTCCTCATTTGAAAAATTAGAGGGCTGAATTAGATGATCTCTAAGGACCCTTGAACTGTACCATGAAACAGTTTTAAATAATGTGGCATGTTACAGTAGAAACAAGGGAAAAATCAGAAGAGACCAAAAGGATGTCAAAAAAGAAATGAATGACTGGGAAAAAAAAGATGGGTGAGCCCCAAGTCAAGAGCCAGAAATAAATGATGGACAATCTATATAGCTTTATTGATAACCACAACAGTAGAACAGCGGGGACAAGAATGGATGGGTTGTGATGGACATCACTGGAATTATACCCACATCGATGAGATCACAGATTCAGGAGTACTAGCATGTTTTAGACAGAAAAGGAAGGACTGTGAACTACACAAACTTAGGAAGCAGCATTAGAGGTTTACACTAACTAATACCATTAGAAAAAAGCACATCGGAAAACATCAGACCAATTTCTTTGCCACCTTTTAAATTGCATCATGTTTTGTTAAAATGCAATGCTGATGGAAGAGAGGGAGTAACGACACTGACAGACATTAAGCATAATACAAGGAGGCACTCTGTTCACTTCCTTGTCCTCTTTTGCCAATGTACCTCCATCTTAACCTTCAAGTCATATCAATAAAATATATATTTTTTTAAAGAGCCCTCTTAATAATTGCTTTCACTCACTGCTCTGTCGATGCACTTCAGTCCTAATTGGCTAAGGACTGGTTTCCAGCGTAATGACATAGAATTTCAAACTCTATACTCTATAAATCCTCTGCCTCCTTGGACAAAAGCCTAACAGTCTTATGGAGGTAAAGCAATATAAGTGGCACTTTGTGATGTGGATTACAGGTCACTGAGAGTCAACTGATTTTCCATCACATTTTTAAAAGAAACTTTATGAACAAGACAAAAACTATTTAAGACAATTTTAAGACCTACAGCCAAAGTCTCTCTTCCATATCAAGGCACTATAGAGCAAAGGTTAACTGTGACATACAATGGCTTTTGATATCCCCGAGTATTATTCAAGGAAATTACTCTCTAATGCACACTAATAAAGTAATCTAATGTTGGCATTATTAACCCTTCATGACAACATGATTTTTTAAAAACTGTATTACTATCACAAAAAAATAATATGAGGCTCAGAGAGTAAACTTGTGAAAAAATCGGCATGGTCCTTGATGAAGTCAGGCATAATAAACATAGGTCATGTCACAATTTCTGTGGGTCTCAAGTTTCTGGTATCTATGAAATGGTAGGTAGCATGGCCTGCTGCAAAGGAGATGAGATGGACCACATGAACTCTAAGCCTCATGCAGAATCTAAAATCTTATGCTCGTACAATGAAGTGAATGATATAACTTAACACCAGTATTTTGCTTCTTAAGGGTTTTAAAGATCAACAGATAATGATGTTCTTATGGGTTGCTGGGATATTTTCAGCCTAATGGCAAAAGATTCTTTACAGTCCTCATAGAAACTGAATGTAATCATTGGAAACCTGGCTAGTATGAGCTCCTTGAAATCAGGGGCTGGTTTTTGATTTCTTATTATCTCCGGCACTTGACATTGTGCCTAGAACTTAGAAACTGAGCTAACTGACTGACTACTTCTACAACTAGCAACAGCAGACAGAACTGACATTGATATCTCATGTTAAAGTTTGCAAATGTTTGAATACATTATATTACCTAAGCTTCTGACACACATGGCCTGCATAACTGGGCAATTCACATAACCTCTAAAGTGTCATCAAGAGCTGTGAAGAAGTAAGCTATGAAAGAGTTGGTGGTCTGCATTGGTGGAGGCTATTTCCCCAAAGTTCTCTTCATTGATGAAATTACAGGTCCAGTCCTTCCCCCAACCTGACCCCCCAAAAAATTAGTTTTCACAGAAGTTATAAGGTATTTATCATAAGGAATTTAATACAGATAAAGAAACTAAGACTCAACAGTTAATTGACCTCCTGCCCATGGTCATACAACTAAGTAAATGTCAGAGGTGGGATTTGAATCCAAATCTTAGGACAACACTATTTCTACTATGCTACATTTATTCCTTTTGCAGAAGAAACAGACATAAGAGTTCTGTCCAGAACTCACATAAAAATGGGGAATATCCAAGACATCAAGTGGCTACAGTTATCCCTTCCATATCACAACTTGCCCAATCATGGTTTAGATATATCACAGGTGGCATAAGAAATTAAATGGGAATTTTGGAGAAGTATTGTGAAAGCCTCAGATGACACACAAAGGTCAACAGACTACACAAAGCCTATGTCCAAATAGTTAACCCAAATTTTACAATAAGGTACTGTAAACACCCCATAATAGAAAAAGAAAAAGAAAAAAACTTCAGACTTCTCTTGTACAAAGGGAGGATCAAAAAGTCTTGTATGGATTTTTGAATGACAGGGGCACTACACCCTAACTCCCATGATATGAAAAGAATAATTATATTTTCTATACCTACTACAGGGGAGATGAGAGTGGTATGTAAGTTTAAAAAAGGATGAATTCAGAATCATGTATTGAAGATAAGGCCACTGTGATGGAGAACACTAAGTGTGGGATGGGCTAATCCTTGGGTGGTGAGATTTTAAAATGTGTTCAAAGATATCCTCTGCGTCCCACTTTCTCAAGAGAAAGCATTTCTAATTATCCCTAACATACCAGGAATAGAAAAAACGCAGTGTGTGATATAGTAGTACAGTAGTAGTATAAATTCACTAGAATTTGGGGTTCTAGGAAGCAAAGCCAAGGAGGGGAGTGAGGGAACTTCAGGGACAGGGGATAACCTCTGCCCCACCAGATGGAGGCAGTAGTTCTACCCCTCTAGGCTTCACCATAAATGAATTATGTGGTCCTGGGCAAGTTCTTTTCATTCTCTGGGCTTCACTTCTCCATCTATAAAATGAATGGGTTATACAGATGGTCTCTAAGGATCTGCTTAAAATTCTTTAAGATTTTATATGACCTATTATTTAAATACTAGAAGAGGATGGCAAAACAGAATTAGAGAATTCATTTCCATTACAAGTTTGAGAGTACCTGGGCAATGCTTGAAAGTAGCATGAAGCAAAGATAATAGAAACAAATGAAGTGTAATTATGCACAGCTTTTGGGCTGGGGAAACTGTACATACATACCTCTATTGCATTTTTCCAGCACTTTCCTTTGTTCGAGAACTTCTGAATTCAAAACAGCTTTTTCTTGTTTAACTTTATTTACCTAAAAGTTGTGAGATTTTTAGAGGAGAGATAACAGCCAACAGTGTAAAATGAGACCATATGGTAATGTGTGATTTCTGTTTTACTTTCAAGACATATTTATGACTTCAAATAGATTAATGTATCTTCATCTATAAGAGCTCTTCTCAAAAGCAAACATTAGGGAGACAGTCTTTGTATAGCATCCATTAAGAAGTGAAGTCTTATAAAGAATTGATCAATTTCAAATTCTAATGACTGCTCTAGTCACAGAATAAGTTTTTGGGTTTCTCGCTCTAGTTCCCTACATGAGAAACACTGATAATATTTAAAGCAAAAATAAAAACCAAGGATCCTACAATGAATACAAATGAAATCTACAACCACACTCCAGGAATTGTAGGACAGATCACGAGTAATGGACCAGGAGTTTGACACAAAGCTCCTTCAGTTACTACAGCCTCAAAGACTATGTTCTGGGGGTAGGAGGCATTTGGGGCTGGTCAAGGTAGAAAATCTCAGATATTTTAAGTATTGAAGGTATTATTAATCTTACGATGGAAAAACTCTCTATTTTACACTTGATTTGAATAATTTACTCAATATCTGTTTCTAGAATCCCATCTAAAATAATAATATTTTCCCCATTCATACTAGCATTTTTTTTAAATAAAAGAACTAACAACAAGGCAGCAAATGATCCTATAGAAATGACCGTTGGATTGAAAAACTGAGAACTATTTAGACCCCTCCCTCATCATTCTTTAAGTTGGGATGTTATGTTAGGTTTAAAGTTATTTTTTTAAAAAAGGAAGAATTCCTCAAAATGCCTTTGATATTCTAGTCTATCAATATATTAGAAAGAACACCGGAAATGGAGCCAGGAGAACTGAATGTTAGCTGTGGCTGGGGCTAATAATTAGCTATCTAATTTTCAGTAAGTTACTTTTCTTCTGGTAAACTCAGTTTCTTCATTTGCAAATGAATGGATTGGACTAGGGCAGGTGATCTCTAAGGGCCTGTTCAGTTCTAATATTATAATGTAGTCCTGTTTATCCACATAATAGGTAACCCTATTAGAATGAAAAAAAATACTGTTTCTTCATTCCTTAAGTTTAAGTTCTAAAGCAAAAGGTTTGGTGACTCCTCTCAATATTACCAGGCACAATTGCAAATTGTTTCAGTGGTCATTGACACAAAGAGTTAAAGTTAAAGGGACTCAATGTTTATATCAAGTAACTGGCTTCACAGCTGACTGGTTTATTTTTTCTTATCCGCTTTTAAAAATCTTTTTTTTTAAAAGTCTCCATTTTATCATTTCAATACATACTTCCTCAATGACTTCAACAAGCTTGGACCTTAGGTTTTCTAGTTCAATAGCCAATGTCTTCTTTTCTTCCTGAACAGATATAATTTGATCTCGTAGCTCTAGATTTTGCAAAGAGAAAAAGATAGAATAAAGAAGAAATAAATGTACATTTTAAAATGAAAATTATCAGGTGAAAAGAACACCAAATACCTGCCCATGTGTTGCATGTAATCAGTGTGCTTCAATATCTAAGAGCAAAAGGTAAAGGCAAATTTATTGAGTTTTTACTGGGTTGCACCCACCTTAGCAACAGTTACCAAAATTCATACACAATGTATTTGCAAAATATCAAGTGCACTGGTCTTTCATTTCCTTATAATCCACAAAACCCATATTATGAAAAAATTTGGCATTTTCAAAGTAGATATTTTTAAAAAGCTTCCAGCAAAACCAATTAAGGCATTGTACTAATTTTTTTTTATTTCTTAGTGGTCATGGGTTCTTGTCACAATACAGTATAAACAAACAACAGGCAGTTTACACTTTGGAAGGTTTGATTTGAAGGAAAAATCCTGAATAACTGCCAATTTATAGCCCTTCTGACATTATGTGAACTGAGTCAGAATATAACCTAGTTTGACAGAAGGGTTAATGCCAGTAATTTTCCCTTCAGAATTGTGAATGTTTTGTTTCTTAATTTACTTCATATATGTATTTTTTATTATTGGTATATAATGGGTGAAAATTTGAAATTGACACTTGTTGGGATAAAAACACTTCACAAAAAGCAAATGATAAAGTTTCTATTTTATCTTTAAAGTTGCTTCATTTATTCAAATGTTTTGAGAAATGTCAATAAATTAGCTCAAAATATTTATTTCTATTGCTCTACTGTTTTTCTCACTTATTCCTCTTTTAAATTCCTGTTCTTATAGAGAATTCAATTCAGTGCAAAGCAAAGAAATTCAAAAAATACTTAAGAATCTATTCTGAGGAAAAGAGCATCAATAACACTTTTTTTAAAAAAAGAAACTACTATGTGTAAAGCATCATGCTAGGCCCTAAGGAGAGAGGCTGGCCTTGTGATTTCATTAGCATAGGAAACTCCTGCGAACAAAACAGGCTGGTACTTACTTTTGCTATACCTTATAGTCTCAGAGAACTCCCAGAGCAGTAAGAGGCAGACTCATCTGCTCAGGGTCACACAGCAAATTATATGTATGCATATCTGTACATACATGTATATATGTATATACATATATACACATGTATATATGTATGTACATATACATATATCAGAAACAAGACTTGAACTCATATCTTTCTGGCTCCAAGGTCAGTTTTCTATCTATTTTATACCAAAGTTGCTCATATATGACTCAGGGATTATGAAGACAAAAATAAGCAGTCCCTATCCTTAAGGAGTTTATTATTCTAGTTGGGTTGGATGGAAGGAAAGGAGGAAGGAAAGAAGGAAGAAAGGAAGGAATGAACAAAGGAAGGAAGGAAGAGACAGAGGGACAGAGTAAGGGAAAAAGCAGGAAAGGAAAGGGGGAAGGGGGAAAAGATGATTGGAAGGAAAGAGAAATACAGGAGGGAGGAAGGAAGATAGGGCAGGAGTCTTCTATGTAATAGGAGTTGTGTTGTTGTTGTTTAGTTGTGTCCAACTCTTTCTGACCCTACTTGGGGTCTCCCTGGCAGAGGTACTGGAGTAATTTACCATTTCATTCTCTGGCTCATTTTACAGATGAGGAACTGAAGCAAAGAGGGTTAAGTGACTTGCCCAGGGTCACATAGCTACTAAGTGTCTGAGGCAAGATTACGAACTCATGAATATGAGTCTTCCTGATTCCAAGCCCAGGGCTCTATGCACTTGAACACCTAACTGCCCTGTCGTTATAGTAATGAATTCGTGGATCCCTAGTGTGATGTATGATGCAGATAACTGGGTTACATCATGTTTCTTCAACTATACTAGAAGCACCCTGAGGGCAGAGATGATGCTTTATGTTTCTCTTGTATCTCCAAGAGGTCTTACCATAATATTGGTTCCATATTAAGTGTTCAATAAATACTGACTAATGCATTGACTCTTCAGGCCCCAAATCTCAAAGTACAAAATTCCAAACCAGAGTTTAGTCAGTACAAGTATGAGCAGAATATGACTGGTAGGACTGGTAATATTCTTATTGATAGTAAGAAAATGACCATAAGTTTAGTAACAAATCCTACCTTTTATTTGCTGTTGACATTGTACAGAGTCACAAGTCCCAGAGGTTCCCTCTGTTTCTGTAGCTGAGTCTTCATCATCAATATTTATCTCTTCAGTTATAACATCAGGCCCCAGTTTAGCCATATAGAGCATGCTGATTCTTTTCAAAGTCTTATTTTCTTTATTTAACTAAAATGAAATACAAGCGTAACAGTTATGATAGCACTAAAATAAGAGTCTTGGCTTTAAAAAAATAGAACAGATAAATTATTCATGTAAGAACTAAATGTTGGCTGACATTCACAGTGGGAAATAACAATTAGAAAATTCATTAATTAAGGGCTTTGTTTATACCTCCATGGTGAAGGACAATAATTTGTTAGTTTAAGTAAAAGCTCACACCTGGATTACCGTCATCAGCACATGAAGATGTTGGTTAAGCCTCATTCCCGCTGAGGACCACAGGAAGAATGGGATGCAAACACAACTGGGGAATTCGAGGGCGTTCTGAATTTATTCATGGCCCTCACCAAGGAATCTTACTTAAAACGATTTCAGTAACAGAAGAATAAGTGGAATCCTAATATACCAATTCAAATAATGATTTTCCTCCATAATATAGATATTGGTCGAGTTCGGCCTTTAGCGTCAATGTTATTTGGTCTTCAACATCAGTATTTACCTAACTGGTTTATATGTATATGCATCCAAGTATATATATATATATATACAACAACGTACAAAGGAATGAAGATGAAAATATGAAATTATATGATTATTATACAAAGAAAAAACAGATATACACACGCACATACATATAAAATTACAGATACGATTTGGAATGAACCTTGGAGGCTATTCCACATCCATCCATCCTCCCCTTCTTCTCTCTCCTTTTTTTCTTTCCTTCCTGCCTCTCCTCTCTTTCCTTTCTTCCTTTGTTCTTTCGTTCCTTCCTTCATGTTCCTTATCTCACTCAAATGAGATAAAGAGATAAGCTACTCATGGATCCCATCCTTCTATTGAACAGCACAAGACCTTTGACCTGTTGTTTCCAATCTGAGCTGGGTCACCTTCATTAAGCAGCCTGGTGCCCCCATGTCCCATTTAGGTGCCAGCCTTAGAGCCGAATCTACTATAGTTTAGAATTCCTATGCTCAAGTCCAAGCCTCCCCAGTAGCAAGGATTACAGGCACATGCCACCATATACCCAATGGCCCTATACCTGAACATACAACATCCCCAACTAATGCTACCTAAATTCCAAGTAACTATTATTTTGGATGTTGCAGTAGCTAATTCCTACCTCCCTTTGTGTGAAGATCTGAAGATCCAAGTGTCTGGAAGAATGTATGCTTGAAAGTCCTGAGAGATTTTATGCTGATATTGTGTTGGGTAGGTGATCAGCTCAGAAAGATACTAAAGAGGAGGGAAAATATGACATCCACACCCACCTAGAGACACAGTCCTACTTTCCTATTTTCAGCAGGCAAATATTTACTGTACTTTGACTGGTTCTCTACTTGGAAGTCAACAAGTAAGACCTCCTGTGTATAGGGTAGTTGTGTTTCTGCATTATTTCTGTGGAACATTCCCATTGTTGTCATGTTCTCAAAGGCACAATCATATATGATTCCTCCATCTGACTATTCCCTGATCCCATCCCATCCCATCAGGCCCATCTTTTGTCCTTCCTTCTTTCCTTCTTTCTTTCCTCCCTCCTTCAGCCCTCCTTACCTTCTTTGTTTCTTTCTTTCTTTTTCCCACAGCCACCTAGTGACATGGAAAAGTTCAGGGCAAATTTGGAACAAATTCAGGTTTCTTGACCTAATATGACTTGTCTTGTGAATTTTAGTACTTAGGTAAGCTGCTGTCCCTGAGCCTTCTCTATGTAAAGTGTGCATGGAACACAGCAATAACTTACCATAGAGTGCAGAGAATAATTCATGTAAAAAAGTGTAAAGATCTATGTTGACAAGGAAGAACAAGTGGGCCAATGACTATAAAAAATAATTTTCACTCCACAATGTAAAACTAAAAGATGACAATTTCCAACTGTCTTGGTGTTCTGGGGTCCCCAACTAATGCAATTAAATAATAATTTCAAAATGCAGGAAACTTAAATAATTTAATTCACATAACTTTTATTAAGTTCCAATGTAATAAAGTTCATGGATGCACTGTGTTAATCACTGAAAAGATACATAAAAACTAACAGGAGAGCAAGAATAAGACATGTTCCCAAATGAATCTAATACAAAATTCATAAGAGGGCTACAATGTATCAAGAGATGTCAAAGGAGTAAAGGCTCAATTGCAGTCAAGAACCTGAAAAGGTTCCATGACAGAATCGTCATCTGACCTATGCCACAAAGCACAGCTAGGATTTCTGAGGGTAGAGAATAAGGGAATGTCATTAAAGCTTAGTCAAGGAGTTTGTGTTGTTGTTGTTTTGCGTTGTTTTTTATTATAGGGGATTATCAAACAAATTTGGAAGTGCATCCATTCCACTTAGCCAAGAGGTAAAATGGATTCATTCTGTCTTCAAACAGAGGACAGAACCAAGAGCAAAGAACACAAGTTGCAAAGAGATTTGATATAAGGGGAAAATGCCTAGAGCTGTTCCAAAATATAATCAGATGCCTTAAGAAATGGTGGGTTCTGCCTCCTTAGAAGATTTCAAGCAGAGGGCAAGGCTGGGCTGGGAATCCTTTCCAAGACTGGTTGAACTAACATTGCTTCAGACTCTAAAAGTCTGCAGATTCTGATCATCTAGCTTTCATTTGAAAACATCCAGTGAAAGGAAATGTACTATAGGCCAATGGAATCAAGCTTTCAAAGGAATTCAAATGGATCTACCTTTGAATAGTTCTGTTAGGAGATTTATCCTTACATCAAATCTAAACCTTCCTCTCTTCAAATTCTACCCACTGCTCTATTTGCTGAGGTCAAACAAAGCAAGGCTAATCCCTTCTCCATATGAAAGCCCAACAAATACCTAGACAACTAAGTCTTCTTTTTTTTTAGGTTAAGCATCTCAGTTTCTTAAATCAATCACTGAATGGCATGGTTACCACTTTCTTTTATCTTTTAGTTGTCCTCAATTTCCTTAGAACATAGTGTCCAGAACTGAACACAGGACTCCAGATGTGATCTGACTCACCAGGGTACAGGGGAACTATCATTGCCATTGTCCTGGACGCTACATCTCTCTTGATTCTGCATAACATTACATTAGGTGTGTCATTTTTCAGTTGTTCTTGACTTTTCATGACTCCATTTGGGGTATTCTTGGCAGAGACACTGGCATGGCTCACCATTTCTTTCTCTAGCCCTTTTTACAGATGAGAAAACTGAGTCCAACAGGGCTAAATGACTTGCTCAAGGTCAGCTAACTAGTAAATGTCTGAGGTCAAATTTGAACTCAGGTCCTCCTGACTCCACTGTTCTACGGTCCCCCACATTAGGTGTATTGACTGCCCTTTCAAACTGTTAACTCATATTGAGCTTAGAGTCCACTAAAAAAAAAAACCCAGGTGATGTTCATAATAAGCAATCACTGAATAACTAACTTGCTTCTCTCCATAAGCCCGAAGTGTGGGATTTTACATTTATCTTTATTGTGTACCATTTATTTATAAACATATCTAAGTATACAGAAATGGTGTACCATAATATAGTAGAAAGATCTATCTACAGTAGATAGGAAGCTGATTTTTTTAAAACCCTTCACAGCCTGGCTGCAACCTATCTTTTCAGCCACACTGGACATTGCTTCCCTCTCCTGCATGCTAAGATCCAGCCAAACTGTCCTCATGACACTTCCAACTCCATTCTCAATGTCTCTGCATTTGACCATCCTATATACCTGGACTGTATTCTCCTGCTTCTAGGTTCTTTAAGAAGTAGCTCAAGCACCATCTTCTGAAGCTTTTTCTGATCCCCTTAGTTGCTAGTGCCTTTTCTCTCAAACTACTATTAACTTCTTTGTACATATTGATATTTATGTTGTGGAAATTTCTATATACACTTGTTATCTCCCCATCATTAAAACATAATGTCCTCACAGGTAATGATAGTTTCATCCTTTATATCCATAGTGCCCAGCACAGTGCGTAATATACAATGGTATTTAATAAATATTTGTCGATTGACTAATTGGTCTTGGAGTTAGAAAACCTTGGGTTCTAGTCTGTAAGTCATTAACCTCAGTGCCCTAAGCAACTCTCTAAAGCCCTAAGTTTCAGAGAATGGGAAACCAAAATACCAATTAAAAAAAGAAAAAGGTATAGGTGTGTGTGTTTGTATGCAAATACATATACACAAATGCACACACTAAAGACCAAATTCTAGTCAATGTTCATATCAAAAAATCATGCTTTTCTTTATATGCTTTAATTACAGTTGTGAACATATTCAAGTGTTTGCTGAATCAACTTCCCCGGGAGGACATGTAAGGCTTATGAAACATGAACACACTTTATTTTGCCAAGAACTATCAGAAAAAGGTACAGCTAAGTGATGCAATGAATAAAGCACCATGCCAGGAATCAGGAGGACCTGAGTTCAAATCTGACCTCAAATACTCAATAGCTGTGTGACCCTGGGCAAGTCACGTAACCCTGTTTGCCTCAGTTTTTTCTTCTGTAAAATGAGCTGGAGAAGGAAATAGCAAACCACTCCACTGTCTTTGCCAAGAAAACTCCAAATGGGGTCACAAACAGTAAAACATGACTGAAACAACTCATCAACAAGAACAAAATTAGTAATAAAGAAGTTCTGAACTGAATAATCAGCACTGGAAATTGAAACATAATCAGAATTCCAAGTTGTCGATGAACCAATTGTTTTTACCTACCCTGACATTAAGTTAGAGTTAGATATTGAGCTGTGACATACATAATTAGGGACACAAATGGGGAGGCAGAATAGAGGGAGCATTGACTAGAATCAAAACACATGAGTTAGTAGGCAGCTAGGTGACACAATGGATGGAGCCCTGGACCTGGAGCCACGAAGCCCTGAATTCAAATCCAGCCTTAGACACTAGCTGTGTGATCCTGGATGAGTCATTAACCTCTGACTCAATTTTCTCATCTATTAAAAGGGGATAACACTAATACCTACCTCCCATAGTTGTTACGAGGATAAAATGAGAATATTTGTAAAGTACTCTGCAAACCTTAAAGTACTATATAAATGCTAGCTTCAAATCCAGCAGTAATTTGATACTTAATACTTATGCGGCAAATCATTTGGGCAAGTCTGCTTGGGCAAATCACTTAACCTCCTTGGACTTCAGTTTCCTAATACTTAAAATGAAGGGGCTAGAGAAGATGGCCTCTTTAGTCCTTTCATTTGTGAATTTCGATGTGTGCTATGAATTCCACTTGGGAAGAAGACTCTTCAGGGGAAACCCCCAATTCTGTTTGCTCTTTTTCTTGCCTGATTCCAGTCTCAAATAATCTGGGATCCAAATCATTTTGGGGAAGAAGGGACATGAGAGAGTGTACTGTGCTAGCACAATCAGAAGCTGACTCTGTAACGGGTTAGTAAGAGCTTCTGTGACTGGTGAGGGATCTGGTGAAGAGGCTACTTCACAGACTCTCCCCAAGGAATCACTCAAGTTATAACTTATGGAAATGGAAAAAACAGTCTATCTACACATTAGCACCCTGGATCTCCAAATTATATTGGAAGATTCTGAGAAATAGAGTGGGACCCATAATTCCTCAAAACTCCTCCTCTTAAAATACAGTTTATAAGAATATACACTTAGGGACTTTTACTCTTAATGAATTTTAAAAGGGATGAATGTATTGTGATCCCTCATGTAAATTAACAAATTACATTTTCCTTTCTGGGTGTCAAAGGAGAATGTCCCAGTGTGACCTGAATTTTCCTCACTTTGTTAACAGAAACATTCAGGTCACCATTTATAATCCTACCTTCAAAAATTTAGAGTGATATGAGTTTATTTTTATACTTCTTTCACTTTTCTTTTAAGAATTATTGCTTGGGGGGCCTGAGCCAAGATGGCGGAGTAGAAAGACTCACATTTGCTAGTTCCGAATCCACAGCCCATAGATTTCCTGTAAAAAGAACTCCTGACAAATTCTGGAACAGTGGAAGCCACGCAGCAACACAGTGAAGGAGATTTCCATTGCAGAGAGCCCTGAAAAACCGACCGCAAAGGTACCCCGGACGGGAGCAGAGCCCTACCCTGCGGAGCGCTCCCCTCCCCCGCCACGGCCGCACCGCACCACGTTGAGAGGAGCGAGCAGACCCCAGCAGGCGTCAGGGACCTGAATCTCTAGGTGGCCACCAAGGTCCCTCCACCCACAGACGCACAGGTCAGTGAGAGAGACGGGCTGAGAGGGGAGCGGGTATCTCCAGGACTTGGACCCCCTCGGGAAGCGCGGCCGCGGGAGAGGCAGAGGCCACTTGGCCAGAGGCCCGAAGAGCAGGCAGGAGCTCCACCCCAGCTCCACTTCAAAAGATCTCTGCATAAACCCCCTGAGGGAACTGAGCCTGGGAGGCGGCCCTGCCCCCCACCTGAGGACCAGCAGATAAGCTCCCATTGAAGAGCAGCCAGGCCTGCCGCCAAAAGCCCTGAGGCTGGGGAGCAGCATTTGAATCCCAGACCCCAAGCACTAGCGGGGCGGATCTAGGCCAGGGGGTGGAGAGGACTTTCAGAAATCAAGTAACTGGCTGGGAAAATGCCCAGAAAAGGGAAAAAAAC
>CM053769.1:536487663-536516509 GCA_028658325.1 Potorous gilbertii | reverse complement strand
AAAAAAAAATAAAAAAAAAAGAATTATTGCTTGAATGTAAGGATCCAGACAACTTCAAAGGACTCATGATGGAAAATGCTATCCACATCCAGAAAAAGAACTATGGAGTCTGAATGCAGAAAGAAGCATATTATATGTTCTCTCTCTTTCTTTTTTTGTTTCTTTCTTTTTTCTTATGGTTTCTCCCACTGGTTCTAATTCTCCTTTCCACATGACTAATGTGAAAATAGGTTCAATATGAATATATATGTAGAGTCTGTATCAAATTACATACTGCCTTGGGGTGGAGGGAGGGGAGATGGGGAGAAAATTTGGAACCCCAAAATCTCATGGAAGTAAATGTTGAAAATTAAAAATAAATAAATTTTTAAAAAGAATTATTGATCAAGTGGAGAGAGAGAAGGAAGGGTAGGGAAGAAAATTGAAGCATTTTTTAAATAAATTAAAAAAAAGTCAGAAGATGACAGACATGGGGAACAGTTCTGAAACTAATGTGTTGAATGTATCATAAAATTTTGAAAAGAAAAGCAAACTTTATGGAAATGTGTAGGTTTTCAAATGCAATGTTCTCTCTGTTCTTATTTGTACAAATTTTTGCTAATATTTGGCAAATTCAGAACCAAAAATAAATAAAATCTATTTTGTTTCAAATAGAATAATTTACCCAAGCATTTTTCCTCTCTTCCACTAAGATACTTATCTATCCAAAGACAGTACCTTTGATATAGTAAAGAAATACTAGTTCAGAGTGGGCAGCAAGCTGAATGTGGCATCAGGTCTGAGGGAGGGATGAGCAGGAGACCTCAGGCCGATCAAAGACACAGCAAGGGAAACATAGAGGTTCATTTCAAACAGATACAGAAATACCAAAGCACAAGAATAAGGTAAGCTTGCCAAACTGTTCTCCTTGATATTTTTCACACAATGACCCATCTCCCATCTCAATCCCTTTACCCGGACCATCCTCCATGATTGGAATGTACTTTCTCCTCACCTGTGACTCTTATGTCACATTCTACAAAATATCTTTCATATTTTCCCCCAGCAGCTACTACCTCCATCTCCAACCCCCAAATTCCCTTGCATTTACTTTGTACATATTTTGCATTTGCTTATCTATATTTGCCATGATAAGATGAACATGAATTCCCTTAGAACAGAGACTATTTTATTTTGGTTGCTGTTATCTCCAGGAACTAACCCAGTGCCTGACCCGCAGCAGAACCTCAACAAACGTTCATTAGTTCACTGATCTGATACTTAATATTTTCTTGCCTATAAAGTGAAAAAGTTGGAGTAGGTGATATCCAAGGTTTCCATCTAGTTCCAACATTCCTATGGTTCTATAATTCAGACTTTCAATAAAGGTCCAAATTAGGCTAAACTTCAGGCCTGAATGGTTTCCTAAGGTATCATCAAAATAATGACAATCAGGTGTTTGTCAATTCCACCTGAGCTTTTGTTTTTGTTTGAATTTTTTATTTTTAGTGTCCATTCCAATTTTAAATTTAGGGATTCAATTCTTTCCCTTATGCCCTTCTTCTACCCATGAAGAAGGCAAGTCATAGGATATCGTTTATATATGTGAAGTCATACAAAACATATTTCCGTATTAGTGGTACTGCAAAAAAGAAATAATAATAAAGTTTAAAAAAGTATGATTCAATCTGCATTCAGAGTTCATTCGTTCTCTCCTTGAAGATGGATAGCATTTTTCATCATTTGCCCTTTGGAACTGTCTTGGATCATTGCTTTGGTCAGTCACCAAGTTTTTCGCAGTTGTTACAATATGACCATTACTGTATACAATGTTCTCTTGGTTGCACTCACTTCACTTTGCATCCTTTCATATAAGTCTTTTCAGACTTTTCTGAAATCATCTCACATGTCATTTCTTATAGAACAATATTATTCCATCAGCATCATATATCCTGTTCAATTTGCTCAGCCATCTCCCATTTGATGGATATTCTCTGAATTTTCAGTGCTCTGCCACTGCAAAAAGAGCTGCTATAAATATTTTTGTACATGTAGGTCCTTTCCTTGCTTCCATGATCACTTTGAGATGCAGAACTAGTAGCAGTAGTAGTAATAGTATTACTAGGTCAAACAATGTACGCAGTTTTATAGTGCCTTGGTTAAGTTGAAAATTGTTCTCCAGAATGGTTGGACCAGTTCATAACTTCACCAATATTGCATCAGTGTCCCTATTTTTCCACATGCCCAGCACCCATCATTTTTCTTTTCTGTCATGTTAGCCAATCTGATTACTGTTTATCTTTGTTTTTCCAAGAGGACCACTGACATCATGGGATAATGTCTTGACTTGCACATGAACTGGATTTAAGTGAGACAGATATTGGGGAGATGATCCCTCAGAGTTGTTTTAATTTGCATTTCTTTAGTAATTTAGAGTTTCACCCAAGGTTAGACTATCTTAACTATGGAGTCTGTTGCAGGACAACCCATCAGTCCTTTACAAAACATCTCACTTAACAAAGTTGCTGGTCCAAGGGCAAACCAGACTGTATTCAGACTTGGTTTAAACAACATTTGTCATATCATATTCAGTTCTAGGAGCTGCATTTTAGGAAGGATATTGACAAGTGGGTGAGCATGAAAAAGAGGGCAACCAAGATGTTGTCTAGATGCAAGAGCATGTATTGAGGACTGTCAGAAAGAAATGGGGATGTATATAGCCTGATGAAGAAAAGTCTTACTTGATAGCTGGTGTCAGCTATTTATTTGAAGGGCAGCCAGATGAAAGAAGGTACATATTGTTTAGCTTAGCCTCAGAGGGCAAAATAAAGCTCAATGGGTAGAAATCATTAATGAAAATCAATGGCATAGAAGGAAGAATTTCCTAGCAGTGGAAGTCATCTCAATGAACATCTTTATGCATAGCCTGGATGAGGACTTCTCAAGTATGTTATAGAGGGATTATCTAATTGTGAGATTTTATATTTCAACCAGAACCTTGCCAATATGGCTTTCAAGACATTTGGAAAAAATACATTCTATTTATACACTGGAGACTTGAAGTTCAACTTAAGTGGACCTTTATTAGAAATTCAAATTATCAAATCACAGGTGAGTGGAAACCTTGGAGATCACCTAATACAACTTTTTTCAATTTATAGGCAAGAAAATTCTTATGATGACTAATTAGCTTTACTATCATCATAGCAAATTTTTAGTAGTATATACGTAAATGACACGCTACTATCCATTTGAAACTATAGTAACAAATAACACTGCAGAAATAAGTCTATGACACTTCACTATAATAGAATCCTCTATCACATGACTCATATAACTTTATACAGTCAAAAAAGCATTTTCATAAGCATTATTACCACGCCTTGTATGATTTGTTTCTTACAACACCCCAGTGAGCCTGGTAGTAAAAATATTACTATGGTCATTTTACAGATAAGGAAATTGAGACTCAGAGGGTTAAAGTGACTGGGCCAAAGTCACACAGCTGGTAAGTGGTAGGTCTAGGATATAAACCCACTTTTTTTGAGCTTCAAGACCTGTGTTCTTTCTGTTACATCATGGTTTCCATATATACAGTTTTGATACTGGTCAACTTCTTTGATAAATTTAAGTAAAGTACAAAATAAGAAACAGTACAGACAAATTAACCTACCCTGTACTAATCACATAATTGTTCTACATTTGGCAATTTAGTACAACAATAGCATCCTGCTTACTTTTAAGAACATTGTGAAATGTCAAATTGTACAAGAGAAATAAAACATTCTATTTGGCAATAATTTGTTGTTAATAATCAGAGACTAAGAATCAATTTGAAGGTATTTTGTTTCTAAGAAATTTAGAAAATGTACTCAATAAAATCCAATTGGCAACTCAATCAGGACACGCGGTCATTACTCATCTTTAAATGTTCAATTTTCAAAAGATCCCAATGAGAACTACAGAATTTACTATATGTTACTGTATTTTCTTAACCAGTTAATGTACCTACAATTACTGAATAATATTAAAGTATGGAAACCAAAAGTTTCATTTAGCTGACTGCTCCTTTTCAGCACACACTTACGTGATGCCCACAAACATAAAAGGTACCCCTATCTTCACAAGGGGCTGCTTAAAGAGTAGTGACATAAACAATAAGGATCCAAGAAGATGTCAGATGACCAAGTATCAAGGATATTGCAGGGAGACTCATGCTCCAGAGAAAGATTATACATCTAATGTCAGGTCATATGATTCTAAGCTAAGTGACTTTACTAAGGAAGGCTAAATCTTATAAGATGTTTGAGTTGGAAGGGACACTCACACATTATCTAGTTCAATCCCTTCATTTACAGCTAGGGAAACTGAGGGTCAGAGATAGGAAATGATTTCTTTAAAGTCACACACCCTGTTAATGATACAACCAGAATGAACAATAGTTCAATGCCTGGTTAGCAACATTACTTCTAAACTTACAGGAGGGATGCCTCTTGTTGTAGTGAGTTTCACATCACAGATCTTCCAGCAAAGACTGGATAACCACTTGTTGAAGATGCAGTATAAGAATTCATGCTATAGGTAAAGGTTAGACTAGAAAAACTTTGAGATTCCTTCTAACTCAGAGATTATATATCCCTATGACCATTCTCCGGTGCAGTCTGCTACTCTTACTAACTGGAGACAGTATTTTCTATTGGATTGTATGGTTGCAACTACAACACTTTTGTTAATCTGGAAAAATCAAGTCAAAAACTGTTCCATTCTTTGATATCAGTGATTTTTAAGTAAACACTTGCTATGAATGGATCTTTCCTCTCATATGTTCCATGTTCCAAAAAGAGGAAACAGGGAAGGAATTCTTATATCAACAAATACTAATAGGTTCCAGTCATGTTAGGCAAAGTAACATGATGGAATGGCATTAATTTTTTTTAAGCCATGGGCCAGCAAAGCTAATACCTTGCTGACAAAGTATCAGAAGAGCACAAGTTTACGTACACAGATTTATTTTCTTAGTTAGGCTCTGATTAAATATCTTATGAATTCTAATGTAGTGTCCTTAAACAAACAATTAAGTAAACACCTCAAGGAAATACATTACTAATGCATCTAAATTAAAGAGATTTCTTGCTGATAGGATTTCAGTCATATCCAAAAACGTACTTTTGGAGGAGGGGTAGAGGGAGAGAAAAAAAAAAAAGAAAGAAACACAGCCCACATTGCTAATGAAATTTGGTTGAAAATTGCTGTAATCCATTTTCTGATGAAGTGGCTCAGATGCATTTTACCCATCCCAAAATACATAAGACAGAGATAAAAACATTCTTTAATAATAATGTACTTCTGATGAGATGGAATATAGAAAATTACACACTTGGTAAATTCATCAGCTAGAAGCAATCAGTAGAGCATTGGAGGTCACCTTTAGCATGTCCTCTGTTTGCTTTCATAAACAATCACCTGAAATGGAATGCTTTGGCTGACTTTTTCATTTGATTCAAACACAAAATGTTCATTATTCTTTTATGTCATACCAGGTTGATTTTAAATTTGTTCATCGTTTAACCCAAATGCATACACATTTGAAAGTAATGTTCAACATGCTGCTATGGAACTCTATGTCTTCATCAGCAAACAAAGACTGACACACTCAAAGGCGTCCCTTCCTACAATCAAGGTTCAAAGCTGTTTGTGTCTTTATAGGAGACATCTGTATCATCATTTTCATTATTTTTAAACTATATCAAGTTTCTCTCATGATCAAACAGTTGAAATGTCAAGGGAGGGAGAAAAGAGAACGAGACAGAGACAGAGACACACAGAGAGAGAGAGAGAGAGAGAGAGACAGAGAGAGACAGACAGAGAGAGACAGACAGAGAGAGACAGAGAGACAGATGCAGTTATGAAGGAAAAGCAATTCTTTAAGAAAGGAAATAAAAGGTCAGGCTAATTGCTTCCATTTAAATATTCTCACCTTTGTTGCAAGAGCTTCAGCACTTTCTCGACAAGTCTTCTCTATTTCCAGATGGTTCTGCATAAAATTTACTTCCTCTATAACCATGTGAGAAACTAAAAATGAAGAGAAAAAGTTTTTAGCATTAAAATTATTAGTCAACTATTTCCAGGAGTTCATGTCTCATGATTATGAATGTCATCATTCTATTACTAGCCCTTTAACTATTACCAGAAAATGTTAAAACTACTTGAACTCTCTGAAACTGGCAAATGTTTTAATTTGAATAGGAAATTTAAAAATGGCTAATTTTATAACTTTCCATATAATATACATATTATATAATATGTATATGTATATATATATAATTATACTGCCCTTTAGAAAGCAATAAGAAAACTTGTTAATGTTATGTTGAATAAAGGAAGTATCTCTTTTTCTCTTCTAACTAAAGAAAATTGTCAAACATGACACAGTTCCTGGCAGGATATCATAGATGGATTCAGAGGGAAAATCAGTTAATCAAAATTAAGGCAAGATTCGCACTAGGAAAATAAACAATTTGTCCTAAGTACCCATTGATCATGTCATGCTGGAGTGACCATGTGGGAGCATTAAGCAAGGCAGGAAAAAATCTATTGCTACATATTCTTAATTTGTAGAATTCATGGTATAGAAGTTACTGAAATGTAATAAACTCTTGGGGGAAAAGTACAGGAACAAAGTACCTACAGCCTATACATCAATAAAATCATACAGAGAACAAAAACTCTATATTTATATATAGTAGGGTTAGAAGAAAAACAGAGCTTTATCATTTTTTTAAATGCTTTGCCATTAATTTAAAAATACTCCTTTTGAGATTTTCCTAAGTAGGGTTACTGAATTTGGTACCTGAAAACTCAAAGTAATTTGAACTTACATTGTATTTTTTAAATCCAGAGAAGAAAAATTGTATCTTTTCCCATATCTGGGGGTTAAATAAAATGCACTGTCATAAATGGAACTGGAGCTATATGGATTTATTGACTCTTGTCACTCACACCCAATCACAGAACACCCAAATGTGAAAAGTCTCCCAAAGTTAGGCAGAAGGCCCTGGGCTTGCGTCACGCAACTAGAAATTACTTTTGCTTCATTTAAGCTTAATTAACCTACAATTATGATTAAACTCAGAGAAAAAAATTCTCTCCAAATTAAATACAAAAATGTATTACTTCCTAAGTCTGTCCAAAGTTCTTATTATGTTAATATTCAAATTCATAAAGCAGCACTAAGTGGCCAGAAACATCTCTAACCTTGACATTTTTTCAGGGGTAATAGCAATCTGCAGCAAATGCAGGCCAACCAAAAACCACTTAACTAATTAGTAGTTGCAGTCACCGAGAAAAACATGAATCAACACTGTTATTACAAGTGGCACATTTGAGTGGCATCTAATTATGACTTGATGAGCACGATACTTGCATTATCAACATTACTACTGCATCCCATCAGGGACTAAAAGCTGCTGATGGCATTGACTTCGAGAAACTCCCACTCAATGGTACAGCAGCACCCAACAATCCCCTTGGCAGGGGCACCCTCACTAAATGACACGTTAAGCGTAATTACTGGTAGACATTGTAAATAAACAGGATTGGAAGTGAACATTGTACCAAGTGCATAAGACACAATCTGACACATTGGAAGTGGCAGCCGTAATTGCGAGTTTCTTTGACTGCTCAAGATCATTTCAACTGCATTTCTCAGAGGACAGTGATTATAACTGTGGAGACAGACGGCATAATGGTATCAGCACTGCTGACAGAGCAGTGAATTAAATTGTATCTGCTGTTGTGTGAAAGCCTTGATGAGAGGTACAGATGCCTTAGTGGTCTTATCATTATAACACAATGGTCATGTTGTCATCAACCTTTCTGGCTCCAATTGAAAAGAAATGATTGTGTGTTGAAGCCCCCCCCCTCCCTTTCCTCACCACCCCCCTCCTCCCCTTCTATCTCTTGTTCTGAATAGAAGCAATTTTCAGA
The DNA here is from genome assembly GCA_028658325.1 of Potorous gilbertii. NCBI lineage: Eukaryota > Metazoa > Chordata > Mammalia > Diprotodontia > Potoroidae > Potorous > Potorous gilbertii. Next base: position 536,508,544 of record CM053769.1, on the reverse strand, counting down.
GAGCTATGAAATCACGCAATAGGGCCGAAAATGCAGCTGCTTGGCATACAAACGGGTCCCCATTAAACTGGAATCACACACAATATGTGTTTATGCCAGAAGAACAAATAAAAGCTGAGTACAGGCCAAGTTTATTCACAGACACAAAGCCCGTGTAGCTCTTCATCAATATAATTGCCTTTTATATTGTAGTTTAAATAATAGGCTCTATTATTTCCTTAAAATCCTAATATTCCCGGCATTTTATCACTATGTTTACAAGGTATGTTCTTCAAAAAATGTGAAGGGAAGAGAAAAGAAACCTATACAATTTTACAACATCAAATATTACTTTGAATTTTTAGTCTTAACTACTTGACATTTTCTGCCACAATCTGGTATTTCCAGGATCATAACAAAAACATAAACACTCCACACTTTTCATTGGAATTTGACTTTTTATTCAACAACATTCTTACTTATGGAGGAGTTAGAAGATCATTTCAAGGTAGTGAAGTTTTGGCCGAGTAGATGCACACACAAAAACAGTTTGTAAAAAGCTGTTGTGTCACTTAATTTGATAAATTTAGCTAGATGGCACAAGCTTGTGGTATTCCCACCCTTCTCCACCCTCCAGCCCCCATCCATGATTCTATGTTTGCTTTTCTATCAAGTACAGTATGGTTTTCTTTTTCTTTGAAAAGTCAGGTCCTCTCTAACAACACCCTTCTTTTTGTATTATCAAGAAACTTTCTCATTGGATTATATACCAGATTGGCAGAACTAAACATAGCCACTCTCTGAACTTTCTGATCATATGGGTATGGAAAAGCCTAGTTCAAATTGCATTGTAATAGCCATTTGTGAGGTTTTTACATATTTGGAATAACAGATGGAAAGAGAAGAGTGGAAATATAGTAGTAAAATTCCCCTAGATCAGGGCTTCTTAATCTTTGTGTGTGTGTGTGTGTGTGTGTGTGTGTGTGTGTGTGATGAATCTGTTTATCAGTCTGGTGAAGTCTATGGATCTCTTTTCAGAATAATGTTTTTAAATGTATAAAATAGAATTACAAGGATACCAATTACACTGAAATATCGTTATCAAAATATATTTTTAAAAACCCAATTTTATAGCTGTTAGGTTAAGAGGTCTACCCTACACGTTAACTATTACTTTTTCCAAAATAGTTTTAAAGTTATAAGTTTAATCAGTTATAAGTTTTTACTAGTTTTAATAAATTATAAGCACAACCATTAATGTTGTTGATCAGCAAAGATCCAATCACAGAACAAACATGTTTTTCCGTTAAATACAATTCTCTTCTTCCCCTGAAATTTTAAACTAACTTTTCTCAGGTTGTTGTTATTGTTGTTTATATTGTGAAGAGAAGTCAAAAGTTCATTCCCTTTGGAAGATAATATTATGCACCAGTGACGTTTCTTGAGAAAAACTTCTCTCAGTCAATGGAATACAGGCAAGGCCTATGCATATTTAAACAGCATGTGGTACCATTCTCACCCAATATCACACACCATGGCATAAAGCAGCTATGAAAGCTACTATGTGCCCACAAAAATAAGTATGAATTTTAGTTCTAGACATATAGCAGTCCCAAAGCCAGTAAGATTTCAACCTAAGAGACATCTGTTAAAATCAATTCCAAGGGATCTCATGAATATGATGATGTTAGTCATCTACTACAAGTTCATCTTAATGTTCTTTTGGCCTGCAGTGACCAGTAGGATGAGACAGACCTAAAGAGGAGAAGATGGGACTGGCAGTGAAACAAAAATTGTGCATAATACCGCCTGATGGCAGTAATGAAAAATGTAGTGAATGTAAACATATCAATGGCTAATTTTCTAAAGTACTATACCAATGACCCTGGTTCTCAAAAGCTATGCCCAGCAAAGTTCAAATACTGGTAGAATCAGCCTGTAATGATCATTTTAACAACTTCTCTATAGATCCTTTGACCTGAATTAAGTTAGCTCTTCATTGCTTTCTTTTGACTTTTAAAACTCACAAATCTAGTATGTGACAAATATTAAACATAAAACCAAAAACTTCATTAAGGCCAGTTTCCTCAAAGAAATGGTAATTTCAGTGAAAAAAATCCATTTTTATGGTGAATCTTTATTCAGACTGGAGGAGGGAGCAAAGAAGAAAGAATGATGAAAATGACATCTGGAGTGAAAAAAAATACATAAAAGTTACAGTAACAGTTAATTTGGGGGTCATGACCCCTACTATCATCTCTCCCCCAAAGCAGTCATAAATTCAAGTACAAAAAGCTGAACTATATCCATTGCATATTGCATGAAGTCAACAAAACATCAATAATTCCAACACATTATAAGAGATACTGTCAATGCTACTATAATAACTCTTTCAGATATGACACAACGTCAATACAAGTGTGAGAATGTTCCATTAATCCTGCATTTGGGGACTAGGAATCCCTAAGCAATCATAATTCATACATTCATAAATAAGAGATACTTCCATCACAGTATATTGGCCTCAAAAGATATGGAATGTCAACAACACTTTCCTCAGCTTGCCTTTGTTGGTGCCAGGCATAATGGAAGAACCCAGCCCTACTGAAATTTAACTACAATGCCAAATTTTACTGCATTTTTTTAAAACATTGATAAAATGTTTTGTTGCAACAGTTACCAAGAGAAAACACCATAGGATACAATTTTTAAATTGTAATCAGGCTTTTAAGCCTGATTATTTTACAGAGTTTGCAGTCAGCTGGAGTAGGCTCTCCTTCTAAGAGACAGAGCATTAGAAGCTGGACAGCTGAGGGCACTACCTACTCACTCCCTACCTTCCACCAATGTTTTCCTCCCCATATCTAAAACTTCACCATAAGTGGCTCAGTCATGTTCTATCCCCAAGGAAAAAGTAGCAACAGATGTACACCATCTTAAAAGAAAATCATACACGCACATTGAACTTCATGGGTTGAGACTATTAAGTTATCTCTCATTCTTTCAGAAAAACAACAGATATAATTATAGTTACAGACAGACATGGTAAAGCTATAGACATGAATATGGATATAGAGGTAGGTGATAGAAATATAAATGACAAACAGATTATATATGGATATGAATAGATATATAAATATGGCTAGAGTTACAGATGATAAAGATTTAGATACAGATACAGATATAGATGATATAGACACATACAAATACATATATAGATGATATAAATATGGATACAGAAAGATATAGGCTTCAATATACACACAGATACAGATAAAGATGAAATAGATATTGATGAAGATGATAGATATACAAATATGGATTATATAATATCGATATAGATAAAGAAAATAAACATAGAATGAAGATATGATGACTGACTTCTCTGTGACCATGTAAGAGTAAGCATGCGAAGGCATCTGCTATGTTTTACTTAACAAATGAAACTGAAACATGTACGTACTTTTCTGAAACTCCTCCAGTTTCTTAACAGCTTCATCCCGTTCCTGTTTAATTTTGTCACACTGGAAAGGAAAAAAAAGGAGGGGGATATTAATTTGTGTCCACTCAGTAAGATATCTCAAAAGCTTATTATATGTGAGAAAAGCTGGATATTAAAAATAAAGACTTCAGGCTGACTGCAACAGCTTTGAAGCTGGGGCTAGGTAAGCACAGGCAAACTTCATGAGAACTTCTCAACACAAAGTGTTCAGACACGATTCCAGAAAAGAAATTTTCTGGGAGAAAAATTAAAAAGCAATGGTCATTCTTCTCTGCTTGAACAACTTCGCTAAAATAGTATTGCTACCACTGCACTCTGCTATTTTTCTAAGACCTTCCAAAAATAGACATTTTGTTACAATTATCTATTAAAAAAGATTTCTGTGTAACATACTCAAGCTAAAAAACATTCACTTTTTAAGAGAACTCTTTTGCTGTACAACAGTAGCTTCTGTTAATACAGTAGCTGCCATGGCACTTTATTGCCCTCTCTTCTTCTCATGTAATTGCACAGGTCAGGTAGAGTCTCTGTAAGCTATGAATTCAGCAGTCTCCTCCAGAATCAGATATGCTAACTGGCCCACTAAAGCTCATACAATGGCTGATTGACAAATGAATTAAGACATGTTTCTTAAGCATTTACCATGAGCCAAACTCTATGCTAAGGATACAAATAGAAAAAACAAAGGCAATACCTGCCCTGCCCTCATAAAGCTTATATTTTAGTAAGAGAAGACAACTTAAATAAAGAAGTAGTAATAAGGGAGGGATATATGTTGTGAAGTTATAACAATGGTAGGTAGAGTCATAAAGGAGTAGATAGACATACTTTCCTAAGAGCAATGACAGAATTGTCTATTCAGGTTCCAGAATGGTAAGAGGGGTAAAAGTATGGGTGAAACAACATAATTGCTGAGGAGGGGATGCCCAGGGAGTGAAGAGTATTTGAACTACTAAATAAACACCAGTCAGGATTACAGGTGTATAAATGGGTTCCTCCAAAGTAGTTTTCTTTTCAGATCTTGGGGTTGATCCCCAAACCCTGGCAAGGCACATCATAATTGATATTTATATTACACTTTACAATTTCCAAAATACTTTATATGCATTTCCTCTTTTGAGATTTGCAACAACCCTGTGAGATAGATATCCTCATTCCACAAATAAGGAAACTGAGACTCTGAAAGATGATGTGACTTGCCCATTGTCACAAAGCTATGAAAGATAGGATTTGGAACCAAGTCTTCCCAATTTATATTTCAGCACTTTATCTATTATGCCCTACTGACTCATCAACTCATACATCAGGAAGAGGCACCTCACTCCCTCAATTAACAAGCATTTATTAAATGCTTTTATTCATATGCCACTGTGTGCCAGAAACTCTGCTAGACATTGGAGATACAAAGACAAAAATTCATTTTCAGTTTTAATCAAACCCTCAGTCCCCTCTACTGAGGCTGCCAACAGTAGCAGAAGCAGTGAATAAGGACAGCATTCTATTCACATCTAAACAAAGACCACCAGCTCACTTCTCACACAGGCCACCAAAAACTGTCAAATATGGTAACTTTCAGCCAATGCCAATCTCAGATGGTGGCACATCAACAGTCCAGATGTTAAAGATTCCATTACCAAAATCCAGTCACTGATCAAATCTTAATTTCCTTCCAAAAGGATCAGGGAGAAAGGCTCTAGCAGAGTCCAGGCCAGAGTGGCCCAGCCTTTTTTTTTTTAAACAAAACAAACAAAAAAAGCAGGTGACCAATCTCTACAAGCACAGTTTTTATGTAATTCCTGCTTTCATGAATAGCAGATTCTCTAGCTGTCTACAAACCTACAGCTGTGTAATACCAAAGGTCTTCATGTGTCTGTGGCTTCTATTTTCTGCAACTGCATTATGAGAGAACTGGCAGCCACAGAATCTACCATCTGCTATGGATATTGAAAGGAAAAAAATTTACAAGTGCAGCAAATGTAGCTTTACTTATCACAAGATGGAACAAAATCTAATGTAAAGGATGTGTCTATTCACTGAGCAGAGGGTCCGAATGATCAATTGATGCATTATTTTGGGTAAGTCCTGAAAAAGATTCTACTTTCTCATTCAACTAGAAAAGAAGAGGAACATTAAAAATATTATAGGCCTTTTAGGTGGAATGTTGTATCTTCAGTTATATTACGCTAAGCCACACAGTCAAAGAACCCACCCCCACCCCAGCTGCACCATTTATATAAACTGCTCCCTTTTTATGTAAGAATTGCCCGCAAAGACCTTGCAATAGCAACAGATGTTCTCGGGACCACATTGCTTAATTGTAATTCCCAATGATTCTCTGTTGCTTACAGCTCACACGGAACATAGCAGCATGATTGCTGGCTAGTTTAAGCAACCTGGATAATATTACGCCTGCTCTATAGTCTCTATTTTGGCTCTTTATGAAGTGGCGAATTGATCCATGGTTGGCCTTGTGGGTTTTGAAAGCCCTTCATAGTGGAGGCCCTGGCTATTTTCCAGATCTCTTCCTTGAATCTCATCCAGGCAGATACCTGGCTTCTGACACTGACCCTGAACTTCTGGGTTTTGGCAGGCATGTCTGCAGAGAAGGTCTCTGCAGTAGAATTTGCAACACCCAGAGATGTCTTGTCTAGATCCCCCTTTGCCATTTCTAACACAGTCTTAAATTATGATCAACTTTGAATTATCTGCATTAATAGTGTAACAATGAAACAGACTGTATATACCTGAAAAAATACATACATATGTATGTGTGTATACATACATGCAAACATACTTATTGCATATATGGATCAAGAAGTCACCAAAGACAATCCAAAAAGACTACAATTATAAGAAGGGTGTGTGGAGGGCCATAATAATCTTCGAGTTCAACTCTTCTTTTTATAGAAGAAAAACCTAGCCCAGAGAAGTGGCATGCCTTCCCTAAAAGTATATAGCTAGTAAGAGCAGTGGATGAGAATTTAAGTTTTAGTTCTGTGATAATAGAAGTTCTAATCTTTTCACACACACACACACACACACACACACACACACACACACACACTGATCTACCGTATATCTTCTTTATAAAAATTTTGTGAAGTACAAGTATTATTCTTCAACCTAACAGATAAGAAAGCTGAGGTGCAGAAAGTTAAGTTATTGCCCCAAATTATGGTACCTGAGTCAGACCTTCTGAAACTTAGGACAGTGTTCTTTTCAGTAACCATTGCTGCCTCTTGACTGATCTCAATTTGGAGAACTGACAGCTGATTGCATTTGGCATCTAAATGAGTATTTGTTCTTTTTAAATGTTCTACATTATTCTACTTTCCCATTTTCCTCTCCCCACTCCAAGACCTTCCCATTTATTTTCCCTCAAAGGAAGAGATTATATGTCCTAATATGTATACTTTTCATATACATACAAAAAGCATGCAAATGATGAGAATTTATACATAATTATCTAATATGGAATAAGTTTCCTCAAATGACTTTTTTAATAAAAACTGCTATTGTAACTGCCTCCATTTGGACAACTCAGGCTGAACTTCAACTACAATTTATAAATTCCTACAAACATATTCAGAGCATACAACAAATTAAACTATTTCAACTTGCAAAAAATTCTTCCTAATCTTCATTCCCTCTTTCTAAATGTTTTTGAAGTTCTTTGTTTCACTCCAATTTTAACAGGAATAAGAAGTGAGAACAACTCTAAAGCTGTCTTACTGCATTCTCCAAATTCTAGGTATTTATTGTGTGTTAGATGGAAACACGTGTCATCAGAACAGAGATCCTTGTTCTTTGTTTCTGGATAGATTGCTGTTAATAAGAGACTCATTTTCACTTTCAAACTGCTAAGTAATTACTTTTTTTTCCCCCTGGCACAACCACTTGCTATTCTATCTCAAAGAAATTGCATGTATATGGATGTATTATGCATGAACAGCACAATAGATGCGTATCTTGCTTTTTAAAGCGATTTTTATTGAATCATTTAAAATAAAATACTTTAGAACCTTTACTCCTGAAAACTATACAAAAGGAAGAAATGTTTAACAATACACAACTGAACCAAGGCACAGACAGTATCATATGTCCAGCTTCTTGAAACATAAGCCTTGGAAAGTATCTGCCTCTTTCCATTTTCATTCATGGCTCCTGGCAGGGTGACAGAAACCACGGATGTGTTGTTACAATATTTCAGCAAAACTACTTCTACTACTAGTAGCAGTCACAGACTGACTCATTTCAAAAATCTCTCTTAAGGACCTCATATGAAATACGAATATTTTTTCATTTTTAAGGAAATCACTATCAGAATTTGTTCTCCCTCTCTATTAGAGAGAAATCTAAGGGCTATTACAATTCAGCTTGGATAGGGCACCCCACTCCCATACACATACATACATACCCTTCTCTTTTTTTCCACATAGGAAAAAGAAAGCAAACACCAAACTTCAATTATGATATAGCCCCTTGCTTAAGAGCAAATACTTTAAAGTGTGTGTCTTCAACTGTGTGGATGCACAACTGGCCAATGAAATATATTGATAATGCAAGTATAGTTATATCAGCAATGACAAATTAAAGCATTTATTTGGTTGGAAGCATACTTAGGGAAATATATAATTAACAAAGTCGCTGTTGACTTTACATAGAACAGTGGGAGCACATTAATTTTCACTGGTCGACCCCCTTGCACCCTTGGCCATACGTCAGCCAAACAATTCCATTTTTCAGACGTCAATCTTAAACTTTTATAGGCAAGAGATCTACAGTCCCATGTTCTAGTCATGGTTTTGTGCTATATCAATTTCTCAAATTTTAATTTAAATTTTAAAGGTAAGTTTTAACCTTCCCTTTCTGAATTGATCTATCTTCAAACTTATTGAACATGTACTAACTCCAATCTCAAAGCTACTGATAAAAACAAAATTCAAGTAAACTCCCAGTTAGCCAGTTTAGTAGAGTACAACAGGCCAACAAATCATCCAAAATAGGAGTTAATTTAAAACATCATTGGCATTTACCTTTAGAGTTTATCATGTAATTATATACTTGTTTACAATATTTATACATAATAATTCATGCTTATGTATACCTTTAAAGTTGATAAATTTCTCCTCAATGACAATTCTGAGGTAGATGGCACCAGTATGATTACCTCCATTTTACAGAGAAGGAAACTGATGCTCTGAAAGCCCAAGTTACCTGCTTATGATCACAAAGCTATGAAGTCTCAGTGCCAGAATTCAAAGTGAGGTTACTCCTACCATGCCATGTTGCCTGAGATTGTTTTATGCATAGTTTTATATTATGTCAGGGATATGGTTCACCTTCCTAATTCTATGGCATTTTAAAGATTATGTTGTTTTCAGTCACTATAAAATCTTTATGAAATTTGGGAAATGGTCAAAGCTCCAAATAAGGCTATCCTTAATGGAAAAAATTAAAGAGAAACAAAAAGTTGACTTCTCCAAATGATTTTCTATAGTAAATCCTCAGTCACATGGATGACTGAAAAGGATAGACAAATATGATTCCCCCTCCCTATGTTAAATATATGTTGATTATGAAAATAGCATTGATTGGGGGAATAAAAGCTCCCTTAGGGGATCTCCTCGGACAAGATGCTTCACAAGCATATGTTAGGAACCCACAAGAGTCCACATGAGATTCAATCACAGAAATAACTGGTCAATGAAAATATGAGTATCAATATCAAGCAAGGCATTGTCCAGAGAGATGTGTGCTCACTCAAGATATTTAGAGTCACAGTGCTTGTCCTGAGTAAATCATAAATAGAAGATTGACCCTTCAATAGATGGTGGGATTCTCCTGGTATTACTGTTCCTGTATAGAATTAAGCCTATCAATGGTACAGGGCTACTTTAATGGGCCATGATCACTAAAAGAGGTGGGCCTACCAATCTGAACAAGAAAAACTGAGTGTATAAAATATGTGTATCTCACAGATTTTAGCATGAAGCTGGATGAGCAGCCAACTGAATGACAATTTGGAGGTTATTTTTTTTGTTTGTTTGGTCTCATGATTTGACTTATGTGGGGAATTATGGGTAAGGAAAATATCTATCAATGCAAATTAGATTATTTATTACAAATGCAATTTATAGCCTTAGAGAGCCAGTTAGAGAAATTAGGTCAAAGATGGCACTTGAAAATGTCTTTCTGACTCTGGAGTTAGTTCCCAGTTCAGTAGACCTCATTCATTCATCCATCAAAATACATTAGGCATTGCCCATGAAAATGACCCAGAGATAATTACATAGGAGTTGACATGGCTAAACAATATTGAACCCATGAAGCCCACTGAATCTTCCCAGTTTTCTTATACCAAGTAAATGAGCATGATCCCGAGATGGAAAGGTCACTACTCCTGGTCAGTCATATATCCCTCAGCTCTGGAACTCCTCTCTAAGGGAGAGTTATGTTGAGTGATAGACAACTACAAACAGACCTAACCAAATATACACCTGCCATAAAGTAATCTACTAGGAAACCAGAGTTTATTCAACATCCTGCCATCTGCCCTGATGCCATTTCCCTATTTCCACTTAACACTCTGAGAAAAATAATCAAATCAATACCACTATTATTACTGGAAAGGATATAACAACTGATTGTGTAATGACTCCTCTTGAAACCCTGATGACTTCCCAGACCAAAACTCCTTTCCCTAGCTTCAAATCTCCTATACATGCTAGTTCCCACTATTAGAATGTAAGCTGTTTACAAATTGATAATTGGTCTAACCATGCTGGAAAATAAGGAGGTATTATGCTCCAAAATTCACCAAATGGTGCACACCCTTTAACCTAGTGCACTCTACTAGGCTCACACTCAAAAGAGATCAAGACAAAAAAAAAGGAGCCATATACACAAAAATATCTATAACAGTTCATTTTGTGGTGGCAAACAGGAGTACCCACTAATTAGAGAATGGCTGAACAGTTATGGTATATGAATATAATGGAAAACCAGTATTCCATAAGAAATTACAATACAGATGATTCAGAGAAACTTGGGAAAGTCTGTATGAAATGATACAGAGTGAAGTGAACAGAACCAAGGAAGCAATTTATGCAATAACTACATCATAAAAGCCAAACAACTTTGAAAGTCTTAAGATCTCTGATCAATGCAATGACTAACCATGACTGAGAAAACTGATAATAACTCATGTTACCTATCTTCTGACAGAGAAGCAATAGATTTGAGATACAGAATGAGATAAAGATTTTGGGACAGGAAAAATTTAGGAATTTTTCTTGCTTGATTATAGCATAATTGTCCTAAGGGTTTTGCTTTTCTTTAAGTTAAGGATGAGAATAAGAAAGAAAGATAGCAAATGTTTACTAATAAAAAAAAATAAAATGATAAAATTACAAGTTTCTTGGTAGCAAGAAATAACTGAGTTTTGCATTTGTATCATCAGTACCTATGACAGTCGTAGACCTTTAATAAATAGTAGACCTTTAACAAATGTTCTTTTCATTCACCTAAAGAGAGACAAGCAAAAAGAATTTGATATTTTTCTTCTGTCCCTAAAAACAAAATTTATCCCCACATTAACGTATATGGGAAAAAAAGATGGGGAAAAGGAGTTTACTTGGTGTTCCCTATAATTGAATGTGAGGGCAATCAAATTAGGATCTTTTGCTGTTTTTGTTTTACTAAAAGTGCCTCTGATTGAATAATGTGATTGAAAATCTTTCCCACCCATTGACGGGCCTGCCCACTGTGGGAGGCTTGACTACAGGAGTTGTTTTGTAGGAGGGTCCCAAGTATGTTTTATTTTTTTGTATTGAGGCACTGGGTCAGAGGGTGATGCCCTCTGGCTCTAAAAAGTGTGTAAATACTCTGAGGGTGAGGTTTTACTTTGCTCTTAATTTTTGCAAGAAGGTTTAAGTACCAGATGAGGACTCTGGGAAGCAGCTTTAAGGAGCCTCCCAGCTTTGAAAACTGTCAGGCTTTCCTCTCTACTGTGGTCAAACAGTTGAGGTCTAGCTGTCTGTTGAATTCAGGCAGAAGGAGCCATGTTTGTTGAACATTGATTACTTTGGGACCTACTACTAACTGGAAGTATTTGTTTGGCCAGATGAAGACTCTGGGAAGCTGGTTTAAGGAGCACCCCCAGATTTTGAAAACTCAGATGTCAGTGCTTCGCTTTCTGGTAACTATGGTCAGATAGCTGGGGTCAAACTGTCTGTTGAATTCAGGCACAGGAACTCATGCCTGCCGATCTTTTGATTTCTCTGTATTTTCTTTAAAGTTCAGAGTGCTAACTCCCCTGAATTAGGTAAATGATATATGTGCTTGATTAAAGTAATTCTTAACTCCTCAAAAGTTGTCTTTCCTTTTATGAATGCAGATCTAAGAACCTGTGGTAGTAAGCCCCCTTATGTATGTTGGGGTGCTTACTGATACTTTGAAATTAAACATCTTTGATATGGGGGTACTTGAGGGTCATTGCAAAAGGATTAGACAGTCATAGGCATAAAACAGCAACTCTGCTGAAAAGGAATGAGATTCTCCATTTGCCATTGCTAGAACTAAAGCTGCTTTTACTCTTTCTACTCTGGATAAAAAGCTGTTATTACATGGTTCTCTCCATAGCAATAGACTCCCTCCTTTTAGTAAAAATCTATAATAATAAAATGGCTTGTCTTTTAACAAAGCCTATTAAATAGTACATTGGGAACTTGATACCATTCATTCCACTTTGTTGTACCCAGCCAAATACATTGGTCTCTTATCCTTTCTTCTCATTTCTGTTAATACTTATTTTTAAAGTACTAGCACAAAAATAGATCAATAATACATATTGTGCATGGCTATGATGTAGGCTGACCTATACTCCAAGTAGAGAGGTATGTAAATAGTTAAGGGTCTGAGGTAAATTAATTCTATTTTCAATCATATGCTCCTGTAACAAAATGGTACGTTTAACATATAAAGTCATAGTTTTTTGAACAGGTGGTTCATTTAAAGGACCACTGTAATAACTACATCCTGTTTTGTTTAAATCAGGGCTTCTTAAACTTTTTTCACTGACAACCCCTTTTTCCATTTGTTAGTTGGTGTTGCCCGGCCTGAGGGCATGCACAGTGCAAAGTGCACATGCTTTGTGTTAAGAACCAAGGCTGGAAAAAGTTGCAAAATGCAACACAGGGCAAGTACTGCCAGAAACACCTAGGTTTCATTATGCACTTGATTTTGAATTAATTCTTTTGGTCATTGCACCTTCAGAAACCTTTTACTATTGTCAAATTTTTCAAGATCCCATGTGGGGTCACAACCCACAGTTTATAAATGCTAGTTTAAATCTTCATGAAGGGACAGCATGGTACAGTGGAAAGAGAGGTAGATTTGAATGCAAAAAACCTGGATTTGAATCTAGGCGACTCATTACATACTATCCAGGCTAGTCATTATATACAACCTTTGGAGCCTTAGGCAAGTCAATTAATCTCTATGGTTTTAGATATGTCCTCTATAGAATGTGAGTTTTGGATTAAGTGACCTCTGTGGTCCTTTCTACTTCTAAACCTATGATATTGAACCTAATATATACAATATATTGTGTTAGGCACTGGGGACAGCGAAGCAGTAGAAGATATGATCCCTGTTTTGAAGGGAAGTTGGGTAGCTAGGACATAACTCTAAATAGATACCAGTAGGAGGTAATATAAGGGCCAAACGAATGACACAGGCAGTTAAATATCACATAAATTCTGAGGACAAAAGGCTCAAATTAGGGTTCTCTAGAAGACTTGTTTCCCTCATTCAAAACTTTGTTCCCCTCCATCACCCCTGTCAGTATTTTTGGTCACCTGTATCTAGGGTGGACAACTGCATCTATTATTGGTACAACAGGAAGGGGGACTACGCTCATGATTTCAGGAAACACCTATGACTGATCCCCATTCATTCAATTCATTTATTCAATAAATATTTATTAAACACTTGCTCTACTCAAGGTTTGGATCCAGGCCCACAAACGAACAAGGAGAAGAAAAGAGAAAACAATACAAATATGTGATCCATTTCTATGATCATGTTACCCTTTTTCTTCTAAACTTGTCCTTCACAAAAAATACTGGAAATGGAGTCAGAAGTGTGTTCAAATCCTAGATCAACAGGCATGGATTTAGAGTTAGAAAGGCCCACAGAGGCCATAGGGCAGAACACCCTCATTTGACTTACTGTTGAGGAACTGAAGCCAAGAGAGGTTAAATAATCTGCCCATGTTCATGCAGCTAGTGTCTGAGGTGAGATAGGTACCCAGGTCTTCCTGGCTCCAAGTTCAAAATTGGATCCATCATACTATGTTGCCACTTCCCGTGATATGCCACTTGATGTATGACTTTGGACAAGTTACTTAATTTCCCCATCTATATATTAGAGATAATCTTACCTGCCCTCCCTGATCTCAGTGAATTGTGACTGGATGATACAAAGTTGGGATGGATAGCCCAAAACCTTAGATGACAAGAACTCGATAGGCTAGAATGTTGGACAAATCTAATATGATAAAATTGATTAGGGATAAATATGAAGTTTTATATTTGGGTTAAAAAAGTCTACAAATACAAATCAGGAAGGTATGGCTAATTAGCAAACATAGAATTTAATAGTTGAAATGGACCTTGGGAGGTCATCTAGTCTAACCCCTACCTAAAAGAATGTCCCTTAGTTCATCTGGAAAAATATTTGGGGGTTCTGATGAATTTCAAAGTTAACAAGAGTTAACAGTGGCACTAAGACAATAAAAGCTAATGTAACCTTTGACTACCATAAATGAGATATAGTGTCTAGGACCAGAAGAGTTGACAGTTCTCATATGATGTTATAGTCAGAACACACCTGGAATGCTGCCGTTATTTTCAGGCACTCCATTTTAAAAATGCTAGGGATAAGCTAGAGAATATTCTCCAGAAACTTACTAGAAGGCTGAAGGACCCTAAGATCATGACACATAAGTACTGAGTGAACAAACTGAAGATTGTTGCCTGAAAAAGAGAAAAAATACAGAGCGGCAAGATGGCATAGTGGACAGAGTGCTAGACTTGGAGTCAGAAAGACCTAAGTTCAAATTCAGTCTCAGACACTTGGTAATTCGGCAACCTTGGGTAAGTCAATTTGACCTTTACCTGCCTCAGTGTAAGGTGGAGTTAATAGCACCCACTTGCCAGGGTGGGTGAGGAAGAAATGAGATGGCATATATACATATTCACATAGGCATATGAAGTGTTTTGCAAACCTTAAATGCTATGCAATCTTAGCTATTTACTATTACAGCTATCTTCAAGTATTTCACATGAAATCTGTCTCCAGAGGGAAGAACTAGGGGCCATGTATGGAAAGTACAAAGAGGCAAATGTAGGCTTGAAACATCCTGATAATTAGATAACAGAGAATTAGAGCTGTCCAGAAAGTAAACGGCTGCCCCACACCTGTACTAGGCTCACTCTCCACTGGAAATTTTCAACCCCAGATTGGAAGACCATTTATTGGATATATGACTGAGGGGATTCTTGGTCAGGGATAGAATAAACATGATGGACTTTGAGGCCTCTGCCAAATCTAATATTCTTTGAGTCTGTAATCAAATGAAAAAGTAGATGTAAAAGAATTATTATTAATTGCAAAGCATAATATAAAGGTGAGGAATGATTGATCAGTTTTAACGCTGTCACTGTCCCTTCCTTTCGCTGAGTCAATGAGTTCCCCTTGGTTTCCACTCCGTTGTTGCCTTTTCCTTTGCCCTACATCATCTGGACAGAGAGACAAGAATGACCAAATCCAATTATTGGGTAAGAACTCTTCTTATGCCTTCTTAGCCTCTTTCTACAAATTTAGATATGTGTAGGGATCCCAGCAGAGGAAGTTATCCAAGTGTTAGGAAAATGTGGCTAAGTACATCTGCATTTTCTTCTTGTCTGACTGCTAATCAAATACCAATCCTGTCTTAATTCTACCATCTGTCTTTTATTCCATGCTACTGAATAGAACTGCGGGAAGTCATGAACCATGGGTCCAAAACAAATTTAGGTTATCTAATATCAAATGGGACTTCACTGTGGCAACAATCCTACCCTTCCCTAATCAATCAGCTATCTTGGTGGTAATCACACTCAAATAGAAATGAATCCCTACATGCCGCCTATTTACTTATAAAATCACAAACTAGAATTACCTCTGTTGTACTGTCTTTTTAATAATTTTGTTAAAAATTTCCCAATTATATTTAATCTGGTTCTGGCAGCACTTGTGAGTTTGACATCTCTGCTCCATCACACGCACCACAACACATATTCCAAAACTTCTCATTTCTCCTCAAGCCATGACATACCCGACTCCAAGCTGAGGACTTTGCCTAATACTTGAGTTTTAAAAACTGAGGCCATTTTACCAAGAGTTCCCTCTTCTCCTCATCTCATCTCTATGACATCATCAATAACTCCTCCTACATTTCTACCTCTGATGAAGCAGTGGTCCTCCTCCTTCCCAAGGTCAACCATTCTACAAGCACCTTCTTCCTATTCTTTTATGTTTTCTCTAGCATATTGCTCCCCTTAGTATCTTCATTCTATTATTTCCCCATCTACATGTTTCTTCCATTTTACCGACAACCATATTCATGCTTCCCCAATCTTTAAAAAGCTCTCACTTTGTCATACCATCATATCAGATATTATCTTCTCTCCTCTCCTTCTCAGTGAAAGTGAGGGGGGGAAAGTATACATTCTATGCCTCTACATCCTCCCTTCTAAACCCTCTGCTGTAATCTGGCATCTGGCCTTTCAATTAAAAGTTTTCTGTCTAAAGTTACCAATGATCAAATTTAAATTACCCAATCTAATGGCCTTTTCTTATCCTTCTTGACCTCTCTGCATCATCTAACACAGTTGGTCATCTTCTTCTCCTAAACATTCTCTTCCCCCTGAGTTGATCTCTTACTTGATTCTCCTCCTATCTGACCACTTCTTCTCAGTCTCCTTTGCTGGGTTTTAATAGATGTATATGTATATGTGTCTGTATATATACACATACACATATAATTATACATCATATATTTTCATATGTGTATTAATATATAGGTATACATACATATGTGTATATATATATACATATATATATATACACATATATACAGATACATACACATATGTATATAATTTCATATCCACAAATTAGGTAGCTCCAAAATTAGGTAGCTCTGTTAGTCTATGACATAGGTGCATATTTTGCAACTTTGTTTTCAGTTGCCCACACACCTTTGAATTTTGTGTGGAATGGAAGATGTGATTAGCAGTTCTCCTGTTAGGCTATCCTACAGTTTGGATAGAACTACACTGAATTACGTACCCTTGACAAAGTCACTCAACCACTTTAGAGCAGACATCATGTCTAATTTTGAAACACTATCCACCTGCTCATCCGAAAGAGTGCATACCTTCCCCATGAAATCATAAGCTTATTTACAAAGTAAATAAGCTATCATCCTTGCCTTCAAGGCTCAAGGAATTTGGGAGGGATGATAAGAAATGCATCTATTTTTGATATCCAAGGGGACTTTTAGATCATTGCTGCCTCTCTTTTCCCCCTTTCCTCTCTGTCTTCCTAATCAAATTCTCTATTTTTTTTCCCTTTGTCTTTGGTCTCTAGATATTACTTCCCTCCAATCTGTCATCTTGTGTTATTTCAAGAAAAAAAATTGTTAACACATGCTCACAATCATCAAGGAGACAATTTATGGGGTAAGTAAAGAAAATTATTTTTCAACTGTATAAAAGCCAATAATAAAAACCTCTTGCACAAAGCTTCCAATTTCCATTTTGTGCCAAGCATTTGTTTTTAACTTACAGATTTACAATGACTATATTCAGAGTACGCAGAGACGGAAAAGACTTCTGGAGTCATTTATTCTAAGTATCAAAAGAAAGAGTACAGAAAAATTTCCGGCAGGATTTGGGCCAAAGTCCTAAAGCTTAAGTCTCTGGAGGCTTAGTGTCTACCTCTAACGTGTGCAACGTAGTTATTGAAAGAAAGCACATTTCTTCAAGCTCATGTGCCATGCTACACATTTGCATCATGGAGTTAATCTCACAGAACTGCATACACTGTGTGACATGCCTGTTATTCTTTACCATCTGGTGCCTGTAGCTGACATTCAGTTTGAAAAACACATGCAGGAAAAAAAAATCTACCCTCTTTCACTCTGAGCTGAAATAGGTAATAGAACAATGAGCTTGGCAATTCGGATTTTTGGAAAGATGGGGAAGCAGAATTAGAAATGAAAAATACAGAATATTTTAAAATCATCAAACATTATAAAAGACAAACCTTCTCTTTTGTTTTCTTGTTTTCAGCTTTAAGATCTTCATATTCACCAATTGCTATAAGAGAACAGGAAAAGCAACATTAAAACACTCAGAAATGAAAAATAATCAAGTTTATTAAATTTCAATTTCATTCATCTGAACCCAGAAGGTCAGAACCTTTAATTAGCTGTATTTCCCCCAGTCCATTTTTAGGAGGAAGAGGCAATTATCAAGGAGAAAAAGTCACAGTATAAATATGTCAAAAACAACAACAAAGCAACTTCCAGGTGACTAAATTATATTAGGATAAATTTAGCCCAGTCCCTTGTACCTCCAGTCCTGTGCATTGAGAAATCAGCTCCAAATCATGACTCTTGACAACATCCTCAATTATCAAATCAACATTATATGCTATTTATTAAACTCTATCAAGTCAGAAAAGTGACTCATAGGTTTTTACAAAGACTTCCTATATAATGAAATAAAAAAAAAAAGACTGCCTACTTTCAACTGAATTTTAACACCTCAAACACTCAAATTAGTCAGTATTTGATTATATATTAAAATTCAGCTGGCAACCCACAGTGTATTAATCGCTTTCAAATGAACAATACAAAAATATCATTCTAATAAGGGTGACTCATACCCAAGATTTTGGCTTCTTTAACACTCTCATAATTATTTTTATTTCAGAACATACACTAATAGATAAATGTACCTAGAAAGTCAAAGAAATCAAAGTTTAACAAACTCACAAAGACAAATTCCATGGTCAGTGCCTAAAGTAAAGCATGCAAAACTGAAGACTTTGAAGGAGAGAAAGAAACATTAGAGAGCCAAAAGGAAGATAATGGACAGGACCAATTGTTATAGAAGAATGGGAAAATTATCTCTCTTCTCCAACTTCATCTTCATCCTCTGTAAAATGAGAAGATTTTAATACAATATCTCTAACGCTCCTTTCATATCTTGGTATTCTATTTAAGCATATCCAAGGTAGGGCTTAAGGAAACCATTTAACCTAATGATTATCTGCTTCCCATTCCACTCTACTACATGCAGCAAATCCCAGAATTCCAATACTTGTTTAATACTAGTGACTTTCTTCATCTACTGAAAAATCCCACTGCAATTCAGAATTTAAAATATGTTTTAAAGAGGATCTGCATGCAAAAAAAAATTATGATATGTCTAGAGGGGAAAATAAATAAATGAATGAATGAATAAATAAATAAACAAACAATATTAAAAATAATAACAGCAGCAACAAAAATCCAGGGCTTCCCAATACCGTTGATTACCTGAACCTTTGTTTGCCATTAGTGCTAGAGGTGTCTGCTTCCAACTATCAGAGGTAAGGGAAATCTGAGAACAACTCACAGGAGGATGGATGAAGAGCCTGAAGGGACTTGGGAGGTCATCTTATCCACTCTCACCCCAAGCTCCTCCCTTTTAAAGATAAAGAAACTGAAACCCAGAAGGTTAAGGTGGTAGTAAGGGACAGAGTTGAGATTCGAATTCAGATCCTCTGATTCTACAGCGCAACCCAGCTAATTTATTGGAGAGAAATAATCTTGGTTTCCTACAGCAGCAATCTAAAGGGATAAGAACGCCTCTTGTGACATGATTACACAAATAATTAAAATTAAAAGTGATGTAAAACGAACTCCCATCCAGCAGAAACCCTGAAACCATGATAGCATCTAAAGTAAACATAAAAATCCCATCTTTCTGTCCTTATTTTCCCCAACTGTAAAGAAAAAAAGGACATTTTCCCCCAAATTTACCTTATGAAGGAGTTGATTTTAAAAAGTGACTTTTAAACTGATAAGGTGCCCTCATCCTTACTAATAATTGATACATTATATTAGGTTTAATATGGCAAAATGTGAAGGGTCCTAAACTTAGAATGCAGATTGGAATAGAACTTGGGTTCAAGTCCTGGGTCCACTACTTACTGGCCATGTGACAAATCATATCACTTCTCTGAGCCTTACTTTCTTCTTCTGTTAAATGAGAGCACCTACATTAATCCACTACCTACTTTAAATGGTTGCTTTGAAGAAAACTCTTTATACTTTATCAAGAAATCGGGCAATTCCAATGCCAGTATTGCACAGTGTCCATTTAAAAATAAAAGAAAATAAAGAAACTTTAGCATGGTTACTTTAGTATTCCAAAGTGGCTGGAGATTAAGTTGAAAAGTTAAAATTTAACACATCATTCCAAGTGACCCAGTCTGTGGTTATAGATGCCATAATAAAGTTAGCTAACAAAGCCATGATTTCATATCGGAACTAAGGAGTTATTTTTCTTTTCTTTTTTCCTATTTAATACATCTGATAGATCTTGAAGGCTTTCTTTATTACATTAATCCTATTCTTCCTATTATATGGCTGATAGCATCCAGAAGGAACACTGTTGATTCCCTCAATTACTAGGTCTTTATGGAAAGCATTAATTAAAGACCCTTCACCTATGGTGTCTTAATGGAAATCAGATGAAAACATGTTTCCTTGAAAATGACTACATGCAACTTTTTTTTTTTAAAGACTGGGCAGGAAGGAAAAATAGGGGAAATGAGAACTAAAGGGTAAAGGAAAGAAAGTCATGGGGAAGGGAGAGAAGTGGGCAGGGAATATTCATTTAAAAAAATTCCTATTCATGTTTTGAATTATTCTTCAAGCTATAACAAGTTTAAGACAATGAACACCAATCTATATCACAAATTTGATTCCTTCTCCTCCCTCTCTCCCATGCTCTCTCTCCTCCCTTTTTCTCTGTTTCATCTCTCTTCTCTATCTCCTCCCCTCTCTTCTCTCATCTCTCTCTCATCTAAAAACACATCAGGTGTTTTTAAAGTAGTACTTCTACTTTTCCTGTGCAAGATCCAAACATATTGGTTTATTTTATTAGTTCATTTTATCCTTATAACAATCAGGTAAGGGAGGCAGGGCCTGACTGAAAGCCCTCTTTCTACTAGACCACACTGTCTCATTGATTGACTCAACTCTATCACACAAGACTTGGTCAAAGAATATTAAAA
>CM053769.1:536461382-536487163 GCA_028658325.1 Potorous gilbertii | reverse complement strand
AGTACTTCTACTTTTCCTGTGCAAGATCCAAACATATTGGTTTATTTTATTAGTTCATTTTATCCTTATAACAATCAGGTAAGGGAGGCAGGGCCTGACTGAAAGCCCTCTTTCTACTAGACCACACTGTCTCATTGATTGACTCAACTCTATCACACAAGACTTGGTCAAAGAATATTAAAAGATTATCCATGTCCCCATCCACTATGTTTTATGATCAGAAAGATCTAAGAAAAATAAAATCTTTAATGACTATCAAATATAACCTGAAATTCACTGCCTGATGAAATGTTTTAAAGTGAATGTTCGTATAATCAGCACATATATCTGAGGATGACAGAAAACAGAAACACCTAACAATGGAACAAGAAGGAAATGAGTTTTCCCCTTCTCCTAATGGTAAATAAGGACCTTAGTCATAAAAGACTCTGTTCAATTAGGACACTAGTCCTTTCTACACAGATACCAATGGGTTCTGCACTTAAAGCCAGAACTAAAGAAAGAAGAGCTATTTATACCTACCTTGTTAATTAAAGCATTAGGGAAGCAGGGAGAAAGCACTGTTAAAATAACTGTTCAAATAACAAAGGTGACATACTGAAATCACATCTGGAAAGAAATTAATGGCAACTGTGAAATTCAGTGCTTCTCTGGGAAGTAACATAATACTTGTTCTAATAATAATGAAGTACCATCACTAAAATATAGGCAAGGCTCTCCAGTTTAACTAAATAAAATAGCCAAAAATTCAGTAAACCAAAAATTCCCAAAATGATCCTAAAATTTAACTGTCAACATTATTTTTCTCCATATAGAAACTGTCATTATCCTGTTTAGTCATTATCTAGAGCAAAGAAGAGTCTTGCACATGGGGAAAGTGAGGCCCTGGGAAATTAAACGAGAGAGCCTAAATCATAAGGCCGTAAGCAGCAAAGCCAAGATTTGAAATAAAAGTTAAGAATTTTCTAAGGCCTATGTCAGTATGCTTTCTCTCATAAGTAGCACAAAAGTAAAGGCTCCGTAGCCCCAATGTACTTGTAAAATGAAGGCAGATTGATGAAAGTTTCAAAGGATGAAAGTCACAATATAATCAGACTTGATGACCAAATCAGATTTAAAATTTCATTGTTCCAGACTGTACATTAATTTTGACACTCCTCTGCCATAATACATAATCAAAGTGCTATATGCATGTTAGCTTACTGCTTTACTTCTACTAGTTGGAATATTAAAAACGACAACATTAAGAGAGCTTTAAGATTTGCAAAGCACTTTACATACATTATCTCATTCGGTTTTCACCTGAAAGTAAGGGGCCAACATTATCCCTGATATACATTATACATGTTGTTGCTGTTATGTTTTGTCCTTTATTCTGGAAGAGGACCATGACATCAAGATGATGACATGATCTGCAGTTGAGTTTGATTTGAGTGAGGGAGGGCTGTGCAAGGTCACTTTCCTCTCCTGAGCCATCTGGATCCGGTGGCCTGATATTCATCAGAACGACTGGAGATGACCCAGAATGCAGTGGGAGACCCTGGCCCTTTCCAGCTAAGGTCTTATCTAATTCTCACTTTGAGTGAGACACACGAATTCAATGAAGAGACTTCTTTAAGTTACTCAAGGGATGGCCCCTTTAATAAAGAAAAAAAAAAACAAACAAAGTGAGAGGGGAAGATCTTCAGGGTTCCTGGGTAAAAGAGAAAGTTAACTGTTTAGTAATTACCTTCACTCTGTGCTACCAGACCCATAAATGAACTTTAAAGGGTTAAAATATAAAACCATAACATTCCGAAGCTGAAGGGAACCTTAAAGATTGACGTGTACAAGCTCTTTATTTTAGAAATGGGGAAACAAGGTCTTAAAATGATTCATGACTTTTTCAAATTGCAAGTCGGAAGGACAGATGGGATTGGAAACATGTACATTCTATCTCTCTCTGTGTCTCTGTCTCTCTCTTTCTCTCTGTCTCTTTGTCTATCTCTCTCTCTCTCTCTCTCTCTGTCTCTCTCTCTTTCTCTCTCCCCCACCCTCTCTCTCTCAGTTATCTATGTCTGTGAATTACCTCCTGAACAGGTTTCACAAACAAAATGTTGCTCATGAGCTACTCAGTTTAGGGTCCCTTGTACAATGTCCCTGACTGAGTTCCTAGTATAAGAATAAATTCATAACCCCGGGAATAGGTACCAGTTCTTTTAATATGCAGTTAAATCTGAAGATAAGCCCTGTGTTTTTCTTTTCACTTTTGCCTTTGGAATTCACTGCCATTTATTCATATATATTTAACAAAAATTTATTAAATGCCTCTTTTGCGCCATGTGTTGTGCTAGGCTGTGGAGTGGGAGGATATGATTTTTTGAAGAAGACAAGAAATATGTCTTCCTAATTGTAATTTTCTCATTCAAGGTAGTAGAATAGTGAGATAAGGGAAAAATTTGATATAAGAGATCCACAGCATTTAGCTAGCATAGTGCTTTTCTAATAGTATTAGAATGACAACCTAGACTATTAGACTTGAAAGTGATCTTAGAATTTAAAGGATCATAGATAAGACTTGAGAGCTGGAAGGGGCCTTAGAGATCTTTAGTCAAATCACCTCATTTTATTTGAGGAGACATTCTTAAAGAAGCCAAGTCAATTGATCAAGGTCATCTCAAGTTAGTGGTAAAGCTTGGCCTGGAAAACCATTGCTTAGTTTGTAGTCACTGGGAGTTTCCTCTTCCCTGGTGCACATGAAATACTTGATTGCTGTATAAACAAGTATTCTTTGTACTTGGCTAAAGCTGAAATAATGGGATTTTACAGATGAGGAAACTAAGGTAGACAGAGGTTAAGTGGTTTTCAGAACTGTGACTCAGGCAGAATTCAAACTCAGTTCT
Source organism: Potorous gilbertii (assembly GCA_028658325.1). Lineage (NCBI taxonomy): Eukaryota > Metazoa > Chordata > Mammalia > Diprotodontia > Potoroidae > Potorous > Potorous gilbertii. The sequence continues at coordinate 536,484,281 of CM053769.1, read as the reverse complement.
TCCTGACCTTAAGTCTAACATTCTATTCACCATACTATTTGGCTGGCTCTAACAATGGGTTTTGATTCATTTGGCCACATCATAAGACATAACTTAAACTCTACTTAAACCATTTGGGATTTGTATTTACTTACACTTAAAGATCCATTTAGAGGTGAATTACAGTTAAGCAAAGGAAGTTTCAGGCTCAGTGTTACAGGCACTAGTAGATTATCTAAATATCTGCACAATAATCAAGTTCAGCATCAATCCAGTTTACATACAGAAACCACATGATAATATAACTGATAATAAGAGATGCTATAACTTCTCTCTGAAATGAGATAAACAGATGATTATGGCTTGTATCTGAAATGTGACGTAAACATACTTTTGGATTTTATTAGGATGTTCATTTGGATTAATTTTGTCCAAGACTGGATAGCAAAACAATATAAAATTTTCAACCGTGACAATATTTTTCATCTAATATGTAGGAGAACATCCATGATGAGACTGCTGCTGGGGCCAGGATATGGCTAATGAAATAGAATTTAAAATGTTTTTGCATTCCATGACTTCAGATGGATTTAATTTTGAAGAAAAAATAAGGCTTTCATAACTGGTATGATCAACACAAGACTAAATTCAATGATCTGACTATATCAAATTTATAATATTAAAACAGCTGTCATACCTGGAAAAAACTTAGACCAACCAGGTGATCAGTAAGTAAAGTGAGGTATTTATTCAGGATTGAGAAACTGCAATTCAGGACAATATGCTGCCTTTTCAGACAGGAATGTCTGGGGAGGCAGGGTTGACACAGAAAACTGTCATATTTTAAAATAGAAACATACACTTCAGAAAATAAGAGATGTGAACAAGGTATAATCGAAAGATGCTATTTCTCTACGTTATTAAAGATGTCTATCACCTTAATAAAATGAAGCCCACAGAAAAGACAAGAGAATTATCTCAGTATCTTCTTGAACATAATCAATCACACTGGCTTCCTAATTTTGAAGAGGTACATAATATAACCTTCCAGAAAGATATGATATAGGTAATTATGCCACTTGATAGAAAAGATAGTGGAATGTTTTCAAGTAATTCAATAGTTGAAGTAGGTGTGATTTAGAAGACATGGAGCCCAGGGAATAGAAAATATAAATTAGAGATTTTTCATATTATGACAGGTGTAGTTATATTTCACTACTTTCTTCAAAAGTAACTTCATTTACGACATAACACTGTGGATCTGATTTTAAGTAAGATTGTCAGCTGTGTAGATGACTCATTTTTGCCTTGGGCACCATCCATAGGGGTTAAAACTAGAGACTTATGGCAATAATTTGTTATTGTTTTTCACTTTTTAAAATATGTCACTATGTATGAGCTGGTGAAGTTTCAGGGTAAAATTTGCCATGTGGCTGGGTCAGATAGAGTATGATCCTCACTTTGGGGTCTAACTAACTTTCAAAGGACACACTGTTTATTTGATAGAGAAATGTTCTTCTTTACATCAGAGGCAAGGAACAAAATATTGTTAGCCCAAAATATCATTCAGAATGTTTATTAAGGAGTGATGATGATTATTGGCTATTTTCAAATCTCAGCATTACCCTGTCACCTTGAGCAAATCTAGAATATGTAAGAAGAAAATTTGGAACTATTCCCTAAAAGTCACCACCAAATTGTGCATACCCATTGACCCAACAGTACCACCATTAGGCCCCCAAAATGCTCAAAGAAGGAAGAAAAGACTAATGTACAAAAATAATTATAGCAGATCTTTTATAGTGGAATGTAAGAAAGTACCCACTTTCTTACTGAAGAACTGAAATGTAAGAAAGTACCCACTAACTATGGAATGGCCTAATCAATCACAGTATATGAATGTAATGGAATACTAAGATGACCTAAGAAATGACAAAGGAACAGTTTCAGAGAAACCTGGGAAGATATATATGAACTAAGGAAGAGTGAAGTGAGTAGAACCAGGAGAATGATTTCTACGGTAACAAGAATAGTAAAAAGACAGACAACTTTGAAAGACTTAAGATCATGTTTCAATGCAATAGCTATGACTCCAGAGGACTAAGGATGATGAATGCTACCCATCTCCAGGGAGAAAGGTGATGAACTGAGGGTCCAGAAGAAAACATATCTTTTGGGGCATGGAAAAAATTTGCTTTGTTTGAGTATGCATATATGTTACAAAATTCTTGTTTTTCATTTTTTTCAGTGGGAACAGGGGAAGTAGATAGGTGAGAGAGAAAACAGATTTGTGTTCATTAAAAAAAGTATATAATTGAAAAACTAAAATGTGGAATCTTAGAACTTGAAGAGACTTTGGAGATAATTTAGTTCAACCTTCTCACCCAATATACATAGGTTTGGTTAATTAGTGGAATGATGTCAATCTATATAGAGACCTCTAGTACAGCACCATAGTGTCCTTGGTCTTATGCTTATCAACATTTTTAGCCATAGGCTAGATGAAGACTTCTGAAATTTATTTATGACAGAAAGTAGGAAAGAATAGCTAATAAAAAAGAACTAAGATTCAGCTACAAGAAGTTAGAATAATCAGCCTCTAGCAAGATTAAATCTAATAAAGGCAAATGTAAATTCCAGCACTTAGGTTCAAAAAATCAACCATATAAGTATCAGATATTACAAAAGTGAATAAAAAGCAATTTATATGGAAGAAACATAGGCATTTTAGTAGACTGCCAGCTCAACATGAGAAAACAGGGAAATATGGTATCCTCAAAAAAACCTAATTCAATTAGACCACATAAACAGTAAAACAGAATCCAGAAGAGATGTGACAGTTCCATTGTACTCTATCATGGTAAGGCCACATTTGAAATATTATGCCCATTTCTGGATACTACACTTTGGTAAGGGCATTCACAACCTAGTGCTGGTCCAGAAGAAGACAACTAGAATGTTGATGAGCCTTGAGATATCATCAAAAGACCACTGAGGAAACTAAAGATGTTTAGCCTAGAAAAGACACATGGTCATGGTCAATATCTTTGCAAATATGAAGGAACTGTCACATAGGAAAGACTCAACCTGTTCTTCATGTGTCTAGAGAAAACCAGGACCAATGGGTAACAAGTTATAAGAAGGCAGATTTGGGCTCAGTAGGAGGCCTGATTTCTAATAGTATGAACTTTCAAAAAATAGAATGAATAACTCTGGGAGTAGTGGGTTCCCTGGCACTAGAAGTCTTTAAGCTGAAGCAATATGACCACTTATTAAGGATGCTATCACAGGGATTCATGTTTCAGGTTAGGGCAAGTGGGTGGCACAGGGTATAGAATGCCAGGCTTGGAGTCAGAAAAACTCATCTTCCTAAGTTCAAATCTGGCCTCTGACAGTTATTAGCTGTATGACTCTGGGCAAGTCACTTAAGCCTGTCTGCCTCAATTTCCTCATCTGTAAAATGTGCTGGAGAAGGAAATGGCAAGCCACTTCAATATAATTGCCAAGAAAACCCCAAATGGGGTCACGAAGAGTCAGACACAACTGGAAACAACTGAAAACCAACAACAAAAAATATTTCAGGTGGGAGTTGGATATAATGAAATCTGAGATTCCTTCCAATTCTTAAGTGACTTGTTCAAAGTGACACAGCAAGCAAAGATAAAATGTTTATCACATTTATGAATACAAAGTAGAGATAGATAGAAAATGTATGAGAGAAACAGGAGCAAAAAAACCATCTACTAATTTGGAACAACAGAAAGGAGCAGAAGAAGGACACAAACTAGACTCTCAACACTGCTTTTTCCATTACACCTTTGAATGTTCATCAAGTTACCTCTTCTACCCCCACCTTTTCTATCTCAAAACCATAGCCTCTCAAACAATAAGGTTAAATGGCATTGAAAAATTAATGAAATCAAGTCACCTATCATCACTCAGCTCTGAACCAAGCACACCCCTGCTATTTATACTCCTGGAGTTGGATTAAAAAATCATGCTCCGTATTAAAAGGTCTCAACGGCTGAATGACTAAGGGTATGAACAATTCAAAAGTAGATATACATTTCAAGAGAGTCAGGTTTCAAAAAGAATCCTTGACACTCCATGACCTCTAGGGATGACCTTGACATGATATTTGCAAGTGCCAATTGCTGACTTTTTATCTTTCTACTATATGAGCATTCAAAATAGGTGATGGCTCATCCCACAAATTTATAACTCTTTAATCTGAAAACAAGAGGCATTGTGGTATAATGGATAATAAAGAGCTGTAGTCAAAGTCAGGAGGATGTGAGTTCAAATCCTATATGTCAAAAACTATTTGATCCTTGGCAAGTTACCAAACATTTCAGTACCCTGGGCAGCATTCTAAGACTGCAAATTATAGAACATTTACTGCTGCATTGGTAGAGGAATGGTTCCTCAGAAGGATAGTTCCTCTGGATACCAATGAAATCATATGCCTAGACAAAATCAAAATCAAGAAAGGAAGGCAGGAAGGCAGGAAGGAAGGAAAGAAGGGAGGGAGGGAGGGAGGGAAGTCTGAAGGCAGATTTGGTGAACTGGGAGGAAAGAGATGGCTACATGAATTCATGAAGCTGTGATGACCCACTGAAAGGACAGTTCCACAGTCAATATATGCTGTATATTTAAAGTCCCCTCCCTCAGTTAATAAATCATCAATTCTAGGGTCGTAGGTTATAAGAAGGCTGTAAAGGAGGCCCCAAGAAGCTTCATGAAGAAAAGAACTGTTGACTAAACCATTAGCCTGATATATTGGCTACACCTATACATTGAACTTTAAAGGGGTAGAACATAAAACTATAACATTCTGAAGCTGAAGGGAACCTTAAAGATCGTCTTGTACAAGCTCTTTATTTTAGAAATGGGGAAACAAGGCCTTAAGATGATTCATGACTTTTTTCAAATTGCAAGTCAGAAGAACAGATGGGATTAGAAACAAGACATTCTTTCCCAACTCCACTGTGCTCTTGCTGTCTTCATGAAGTTGCATGATGAGATATTAGATAGAGGCAGCTAGCTAGGTGTTACAGGGGATAGACTACATAAGGCAGGACTTGGAGTTAGGAAGCCCTGAGTACAAATTCTACCTCAGAGATTCCCTAGTTGTGTGACCCTGGACGAATCCCTTAACATCTCTCAGCCTCAGTTTCCCCATCTATAAAATGGGGTTAATAATGGCACCTCATAAGGTGAGGAGGATAAAATGAGATTAAGTGTGTGTATGTGTATGAAGCATTTTGCAAACCTTATAGCACTATATAATGCAATTATTAGAGATATTTTGTAAATATATGTTCATTTTGTGAATCTTTCTAAAGTTAAAGACCTCTCCCTCCCTCCCTCCCTCCCTCCCTCTCTCTCTCTCTCTCTCTCTCTCTCTCTCTCTCTCTCTCTCTCTCTCCAAGTTATCTATGTTCGTGAATTACCTCCTGGAACAGGTTTCGTAAACAAAATATTGCTCATGAGCTACTCAGTTAGGGTCCCTTGTCACAAAGTCACTCTAGCACAACATCCCTGGCTGAGTTCCTAGTCCAAGAATAAAATAGACTCATTGTTTCAGCTTTAGCCAAGTACAAAGAATACTTGTTTATATAGCAATCAAATATTTCTTGTGTACTAGGAAAGAGGAAAGACCAATGACTACAAACTAAGAAATAGTTTTCCAGGCCAAGCTTTACCACTAACTTGAGATGACCTTGATCAAGTGACTTGGCTTCTTTAAGAATATCTCCTCAAATAAAATGAGGTGATTTGACTAAAGATCTCTAGGCCCCTTCCAGCTCTTAGTCTTATCTATGATCCTTTAAATTCTAAGATCACTTTCAAGTCTAGTAGTCTAGGCTGTTGTCATTCTATGTGCAAAGCACTATGTCAGCTAAGTACTGTGGATCACCTACAGCAAATTTTGTGCTTACCTTACTGTTCTACTACCTTGAATGAGCAAATCACAATTAGGAAGACATACTTCTTGCCTTCCTCACAAAATCATATCCTCCTACTCCATAGTCTACCACAACACATGGCACAAAAGAGGCATTCAATAAATGTTTGTTAAATATGTGAATAAATGACAATGAATTCCAAAGGCAAAAGTTAAAAAAAACCAACAACAACACGCTTATCTTCAGATTTAACTGCCTATTAAAGGAACTGGTACCTGTTCCTGAGGTTATGAATGGCCAGGCTAGAAAAGAGAACAACAGTCTTTTAAATTGGTTTTTCAGATAAAAAAAATTGGCCAAAAAGATGACTATTGGAGGAAGTGAAAGGGGAGGGGTAAAATAAAGTGTAGGGACTTGAGTCAGGAAGCCCTGGGTTCAAATCCTTCCTCTAACATATGTTGGAAATTGCCTCAACCTCTTTGAACCTAAGATAACTCCCAAAATTTAGTTACACAGAAAAAAATCATTGATACTTCCTATATGAATGTAGGCATAACAATTAGTTGCTCTATGATTCTACCCCTCAAGTATGTGTGTTGTCTATCTTCCACTATCCAAATGTAAGCTCCTTGAGGACAGCAACTGTCCTGCTTATCCTATTTTTTACCACTAGTGCTTACTACAGAACCTGGCAAACAGTATGCACTTAAATTCTTTTCTATCCATCCATTTGTCTATCCATCCATCCATCCATCCATCATCACCAATCCACAAAATGAACTGAGATGGCCTATGAATCTTAGTGAAGTCATTAAACAAAAGAAACTCAGTTTCTGAGACCCTATCCCACACTTATTATTTAGTTATTGCATATATTTCTGTATAGAATCATCCACAGCTTCTTTAGTTGTAAGAACCTTAACAAGCTATTTAGTTTAATCCCTTGCCTTCAGGGAAGTAAACTACTAGAATTCCCATTTTACCAATGAGGCAACTGACACCTAGGAAGATTAAGTGCCTAGTCCAAGGATGCAGAAAGGGATGTGGAAAGGAGTGAGGGAATAGACCCTGCCTTCCAGTCAATAGTCATCTAGAAAAATGTACATTTCTATAAATTCTCACTTCCTGAATTGGCATTACATTTTTTTCTTGGAAATCACTTACATAGGCCATCCTGGGGTGGGAAGAGAAGAGATATGGAGTATGAAGTTGATACTCATTGGCAAACAGGTTGAATTTTAAAGAACATTTGATTATCTTGAGATTTTTTTAAGCTTTAAGAGAGACTGGTCAAAACCCACAAAATAGTATGCAGAGATAAGTAAATCCACACACTTCCTCTAATGTCAGCAGCTGACCTCGCTAAAAGCTGAGATCCCCACATAGCTGGAGTGTTGACCTGTTGTCTAATAAGTTGCTAAAATGGGAAGTGATAAAACACGTTTGGGCCTGGAAAACATGACCTAGCTTTGAAATGAGGGAAGGGGGAGGGGGAGAGAAGGAAACCAGTCCGAGCCAGAATTGAAAAAAATGGAAAGGACCAAGAGAAATCTGGCAGGCCTGGGCGCCTCTGGTATTTGGAGGGTGGGGATCAGGGAGAGATTGGCAAGACAGGGGACATTCATCTATTCTAAGGGTACGCTCCCTGTCCATACCAATGCGGGGCACCGGGCAATCACGCGCAACGTGTCTTCGTGTCTTTGTCCCGCCCAATCCGTGGCAGCCTGGGCCCCTGGCCCCCCACCTCCGGACACCTCCCCCGATGCTCTGCATTTTTCTGGGCTAGGGCCACTGACCCCCCGCAGTCCCGGCCATGGGATAAGGCTCCCAGGGATCGAGGCTGAGCGTTGGGAGCGCCCCTCCCGGGCGAAAGGCCGGGAGCAAGGGGAGGGGGCAGTCTGCCCCCAGCCCAGCTTCCACCTGCCCAGGGCAGGGCGTCCGCAGCTCTCCCGCCCTACCTTCCCCCTCCCCCACCCTTGGGTGGGCAGCTGCAGCAGCAGCCACCGCCCCCTCCCCGCGGGTGGCCTTCTCACCTTGCTCCTTCAGGCTGGTGATGAGCTGCAGCTGCTTCTCCTCGTCCGAGCTGTTCATGTCGGCGGCAGGGAGCCGGGCGAGAAGGGGGAAAACGAGGGCAGGGGGCTGCCCGGGGGGGTGGGAAAAGAAAGATGCCGGTGCCTGGCCGCCCTACTACCCGGAAGTTGGGCTTCCTCCCGCTCCCGCTCCCGCTCCTGCTCCTCCTTCTCCTCCTCCTCCTGGCGCGGAGTGGGCGAGTGAGATCATCCCTACACACCTACTGCCGCCGCAGCCTCCGCCGCAGCCTCGCGGGCGGCCGCGGACAGGGCCGGGCCGGGCGGTAGCGGGAGCAACAGCTGCGGGGGCGCTCAGGGCGTAGCCGCCGGGCCGCTGTCCAGGTGCTGGCCGGCTTCCCTGCGGCACCCCCCGAGCCGCCCTCCGGCCAAGAGTTGGGGGGGCGGGGACGACGGGGGGCCGTGCGCTGCCCCCCAGCCTCGGGAGGCGCCGAGTGCGGAGGGAATGGGGGTAGATGGCACTTTGCTTTCTTCTCCCCACCCGCTCCCCCGACACAAAGACAAGAATCCCCACCCCATCCCCAGCCCCTTTCCAGTTTCTTAGAAAAGCGTGGTATTCGTGTTAACTGTCACCTCCTGGAAAACCCATATGTTGAGGAGTGGGGAGCGGAAGCAGGGCACCCAGAGGGAGAGGTTTTGTGCTCTGCTGACCAGCGATTTCCCAAAAGAAATTTCCATTGGGTGCTACCTGAAATATAATGGGAAATAAAGCAGGGACACAGATCCAGGGTGCTGGGCTGTGGTTTGCGCTAGAGAGAATACTTTGGGCTTCGGTAAGGGAAGACACACCCACCCACCTTCCAGACCGCTGCAGGAAAGTAAAAAGAAATCCTTGCAAAACGAGAGGGTGGGGCCAAACTGTTTTGGAGAATACCCTACACAACCGATCTAAATATACATAAATGAAGACTAGTGGTGTTAGAATCGTCACTTGGGTCCCATTGGGTCCTTTGTGACTATTATTTTCCTTTATGAAATAGGAACTGAACCTGTGATTTCCTTGGCATAGGGGGCTCCACAAGTAAGGAAACTCCCTCTTCCAAGGCAGGTGGGCATTCCCTGGAAATTGGTCTTAGACAGATGTGAAGAACTGTGATATCAAACACATGGAAATGGAGGCCTCTGATTCGCGCATAAGGATGCCTGCAGGCTTCATATTGGCTTAGTTTTACAATGTAATGTTACCTCTTTTTATTGTAGTTTTATTTATTTATTTATTTAAATATTTCTTTACTTCCTAATTTCCCTACTTAATCTGATTCTGTCCATACTGGGGAGTATTTAGACACATGCTTGACACTGACCCTGAGCACTCACTCAGGGTTACAGGGACAGGATATGTCAGAAATCCATACTTGGCTGTACTGGGCTCTGAGGCCAGCTGTCCACCCACTACGCCATGCTGCCTTTCTTTTTTTCCATTTTTGGCCCTGGTTAAAATATGCTGGTGGTCCAGGAAGGAGAGAAACAAACAAACATTTATTAAATCCTTACTCTGTGTTGGGCACTGTTGTAAACACATTATCTCTTGATTTTCATAACAATCCTGTGAGGAGGATGTAATAACTTAGTATCTACTGAATGTTTACTAATTGGTTGGAACACTACCCCAAGCCTACCAAAGAACCTTCACCATTATGAGCCAAAGCATATTTTTCCTCAGCAGCACTTGGAAAATACACTTGTCCAAAGCTGCATCTTTGTTTGGAGCGGGCAGAGGTAGAGTTATCAGGTAATATTCTTAGACCACCTGCTTACAAATAGCTCTGTTCTGGGCACCAAACAGGCAGATAAGACATACATTGTTCTGGTCAGAGGGGATACCTTAGACTTTAAATTAGTCCCAACTCAAATATTATTCCATGTAGTCTTTATTGATAACCCCTCCTCTAACCTTCTTTGGCCTTTACAACCTGTCCCCAGCCTCATGGCACTTACAAAATGGCACCTCAGGCATTATCTTGTCTGGTCCTGCCACTGGAGCAATAATTCCCTGCACATCATACGTCCAAGTTGTCACCTGACCTTTGCTTGAAGATATTCAGTGAAGATGACTCGCCACTCCTTGCTAAGGCAACCAGATACACATTTGAAAGGCTCTAAGTGTGAGGAAGGTTTTTGTGAAATCAAGAGTAAATTTGACTTTGTAGCTTTCCTAGTTCTTCAGTTCAAGACCTAAATCTAATCTCTCCTCTATAAGACAGCTCTTCCTTTAAGGTAGCTGCCAGACTAAGAAGCAAGGTAATAAATATGTATATAGCACCTATTAAAGGCCATCCTTTTAAAATATCTCATTTGATCCTCACCACACCCCTGGAAGGTAGATGCTGTTATCACCCGTATTTCACAGATAATGAAACTGAAGCAAACAGAAGTTAAATCATTTGCCCAACAACTATCTGTATCTGAGGTCAAACATGAACTTCAAGTTTCTTGACTCCAGTTCCAGCATTCTCTCTACTTCATTGCCTAGCTTCCTCCAAACAGACACTAGATGACCACTTGTAAGATGTTCAATAGAGAGGGGATTCTTTTTTTATATATGGGCTATGTGAGATGGCCACTGACATCCCTTCCAATTCTCAAATTCTGTGATTTTATGAATTCTGTCAGGAATAGAAGTTAAATTCACTGACTTGTAATTTACAGGTTCTACTCAAATTAGAACAACTGTTGCCCAATCCTATGGTGCCTATATCTCCTGTTCTCATCAATCACAATTGCCATTTCTTTTAATAGGTAGATGAACAAACTTCCCAGTCCATGTTTAATCCTATGGAGTACAAAAAGCTTCTCAAGGAGATATGGGGAGTATTTAATAAATTTCTATATTACCCTATTGAAATTAACCTAAGTTTTTCTTATGTGTATATTATATACATGGTAAACTCTAGAATTTATTTCATTTAATATTGATGGTTTTCTGAAAACCAAGAGTTGTGGAGGCCAAAAGAAATTGGGAAACCTCAACCTAGAATGGGTTCATCTGGGCCTAAATCTTGAAATTAACAAGGGCATCTAGGCATCCTCTTACTAACATCTCTGTACTTAACTTAGGTAACAATTTACTAGTAGGCATTTTTGCTTTGCCTTTTTTATTTTAAGGATAATTCTACTGGACAGAAAAAAACAGATGAAAAAGAAGTTACATTTGTTACTGTCATTCTATCTACCCTAAGCAGTAGTATTATCCTTTCTTTATTCTTCTTTTCACTAGTATAGCCTTTTAAAAATCTATACCCTTTGGTTGTCCTTAGTTTTTCTTATCAGACTCGGTTCCTTTTGAGTACTCCTGGCACTATTCTTACAAGACTGTGCCATGCTTTTGTAGTCATCCTTCATCCACTGCTTTTAGTCATGCCCTACTCTTTGTGACCTCTTTTGAGGTTTTCTTGGAAAAGATACTGGAATGGTCTGCCTTTTCCTTCTTTCATTTTACAGATGAGAAAACTGAGGCAAACTAGGTTAAGTGACCTGCCCAGGGTCACACAGCTAGTAAGTATCTGAAGCCAGATTTTAGCTAGTAAGTATCTGAAGCCAGATTTAAACACAGAAGATGAGTCTTCTTCACTTCAGGCTCAGGGCTCTGTACACTAGGGGGCCACCTAGCAGCCATTGAGATTGTGTACCTATCTTTTAAAAAAACTCTAAGTAGTTTGGTGAGTTCCCTGTGCATCCACATTGGTTTCTTTAGACACTTTCTCCTTTACTCCTCATCAGAAATATCTCTCTTTATGTCCTTGTAATTCTATTCTTAAAAACTTCCCACTTATACTTCATTGTAATTATGTATGTGTATATAATTTAGACTTTAAGCTAAATGAAGGCAGGAAACATTTATCTTATACTTCATTTATGCCCAAGAATATTTGCTGAATAATTGAACTATAACATGTCCTGTACCTTTCCAATATGATGTGAGTTTTGAGTTGGTTTCCTACTCCTATGAATGAGTATTCCACCTATTCATACTCCTTCACTTTTTTTTTTTTTACAAACCTGAAGTCCTGATTTCTGAGATTACAATTTAGAGTTATAATAATTATGATTTGGGGGGCAATTGATCAGAAAATCAAAACTACATGTTTATAATGGAAAATTACTGGGCTATGAATCAGAAGATCTGGGTGCCAGCCTGCCTCTGCCATTCACTAATTGTATGACCTTGGGTTAATCATTTAATATTGCTGAAAGTTGGTTTTCTCATCTATAACATGGAATAATTCTCTTACTACCTACTTCTTAGGATCAATATAAAGATCCAATGATATGATATTATGTATATTTATGTATATAGGTATATATTTATGTATGTATTGTTTGTAACAGGGTATAGGTAGTTCAGAGGACTCTAGCACATAGTATTTCTCCTAAGACAGCTTTGGAAACATAAACCATTATATGTGTCTATTATAAACACCATACTTCATTCTACCACTTCATTACCAGCTCATTATTCTATATGTATTAGGTGCAGAAAAGTCCATTTCTCAGTGGGACAGATTAGGGAAGCATCAAAATGTTTATAGAGGAAATAACTTTGACTCAGTGGACTCAATGAGATTGGGGAAAGGGAGGAGAGAGAAGAGAACATTCTGGGCAAGGGATACATTGTGAGCAAAAACAGAAAGGCATAGGTTGATTTGAGAGAGAAATTTTAATTGGAGTGTAGACAATTTGGCAGGAGAAAGGAAGAAAACATATTTTAATGTTACTTTCATGTAACATTTGGGAAATTTCAGTTAGCTCAACCTGCTGATTGCTGGAAAAGCCCATGAATACTGGCCTCCATTCTTCTGTTGATGTAACAGTTGCAAAATATGGAACACTATGATCTTAGGAACACTAAAATGACAAATAAACCAAAGCATAGTGCATAAGGAGATAGAAGCATCACCAGAAGTGATATAGAAAAAGAGAGGGAGAAGGGACCAAAAGGTATTACTGAAGGCATGATATATGACTGACAAAGAAGGTCCACCAAGAATGTTTGGAGAGTGAAATCATCACTGGAAATACTACATTAGTATCCCTAAGGTTTTAAAATAAGAAGAACAAAACCTCCTTTAAGATATTGGGCACATTTTCTATGGAGAATTTATGTGAAAACATGGCCAACAATAGCTTGAGATGAGAAGGCAAGAGGAGGGGTTACAATCTGCACAGGAGAGGGAGAATACCTACATAAAAATTAAATAACCAATCCTCCAAAATACTGTGTACTTACAAAAGAAAGAAGGAAGGAAAGAAGAAAAAAAGGAAAGAAGGAAGGAAGGAGAGAGAAAGGAGGACAGAGGGAGGAAACAAAGAAAGAAATCCTTCCTAGATTTATTTTCATACTAGTGTGTTTTTTTGCCCTGCTCTTCCAAGATGTAAACATTCGCTCTAAAAATTTAACAGTCTCAAGCCTTAATGAGCCAGTTCAGCACACTCCTGCTCCCTAGACACTACTATCCTAAATATATTGTCTTCCGCATTAGAATGTAAGCTACTTGAGGATAAGGAACTTTTACTTTTCAATATCCCTAGTGTGCCATTGCTGGAACATAGTGTCTAATTCTAATATATGCTTTTTATAGTCATTTGAAATCTTGATTTTCCTTTTTACTCTTTCCCTTCACACATTTTTTCAAATCCAAATGGTTACTGTCAATTTTGCCTCTGAAGTATTTCTAGTATCTATTCCCTACTATTTCTATTGCTGCCACTGTATTCCAAGTTCTCATTTCTATCCAAATAAAAAATGACAATAGTGTTCAAACAGATCTTTGTGTCTCTATTCTGTCCCTTTCCTCATCTGTATTTTAGACCCTTGCTAAACTAATTATCCTTATGCATTGGGCTGTCTATGTTACTAGTTGGTTTAAAAATCTCCAGTGACTCCCTATCAAATAAAGCTCAAATTCCTTTGTCTGAGATTCAAGGTTCTCCATAATCTGGTATCAAGTTTTCTTTACAGCCTTATCTCATGGCGTTCCTTCCTACACACCAAAGGTTCTAGTCAAAATGAACCTACTCTCTTTTCCACAAACATGCCTTCCTTACACTTTCATATCCGTACCTTTACTCATGCTGTTCTCTATGTCTGGAATGTTTTCCCACTCCATCTTTGCCTATCGAATTCCCGCCTATCCTTTCTTGTCTGAAAAGTCCTTCCTTCAGTCCTCAGCCATAATAGAAACTACCATCTATACCCCTAAGCTCTTCACTTTCTTGACCAGTCACCATCATCCCTAGTAATGCTCTCTACATGGTTGTGATTTTTCCCCTAGATTCCTTCTGTTAGGATCTTTTGTTCCTCATATGAATCATCAGAGTTGAGTGGTTTAGGGGCTTGAAAAATCTCAGGAGGCTTTCCATCATAATCTTTCTATAATGCATGGTTCTTAAATGTCATGCCAATGGAGTTCTGTCAATCTAGAAAAACTTCAGGTATGGAAACTAGCATTGGCTAGAATGTCCACCTAAGGACAAACCGAGTTTTAGTCTTATCAACAAAATGACCACAGGAAGATGAAATTTTTAGGAATAACTAACAACTCTTAAACACTATCTTCTATCTCTTAACCTGATTGACATCTTCATTGGTGAGGTCATGCTCACATGTTCAAAATTATAGCTCCTTGAAATGCCAAAGTAAATATCTATGGAACTATCTTATTCATGGGCAGCTAGGTGGGTACAGTGGATAGAGCAGCAGCCCTGGAGAAAGGAAACCTCATCTTCCCAATTTCAACTCCAACATCAGACACTTATTAGTTGTGTGACTCTGGACAAGTCATTTAACCCTGTTTGCCTCAAGTTCCTCATCTGTAAAATGAACTGAAGAATGAAATGGCAAACCATGCCAGTATCTTTGCCAAGAAAACCCCAAATGGGGTCACAAAGAACTGAACATGACTGAAAAACAACTAAACAGCAACAGCAACAAAAAGATATTGGACCAAATGACCTTTAAGAGTCCTTCCAATTCTTAATCTGAAGAGTGGCCTCAAATACCCAGAATCTAGAAGAATCTATGGCACACCATAGGAGAGATAAGAAAATGGTTCTGCTTTTCTTTGGAAAAGTGAGAGATTTCTCTTATATTGTGATATTTCATATTGTGATAGTGCATGCAAAAGCAAGTTGGTGGTCCAGTGACCTCTAGTTAGGAAGATCCTACTTCAACTCCAGACTCAGACACTTAGTAGTTCTGTGGCCCTGGATAAGTCATTTAACCTCAGTCTACCTCAGTTTCCCCATCTGTCAAATGGGGATAGTAATTGTGTCTAACTCCAAGGGTTGTTGTAATGATTAAATGAGGTAATATTTGTAAAGTACTTAGCATAGCACATAGTAAATGCTTAAATTTTTGTTTCCTTCCTTTCTTCCATGTGATGTTGCACACAGTTGATATGTTGGTTACTTTTGCTGAAATGCTTTTTAAAAAATTTTTCTTTTTGGTCTTATTTTTTTTACAAGGGATGGCTTGTTGCAAGAAGTGGGAGATAGATTTGGAAATGAAGTTTATATAAAAACAAAAAGCTAAAAGATGAAAAGTAAACAAACAAAGAATATTTTACTTTTTCTAAGAGCAAGTGTGGAAAGGGAGGGACAGCATGAAGGTGATGGCTGCCTCTAGCCTGGCAGAGGGTAGAGACATGGGAGTGTGGGGCCCACATACCATAGCTCAGGGATGAGTCAGGGTCAGGGATGCTTGCAGCACAATTTGCCTTAGATCAGATCTGGTCCAGAGACATATTCATTTCCAACACAATTCAACTTGATTCAACAACCATTCAATAAAGCTTAAAATCAGAAGGAATTGGGTTTTGTAATGAAAAAAGATACAACATGGTTTCTACTCTTAAAAAACTTATTATCTGTGCATCAGGATATATAAAAAAAACTATCAAATAAAGAAAAGCAAGAGAAGTATAAAAGAAGGATCCAACAAAGAGCTATAAGAAATTTGAGAAATGACTCACCTTGGAAAAGTAACAACAATAGTAGATTGATTAATTAAATACCTAACACTTTACTTTTGCAAAACATTTGACATGTTATCTCATTTTTAAGGGCAAAGCTTAATGAATTATCTGACATATTAATTAACCCTTAAAGGAAGGGAGTAATTTCAATATAGAGAGATTAGATAGAGATTGTTTTAGGCATAAGGCATGATAGCATCAAAAACATGGAAATGGGAGAGAGAGGATAAAAAGGGGTGTGAAGCATAGTTAGAACAAAGAATATATGGAGGAGAGTGTGTATGATCATGTTAGAAATGTAGATTTAAACAAGATTTCTTGAGGGCCTTGAATGTCAGACAAGAGTTAATTCATTTATTGATGAAAAGGAACAAAGAGTTTCTGAGAAGGGCAATATGATTATAGCAGCATAATAGGAAGATTATTTAGGAAATAGTGTAGCAAATGGATTCAAGAGGGAATAGACTAGAAGCAGGAAGACCTATTAGGAAACTATTATAGTAGCTTAGGTGAGAAGCAAGTACAGCCTGAACTAGGAGAGTTTCAAAGGAACTGGAGAAGAAAGAATACTGTATTGGAGTCAGAACTTGATTCAATTCCAGGCTACTATCTACTACTTATATGACCCTGAGAAAGTAATTGAGCCTCTTTGGGTCCCAGTTTTTTCATCTACAAAATGAGGGGAATGGATCAGATAATCTCTAAGTTTCATTCTAGCTCTAAATTTTATGATTCAACAAAGATATGGAAGCATTACATATTATGGAAGTAGAAGTGAAAGAATTTGGCAATTGATTGGATTATGAGAAAAGAGAATTAAAGATGATTCCACTTCAATGAACTTAGAAGAGTAGTAGGTTGCTAATGCTATCCAATCCAAATGTATTTAGTAAACACCTACTATGTGTGAAGCACTGTCCTAGGTGCTAGGGATAAAAGGCAAAAATGAACTTAAGAAGCTTAAATTCTATTTGGAGATAACATGTACCTATGTAGGTAAAAACAGAATGAATACATAAACACAAGATAATTTGTAAGAGACAAGGTACAAGCAGCTGGGGGCATCAGCAAAGGCCATTGATAGAAATAGAAAAGTTAGGGAGAAGGCCAGTTTAGGGAGGAAGATGGTGAATTCAGTTTCAGTCATGTTGAGGTTTAGTTCCCAGTAAAATATCTACATGGGAATATCTAGTAAACAGTTGGGAATATGAAATTAGAGCTCTATTGAGAGGTTGGAGGCAGAGATAATTTGAGAGTCATTGGCATGGAAGTGATCCCTGAACCCATGGTAGTTTGTAGTGGTAGGTGAAATGATCAAGGGAAAGGAAAAAGGAAGACCAAAGATAAAACTGTGAAAAATCCACGTTGCAAGAGGAGGAGAGAAATAAGTGGCCAACAAAGGAAAGAGAGAAAGAGTAGCTAGAGTGACAGCAAAATCACTAGAAAGTAGTCATCCAGAAGCTAAGGGAGGATATTGGAATCAAGGAGGGTTAAATGTAGTAGAGAGGTGAAGGAGAAGGGTTGCAGAGACGTCACTGTATTTTATGATTAGGAGGTCATTAATGACTATAGGGAGAGCTATTTAAATAGAGTAACCTGGACAGAAGCCCTATTGCAAGGAGCTACAGAGTAAATGGATAGTAAAGAAGTAGAAAAAACACATATAGACAATTCTTTCTAGAACTGAGTACCAAAGGAAAAGAGAGATAGAAGACAAAATGTTAAAGGAGTGGTAGAGTGAACAGAAAGTATTTTAAAGATAAGATGTTGAGCATATTTGTAAGCAAAAAAGAAGGACTCAGTAGAAAGGAAAATATCAAAGACAGATAATTAATGAAGTAAAGTCATAAAGGAGGTAGAAAGGGCTAGAATCAAAGGTCCAGGTGGACAAATAAACAATCCCTTCTCCCTCTCTTTAATACATCATAGGAAGATTATTTCCAGGGCAAATCTTACAGATTTTACTTGTAAGTGAAATAGAGTAGATTCATAAAATGTTAATGCTGTAAGCAGACAATTAGTCCAATATTCACATTTTATAAATGAGGAAACTCCTAAATGAATGAATGAAAACATTGTAACTATCTTGTATATTAGTTCTGCTAAGTAGTCATTTTGAGTCTCATAAATTTATTGAGTGGACAGTGCCTACTACTAGTATGAGATACTCAGATAGTGTAAGTCTGATGGAAGAAAAAAAATGAGTATATCCCTCATTAGTAACCTCAAGTGAATCTTCTCTTCCAGGGAAGATTTAATCACAGACCACTGGGTGGTATAAGAGCTCCTATGAGAAGGTGAGACTCCAAAGAGATGGGAAATGATAGCTTTCCATGTTTATGTGAGACCCGTGAGTCCTTAGCAAGCAGTATACCTTGGTCAGCAGTGTCTAGAACACTTGAGCTAGGAGTCTGATCAATCTAGACAATTTAAAGAGTTTTGTCCATGTGGTGAGATTATAAAACTGGGGACAGCATGAAGTTTCAAAGAGAAGAGACTCATTGGTACCCAAACTATTAAAGTTCTTCCAGCCATTATGGATGCGAAACTTATGAGAGTCATGTTGTAACTGTGTGAACATTGCCCAAAGACTTTTACCAATAAGTGGGTGTTGTAGGGACAGATGGAAGCTAAGCAGTTTCACATTCTCAGCAAGTCATAAGAGCAGATTATAACCAACAGGTTAAGGAGAAGACAATGCTGAGGCAGCTGGCAGAATGGTGACAAGACCTGGAACCATCCAAGATTTGGAATTAACATGAGCAGAATGTAGCCACAGGCTACAATGAGCCAAATTCTTGTGACAAGAGGAAATGAGTGCCAGACTCTAAAGATAACATGTGAAGGCTGGATTTGACCTCTGGGAGTCAAAATGGCACAGTAAGCAGTCAATTACTGTAACTTTCCCATAGTCATCTCCAAACAGCCATAAAATAGTGGCTCAAATTAAACCCTGGAACAGCAGAACCAGCAAAAAGACAGGGTGAAATAAGCAAGCAAAGTACCAGTCACTAGGCTAGTCTAGTCCACCCCTACCCCATCCCACATGCTTCATCATAGCCTTGGACTAACAGGCTGACACCAGAAGTCCAGACTGACAAATGCTTCAGCACAGCCAGGGAAATATAGAAACACCCCACTGGTCTCAGTACATGTAAAACACCAGCACTGAGACCCCAGCTCAGCATCCGGTAAGCTGCCAGACCCCTATGGCCTCCAGCAGCATCAGCCACTCTCACACACACACACACACACACACACACACACACACACACCACCTTACCCTCTTATGCAGCATCTAGCAGGAGGATCCCTCATGGGCTTCAAGGCAACATCAGTGCAGTACCAGGTAAATAGCCAGGGCCTGCAGCCCCTGTACAAGAAGCCCAAGACAGTGTCCCTTCCACCCAACAGCGGAACTCAAATTTAAAAGAAAAGGAAAAAGCCAAAAAAGATAAGAAAAACAACAAAAAAAGAATCTGGCCATAGAAAATTATTATGGTGACAGGGAAAATCAAGACACAAACTCAGAGGAGGACAACACTGTCAAAACAGCCATGGTCAAAACCCCAAAGAAAAATGGGAAGTGGTCTCAAGCCCAGAAAGAACTTATGTAAGAACTCAAAAATGAGCTTAAAAATTGTATGAGAGGTATAAGAAAAATGAGGAAAAGAAGTGAGAGTGATACAAGAGAATTATGAATAAAAGAGTCAACAACTTGGGAAAAGAAAACAACTGTTTAAAAAGTAGCGTCAGCCAAATGGAACAGGTGATACAAAAATCCATTGAAGACAACTATTTCTTAAAAAAATACAATTGGCCAAATGGAAAAGGTATTACAAAAGCTAAGTGAGGAAAACACTCCCTTAAAAGTTAGAATTGGGCAAGTGCAAGCTACTGACTCTATGAGACATGAAGAATCAATCAAACAAATTCAAAAGAATGAAAAAATAGAAAGCAATATAAATACCTTATGGGAAAAATGACTCAGTTGGAAAATAGATTCAGGAGAGACAATGTCAGAATCATTGAACTACTTGAAAGCCACAATCAAAAGGAGGATTAGACCGCATCTTTCAAGAAATTATCAAGGAAAACTGCCCTGAGGTTCTGCAACTAAAGGGCAAAATTGGCATTGAAAGAATCCACTGACCCCCTCAGGAAAGAGATCCCAAAATAAAAACTCTAAGGAACATTATAACCAAATTACAGAACTATCAGATCATGGAAATAATACTCTAAGTGGCCAGAAAGAAACAATTCAAATATCAGAGAGCCACAATCAGGATTGAATACGACAGAGAAGCTTCAACATTAATGGATCAGAGGTCATGAAACATGATATTCTGGAAGGCAAAAGAACTAGGACTACAACCAAGAATCCTATCAGCAAAATTAAGTATAATGCTTCAAGAGAAAAAAATGATCATTCAATGAAATAGAAGGATTTAAAACTTTCGTAAGGAGAAGACCAGAAATGGACACAAAACTTGATCTCCAATATCAAGACCAAGGGAAGCCTAAAAAGGGAAAAGAAAACATATCCCTACATGGGAAGATGATACATGTAGTTCTTAAAAATTGTACCACTAATACCACAGCTAGAAAGAATATACATATACACAGAGGGCATAAGGTGGATTTTAGGAAATGGCATAAAAAATAGTTAAGGGATGAGAAAGAGGTAAATTATTTCACATGAAGAGGCACAAAAATCTATTATAGTGGAAGGAAAAATAGGAGGGTGGGTGATGGGTATTTATTGAACGTTGGTCATATCCATATTGGCTCAAAGAGGGAATAATATGTGCAATCAGTAGAATATAGAAATCTATCTTATCCAACAGGAAAGGAGGAGGGGAGGAGATCATATAAAGGAGGTAGGGGACTGAGAGAAGAGAGGGAAGACTGGGGGAGGCAGAAGAAAAACATTGGTGGAAAGGGAAAGGGTGAAAGGAGAGAGAGGAAAAACAGGAAGAAAACTAGGATGGAAGGAAATACACAGTTACTATTCATAACTGTGGATTAAATAGAAGTGGATAGCAGATTGGATCAAAAAACAGAATCCTACAATATGTTGTTTACAAGAAACACACTTGAAGTAGAGACACACACACACACACAGAGTAAAGGTAAGGACTGGAGCAGAATCTATTATGCTTCAGCTAAAGTGAAAAAAGCAGGGGTAGCAATCCTGATCACAGACAAAGTAAGAGCAAAAATAGATATACATAAGTGATCTGAGTTGTTGAAAACTGAAAAAAAGCTAAAGAAGGAAACTACATCCTGCTAAAAGTTACCACAGACAGTGAAGCAATATCAATACTAAACATATGTGCCAACTGATATAGCATCCAAATTCTTAAAGGAGAAGTTAAGTGGATTACTGTTTCATGATCAAACAAGAGACAGAGAGCATGACAAGATATAAAATAGATACTTTTGATTATATTAAATTAAAAAGCTTTTGCACAAACAAAACCAGTGCAACCAAGATTAGAAGGAAAGCAGAAATCTGGAAAACAATCCTTAAAGCAAGTGTCTCTGATAAACGTCTCATTTCTCAAATATATAGAGAACTGACTCAAATTTGTAAGAATACAAGCTGTTCCCTGATTGATAAATTATGAAAGGATATGAACAGGCAGTTTTCAGATGAGGAAATAGAAGTTATCTATAGGCATATGAAGAAATGCTCTAAATCACTTTTGATTAGAGAAATGCAAATTAAAACAGCTCTGAGGTGCCACCTTACATCTATCAAATTGGTTAATATGACAGAAAAGGGAAATGATAAATGTTGGAGAGGATGTGGAGAAATTGGGACACTAATACACTGTTGATAGAGTTGTGAACTGATCCAACCATTCTAGAGAGCAATTTGGAACTATGCCCAAAGGGCTATAAAATTGTGCATACCATTTGACCCATATCAATACTAGGTCTGTATCCCAAAGAGATTCAAGAAAAGGGGGGAAAGATCTAGCTATATGTACAAAAATATTTATAGCAGCACTTTTTGTGGTGACAAAGAATTGAAAATGTAAGGGGAACCCATCAATTGGGGAATAGTATCATGTTAATGAGAGTTGCTTGATTAGGGGAGGCTTGTTTTGTAGGAAGGTCCACACCTTTTGTTAATTGCTAATGAGGCACTGGATCACAAGGGTCATGCCCTCCAGCTCTGAAAAGTGTATGTATACCCTGAGGTGAGGTTTTGCTTTGGGGATTTGGAAGAAGGTTCATGCACCAGATGAGACTCTGGGTAGCAGTTAAGGAGCCCCCTGCTCTGGCTTTGAAAACTCAAATGTTAGTGCTTCTCTTTCTGGTAATTATATATGTATGTAATGTTCAGAGAGTTAGATCTGTCTGTTGATCAGTGATGTATGTATTAATTATGTTCAGACAGAAGCCCTATCTGTTGGTCTTTATTTTTCTGCTTGTATTTGTTAGTGAATGTAATTAAAGTGGATTGTTGACCCCCTTCGAAGATGCTTTATTTAGAAAAACAGATTTTAGAACCTGTGTAGCAGGCTTTCCTGCTTGCTGCTACAAATGGCTAAACAAACTGTGGTATATGAATATAATGGAATACTATTGTACAATGAGAAATGATGAACAGGCAGATTTCAGAAAAACCTGGAAAGACTGGTGAACTGATACAAAAATGAGCAGAACCAGGAATACATTGTATACGGTATCAACAGTATTTTGTGATGATCAACTATGAATTCCTCAGTAACACAATGATCCAAGATAAGTACAGAGGACTCAGGAAGCAAAATGCTATCCATATCTAGATAAAGAATTGGACTCTGGGGGGGCGGAGCCAAGATGGCGGAGTAGAAAGACTCACCTATGCTAGGTCCGAACCCACAGCCCATGGATTCCCTCTAAAAAGAACTCCTGACAAATTCTGGAGCAGTGGAAGCCGCGCAGAAACACAGTGAA
>CM053769.1:536421495-536460882 GCA_028658325.1 Potorous gilbertii | reverse complement strand
GGGGAGAAAATTTTGGAACCCAAAATCTTGTGAAAATGAATGTAAAAAGTTAAATAAATGTATTTCAAAGCATATTTTCTTTACTTCATTTTTTTATGTTTTTTTTTCTGTTTGATCTGTCTCTTCTTTCACAACTGTGACTAATATGAAGATGTTTCACATGATAGCCCATGTATGACCTAGATAAAATTTCCTACCATTTTAGGGAGAAGAGAAAGGAGGGAGAAAAATTTGGAATTTGAAATCTTGTAAAGATGAATGCTGAAAATTATCTTGACATATCACTGAGAAAAATAAAATACTCTAGAGGAAATAGGGAAAAATGGGGAGGGGGAAAGAAAAATCAGCAAAATCATTCTATAAATTGAAAAAAATCTGATAATAGAAAAAATTGTGAAGATATTGTGCCTTCTGTGGTGAAGAGATAGTAGATGCCCCATGTCCCAGCTATAGTTATTTTTCCTGTCAGTGCTTCAGGGACTGTGATAGAATGAAGTATCTTGGGTTGGAGGATTAAGGCTTCTAATTATAAAAATGGATAAATGAAAATTGTTGATCCTCCTTTATACTTCCATTTAACCATATTTATATTTCTTTGATTAAATATTTATTCTAAGTATACACTGACATTTGAATTATTAGGAAATTAAGAAATTAAAGGAAGAGTCTGAAGAGGAGAATTTTTTTCTAGAGTAGGATAGAAGTGGACCATAATATTTGATTGGACACATCTATCACTAGACCAGTGAGAAAAAAGTAAACTTAGCCACAAAGGGGAGGAGCTAGGGGGGAGGCAACCAGCTCTCTTAGAGCCAAAGAGAGCTGGTAGTTACCAAGAATATGTTTTAGGGTTGTATTGCCTGCATGATTGGTGGGTATGAATGTCTGATGGACAACATCTGGTCCTTACTAATGTACAGGATCGTGCCTTAGTCACAGTGCTCCTTAACAGCTACAGTGTTTTTTACTTTCTTTCTGTGGGTTGAAATAAAGGCTGTCTTGAATTCAATATATATTGTCCTCTTGAGTGTTTTCATGAGAGGTAGGGATATTAAACCTACATTTATGGGGAATCAGATATGAGCTATATTCTGATAGTCTCAGGGGAAAGCCAGGATGGGAGCATGAGCTAGTAAATAATTCATGAACAAGTCTTTGTAGGCTTAGAATGTGGGGTGCTATCATAGGTTATATAACTATTCAGGACCTAGTAATTGTTTAGATAGTAATTACAAAACTGAGTTGAAACCTTATTTGCACAATTATACTTCAGTTCCAAGCAGATCTTTAAAAAAATCCAAGTGTGAATTCATTGTAGGCCTAAAATTTCTGCACAGGTGGGGGCTATCATTACTGATTACATTTAAGTGGGATTGATAACAGCTATGAACATTCTGATAAAAAAGCATATGAAAGGAAGTATTCCTTTCTGTTATCTTTTTTCATGTTCTGAACACTGTCACTAGGCAACTAGTCTGTCTGCCTTAAGAAACATGGACTGAGATGTGCAAAGTCCTCTCAAGTTTTACAAACAATGACAATGTTTTGGAACTCAAAGTTTTAGGATCAACTGTTGAGTATTGTTCCTGCTACTAGGAAATAAGAAATACAGGTAATGGGGAAGAGAAAGTTATCTGGCCCTATAGGACAAAAGAGAAGATGGGGACAAGAGAAGGGAGGGATGATAGAGGAGAGGGCAGATTGGCGATAGGGGAAATTAGAATGCTCAGTGTATTGGGGAGGGGACAAATGGGGAGAAAATTTAGAACCCAAAATTTTGTGAAAATGAATGTAAAAAGTTAAATAAATAAATTTGTTTAATAAAAAAAATGATGTTTTATCAAAAATATAATAATGGTGTTGACTGAAATTTAAATAAAGCTTTACTATTTGCAAAGTATTTAAGTGTTTTCCCCTTTGAGCTCCATCTCTGACTTTCTCCACCATGCTACAGAAGCCCCCTCACCATGGAAGTTTACTCTACCCCTCTTACCCTTTCCTTTAATTGCTCTGTTCCTCCCAGAATCTCTATCTTTAGGAAAGTATCCAGTCCAACTATGACTTCATTCCTCTCTGGTTCTATTTCTGACTCTCTGAACTTTATCCACTATCCCTCCAAAACTGTATCTTCTTCTCCCATCCCCTACTTTTCAGCTTCTTTTCATGCATTGTCTTCCCCATTAGAAAAACTCCATTTGTATCCTCAGTGCTTAGTGTAGTGACTAGCTGATAGTAAGTACTTAGTAAATGTTTTTTGATTTATTGACCTTAAGTAAATTTATTCCATTTAATTGTGTATTAATTGTGTTTGGTAGGTAGCTACTACCTACAGAGTTCAGAGAGACTTACCCATGATCATAGAGCTAAGTGCTAGAGGCAGGATTTGAATAGAATTAGTACCTCCTAGTTGCTAGTATGGAACCTCTATTATAGGGTCCTAGAATTGGAAAGAGATGTTAGCGATTATCTAGACCAGGTCATTTGTTTGACAGAGGAGGAAACTGAGGTAAAATGACTTGCCTGTAATTACACAAGTAGTAAAAAGAAGAGATTGGATATGAATCAAGTTCCTCTGACTTCAAATCCAGTTCTTCTTCCAGAAAATTGCGCCAAAGATTAGACCCATCATCACTTTAGTCTCTTATCTAAACAGTTTAGAAAAATAATGGGCATTTTCAACAATGGAATATGGCAAGTCACACTAAGTGTATTAGTGGTTCACTTCAGAATTAATCTACATAGGTAATGTTAATAGCTAGTTTTCTTACTATCTTTTTTGAAAGGATAAACTGTCCCATGGTAAGTCCCACATTTTCTTGGCTCATAAAATTCCATCGTTATTTGTTTGATTTTCTGATCATTTGAAAATGCTACATAATATTTTAGAATTAAGATTTTAAAAGGCTTACATGTCTAAGGAATGTATAATATGCATATTATATGCATGTTACATATACACTAAGTACAAATATACATAGCTCACATTATATATACATACAATTCATATATGTACATTGGAGAAAATTCTCGAAGACCATGACATCAAGATGATGACATGACTTGCATTTGACTTTGATTTGAGTGAGAAAGGGCTGTGCAAGGAGATACAGATGTATACCAAGCAAGGGACTTAAAATATTACAATTTCACTCTCCTTCAGAGTTATAATTTTAGAAATATTGTAACTAGTTCAGATAAAATCGGTATCATTGTTCCAAAACTTTTCCTAGGTCATTTTCCCTCTAAGGAATCCTCCTCAGTGTTCCTATATTGTGCTTACTTATTTTGTCTTAAAGATAATCTACTTTCTCCCAAGTATTTCAAAAGCAGTCTCTGGGCCAGTTCCAAGTCCAGTGACATGAAGGTTGCCAGGAGATAGCCATTTAATGACATTTGCTTGAGAACTGACCTTGAGAAAGTCATTGTCTTCTCCAAGTGTTGTTTCCTCTTCTTTAAAATGAGGGGATTAGACCAGATGTGAGCCAAGGTTCCTTCCAGCACTAAGTCCCATTATTTCTCAGCTCCTGTGATTTTAATTTTTCCAAGCAGGATTATACTCACAGTTCCGTGTACGAGTTTGGAGTCAGCTGCATAAAAGTGTGCATTATCAGTGGAATGCACCTTCTCCACAAACTTGTATCTTCTGACACGTTGCTTCTTTTTTTTTCCAAGGAAAACCTGGGAATGTCGATAAAAAATTGTGGCAGTCCTTGGAATATATATAATTGCCGGGGGAAAGTGTTAGGCTTCTTTGAGAACCTGCTCAGTCTCTCCTTGATTGTCAGTGTGTGAAGGGGAAGCCTTGCATCAAATGTATATAATTGAATGTATTTTTTCATGCTTGACTGAAGGCAGGCAAAGCTTCCATTACAACTGTTTGTGCTGGTGTACAAAGTTCCATGTTTTAAAAATGACTGGTTTAATTATCTCTTCCAATTATACCACTCATAATAAGTAATTAGGTGACACTTTTGAGGCTTAAGAGTGAGTTAATTAATTATCAAATCTATAATCAAACTGAGTGGTTTGCTCCTGTACTGAATCTGCATCTCCTTGAAACTCAACCAGTTTACTCTCCTTGAAACTGAAGTAGCCTCCTAAACAGTGAAATCCAATATGATATTATCTTGAAGGCTTGGAATTAATTATTAGGTTAGCTATTAGAGTTGCTTGTTGAAGTCTGGTCTCCAGTTACTCTACGGATCCTTTATATGATGTGAATGCTATTGGGGGAAGATGTGTTTCTGTTCTGCGTAGCAGTAAATGAAAGATTTAATATTACAGGTACCAATTTAAGTTGTTTTTCCCCATTAGACCCCAAAGTGCCATGTGCAGTTCATAAAACATCATTAGCAATATATCATCTGTTTGATAAACATTTATTAAGTATCTTTGATATGCAGAGAGAGGCAGAATGGGGAAGTAGACAGATGGGTAGCCTTAGAGTCATGAAGATCTGAGTATAAATTCTGTCTCTGATACATCTGTCCATGTAAGTATGAGCAAGCCACTTAATCTCCATTCCTTCAGGCTACCCTTTAAAACTAAAAATTACAATGCTTTCCAATCAGCATTTGTGGAAGAAATTACTTTGCTGGGAGTTGCCTATGCCAATGAAGTCATAGGACTGGACTGCAAATAATTAATTAATGAAAAGCATGTACATACAACTCTCCAAGAAGGTAGGAACTGTGGGGATTAAAATTATCTAACCTACAATAAAAGAGACTGAGGCAAAGCTCTGAGTCAATGGCACTTTATTAAAGGGTCCATGGTCTCCTCTAATAAAGTGGACCTCAGATCTTCCTCATGATCTGAGATGTCCCCTCCTTCCCTGCCTCTATTTTTATGTGACTAGATATCTAGACATTCAAGAATAGCTATACCAAATACAGAATAATTCCATTGGTTGACATATGATTCATTGACTAAAATAAGCAAAAATGATTCCTCAGGAGGGTCACAAATTGGGTGAAGCAAGGAATATCTCCATTGAGCAGGAGGTCATGATATAGTCACCTGTCTGTGGTGGACAGGAGAAAATGGTCTGGAGGTACAAAAATAAATTGGAGGACTTTCCATTGAATGGGGTCACCTCTGTCACAGTTGGTCACCATGATAAGGAAAAACAGGGTTGGAAGAACTCTAGCTAGCTTCCTATGATTATACAAGTAAACTTGCAATTCATAGCTCACAGCTCTGGGGTCAAATAGACAGAACTTATAATCAATAACCCTCTAGAATAACATCAAATTGGTTGCTACTGATTGGAATAAAATAGGGGTCCTCAATGAATCAACTTTCTCAGACCCATACAGAGAAAGATAAAATGATTTATTTAAGGAAACTTAGAGAGTCAACTAAAAATATTAATTGAAACAATAGCCAGCAAAATTGCAAGATATAAAAAAGTCCATATAAATAATCATTTTTATACACACTTGTATATGTATGTGTCTATATGCATATATGTGTGTCTGTATATATCTATATATGTGTGAGATACACACAGGGCACACGCACACTCAACTAATACAACCCAGCAGGAAGAGCTAGAAAAAGACATTCTATTTAAAAAGCCATAAAAGTTATAAAACATTTTGGAGTCTACATATCAAGACATACACAAGAATTATGTGAATACAAGTATTAAAACTCTTTATGGAAATAACAGCAGCCAAATAATTGAGGAAATATTAATTATTCAAAGGTAGGCTCAGCCAATTAGTGCTACTAATTAATTTACTTGTTCAGTGCCATAGCAATCAAATTACCAAATGATTAATTTATAGAGCTAAGAAAAAATAATAATGAAAGGGGAGAAAAGCCAAAATTTCAAGGGAAATAATGGGGCAGAAAGGGATGGGGGAGTGAGAAGAAAGGGGACCTAGCAGAACTAAATCTTAAACTATACTATATAATGACGATTAATAAATTTGTTACATGATTTGGCATTGATTAAAAAATAGAAAATTGATCAATCCCAACATACAGAAGGAAATGAGCATACCCAAGGCCCAGAGTCTAATAGTTTCTGGATTCACCCAGAGTTACTAGGGTGTGGACTACCATATGACCAAAAAAAAAAAATTGGGAAAACTAAAGGGTAATCTGTCAGAAAGCAGATATAGATTAATACCTCACCATATATTAATATACACTCCAAATGGATACATGACAGACAAAAAGGATGGTATCATAAACAAATTAGAGAAATAAGGAACAGTTCATATCTATGGAAAGGAACAGTTAATAACCAAATAAGGAATGGGAAAAATCACAGAAGATAAAATGGACAATTTTAAGTACACAAAATTAAAAAGCTTTTGCATGAATTGAACAACTGCAGTTAAAATTAGAAGGAACACAGGTAACTGGAAAATAAAAACTTAACAGTAAGTTTCCCTGATAAAGGTCTCATTTCTAAGATATATAAGGAATTGACTCAAATTGTAAGAATAAAAGTCATTTCTCAATTGATAAGTAGCAAAGAAAAAGAACGTGAAGTTTGCTCACTGTAAAAATTGCAGTTTACTTTTAAAACTTCAGTGACTAAGTGCCTGACCTAAA
The DNA here is from genome assembly GCA_028658325.1 of Potorous gilbertii. NCBI lineage: Eukaryota > Metazoa > Chordata > Mammalia > Diprotodontia > Potoroidae > Potorous > Potorous gilbertii. The sequence goes on along the minus strand of CM053769.1, from coordinate 536,454,312 downwards.
AGAGTTTTTAATATAAGGGGAGAGATGAGTATGCCAGTAGATATGTAACAAATTAGAATATAACTCTCCACTAAAGTCTTACATCAAAGTCACATCATAGTGAGGGGTGATCCTGGTTACTCAAAGGATACACTAGAACCTTAAGTTCTGGAAGATCCTATAAGGGCTTTGAGCATAGACTCCACCAAGAGTAAGGACTCTATCTATGTCCATCATCTAAAGTTAAATTTAGCTAAATCAGAAAGGATCACCACCAGAAGGTAAGCCAACTAGTATCAAAATTGGGGGGGGGAGGGTTATATAGAGCAATTAATGAATCAACAAGTATTTACTGTGTGCTAATGTGCCAGGTATTGTGCTAGGCACAAATATAGAGAATGAAGTAATTTTTATTTTCAATTTTCAAAAATCTTGCATTCTAACAGGAAACAAGAAATATGTGCACACAGTCACATACATGCATGGTATATGTGTGCATGTGTGTGTTTATATGGGATACATATTAAAAGAACAAATATAAAGGTAGGTAAATACAAGGTAATAAATGGGGGACGGGCAGAGAAGGTCGTTTGTTTCTGGGAGGATCTGAAGATAGGAGGTGGTGTTTGAGCTGTGCCTGGAAAGAAGAGAATGATCTATGAAGCAGAAGTGAGAAGGAAATGTCTTCCATTCCAGGGAGGAGGAGACAACCAGGTCAGACGAGTGGAGAGAAGAGACAAGACTAGTTTGTCAGGATCCCAGACTGTAGAAGGAGAAGTAATGAACAATAAAGCTGGAAAAAAAAATAGATTAGGGTCAGGTTGTAAAAAAAACTTTAAAAGTCAAACTTGGAAGTTCTATTTTATTCTACATATAATGACTGCCTAAGGGAAATAATGATAAATCTTGGGATTTAAGGAGACTGAGAGAGTTAGAGTTGGTGAGGAGGGGAACACAGTAAAAGAGGTGCTACATTTCTTACAATAGATCAAAATGACTGTAGCCCCACTAGTAAAATCAGAAATCTTTGAAATATTGAAGCAAATGTATGAGACAGATAGGTGATACAGTAGGTAGAGAACTGAGTGTGGAGTCAGGAAGATCTGAGTTCAAATCTGACCTCAGACACTTATTGCTGTGAGATCCTGGTAAAGTCACTTAACTTCAGTCTGCCTCAGTTTCCTCATCTGTAAAATAGGGATAGCAATAGCACTTTCCTCTCAGGGTTGCTGTGAGGATCAAATGAAATAGTATTGTAAAATGATTAGCATAATGCCTGAAACATAGTAGGCACTATAGAAATACAAGCTATTATTCAGAAGAGTATAATATTTTATGCTTTCAGATAAAGGGAAAGTTCCTTAAATCTGAGCACGTCATGGAGTAGGTGGCATTTGACCTATTCCTTGGGAAATAGGTAGAATTTCAACAGACAGAGGTGGGGAAAGCATTCTAAGTCTGTGAAGCAAAGGCACAGGGAATGAGATCGAGGGTTTGGAGTGCTGTAGTTCTGACAGAGTCCACCGACTACCTAGTCATACAATTATTATGTGCTCATTCCTGCCCCCTTGCTATTCTGCTTAGGTCTTCCTTTCCCAGGGAATCAGCTCCTGTCCTTCCCTCTCAGAGGTGACGTCTCTCTGTGTACCACTCCCCCTCACCTCTACCTCCACTCTGAAAATCTTTGGCACAAGTCTGTTTCATGTTTGTAGTGGGGATCCTTTTGGTGGAAGAGTTGGATTAGATGGTCATTGAGTCCCTTTGAAAGTTCTAATTTTGTGACTGCAAGTAGATCCAGTTTCTGTACATTGTTTCCCGTGTTCATATGTTGTTTTGCTTAGGGCTGAGAAAGTTTGCCTTTGCTGTCCTCAGCCTTCTCATTCTGTGTGAATGAGCTTTCATCTGGCATGGCATGACTCTCCTCCAGAAGCCCCCTAACCTCATCTTTTCATTTTCCCATCATCAATCCCAAACATCTCTTAGAAAAGTACACCAAACTCATTTGCATTAAGGTGTTAGGGGCTGATAGTAGCTTAAATGCAACCCCCACACACACACCTCTAGAGGATGATACATTTAAATAGGAACCCAAACTAAACTAAAGAGAACTGCAAGCATTATCCACTGGGTGGGAAAGCTATACTTGAGAGAGACTACTTTGGTCTTCAAAATCGCACCTTGTAGCACATCAGGCTAGTCTTCTCTAGAAACCTGTTTCATCTGGAGCATCTCATTCCTGAACCTAAATGAATAATTAAGGAGTTACTGTCTTTATGACTTTCCAGTTGATGACCTACGTTACTGTCTCTCCCTTTAGGGTCTTATCCACTATAGAGATCACAGGAGTGTTTCTGCCATCTCCCTTTGTCAGTAACATGAATAAGGTATCCTCACCCCCTAGTGGTGCTTCTGTAGTGTTGGTCAGTGCTCCAAGAAAGGTGTTTTTTGGTAGTGATATGTTTAGCAGGGGCTCACTTCCAATTTTGCATACCAAGCAAAATGATATAGTGGAAAGAAAAAATCTGGACTGGCAGTCAAAAGATGTGGAATCTAGTTTTGGTTCTGTCATGAACTAGATATTTGTCCCATGGAGAAAAATTGCTTAAATTTTATGAGCTTCCATTTCCTCTTTTGTAAAAGGAGGATTATTATAACTGCCCTGCAAACCTTAAAGGGTGTCTGGAATGGCCGGCTGTGAAGGTGGCTATGAAAACACCTTGAAAAGTGTAATTATTGCATGCATACAAGGTTTATATTGGTGTCATTGCTTTTCTAGGATCTATTGCCAGCATTCCTTAATTTGTCCAGTAAAGAAATTTGGGTTTCTCCAGTCATCCCTTTAGCCTGGCACATAGGAAGTGGGAGGAAGTCAATAGTCCATTACGTTCTCTGCTATCAGTAAGTACATTCTAATGAACCAGTCCTGGGCATTGTCAGAGTCCAGTGACCTCTGCTATAGGCATCCCTGAAAGTAAAGAGGATAAACTGGAATCCTGTACTGACCTGATGGCACCTACTCTTTACCACCAAATCCTTCCATGTTCTTTTCACTTAAGGTTTCTGATAGTTTGAAACTGGGCCTAGTGTATAAGATTTCCCAAGGGACATACTAATGAAAGGAGAATACCTACATTAAAGAAAGTCACCTAAGAGCAACACATTGATATAGGCAGGCTGCTCCACCATGAAGAAGTATCACCTGGCTCACTTTTTCTCTCCGTTCAGGATAAGTGACTTGGCAATCAAAGTAATCACAGTAGAGTGTATTAGACTTGGGTGACCAGCCTTTAAAGTTCTTTGCTTTTCTCTGATACCTACAGGCAGTTCCAGTATGTGTGTGTGCGTGTGTGTGTGAGAGAGAGAAAGAGAGAGAAAGAGAGAGAGAGAGAGAGAGAAAGAGAGAGAGAGAGAGAGAGAGAGAGAGAGAGAGAGAGAGAGAGAGAAAGAGAGAGAGAGAGAGGGAGGGAGAAAGAAAGAGGCTAGAGGAATCCTCAGGGCTACTGTCCCCAACTCAATTGCCTTGGATTCCTTATTATTGTAAGCTAATATATGAAATATCAGCTTAAGGTGAAAATGGATGCTTCATAGAAATCATCTCAGAAAGTCCTCAATTCACCACTCACAACATCTACATTTGTATTTCCAATTCTGAAATGTTTCAATGACCCAAGAAGGCCACTAGGAATTATGATCAATCTTATTTTAAGTGCTTCATTGAATAGGAGCTTTCAATTGCGTTCTCTCGATGTCATTTAATATGCCAAACTTTTCATAAGAGTTAGATGACAACTAGATGATGGACTTGCTGTCTATATAATCTCAAATATAATGATAATGAGAGTAAAATACTATCTGGGGACCCACAAACACAACTGTAAACCCGGAATTTGAAAGAGGCCAGAGAAGAGGGTTTTTTTGTTTGTTTTGTTTTCTTTTCTGATAAGAAGAAAATAGTCATTTAAAAATTCTTGCACTTCAGTCTGTTGAAGAGCTCACCCTCTGGTTCCCACTTAGAGACTATTTATTTAGAGTCATTTAAAAAGATACAACAGACAATTAGAAACACCCAGTACACTCAACAAGAGCAATAATTATTTCAGTTAGGTGACAGTGAATAGAATAGAGCACTGGATCTGGAGGCTGGTCCTCTAATGGGTACTGAAACAAAGCTAAGCTTTAGTTGGGTCTATCTACAAAGCCCTTGATGATGAGTCATCATTCCCCTTAAGACAGAGGTGCAGTTTCAGGACAGAATGAGACTGACACTCTGAGAACCACAGAGAGCCAGGGACTTAGCACTTCCATCCAGTGGAACCTGCACAAACTGCCAAGGTACATTTAGGAATCCCCAGCACCCAGATTCCCAGATCTAGACAGTCACCTTGGGAAATGAGAACAGTATTAACTGATGTTTATGTTTCAATATTTCTTACATACCAGTGTAACACCCAGAGTGTTCATTTATGATCAATTTCACTACATGTCCATTCTACTGACACTCTAGTCATACATATTCTTGTTGGTATTGTTTATATAATTTTTCTCATTGTTAACCCTGTTGGTAATATGCCTCAGCCCATTTGTACCCACTATGTACTTTATGTTATCTTTGATTTTGAGTCTGCAAGTGGTCATGATCTTTCCGTGATTCCCAGACAGCAGCAACAGGATGGTAATGGTGGCTTAAAGATGGGATTTGAGTCAGGAAGTAGGTTGCCATCACTAAAATTACTGCAGAGGATATTTAGTAAAGATGTCAGGGTGAAAGGTAATAGAGAAGTGTAGTTCTCCTGCATAAACCTTATCCATTATCTGAAAAGAATCCCAAGATGACCAAAGACAAAGAAAGCCAAAAAGAAACACCGGTAAATTCCTCTATCCATGCCCTAATTGCACAAAAAGAAGACCTAGAAATCAATGGAGGTGTGTAAAGGTGTCACAATAGCAAAGCCAGAATCAGTTCAGGGAAATGAAGAAGTTAGCAAGAATCCAGATTAGCTGGGGCAGAACTCACAGTGGATTACCTGATTACTGATACCAGAGCTACAGATTGACATACAAGCTGAGGTCTAATACGGGTCTTGATGTTAATATTCAGAGAATCCTTGAATTAAGTTATTTCTTCCATTGTGTCTTCATAGCAGTGTCCTTGAAGATGGATAGAATCTTAATATATACGTTGGAGATGCTTTGTTGAAGGAGAGCCCTTAAGTCTAGTTTTTGTAATGAGTAAAATATATTTTTATAATCCACAAACAATAAAAACAGCAGGATCATCTGTTTGTTATAATTCTTGTCACTCGTATGACTGTAAGAATATGGTATTTGTTCTAGAAAACTGTCACCATGAATATTACCCTAGCCTTCCTTTTTATGCTTTTGTTAAGGATGCACCTTTCTTGAAAGAATTTTACAGAGATGAGAAAACAGATATGTGGGTCAGTAGTTGTATATTTCTTTTTGTTGTCTATTCTGGGCTTTCACTCTTCTTCTATATCAGGGATTCTTATCCTGGGGTCTATAGATCTCCAAGGGATTCATGGACAGATTTCAGAGAGGTAGTCTGTGAAGGTGGGTGGGAAGTAATTACAACTTTATTTCAATATAATTGTTTTCATTTTTAATCTTAGATATTTTGTGCATCTAAAATGCATAAAAGATGTCCATAGGCTTTACCAGACTGTCAAAGGGGTCCAGCATACAAAAAAGGTTAAAAAAAACCCTGCTCTCTGTGTTTCTATCTCTGTCTCTGTCTCTCTCTGTCTCTCTGTCTCTCTCTCTGTCTCTCTCTCCGTCTCTCTCTGTTTCTCTGTCTCTCTGTCTCTCTCTCTCTCTGTCTCTCTCTGTCAGTCTGGTCTGTTTCTGTCTCTGCTTCTCTCTCAGTTTCCCTGTCCCTGTATCTTTCTTGGTCTCTCTGTCTCTCTCTATCTCTCTGTTTCTCTGTCTCTGTCTCCCTGTATCTCTCTCTGTCTGTCTATCTCTCTGTCTGGTCTGTCTCTGTCTCTCTCTTTCTGTCTATCTATCTCTCTCTCTTTCTCTCTCCTCACCAGATTCCATAGGCTTAAGGGCTTAATTCTCCTTTCTATGCAGATGGCACTCCAAAATCTCTATGTCCTTCCCTAGTCTATCCCCCAAGATTCAGTTCTGGATCATCAATCGCCTATCAGATATTTCACGTGTATATTAAATTCCATATGTCTCAAAATGAACTCATTATCTTTCCCTCCAAGCCCTTTAAAACTTCCCATCTTCCTATTTCTGTGAAAGGCACCACCATTCTTTCACTGTCACTGTTAGGTTGGCAGTTCCAGACTCCTCACATTTTTTCACCTCATGTACCCAGTGAGTTACCAAATGTTGCTATTTCTCCCTTCACAATATCTTTCACATCCAATCCCCTCTCTTCATTCATTCAACCATCACCATAACCCCTCATCACCTCTCCCCTAAATTATTTCAACAGCTTTCTTATTGGCCTCCCTGCTTTGAGTTTCTCTCTACTCCAGTCTATCAGAATGACTGCTAACAAATTTGTTTTCCTTAAATGCGAATCTGATCATCCCTCTTCAATCAACTCCAGTCGCTTCCTATTGCCTCTTATATAAAAACCTTTCACATATAGCTCTCTTTCTAGCCTGATTGAACTTAATTTCCCCTATATACTCTACACGCTGGCCAAAATGATCTTCTTTCTCTTCCATACTCATGATTCTGCATCTTCTGTCTCCATGTTTTTGCACTGATCTTCCCTCATACCTGATAAGGAGGCATCCACCTGCTTAGCTAATGCACTCCTCCACATGAAAGAGGTTGGAGAATCTATTTCTAGAGAAGCTTGATGTTCTATAAAGAAGTGCTTTGGAAGGGTTTGGAACATGCATTCTGTAACCTCGAGACACATGATGAAGGGGAGCCTTTTTGATTGCCTGTGAAGCTAGTGCTAGGGAATAATCAAAAGGTTTTAGTCAACTTGGACCTTGTTCCTGGAGAGAGCTGTTTCCTGACCAGTGTGCTCAAATAAGGAGGTAAAGACTTAGCCCTTAACAGAGACAGAGACTTTGAGTCACTGTCTCTCCACAGGGTCACCCATGTATGTGGCCCGTGTGTGCATACTTTTTCTGTTGCTTCTGTCACCATTTTTGTATACTCTCTCTGCTCTTAGGTGAAGGAGATTTAAGGTGACTATGACCTTGTGAGCTTTGAAAGGTCAGTCACTCTAAAATTAGAATCCGTACTGGGGGTTACAGCCAGTCATTCCAACATTGAGACTCCAAACAATAATTTTCTTTTTTTTTTAATATAATATTTTATTATTTTTCTCCAATTACATGTTAAAACTATTTTTAAAAAATTTGTTTAAGTTTTGAGTTGGGCCGCTAGGTGGCACAGTGAGTAGAGCACTGGCCCTGGAGTCAGAGGACCTGAATTCAAATGTGACCTCAGATACTTGACGCACTTACTAGCTGTATGACCTTGGGCAAGTCAATTAACCCCAATTGCCTTGCCTTTCCCCCTCCAAAAAAAAAAAAGAAAGAAAGAAATATGTATCTTGTATTACCATTCTAGAGAGCAATTTGGAACTATACCCAAAAGGCTACAAAAAACGTGCATACCCTTTAACCCAGCAATACTGCTTCTAGGACTGTATCCCCAAGAGATCATAAAAATGGGAAAGGGTCCAACATGTACAAAAATATTTATAGCAGCACTTTTTGTGGTGACCAAAACCTGGAATCAAGGAGATGCCCATCAATTGGGGAATGGCTGAATAAATTGTAGTATTTGAATGTAATGGAACACTATTATGCTATAAGAAATGACGGACAGGAAGACTTCAGAGAGGCCTGGAAAGATGTATATGAACTGACGCTGAGTGGAAGGAGCAGAACCAGGAGAACTTTGTACACAACAACAACCACAGTGCACAAGGAATTTTTCTGGTAGACTTAGTACTTCATTGCAATGCAAAGACTTAATTAAAAAATTTCCAATAGACTCTTGAGGTAAAATACCTTCTACATCCAGAGAAAGAATTATGGAATTTGATCACAGAATGAAGCAGATCCTTTTCTTTTGTATTATGTTGTGTTTTGTTTTATGATTTCTCCCATTCATTTTAATTTTTCTATGCAACGTGAGTAAGGTGAAAATGTATTTAATAGGAACGTATGTGTAGAATCTATGTAAAATTGTATGCCATCTCAAGGAGGGAGTAGGGAGGGAGAGGAAAAAATCCAAGATATATGGAAGTGATTGTAGAACAATGAAAACAAATAAAATAATTTAATTTTTTAAAAAATTAAAAAAAATTTTGAGTTCCAAATTCTATCCCTCCCTCCCCTTCCCATTGCTGAGATGGTAAGCAATCTGATGTTTTATCTTTATTTCTCGAATATAAAGAGTAACTTTCAAAACCCAGCTAAGCTAGGATGAGGATTCCTGCAGCAGCTATGCCTTGTTTGGACACTTAGTGGGACCAATGTTATGTTGTAGAAACTATGCTAAGTCTGTGACCACTCTTCCGAGTTACCTAAGTGGCACAGGGGAGAGTCTGCCCTACAGGTCTCAGGGAAGCGGGGGGGAATATCTATACTTTTGTTCTTGCTTTGTCTTCAAAGTAAATATCCTTTTGTAAAAGTTAATAGATGTTAATTTTCTAAATGGAGTTAAAATATTAATCACTGACAGCTAAGGGGCAGGGGAAACTACACTAGAAAAAGGTTTCCAGTAGATATAATTAGAGAAAGATACTCCACTACTCCTTAAGGGTATCCCTAGAATCCTGAGAGGCTATTGTAGCTAGCTTGACTTTGGGACAGTAAGCCCAGCCTATTTGCCACACCTGGAATATACTTGAATCTTAACCTTTGCCTTATAGAGTACTTTCCCCCTCTACCTGTGATTGTAGAGGACAATTCTATCCTTCTAGTCCTTCAGGTTCACAATCTAGTAGTCATCTTGGACTACTCACCCCATCCTTCATGTCCAATCTGTCACCAAAGCCTACTGATTTTATCTTTGCAAGATCTCCTGAATGTATACCCTTCTTTCCTCTGACACTGCCACCACCCTAGTATGGGCCCTCATCACCTCATACCTGGATTAAAGCATAGCTGCTTGGTACATGCCTCCTCCTGTCTCTCCCTCAAAGTGTCCAGCTGTTTCAGTTAGACTGACTTGCATGCTACGTGGGTGGCACGTTGTTGGAAGTTGGTGGGGGTGTCTGAACACTTCTTCACAGAAATTATTTCTCTGGATGATGGCAAAGAGGGCTGGGCTGGAAGCAGGACCAGAGGTCTGGGGGAGGAATGAGTTGCCATTCTCAGGGTTTTTATACTTATCTACCTGTTGATGGCCATTGGTTAGTAGTAGTTTCTAGCTCTCCCAATGATAAATATGAGGACTAGAATGGAAGTAGGTCTAGTAGTTTGGGAGATGTTATTCCCAAGGCTCTTGGGTACAGGGTTCAAATCTCCTTCAGGACTGAGGGGAAATGGTGGTCAAGGTGGTGATGGTGGTATAACTTACCAGGTATTGATTGAATTTTTTTCTTGCACTTAAGCTATCTATATCTTTTCTATTTTTTATCATCTTTCCCTCTTTGAGAGAACTTTGGCACAGATTCTTCCATGCCTTCAATTCTATAGTGCTTCTTTTTAAAATTTATTTTTTCAATTATCAAAGGTTAATCTGTGTCCTACTGAAAAATAGAAAATCTTTGTAACAAACAAGAATAGTCAAGCAAGGAAAATTCCCATACTGGACATGTCAAAAATGTATGATTCATTTTGCTTATTATTCTATTACTTCCAAGGGACTGAGTAGCATTCTTCATTATCAGTCCTCTAGAGTCATGACTGCTGACTGTGCTTATCAGAGTACTTATGTCTTTCAGTGGTGAAGTTAAAGTATAAACTATTCTGGTTCTGCTTACATCATTCCCTATTAGTTCATCTAAGTTTTCCCAAATTTCTCTGAAGCTATTTATTCTAATTTTACTGCACAATAGTACACTATTACATTCATATATTATGTAAATCCAAAATTGATGAGTACTCTTTAATTTCCATTTCTTTGTTACCACCAAAAGTTATTATAAATATTTTTTATATATTCACATATGACCATTTCTTCTTTCTTTCATTTCTTTGAGATGTAAATCTGGTAGTGGTACTACTAGATCTAAAGTTATACCTAGTTTAATAACTTTTTCGCATCATTCTCAATTGCTTTTCAGAATGACTGGACCAGTTCACAGTTTTATCAACAGGGCATCATTAAAGGCAGCTAGGTGGTACAATGAATAGAGGACCAACCCTGGGGTCAGGAAGACCTGAGTTCAATTTTGGTTTCAGACACTTGACACTTACTAGCTGTGTGACCTTGGGCAAGTCACCTAAACCTTATTGTCTCATCTCCTCCCTCCAAAATCAGAACAAGGTATCATTGTATCTATTTTTCCAAAGCCCCACCAACATTTGTCATTCTCTACTTTTATCACTTCTGCCAATCTAATGAATGAGAAGTGGAATTTCATAGCTGCTTAATATTAATTTTCTTAATTATAAGTGGTCTGTAGGATTTTTTATAGAATTATTAATAATTAGGATTTCTTCTCTTGAAAACTGTAATATTTTTTGACCCTTTGTCAACTGGAGAAATTTGCTTCTGATGTGAAATTTCTTCTGTATAGGTTTGGTCAGGTTCAGGTGATCTTCTGGATATTGCCATTTCATCGTAGAAGAGTAATAGTGAGGTACTTGGGTGGTAGAGTCCACATGCAGCATGTGGTCAACAAATACTCCATGAATGAAGAAGTAAAAATAAGTAAAAGTATACAGAAGCAAATGAAACTAGAGAGACACAAAGAAGAATGCAGAATTTCTTTGTGTTATTCTCTTCAAATATGTTAACTGCCTGCTTTTTATTAGAATTGATCTTCAGCACAGGGGAGAAACTAGATTAATAAAATAAGTGACACTAGCTATTGATGAATCAATATGCAGCAGCATGGAGTCCTGGCTCTGGGTTTTGGAATGAGTTTTAGCAATTCAAAGAGTTTGAGCTTTTTCCCTTTAATATATTAAGCACATTTTGGTATACCCAAGTCTTTTCTTCTAGGTACTGCTCGATATTATAGGGTACCACTATAGTTGTAGCACTGGTTTCAAGGCTCCAAGAAAAAAGGCACACAGGGTTTTTCCCCTTTATATTTTCCTCAGAGGGTTAATTTCACCCCAAACGGGTGAGCTCTTTACTTTCTAAAGGGGTTAAGTTTTATTAACTTTACCAGAAAAGCAAAACCAATCATGTTCTACTACAAATCAGGTTATAGATAGAGTGGAGTTCAATAGAATATAAGTAGAGTTCAGCGATATAATTGCTAGGAATGTCTTCTCCTAGAACAAATATAGCTGAGGAGGAGAATGTACTGGAGTACAGAGGATGGTCTAACCATGAGCACAGTCACATGAGGAGAGAAGACAGCCTATCCCCCTGGGAGTTTACACCTAAAAAGTAGCAGTGTGGTACAGTGGGTACTGAACTTGGAGTCAAAAAGGCATGGGTTCAAATCCCTCCTTAAACCTTTACTAGATAGTTTTCAAAGATTTCAAGGCAGGCTTCATCAGTCTTAATATACATATATTTGCATAATATGCACATATGCATACACATACACCAGAGAAACTCAATACACTTATTTATTCAGAAATTTGTTCATAATCCATAGTTACTAAACAAGTGAATTGATCTAATGATAAAAGAAGAGAAAACTCTAATGTTACTGAAAAGCAGAGGGAGCTAGAGGGCTCAGTATCTTCTCTAGTGTCATTGGAATCCTAATAATAAACAAATAGATAAATTCTCTGTATCCTTTTGTATGAGAAGTGCCAGTGGGTTTTGTTTCAGTTCCTTTGGAGAAAAGAAGTTATTTTATATTATATACTTCCTCTTACGAATGTCCAACAGCTCCTTCTAGCAAGTCATTGAACTAAAGGCTATAAACATTGAGCTATAGTCACACACAGCAGTGCTACTTTTGTGGCATTAAGGGCCCATGGTGCTGACAACTTCATGCTTTTTGAAGGGTTACATGTATGTGTACACAAACACGCATTATATATGTATATACATATGTTCATACATGGATACATGTATACAATCATATATACATGTGCACATATTTATATATACATATATGTATTATATATACATATACATACACATCTATATATGTATGCATATATATGTATATAAAATCAGAATTTCACTATTACTCTGTTTCATTCAAACAGGCAAAGATAAAAAAATATGATGCTAAAGTTTCAAACTTTGTCCTCTTGCTTACCTTGCCAAAGTTATTTGGAAGCATTTTTCCTTCTTCCTGAGTTCTGAGCTACTTAGCTATGCCCATCTCAAAAAGATGCTTGGCAAAGAAGGCAGTTTATAAAGTGTTTGAAAGGGAGCTGGTTGAGTTGAGGAAGTCACACCATTGTATGCTATGCCAACATTGGAAGGAGGGTAGAAATCAAGTGGAATGTATGCATTTATTTCTTCCCCAGCACCTCTGTAGTGTCTTGCAGAAATTCCCAGACACATTTATTCCAGATTCTTTGCCACTTCAACCATGATTCATCCTTTTCAGATTTCCACTACAGAACGAATTGAAGCTTCTCTTTTACCAGGAGAAGGTATACAGGGTTCATTTGGAGATGCTGTTCATTCTGAATTCTGCAAATAATTGGAATAACCAGAATTCCTCAAATATTTGGAATGACCAGTCATCTAGACTAATGAATATTTCTCCCATGGGAGTGATTGAAAATTCAAAATGCCTTTTTCATGAATAACCCATGGAAACACAATAAAAATATTTAAAGAGATAATATTGGCTTTGAGCAATGAACAAAGTAGTCCTTGAATGTAAGGACTGGGACAAGCCTTAGAGATTATTTGGTACAATCCCTTTATTTTATAGAATAAAAAAACACTGTAGACCAGAGAAAGCAAATAACCCAGAGAGAAATCATATCATCAGCTTCTTGGCTTATGCTTCATAATCTACCTTGACTAGGATCACATCTAGGCTGTATTCCAGTGACCAGAACATAGTAGGTTTCTTAAGAAATATTTATTGACTGACTGACCTCCACGCCAGTTAAGTATGAAAAGTTAGTATCAAAATAAGAACTAGGACCCTCGTTTCCAGTCCATTGTGCATTGTATATTGCCTTGGGACTTTTTCCTGCTTTTTAACCATGAAAAGCACTGAAAACCTTTTTTTCAATAAACACTTGAGAATTTCACTCTCTTTGTAGTGTTTTGTGTCATCACTATTTGCCTTTTTAGAAACTCCTTTTTAATTTATAGTTCACTTAACACCAATTGCCTCATGCTGGGCCATTTCTAGTCATGCTGAGGAACATCAGGTCACTGGATTCAGATGGCTCTGGAAAAGTGAGGCTGGTGACCTGCACAGCCCTCCCTCACTCAAAACAAAGTCAAGTGCAAGTCACATCATCATTCCTCTGATGGCATGGTCTTCATTGGCAACAAAGGATGAACACACGCTCATCTCTCTCAGTGGCATAAAATATTAACAATTTTCACATGTACGACCATTTCTAGATTATGGAGCCCTTTCATATCCACTTCAGCATTTCATACAGATAATAGGTACTACAACTGTTGTTATTCCCATCTCACAGATAGAAAAATGAAGGATTACAGAAATCAAGTGACCTTATTATTGGTGTGACAATCAAACCCAGGTCTTTTGTGCCTTAGTTCCCAGTTCTTTCTGCCCCATCAGCATTATTTCCCAAACTAATTCAGTCATACAACATTTTGTGGCCTGAAATACATTGCCAGTCCCCATTAATGTTGATCTAATCCGTGGGGAGGGGCAATAGATTGGAAATATCTTGATGCTTCTTAAATTAAAGAGGAAATCAGGGAAATGTTGAAGCAAGATAGAGGAAATTCAGTTCAATTCAGTTAGACCAGCATTAAGTTTTTTGCTGTGTGCTAGATGTTAGAGACACAAATACAAGGATGAAATAATCCCTACCCTCAGGAAACTTATACTCCAAAAAAGTGTCATATGGATTATGTATTTGGATTCATGTAAGATCAAATTAAGTATTTTGGGGGAAAACATTACTTGCATCCTCACGGTGGTTCAGTACAGAGAGAGGACTGAAACTGAAGTCAGAAGAACTGGGTTAGAAACCTGATTCTGTCACATACTGCCTAGGGTAAGTCAACTTCAACAGGTTTTGTTTTTCTCCTCTGTGGAAAGAGGGATTGGATCAAATGACCTCTAATGTCACTGGTAGCTCTAGCTCTAAATCTAAATCTATGATTCTTTGAATATCTATTCACATCAAGTGGAATGAGGTAGTGGAGTATCTCTGGATATCTGTGGATTCCTAAATAAGTACATATTATGCCTATTTTCATCTTGAATAATTCAGTCTTTTCAACACCTCATGTATTTACTGGCCAACAATATAGATAATGTCATTTGAAGGAACAAGAGATATTTATTGACTATTTTCTAGAGATCTCATAACATTGAGGTTTTTCCCTTGACAAGAAAACTCCACAACTTTATTGACCATCTTTCCTAAGAACATTTACCTTGTTAGCCTCTCCAGATATTATAGGAATTATCTACCTTTTATAAGTCAAAAATTCAATAGGATTTATCCAAAGATGATTTCTCATAGGTTGCAGTTTCTTCATTATCTTCAAGAACAATAGGACCCTTCTAAGTGAATAGTCCAACAAATAAATTTGGTTTGAACCTATATAATCAGTTAAGATAAATGCTGAGACTAATTGAATCAAGATTAAAATTCTAAGATGAAGGTAGATAAAGAGATTTGCTCTGGATTCTTCAAGCAACAGCTATTATGACTATTTGTCTGGATTTGATATTGAGGGGATTCTTTCTTAGGTAGAAATTGAACTAGATGTCATTGGAGTGCTCTTCCAATTCAGATTCTGTGAATTTGAGATTTTAAAAATCTGTTCCTATTGTCTTTTCCTTTTTGCATTCAGTAATTAACAGAAAAATCCACATATTTCTAGTTTGATTGGATTTTTTAGACATATTCTCAACTCTTATAAATGAACTTGGATATTGAAGAAAATATGCCTTGTACCACTTTAATGACAATGATAGGGTTAGTGTATGATTGCTTTCTCAAAAGGGTACTATATAATGTAGAATTTTGGAAACCTAGAAAAATGTTCTTCTGAATTTGAATCTGTACAAAGTTTTCTATATCAATTTGAACTTTAAAAACCTTATTGGTACATTTTATTTAATGCATTCAATACAAGGCTTCCCAATAAGCAGCCCATTCCATATTGCTTTTGTATTAAAAAAAAAAAGCTAAGCAAAATCATTCAATGTAATAATTGAAGCTAACAATATTTCCCTTTTTTGTAGTTCACCTCTTACTAACCCTAATTTAAACCTTCAACCCTTTTGTCTGGAATATTATAAGTATCTCAAATTTGGTCCGATTCCTCTCTAATCCATCCTTCATGAAGATGCCAAGTTGATGTTATTAAAACATAGATCTGACTGTGTCATTTCCCTACTCAAAGATCTTCAGTCGCATCCTAGTGACTCCAGGATAAAATTAAAATTATAGGAGTAATTAAAATGCTTCTCTTTTGTTAATGGTCCACTTTTCTTCCTTGATGATGAATGGCTCACCTTTGAAGGATAAATTTTTAGGTTGTAGCTTGAACTCCTTTGCTTTTTGAAAAAATTGTATTACATTCTTCTGATTTCTTGAGTTGTAATTTTGGTCATTTGAGTTGGAATTACCTCATATTTGACAGTCTTTTACCTGTATTCTTGCAACATTTGATGTTTGTGTTTGAAATTGTAAAATTCAGTTACCAGTTGGGTTTCCAGTCAGTCCCCTTTCCCCCAGGAACAGAATTTACCCTGTCTTGCCAGTTTTGCCATGTCACTCTACTACCCATGTCTTCTTTTCTTCTCTGGTCACACTCTCCCTTTCCTTCTGCCTCCTCTCTGCCTACTTCTGTGAGGTAAGGAGGGATTGAGACTGAGTAATTGCAACAGGACAGGGGTTTTTAACCTAGCGTCTGTGAAGTCAAAAAACAAGATACATGTATTTTGACATAATTTGTTTTCTTTGTAATACTATATATTTTCTTTTATTCATTTAATAATATTATTTTGAAGAATCCATGGAATCTACCATATTGCCAAAGGGGTCCAAGATACAAAAGGTTAAAAACAACTGCCATAAGAAAAACACATCTGTAGCTAGACCTTGAAATGCTAGACTTCGAGGTTACTTGTGCTGACTGTGCCCAGGCTGGAGAATGGGGGGAAGGGTGAGGCATATTATTAAGAGCTGTAAATGTTCAAGTTCTGCAATGTAATTTCCTGAAGTTTTTTTCATGCAGCATTTCTGTTCATTTAGCTTGTATATTCAGGTCTCTACTTGGTTCATAATTTCTTTTTTTCTGAGTTTTTCTTGGGAAAAGTGTTGGGGATATTGATGCAAAATTACTCTGCCATCCTGATGATCATGCAAACCAATTATATTTAATTCAGTCACTATTTACATTCTAGAGGATGACCCAACATCTGGGTGATAACTGAAATACTTAGTCAGGTACTGGGATATTTAATTCAGGTAGCACTAAATATCTAGAAATAGTAAAATCCCATTATTTTACAATGTTTTTCAACATTTAACAATGGCCACTATACATGGGTTTTGTGTTGGGATTTTGGATAATCAAAGAGATGGACCTATGGGTCAAGTGCTCATCCAATGCAATGTTTACTGACAGATCAAGAATAATCACTCAAATAATAAAACATTTAATTATGACAGAATAGCCAAGTGAATACTTCAACACATGATGGATTTGTGATCCCAATGATATGCATGCTCCCTCCAGTGGCGCAGATTGCAATCTGTCCGTATCTGCACATCTTATTCACATTCTCCCTTAAATCCTTCCAAAGGATCCATCCAACATTGTAGTGACCTTCCTTTTGACCACTTAGCAGTGTATGGATACCAATGGAACCTATGTAATAGCCATCAGTCACCAGGGCTTGACATGGTGTTATCTGTAAACAGGAACATATAAATTTCCTCAACATTTATATGGAATTCCTATTCACTTTAGATATTTCACTGGACATTCTCTATGACAGTAGCAAATACTTTTGGGGAATACTCATCTCTATTTTCCATGCACAATTTGATATTAATAATCAGAAAATTACCGCACAAAATTATCTCTATTGAAACATTTTTGAGGAATCATGATTTTTGACATATGTATGGAAGACACTTTGTTGGGAAAAAATTTTAAAGAATCATTTTTACTTTACATAATCAAATAATTTTTAAGGTTAATAAAATACCAAGTATATTGGGATTGAGTGTTCTTTATACCTTTCAGATTCTGCTTTAAACACGGCTGATCTTCTGGATACTCTCTCCCTCCTCAGTTTTTGTAAACTTACTCTCACTTGTAATCTTGTTACCTCTCTGACCAATCTTTCTCAGTCTTCTTTTCTCAGTCATAATCCATGTCCTCTCCCTTGTGCATAGGTGTATACAAAGTTTCTGTCCTGGCCCTATTTCTTCTCTCCCTCTATATTCTCTTTCTTGGTGATCTCATCAGTTCTTTCTATTCAGTTATCATCTACATATAGATGATTCCTAAATCTTCATATCCAATCCATCTTTCTCCTTATATAATAACAGCATTAGAAAGAAAAATAATTTTGAAAGCCTCAATTACTCTAATCAGTGAGATGATCAACTGCAATCCCAGAAACCTAATGATGAAGCTTACTATCCAGCTCTTGACAAAGACTTAGTTTTATAAAATTAAAGTAGTCAAGATGCATGAAATGATGCTTTTGAGATACTTAGGCATTTAAAGTTTTCCTTATTTAATCCTAAGTGATTAGCAAAGTAGAAAAGAAGACTCGTTGGGCATGTTTTATTGGTCATCATTACTAGAATTGAATAGGAAAAAAAGCCTTTTAAAATGTTTTGATTTAATTAAAACTGTCCAGTTAAATTCGTATAATAGCCTATTTTTGTCAAATAACACATTTTTTTTTTCAAAAATTGGATTTTCTTACTTTGTTTTCAAAGTGACTGTGCCAATAATCATTCCACTAAATGTTATGGATTCAGTCATCGTCTCCATGTTGATAATTCTGAAATCAACTTATCCAGTCATAACCCCTCTCCTGACCTCCAGTCTCACAACTCCAAATACTTATTGAACACCTCAAACTGGATGTTCTATAGCCATCTTAAACTCAACATGCCACAAACTGAGCTCATCAATTTTCTTCTTATATCCTCTACTCTTCCAAACTTCCTTATTGAGGTACCACCATTCTCCCAGTCCCCAAGGCTTTCAACTTAGTTATGATCTTTGACTCTTCACTCTCTCCATATTTAATCTGTTGCCAAGTTCTATTGATTTTGCCTTCATAATATACTGTATAGGCCCCATTTTCTCTTCTGACACTGCCATCCACCTAGTGCAGGCCCTCATCACCTCATGCCTAAACTTTTACAGTAGGCTGCTGGATGGTCTTCTTGCCATAAGTCTCCCTACTCTGGTCCATCTTCTAGTAGATGTCAAAAATCTTCCTAAAGTACAGATC
Source organism: Potorous gilbertii (assembly GCA_028658325.1). Taxonomy (NCBI): domain Eukaryota; kingdom Metazoa; phylum Chordata; class Mammalia; order Diprotodontia; family Potoroidae; genus Potorous; species Potorous gilbertii. The sequence goes on along the minus strand of CM053769.1, from coordinate 536,435,627 downwards.
TGGTCATGCTACCACTCCCCTTCATTTCCTCCCCCTGCCACTGAATAAATTCAAGTAGCACCTGTCACCTGGAGGATCTACTATGAAGTCCTCTGTTTTGCATCCCAAACCACTCCACCCCCATCAACCTTTCCAGTCTTCTTATACTTTATTCTACCGACCACCACATGCTCTGTGATGCTGTGATGGGGTATATGAAGTGTTCAGGAAGGACTATCATCTGTGGTGTGAGGGCTCTCTGAGTCCTTTTCAGGGCTGCTCATCCCAGCTCTCAACTGCACCCCAAGAAGCTGCGGCATGCACAGAGGCCACACCTCAGTAGCTGCCTTGGCAGATGGCCTAAAACAGGTTGAGGGTAATCAATGGGCCTCAAACCCATCAGTGACATAGGGGAATGTTTACTCCAAGCATGTAAAGACTTCCTGAGGTAAAATTGTTGGATGAAAATAATTTATTCCAATGGCCATGAAAGCTGCTGAATCAGGCACTGTGGTTAGACATAGAAAACACCAAAGTCATCCGCTGCATCCCAGGCCATCCCCAGTTGTCCTGACTTTTGCTTTGCATTCAATGATTCTGGAAGAGTAATTAAACCCAGTTCACTTGCAATCAACACATCACTTATAGTGTCCTTGGTCCTCTGAGAAATGAAGGCTAAAAAACAGTGATGTAATGACACTGGTCTCCTTGCTGCTCCTTTAACAAGACATTCCATCTCCCAAATTCCTGGTATTTTCATCGACTATATCCCATGCATTTCCTGACTTCTTTAATATCACAGACAAAATCATACATTCTACAAGAAGCCTTTCCTAACTGATCCCACCGCCTTTAAGGCTAGTACCTTCCATATGCAAGTAATGACCTTTTAGATTACCCCCAATTTGCCCTGCCTATTATCTTCTTTGTACATGCTATCTATCCCATTGGACTGTGACATCCTTGAGAACAGAGACTATCTTTTGCCTTTCGTTGCATCCTCAGTAATTCACAGCCTTGCACATGATAGGTGCTTAATAAATGTTCATTGACTGATTGACTTTTCTCAATCTTTCTTTCCTTTTTTAAAATTTGAATGCTTTATAAAATATATATTTTTTAAAAAATTATAAATTAATCAGTATTGAGAAAGACAAATGCACAAAATAATGAGTAAAATCCCAAATATTAACCATATCATCTAACCTACATATTTACAGAAAAATTTACAAGGTAATAACCAATACCAACTTTTTATGCCCAATCTCCTTCTGTGGTTTTCCCCTAAGTTGTGGCTGTTTTTGTCATTTCAGTTGTGCCTGACACTTTGTGACCCTATTTGAGGTTTTCTTTCTTTTTTTTCTCATTTTCTTTTCTATATAAAAATAATATATATTTATATATAATTTAATTATTTTTCAGTTCTCAACATTCATTTCCACAAGAATTTGAATTCAAAATTTTCTTTCTATCTCTCCCCACCCCCCACCCCAGGACAGCATGCACCCCATCCACCCCTTCCTCCAGTCTGTCTTCCTTTCCACCACCTACCCTTCTTCCATCCTCCTTCCCCTCTATTTTCCTGTAGGCTAAAACAGATTTCTATACTCCATTGCCTATATATCTTAATTTCCAATTGCATGCTAAAACAATTTTTTATATTCCTTACCAAAGCTTTGAGTTTCATATTCTCTCCCTCCCTCCCCACTCACCCTCATTGAGAAAACAATCTATTCAATATAGGTCATAGATGTGTAACAATGCAAAACACTTCCATAACAGACACATTGTAAAAAACTAACATTTCCCTGTGTCCTATCCTGCCCTCAATCTATTCCATTCTCTCCCCTGACCTGTCTTCCCACAATAGTGCTTGCTTCTGATCATCACCTTCCCCAATTTGCTGTCCCTTGTATTATCTTCCTTCTTCTATCCCCTTCCCCACTGCCTTCCTGAAGGGTAAAATAGGTTTCTATATCCAGTTGAATATGTTATTCTTCCTTAAGCCAAATTCCATGAGAGCAAGGCTCACTTATTTCCTTTCATCTCCCTTCTCTTCCCCTCCATTGTAAAAGCTCCTTCTTCCTTCTTCTATGTGAGATGATTCACTATATTCTACGTTTCCCTTTCTTCTACTCCTAGTACATTCCATTCAACAGTAAATTTTATTTTTCTAAGGTATTTTCCCTTCACACTCAACTCACCTTGTGCCCTCTGTCTATGTATATACATACACACACACATATATACATACGTACATATATACATATACACACATACATACACATGTACAACCATATACATATACATACCTACACATATATAATATACACATACATACCCATACATGCCCACATATATATATATATTGAATCTTACTAACCTAATACTGTAACAGGTCTCATGAGTTACAAATAACATCTTCCCTTGTAGGAATGTAAGCAGTTCATCTTTAATGAGTTCCTTAAGACTTCTCTTTCCTATTTACTTTTTCATGCTTCTCTTGTATTTGAAAGTCAAATTTTCTATTCAGCTCTGGTCTTTTCAACAAGAATGCTTGGAAGTCCTCTATTTCATTGAAATTCCATTTTCCCCCTGAAGTATTATACTCAATTTTTCTGGGTAAGTGATTCTTGGTTTTATTCCTATCTCCTTTGACTTCTGGATATCATATTTCAAGCCCTTCGATCTCTTAGTATAGAAGCTACTAAATCTTGTATTATCCTGATTATATTTCCACAGCAATTAAATTGTTTCTTTCTGGCTGCTTATAATATATTCTCCCTTGACCTGGGAACTGTGGAATTTGGCTACAATATTCTGAGGAGGTTTCCTTTCAGGAGGTAATCGGTGAATTCTTTCCATTTCTATTTTACCCTCTGGTTCTAGAATATCAGGGCAATTTTCCTTGATAATTTCTTGAAAGATGATGTCTAGGCTCTTTTTTTGATCGTGGTTTACAGATAGACCAATAATTTTCAAATTATCTCTCCTGGATCTATTTTCCAGGTCAATTGCTTTTCCAATGAGATATTCCACATTGCCTTCTATTTTTCATTCTTTTCATTTTGTTTTATAATTTCCTGGTTTCTCATAAAGTCATTAGCTTCCTTATTCGTCATTCTAAAGACTGTATTCTAAGTATTCTATGTATTCTCTTCAGAGAGCTTTTGAACCTCCTTTTCCATTTGACCAATTCTGTTTTTTAAAGCATTCTTCTCCTCATTGGCTTTTTGAATCTCTTTTGCCATTTGGGTTAGTCTATTTTTAAAGGTGTTATTTTCTTCAGTATTTTTGGGGTCTCCTTCACCAAGCTGTTGACTGACTTTTCATGATATTCTTGAATAGCTTTCATTTCTCTTCCAAATTTTTCCTCCACTTCTCTTACTTCATTCTCAAAATCCTTTTTGAGCTTTTCCAGGGCCTGAGATCATTGCATATTGTTTTTAGAGGTTTTGGATGTAGAAGCTTTGACTTTGCTGTCTTTCTCTGATGGTATGCATTGTTCTTCCTCATCTGAAATGATGGAAGAAAATACCTTTTCACCAAGAAAGTAACCTTCTATAGTCTTATATTTTTCTCTTTTTTTGGACATTTTTCCCAGCCAGTTACATGACTTTTGAGTCCTTTGTCAAGAGGAATGTATATTCTGGGGACCTGTAAGTTCTCAGTTCCTCCAAGGTGGCACAATCAAGAGAGAGGAGTTTACTCCTCTGCTGGTCTGTGCTCTGGTCTGGGAGCAACCACAAGTACTCTGTTATGCTCAGAATCTGCCACAGTTCCCTTTCCAGAGCCTCCAGCAGCTCCACCACTCCAGCACCAGTGCTCCTCCTCACACCAGGAGAGCCACTCAGGGCTGAGATCTAGATCAGCTTCTCGATTCCCCCAGGGTCTTTAGACTGAGGGCTCCAAAAGTGGATGCTGCTGCCACAGTCACAATGGCTGCTACTGCCCTGGGGCTGGGCCTGGGGCCAGATCACACTCTCCACTCACCCAGGTGAAAGAGCTTTCTTACTGACCTTTGAAGTTATCTTTTGTGTTCGTGTGCTGAGAAATCTGGGAACTGTAACTGTTACCCATGATTCTGTACCCTGAAGCCTGCTCCAGTCCTATCTTTGCTGCACAGCAAAGGTTGGGCTGCACTCCACTCTGAGCCCAGTGTGATAGACCTTCCCTGTCAGCCTTTGAGGCTGTTTTGGGCTGGAAATCTCTTTCACTCTGTCATTTTGTGGCTTCTGCTGCTCTAGAATTCATTTAGAGTCATTTTTTACAGGTATGTTATAGGATATGGGGGGAGAGTTAGAGAAGGTCTGTCATTCTCCTCCACCATCTTGATTCCACCTCCCCTCCTTTCTTTCCCTTTTCTCCAATTTTCCCATGAATGTGGTTCCCTACATTAGATTGTCCCTGTCTCCCCAAAGACTTCATTCATCGCTGAGTCCCTTGATCAATGATCTCCACATCTCTTTCTCCTTTCTTCTTTCCTCCATCCCTCCCTACTTTGAAGCCCTTGTCCCTTGGCCCATTACACACAGATTCATGTCACTGATTTCATTCTCTCCAGAAAAGACTTAGTCATCACTGGCTCATTGCCTCATAGCATTCAATGTCTTCCCTTACTCATGGGCCCCTGTAAAGGCACTTGCTTTCTTTGTAGAGGATCTCCATGTTCTTGAGTCTTTGTCTATATTTTCTTCTAACCGTAGGATCACAAGTGTAGAGCTAGGAGTGACCTTGGAGGTCAGCTGGTTCTCCGTTGAATAGGAATTACAGTCTTAGTTTGTCTTTCTCTCTGGGGAGGGGTCTTACCCATCACTAAGCATCTCCTCCTTAATTCTAATGCCTTTATTCTGCTTATTATGTTCAAATGATCCTGTCTAAATCTTGTTTGTAGTTGTTTGCATGTTGTCTCCCATTCAATCCCGCCTCAATAGGCTGTGACGTCCTTGAGAGCAGAGATTATCTTTTACCCTTCTTTGCATCTCCAATGCTTAGCGCAGTGTCTAACACATAGTAGGAATTTAATAAATATTCGTTGACAGACTGAGATCAGAACATTGGGTCAGTTTCATGGTAACCCACTGCAATCAAGATTCTGAAGCTTATCTTTGCAAAGGCCTAATTGAAAAATGGGGCAGTCAGGTGGCACAGTGGATAGAGTGTGGGGCCTGGAGGCAGGAAGACTCATCTTCCTGAGCTTGAATCTAGCTTCAAACACTTAGCTGTGTGACCCTGGACAAGTCACTTAATCCTATGCCTCAGTTTCCTCATTTGTAAACATGAGATGAAAAAGGGAATGGAAAACTACTTTAGCATCTTTGCCAAGAAAACCCCAAACAGGGTCACAAAGAGTATGACACAACTGAAAATGATAGAACACAAATGAATAATGTATCATCATAACCTGTGGAAAGAGACAGGGCTCTTTGACTGATGGTGTGGCTCCGAAAATTTTTTCAAATCTAAAAGGGGTAAATTGGGACTGTGTGAGAGAAAAGGGAGCTAGATTAGATAATCACTACATGAATAAACAAGTCCTAATAGTAAACACCATGGAGGAGGAAATAGCAGTAACTCTTTGAGTATATAATTAACATTATGAAGAAGATTAAGTGGGTCTATGTGCTGAGGTAATGTAAATATCCCCATCAACTCAATCAGCTCCAAATAATCACTAGCATAATATATCTGAGTAAATATAAGCTCTCATTGTTTTGCTAAACTGACAACTAACTAATCAACCCTCATTCATGAGGACAACGCAACTATGATTAAAAATAAAATCCAAATAGTGTGGCTTCGTTTTAAAACTTTACCAGTTGATTAGGAATATCAGCAGAGCCTTTCCTCGTCATCCCCTCCTCCGAGACCGACTTCATCAATCTGGACAATGAAGGCAGGCTACTGATTGGAGGGCAGACCTGAAAAGGATTAGACACTTAGCATGGCATTCTAAAATACTGTAATTACAGTGCAATTAACCATACTGCATATTAAACGTGCAACTCTGAAATGTGTGCAGACTCACCAATTATAACTAGTTATTCTTCAAAGAATTTTGCCACCCACACTGAATTTTTCTAGTGCTTCTTTGTTATAATTCAGGCATGACAGTCACTAAGATATCCACATTACCACATCTTTGGAGGGACATTGACAAGCTGGAACGTGTCCAGAGGAGGGCAACCAGCATGGTGAGGGGGCTTGAAACCATGTCATATGAAGAGAGGCTGAAAGAACCAGATCTGTTTATCCTAGAGAAGACAGGATCATGATCGCTGTCTTAAAATATTTAAAGGGCTCTCATGTGGAAGTGCAATTAGATTTATTCTGGTAAGTTTCACAAGGGAGATCTAGGACTAAAGCAGGTTAGAGGGAGGAAAGTGGCAGTTCATTTTAAGGAAGAATTTTCTAACATTTATGGCTATTTTAAAAAAATTAAATTGAGTAAAAGACATCATTAAGGACACATATGAGAAAAGAGGTAGGCTGGCCATGTAGCAAGAACGGGGAATTATAATAGATGGACAACTTAAATACTCCTAGAAATGGTCAGAAAACTGGGGGAAGTCCTTTTGTATGATGAATGAGTACTCAATGGAAGATTTTCAGAAATATATGTTGAAGAATGGCATGAGATGAATGAATGAAAAAGCATTTAGGAAGCCCCTACTATGTGCCAAGCATCATGCTAAGCTCTGGGAGTACAAAAGCAAGTAAGCAAGCCAGTCTCTGCTCTTAAGAAGCTTACATTTTGATTAGGGAAGACAACCTAAAAAGAAAGCAAGAATTTGAAAGATGGAGGGGGAGAAGGGTAGGAGGTAACATGGGTTTCTGCCTAATGGCATGTGTTTGAAATGTCTGAGCAGTGGTGTGGTGGCAAGACAAGGTGAATGCTTACTTATCAGAACTGAAGATGGCAGGGTGGGAGTCCAGCTGGTGAGAAGAAGCAAATGGTATGTTCTAGAAATGCCCAGGAAGTAGAATGGTCTCTGCTTCTGGACAAGAGGTGAGAGCTCACCTCTCAGAGTCCATTGTCCCAGAGGCAGAGTCTGGGTTCTGATGAATAATGAATGGCACAGGGGCCATTCTTTCATGCTTGTCGTTGTATTCCTAATGTTTTGTGCAGCATGTGGTACGTAGCTCATACTAGAATGCTCAATTGTTCTGGAATATGGAGTACCCAAACTCATGAGATCAAGGGTCCATCAAAGTATTGGGGGGAAAATGGAATGGGCAACTTTGTAAGGCATGCATGCCTGTCCTTGGCAGTGTTTAAGCAGAGTTTGGCCACTTATTAGATGCTGTAAATGAGATTCATGCTTCATGTACTGATTGGGCGCCTCTGAATTCCATCATTCTAGAAGGACTGTTAAGAAAACATAGACCTTTCTTTTAGAATACCTAACATCAATCTATGAATCTCCTTTAAAAAATCCAATAAGTGACCAAATTCTGATGAACACCTCCAAAGAAGAAATGTGTGACACCTTACAAAGCAGCTTATTCCATTTTTTTCTCCTTGACATGTTGATGGAGCCACGGTCTCATGAGTATAGGTACCCCGTCCTCTGGCAATATTCTTAGTAATCCTATTAAAAGCAACGGCTACATGTACCCTAGAGGCATGAGTAGGCTTAAGTTCCATTCCATAATGTATGCAGTAGAGAGGAGTGGGCCAAAGCAAAAGAATAGGTAACTTTAGCAACTTTTAGCTTTAGCAACAAGTATATAGAGCATGAATCAGAAGAAATAAATACCCTATCCATATTACGAGGGTAGCTAAGGACCTGGGCTGTCCTCAAGGAGGAGACAGAGACCAATAGGACATATTGGGTTCCGAGTGATTTGACCATGATGGAATAGCTCTGGGGTGGATCCTCCTACACCCCTTTAAATGTGCAATTGGAAGCTGAACTATGGTTTTTGTTTATTCATTTGTTTTTGCTTGTCTACAGAAAAGGGGAAGTTTGACCCTGAAATGCATTTCCTTCCACTCTGGAGCTTTGGGTTTGCTGGTCATTCCCAGTGATTATGACTTGCAATCTTTGGCCAAACTGAATACTGCAACAACAGGAAATAGCTGGTTCTGGAGACAGAGAAATTGGGTTCAAACCATACTTCTGACCCTCACTGTTTGTGATTGGGGTGTGGCCTAATGCAGAGGAAAGGGCATTAGATCTGGAAGGAGAGGTATATATATTCAAATCCTTCCTCTGACAATCATCTCCACTTTCTTCAGGAGATTTGGGCTAGATGTCTCTATGGTCACTTCTCATTGTATGAACTTATATAGTTTTTGAAGTTTGTAAAAGTTTTTACTTGTAATATCTCATATGAGCCTTACAACAAACCTGAAATAAATAATATACATATTATCATCCTTCCTTTACAGATGGAAATAGTATAGATTACACATCCCCACTTAAGAACTTCAAAGGGGTTGAGACAACCAGTCACATAGTTAGTGTCAGAGGCAGGATTTGAATCCAGGCTCAGGGTGCTATCAAGCATCCCATCCTGCCTCACACTAGGCACTTGGCAGTGTTCCGAAGTGGTGAAATTTTCAAATGTATAATGCTATTGGACTTTGTCCCCTAAAATATGTTCCTTACTGAGAAGAAGCATAGTTAGATTATTGGACTTGGCATAATAAAAAATTTAGTTCCAATCTTTTCAGGGTCACACATCTAGCACGTGCCTGAGGTTGCATTTGAACTCAGGTTCTCTTGAGTCCAGGTCTGCTGCTTTATTCACTGTGCCACCTAGCTGCCCCTATCTTCAGCTCTCAACACAATTCCTAGCACATAGTAGCCACTTACTAAATGCTTCTTCATAGATTGGTTAATTAAAGAATAACTGATATTTTATACAGCACCTGAGATTTACTTTGGGTTTTATGTACTTTATCTCATTAGTTCCTCACTATAACTCTATGAGCTGAGAGCTAGTGATATTATCTCCATTGTACAGAGGAGGAAACTGATATTTATAACCTGTTATGGAAAAAGTATTTATTAAGGGTCAACTGTGTGTCAGGCACTGGCAATACAAAAAAAGGCAAAAGATAAGTCCTTGCCCTCAAGGAGCTCACAATCTAATAGAGAAGTACAAGGTCATAGTTGTGAAGCTGAAATAAGATCCCAGATCTCTTAATTCTCAATCCAATGGACATCCTACAAAGCAAAGAAGATGAGAATGAGGATGATGACACACAAAGAGACAGGCTTGAGAATGATAGCAAAGTCCTGACTGCAGATTCACTGTAGCTTTTACCTGCTTACATAATATTGGCATCACCTGGGATGATCTGTTAACTGGTTAAGTTAGCAAGAAGTGAAATTTAGTTCCTATTAACTTCCTGGCGTAAATCCAACCTTCATGGAAAGACCTGTCTGAAAGCAGGGACTGCCTGTACTTGGCACAGCTATTAACCTTCTTCAAAATGTTTGGGGAATGAGCACACTGAACAGGCAAATCAAGTCATAAAGCTAAATCCTTACCATTTTGAATGTCTATTTATCACACTACCTATCAAATGCTAACTGTGATTTACATGCCACTCGTTTTTGCCTATACTCACCCTCTTGGTTGAGTTATGTGAAGTTGGACTGGCCTCGTTGTAGAGAACTAGTGCTGGTACCCCACTAAATGTACCTAATCCTGATGGTAGCTCCCTATTGCCCAATCACAGAATAGCAGAAAGGTGAGTATCTCATTTGGCACAAATTATGCCTGGGCTCCAGCATGTCATACCATTTTATGCTATACCAGTCTCCCATGGATTTCTGGTTTCTCACTTAAACCTCATGAGGCACGTAGACAGAATTTCAGTGATCATCATATGACTAATGCAAAATATCACCTAGGAAATCCTTTTCTTACTTTAATGCCTACCTCGGATACTTCTTCCTCTAAAAACCAATAACCTCTGCTGTTAGAGGTCATCTTTTCCCACCTTTAAATTCCCATGTAACTCCCTATGCACTTCTCTTATTGTGTTCTTGTGGTTATTTTTAAAATTAATTCAACCTGGACTGCCTGGAATATTTACATAGAACTCTATACTTACTCATGTATGTTTGCATGTGGATAGGTAGATAAGTAGATTTCTCCCATTCTTCTGCTCCTTTCTAGGCAAGAATCAAAGTCTCCCTTAGAAATGGTGGGCAATATTCCAGCAATAGCTATCCATGCTTTCCTGTAAACTTCATTTAGATGACCCATATAGACATATACATACATACACACACATGCATATACATACACACATACATCACATGGGTGGTGTATATCCTGTATGAAGATGACTGACCTTCCCAAACAGATCATTTCAGTCATGAGACACTTTCATTGTATGCCTTCCTCAGTTTCTAGTCCAATGCTTTGCCATATACCAGGCATTTGACGAATATTTAGGAACTGTAAAAAACTACCAGTATAACAAAAAGTACACCTATGATAGCCTAACCCCTGCTCTAGCAGTGGGTTTTTTGAGCATCAACCTCTTAAAGTTATTGTGAAAATAAAAGAGATAATATTTGTAAAGGGCTTTGCAAACTGTAAAACAATATATAAATACCATTGTTTTTAGAGACAGAAAACCTGAGTTCTACAACCTCACTCTGCCACTTGCTTGTTATACCTTTGGACAAGTTATTGAATTTTTCAGAGGTTCAGTTTCCTCATCTGCCAAATAGGAGTAATAATATCTACATTACTTATGTAATAAGGTTGCTATTAGCATCAACAAACAGAACTGAACTCCAATGAGACAATATTGTACTAGAAAAATAGTCCCATTATATGGATGACCTACAGAGTTTTTTTTTTTTAATGATGTCTAATTCTAAGTCATTTCTAAAAAAAGACATTGATGAGAATTTTGTTTGCTACCAGCATAGAATAACATTGCCAATATTGTTCTTCTCATAAGCATACTAGTTGGCATCATTGCACTGTCTTGAACTTTGATTCATTTTATAAAATGCTTATTGTAAAGAAAGGTTTTACAGGGTAGGTAAATACCTGCTGGTAAATAGTATGATATCCTTTTTTTCCTGTGGAAAAATGTTATTGTGTATAATTTTTCCCTCACTGAATCATTTGTCTCTCATTTTGAATCAATTTCTTTTGTCAAATAAGACAAAGTGTGGTCTAGAAATATACTAGCCTGAAATGATATGTAAATAATTTGATGTAACAACAGTAATTCAACAGGAGAGGAACTCTTTTAACGGGAGAGCTGAAATCCCCAAGAAAACATTTATCTGACCCTTCTGCATGTTATATGCAAAAGCTAAAGTCTGTGGAGATGATTTAAAATTGGAGCAAATCTACTGCATATCATTATACTGGAAAGGAAGTCCAATTCAAGACATACACACACTATACACACATTAGAAAGGGAACACTATTTCTAAATATGTTTTGTAGAAGTCTGTCAGTTGGTTGCTGCTGATTGTTAGGTTGCAAAGAAGCTTAAGTAGTGACTTGCCCTTTCTGTAGAAATCCAATTGAGAAGGTAACAGTTATCCAGACACACAATAAAGACTGAGGGGATAAAATCACCGTGGACTCATTCTGAATATGCATAATAATAGTGCATTAACATACTATGAATAATGCCTGGAGACCTTGAATATTATATTTTTTAAATGTATTTCAATCTCTTCCAGATTTATTTCCTTGTAGAGTTAAGTGTGAATTTAGTGCTTTATGAGGGGGTCAAGGTCCTAAAGGAATCCTCCATGTTGAGAGGTTCTCTTTTGGTTGCTGTCTCCCATTAGGTTTCCATCTGATTTCCTCACATTCCTCTCCATGTGTCACAAGATAATTTAAAACTAGTACCAATAGCTTTCTGTCATAGTAATTACTGTAAATCTACTAAGACCTATTAGGTTGTGAAATAAATGTCAGGGTAGAATAATCACTACCATAGGAAAAGTATCATCTCATTGAAATTTGATCCCTGATACCTTTTGTATCCCTTGTCATCTACTCGAGGAGACATTATTTCTTCATTGCATATGCTTTTTACATGCAAATGAATGGATTACCAGTTTGACTGTACTTCAGTGAGCTCCCTAGATACGCAAACATGAGTTTGAACATATGACATGGATCTATATATTTATGTCTAAGTGTGGGGTGCTGGAAACAGCATTGCCCTGTAGGCTTGAATTTTAAATGGTGGTTATGTGACCTTGGTGGGGCAAGTCACATCACATTTTTAGACCTCACTTCCTTCATCTGTAGAATTAGGGATTGGAAAGGTTAGTAGAAAAAATACCTTCTAGTTCTAACATTCTAGAATCCTAGGACCAATCATTACCAGACATTAGAGGCATCTAGGTGGTACCGTGAACAGAATGCTAAAGCCCAGAGTCAAGAAGCCTCATCTTCTTGAATTCAAGTCCAGCATCACACAGTTAGTAGCTCTATGACCCTGGGCAAGTCACTTAAACCTGTTTACCTTAGTTTCCTCATCTGTAAAATGAGCTGGAGAAGGAAATGGCAAACCACTCCAGTATCTTTGCTAAGAAAACCCCATATCGGGTTATGAAGAATCAGACACAACTGAAAAAGGACTGAACTAAGTTAAAGTGCCTGTTAATGGCCAAGCCCTGTGCTAGATACTATAGGGGATACAAAGATGAATACAGAGGGGGCAGGTTTATTGTCAGACTCTATGTTCCTAAGCCAAGAGAGAACCTTGTTCATTGGGGGAGGTTCTCTAAACTATGTAAGAGTACTTATGTAAATTGCTAAAACAAAACAAAACAAAAATGCAGAATGAGAACTGAGGGAGAGGGGAAGAGTATTCATATACAAAAAACTGTTAAAATTCACATGTGAAGAAAAAGTCTCTCAGATAAAATGTTGAGGAATACAAACTGTTTTGACAGTCCAAAGATGAATGTACCGAGAAGACCTATTTGAAGGCAGAGCAATGAGTGATGTAACGATGGCATTGTGGGCCATCAGTTTATTTGTATGTGACTATTTTTAAATTTTGAAATTTATAACAGGCAAAATTATAAATCACATAACTATTTGGGGACTGTGGGAAGATTATATAAGGACTTTTGGGTAAAGATAGACTTCTTATTTTATGTCATAGTTTAAAGATGTTTCTCACTTGAGGTATTAGATACAGTGGTTTTGACCTGGTGTCCTCAAATTTGTTTTTGCTTTTTTTAAAGGTGCATGTTGATGATTGCATTTCAGTACATTTGGTGTCCTTTGTCATTCCATGTATTTTATTTTATGCATTTAAAAATATTATTACAAGTAGGGGTCCATAGGTTTCTACCAAAGGGTTTCATAGTACATAAAAAGATTAAGAACCCTGTTTTATAGGTTGTTAAATAGTGAGGTAGAAAAGGTATGGAAAGAAACAAGTGTGAACTGAACACAAGAAGAACTGCAGGAGGCTAGGTAGGGAATCCCAGCTGTTTTACTGGGAATTTGCTAATAAGTATAAAGGCTTAGTTTTAACTGATTGGTTAGAGAAAAGATGAAGCAGTGGCTGGATGCTCATTGGTAGAGACCTGAAGCCCATGCTATGGGGCTTATTGCTCTCTGGCGCCATCTAAAACCCGAGAGAAGGATACCTCTCAGGGTTCCTTTGTGGCCTTCTTCTGTCCTCTCTGATTTGAGAAGAGAAAGAGAGAAAGACTGGCTTTAAGTCTGTTTTGCTGTGAGTTGTGCTGTTAAGGGAAGTCTTGGAGCTGACTGGACAATTTAGAATCACCTGCTATCTGTAGACCTGAAGTTCTTGCTTTTCCTCTGGCTTAAGGGAACTGCTTAAGTCACAGAAAGAGTGCAGCACTTATTTTGGAGCCCCATTGGAGGCAGCTATGAGCTAAAAGAGTTTATCACTGCTTTATCAGCTATAGAACAGAAAGAAGATGCATAACTTTCACTGGTAGAAGAGTAGCAAAGATCCAGAGGGGAAGAAACTAGCAGAGAAGTTGATTTATGAGGTAAAAATTGTTCCTGAAGGTTAACCAGGTTTTTGGATAGTTTGTGGTCCTTGTACCTTGTTTTTACCTCCTGATAAATAAGTGGTATAATGATTACACTTGCTTTTACTTTATTGTTAAGTAAAAGTATAATGTTTAAGAGTGAATAGATTATGAGAGAGAGAG
>CM053769.1:536397936-536420995 GCA_028658325.1 Potorous gilbertii | reverse complement strand
TCAGTGCTAATGATTTTTTTGTTTTGGTTTTACATCACCTGAATTTCCCAGTACAGTCTTCCTTTCTTCCTTCACACTGTACCAATCTTTCATAGCAAAGAATAAAAACAGTTCAGCAAAACTAAGTAATGTATTAATCAAGCCTTACATTATTATTTTGGGTTCCACAAGCATGGTCCTTACCTCTTCAAAGAAGGGAGAAAAGTCCCTCTCATTCTTTGTGTTCAATCTTGGTCATTAATAAGTTCACAACATTTAGTTTCAATTTTTGTTGTTCATACTATGTACGTTGTTAAGTCATTGTCTATATTGTTTTCCTAGCTCTACTTATCTCACTCTGCATCAGTTCATATATTTTCCCACACTTCTTTACACTCAGTGTATTTCTTGATTACTACAACACCGTTATTTACTATTCCATTAATGTACCACAATGCATTCACCCATAGTCCAATTGATAGGACCCTTTTGTGTATACAATTCTTTGCTACCACAAAAAAGATATTGTTATGACTATTTTGGTATTTATAGGAACTTTCTTTTTATCGTTGATCTTCCTGGGGTATATGTTTAGCAGTGTGATCTGTGGGTCAAAGAGTACGAACACTTCAGTCACTTGGTCACTATAATTCCAAATTTATTTCCAGAATAGCTGAACAAATTCACAGCTCTGTTAGCGGTGTATTAATGTACCTTTCTTTCCACAACCCCCTAACATTGACTATTACCATCTTTTGTCATTTTGTCAAATTACCAGGCATGAGGAAAACCTCAGAGTTTTGATTTAACTTTCTTCAAGAGTACATTTTAAAATAGAAAAAAATTCCAAATTCCATCAGTATTTCAACTTGACTTATCTTTAAAAAATGAAACAAAAATAAAAACCTGTCCCTAGTCAAAGGTGGTAATGGGGATCATATTTAAGTAGGATATTCCTTGATAGACCCAGATTCTTCATCTCTAATAAAGCTTATTTTGAGGAAATAGACCTCATGTAGTCAAAGGAACCCTTTAGCTGGGAGTAAAGCTCTTTTAAAAAACCTAAACTTTATCTTCAGGTGACTTGAAAGAAAAGGGCACTGAGTCTCGCTAGTCAAGGAATGGTAGAATGGTGGCAGAAAACTGCAAAAAGGATTGGATCTCCACAACTTTCAGACACCTGGGAGTCCAACTGTTCAATCTATAAAGTCAGAAGTTATCTCTTCTTCCTCAGGTCTCAGCTAGCATTTGTCTCTCATGTATTCCAATCATTCACTAATCTAGCAAAAAGGTTTTATTAAACAACTGCTATGTACCAGTCTTTGCCCTACAGGAGTTTCCATTCTCCTTATCATGTTCTTTTTTGTTTTATAGTTCCTTACAGATGTTTTTGGCTCCTTACTACAATGAAGATTTCTGGAGGTCATGGAGTATGCTTATTTATCTTTGCATCCCCTCCAGTGCCCAGCACAGTACTTTATATGTGACAATTAATAATTGTTTGATGACTCAAATGGATAAGGATAAAAGAGAAGAAGAAAGAAGAGTCTAGGTTGGATTGAGTCTTTCCAATCCCCTTTCTTGCCTGGGGTCCCATATTCTCAGTAGGATTAGGAGAATTCCATGATAACCAGCAATGCTGACCCATATGTTTTCCAATGAAGCTGTTTCACTGTATAGAAAGAGAATGGGAGAGGGTAAGGAATAAGACAACTTGGGCCATCCAACTCAACCCAATATTTCCATATTGGGCTACTGAAAACATACACTACCATTTACCAGATCCTACCTTTGGTGTGACCCTGGGCAAGTGTTTTACAAGGATTATATCATTTTATTAGATCTTTACAACAATCCTGCAAGGCAGGTACTGTTATTATTCCCAACTGTCAGTTGAGGAAACTGAGGCAGACAGAGGTTAAGTGACTTGCCCATGGTAATACAGCCAGTAAATAACTGCAGTCACATTTGAACTCAAGTCTTCTTGATTCCAGGTCCTGTACTGTATACACTGCTTCTAACTACCTCTAAGAAGTGCATTTTATAAACTGTAAAGTGATACATTAATTTATGATTATGTTATAAATCCTTGGAAAACAAAATGTGCTTTTTGCATCTTTATGCAGTCCTAGCACAATGTCTTATACCTAGCAGGTATTCAACAACCATAAATTGAACGAGTCAATAAATTGACTCTAAGATGGGACCAAGGTCTCCTTATGCCAAACCTTCCCTTTTGAAAGTTACCATATTAACCTTCCTTAGACAACACTTTCATGAATGAATGGAGTCTGTCCCCTTCCAAAGTCTGTGCTCCTATAGTTATATATCTCTAAGAGACTTATATTCTATTTGGATTTTGCAAAAAAAAAAAATGGTAACTATAAAATAGATTCTACCAATTCAACTGTGTGCTTAGCATGTTGAACAATATTTAAGGACAATGAATATAATTTTAGTAACACCTTGGCTTCTTCAAGTTGATCATGAAAAATTTATTATATCTGAACTCTTAAAAAGTAAATAAGCTTATTTTTAAATAGGGAATGTGAATCAAGGTCAGTATTTAAGCTATCCAGTAACTGGAAGATGTCAAATTAGCTACTTATTCTTATCTACTTGAAATTCAGAAACCAGAGAATAACAGAAAATTCCATTATAGGACATGGCCTTAAGTCACTATTATAATCTGTATATTGGTAGATCTGATTATTAAAGAGTTTATTCATGTAAAAGCTACTTTTCAAATTACACCTTCCAACTTTTCTATTTCCCTTCATGGGGCTTTGCAGAAGGCCACAAGGTTAGAAATAAGTACAAAAATATCAATGCTGCCGTTAGAAAAAGAAACTGAAATTATAGCTTGCCTTGCAAAAAGAGCTGAATTATTCCCCTGGGGGCGAAGCCGAACTACAAGGTTTTTGAGAAAGTGTTCCCTCCCCCTAATTTGTCAATTTCACGCCATCTTTTAAAAAGCTGAAATGCGCCTGTTAGACAAGGCTCTGATACAGGTGTGCCGGGGCAACACCTGTAGTGTGTGGGCTGTTTACTTTGCAGAGAAAGTTGTGCTGGGCATTGCTGTTTCTTCCTCTAGGGGAGAAAACAACTTTTGATCAAAGACCTGCAAGTCATGACGTGCCCCAGAGTGAGAAATGGGAAAAGAGGTAAGGAGTCTCCTTATTCCCTCATCTTTTCACTAGACCACACAGGTGCCAGTGGCCTTCCCCTCTGGAAGTTTGGCATCAGCTTTGGTCCTGGGATGGGGCCCCATGGAATGATATGGAATCATCAGGTCTGAGAACTAGAAGTGTCCTTAGTCCAACTCTTCATATTACTCAGGAGGAAATTGGAGCCAAGAGAGAGGAAATGATTTATCTAAGGTTTCATATCCAGGAAGTGGAAGAATGAAGACTTAAGAGTCAGGTGTCCATGCAAATTCTTTCCACTAGACCACACATCCTGTCCTATTAAAATGGAGACAGTCTTATTAACCTACCAGCAATTGCACGCACGTCGAACTATGTTTCTAGTAATCCAATAATTGGCCTACATACATACATTGAGCACCTGTAGGTTCCAGGTATCATTTGGGATACAAAGAACTCTAAAACTCCCCAGCCTGAAGACCCTCAGTTTAACTGGGGAGATTTTGTGCAAAGCGTTTTATGCCCCATGAAAAGATTAATGATATATAATAATAATTCTTACTATTACTAGTAGTACTGGTATTTGTATTACACTTTAAGGTTTGCAAATCACTTTGTAATCTCATTTCATTCAGGTGCTGTAATTATTTCCATTTTGTAGATGAGAAACCTGAGGCAGACAGAAGTTAAGTGACTTGCACAGGATGATACAACCAGTAAGTGTCTGCGACTATATTTGAATTCGCCTTCCTGACTTCCTAAGCTCACTCTCTACCGCTCCACCCAGCTGCCTGAAAGTCAAATGTGGAAGAGAGTAAATGCTCTATAGTAGCAAAGGAGATACTACTACCAGATTTTATAGTAAGGGAAGGCTTCATCGGGGACAGGGAGTTTGAGTAGTGGGGAAGTGCGTTGTCACCTATCCCCCTTTGCCTGATCCTCTTAATGGTCAATAGCATGCCTTTACAATGTGGCTAACCAAGGTGAAGAGTACTGTCCATTCCTAGCATAAGGGTGCAGTTCCCTGTTTGTTCAAGAAGTTAGCCTGTGATAACAGTTAAGGGAATTACAATAAAGGCAATCACTAAGACTGACTAATCTTTTCAGTCTGGTGGATGCCATTTAAATTACAACCAAGATGTTACAACATAATTCCTCTAATGATCTAAGAAAACAAATATAACTCCTCTTCCTCTGCCTCTCTTTGAAGCAACTGGTAAATACAGAGGCTAAAACACTGAACCTTAGAGACAGGAAGACCTGAGTTCAAATATAGCCTCGGACATTTCCTAGCTGTGTGACCCTGAGCAAGTCATGTAATGTTGATCTGACTCAGTTTCCTTAACAGTCAAATGGAGATAATAGTCCCTATCTTGAAGGATTGTTGAGAGGATTTGTAAAGTGCTTAGCAAGTCCCATTTGTGATTTGGAAGGCAACTGGAGGGGGATGAACAACGGGAACAAAACATAACTCCTCTCTCTCCACTCACCCAAGAGTATTTTAGTATATGGAAACCAAGGACATTGGATGAAATCTTGTCTTCTTTGAGAATACTTGCATTGTCAGTAAAAACCAAAGAATGTAGAATTAAATCTCTAAGGCTATCTGGATCCCAACAGTTAGTGGTTTTTAAGTCAAAATGCAAGGTCATTCATGTTTCTTGCCTACATGGTGGAAGATTCTAATGGACTTCAATATCAAGCAAATCAATTTCAATATCAATTAAGAAGTAGGACAAACTGAGACAACTTCCATTTTCAAGAGAAGTCTGGACTTGTTTAAGGCTCATCCTTAGGATAGTTGTTGTACCTGTGATAAATATTGCTTTGGGGAAAGGGGATGGAGCAGGGTGGCAAAAGAGAAGTTTCAATAAAAAGAATTGAAAAGGAAATAGTTCCATAGATGTTGATATCATTCTTAACAGCAGGAAAAAAAATCTTTGATCATGTCTTCACCTTCTCATTCTGACAATAATACAGTACAATAGAAGGAATACAATAGTAAGAGAAACAGGAAAAGAGACTGAGAGTGTTGGCATCTCTGAGGACTTTAAAATCTGAGAACCCAGGATTTGTCATGGTTTGGTATCTTCTAGGGTACAAGGGAATTTCCTGGTTTAATCTTCTAAGACACTTAGGAGCATAGGATTTTGAATTGCGGGGACTTTGGAAATCCTCATTCTATTACACCATATGTTATATTGTTGCTCATTCATTTTTCAGTTGTACCTGACTCTTCATGACACCATTTGGGGTTTTCTTGGCAGAGGTACTAGAGTGACTTGCCATTTCCTTCTTCAGCTCATTTTACAGATGAGGAAACTGAGGAAAGCAGAGTTAAGAGACTTGCCCAGGGTCACACAGTTAGGAAGTGTCTGAGGCCAGATTTGAATTCAGGGAAAGGAGTCTTCCTAACTCCAGGCTTGGCACTTTATCCATTGTGCCACCTACCTGCTGACATGTCACATTACAAATTTAGAACTAGAGGGGACCTTCAATGGCTTTATAGTCAAGAGGTACTTCAGTGGTCATTTGTCATAGGATGTTTATCTACATATGTATAATATTTCAGGAGTCATCTTCATTTTACAAATAATTTACATAACTAACATCCAAAGAGTTTAAATGACTTGCCCATGTTCCCCAGGAGTAATAAGTAGCAGAGCCAGAATTTGAACACAACTTCTTTGATTCCAAATACTTTCCATTGCACCATACTGATTCCCTTCTGTTCCCACTTTCTCATTTTATATTAGAGGAAACTGAGAGCAAGAGAGATCAAATGATTTAACTGATATCCTATAGTTAATACATGTCAGGATCAGAACTTGATCTCAGATCTCTTGACTCGGCATCTAGGGTTTTTATCCAATACATCACAATCTGCTGCTGATCATGGCTACAGTGATTTGGCCAGACCTTATTGCTATTAACATTTTAAAATTAAACTACTACCAAGTGAGAATAGAAAAAATGAATATTAACCTCTCCCATTTGCATTTTAGAATAACAAAATATTAGAACTTAAAGGGATTTAATCATCTAAGTTCAGGGCTCTCTTATCACACATTAAGCTATTTCTCCCTGAATCTCCCAATAATAAATTTGAAATAGTGCATTTGCTTATGTGTATATGTATATCTCTGTCTCTTTCTTTCTTTGCCTCCATTTCTCTCTCCTTCTTTGTCTTTTTGGACAACTCATTGCTTCTGTCTAGCTTGCTCTCCCACTAACTCTGTCTCTCTATCTAAATTTTAAAATCAATCAGAAAGCATTTTTGGATGCTTATTATATGTCAAGCATTGTGCTGAGTGCTAGAGATACAATGAAAAAACAAATTCCATCCCTACTTTCAATATGCTTACACATAAATAGAGGGGACATTTATACATCAACACATACAAGATGAATAAAGAGCAGATGGAAAGTAATTATGAAGGGGATAGCAATAGTAGCTTAGAGGACCAGGAAATGTTGCTGGATGATGTAATAATTGAGATAAGTCCATATAGGTAATATTCACAGCACTGGTGGTGACTATGAATATGCCCATGTAATACTCAATTGCAAAGTATAACAGACTCTCCATATAGAAGGTAGAAGAAAAACATTTATTCAGATACCAGAAAGCCAAATCCATCATAGTAGTCAAGAAGTCAATACACATCCACACTGCCCTGGACAAAGCCAGTCCCAAACCTCCTCCCCCACTCCTGGGGCCTTCCCACAAACAAACAAACACTCAGGAGCCTAGGCTCTCTCTCCCTCCACCCTAACTGCTCCAACTCACTTCCTCTCAGTTCTGCTCTACCCTTACTCATCTACCAGTTCAGCAAGCTCCTCCCACCACATATAACTTAGGCTTCCATGTGATTTAAGCAGGTCACATGGACCTATTAATGAATGAAAAGATCTTCCCGTTTAAATTACCATTACAAAGTCTTAAAGGAAACCAAAGATTCTAAAATTCAGAGACTGGGAAGGAAGATATTCTAGCAAAAGCTTTGGGGATGCGAGATGGGAGATGGAATGGCTTGGTCATGACATAATTCTATGACATGAATCATTTTAGAAATGAAAAAGAATCTCTCTGATCCTTCCTGTAATAACTTCCTTTCTATCCTTCCTTTTCTCCCTCTAGACATGGTTCAAGACAAAATATATTATAGTGGGTAGTATAATAATAGCCTGTCTCCTGTGTATTATCATCAACCAACAATCTTTCAATTCTGTTTATAAAACACTATGCTAGAACTGTCCAATAGGTTAAAGAGTTTAGGAAGTCAAAAACCCAGTATTTAACACTACCACAAACTCCAACATACCAATGCCTACTGTTGGCACCTTTGATATGACAGTTTAATTGCAGCAGACCAATGTATTGTAACTAAGTCATAGAGCCACTTCAGAGCTCTCTACAACAAAAATGTGACTCTTTCTATGGAAATATTGGATTTACAAACGGACAGTTCTCTAAAGTGCTATTTTGGGACATCAAGTTTTAATTTTTTTGCATTTTAATTCTGCAAACATCTTTGAAATATTTGAGTCTTCTGGAAATAATTAGGGGAAAGGGGAAATAAGCATTAATATAGTGCCTTCTATGTGTCAGACACTGGACTAAAAGCTTTCCCAATATAATCTCATTTAACATCAAGAAGTGGATCCTCCCTGCCCTGGGGATGCACACAAGTGTGATTTGATACAGATGGAATGAATGAAGCAAGAAGAGGAGATCTTCATCAATATGCTTTCCCTTTCAGAAATGGGCTAAGAAATAGAATGATGTCACAAACCAAGATGGAGTCCAGCATTACTGACACTACTTCATAATGGTGAACACTGTTTAGCAATATTCGTTGATTCAAGTGATAAGAAACATCCTCTAGCTGTGGTGATGTTTCTCCAGCACAGCAGGACTCAAACTCAAAACAAGTTTATTTTTCAATTCAGATTTGTCAGTTTTTCTTTATAACTTCATTTTCCAGTTGCCCCTTCCTCAGGGGAAAAAAAAGGTCTTTAAAACTCTTATATAGATATAAACAGGCTTGGGCTTTCATATTGCCTTATCATTTTGTTCTCCTCATGTAATACTTTGGGACATTGTCAATTATCTAATAAGGAGGGAGGGCCCTGAGATATCACAGCCCAAATTTGTTCACAATAATTGTTGTTTATTGAAAAGAATTATATTAGAACATAAGAATTTCTCACATCCCTCAATAAAAAAAAAAAAAGAAAAGATTGAGTCTTTTCCACTATGCTGTAACTTGGATAGAAATACACATATATATTACTATAAAACGGGTTGTAATTTTAATCATGGAAAAAATGTTATTAATTCTGATTGGGATTATTCAATAAGAAATAAAGATAAAAGCTGTCTCAATTAATTAAGCCCATACTCATTAAACTCAAGGTAGCTTCAGTTTCTTTATTGCACAAATACAATTAACACTTAATCTGAATCTCCCTGTAAGTTACATAATCATGTGACTCCCAATAAAGGGAGGATACAACCTTGGCCTTCTCCGTTTTACATGGGAAAACATTAATGACGCTGACATCGGAGACAATTAGACAGTGTCAGCCAATTGTTTTTAGCCAGCTTTCTCTCACATCTGTGGTGTCTACAAGCAAGAAGACTCATTGTTTCTGCAGGCCTCCATCCTGCCTTCGCTTTTTGTGCAAAATGTCAATCTCTTGGCGAATATCAAAGCCGTGAGGAAATTAGAACAGACCAGCTCCGCTGCTGCACACTAAAGCCTGGCGGGGTGCATCCACTATGCTACTAATTAGGCAGTGGCCAACAAAATAACCTGTCAATGTCGGCCTCCCATTTCCCACACACCTGCATTTCATACACTAATAAGCATACAGCCCGCAAGAGAAAGGGATAACTGCTCGAGTGTGAAAAATGAACAAAATATAACAATGTTGCTATCCCCACCTATACTACTGCCAATTACCATTTAACATTAGGCGGAATCAACGCATCGGAAGGACGACAATACAGTATCTGGAACCAAGAACCAAGGGGGGCAGCCCCACGCCGAGACTGTATTAACATTTGCTACAAAATATCGCCCTGAGAGGAATCTAGAGTTATGTAGAAAAACCCATGGTAGTGAAAATGACCATAATTTAGATTAGGGACCAGGAGGCTGACTTTTTAAAAACATTTTCCTTTCATGCTGGTGAAAGAGAAATACACACTATTTTTCTTCCTTGGTTCTTTCCTCCATGAAACAAAAATATATAATCCAGCGAGAAGTAGTTGACCCCATCCTTTCTGTGGCTTTTCACCCTCACTTAGGTAAACGAAGGGTTATTATCATTCTTTGAACATCCGCTATGTTCATCCAAGGTCTTCTTTGCCAATTGACAGGCCTTTATCCTCACTGTGCCCATTTCAACTTGGGAGGTTGCGGGGAGGGATTCTGGAGGCAGTTTTGTCTTTTCTCTCATCACTTTTGAAGGGAAAGCTGAACTTTTCAGTGCAATAATCCATAAAGGCCTCCTCATGAAAATATTTCTGCTCTGTCAGACTAGAGAGCAGTCCCAGACTATATTTGAGATATTTCTCATGCAAGTGAGGAAACAGATCTACCATATCTTTAACAATCTTAAGAGGCTAGAATCCAGGCTGGAAAACTGTTTTATATCCTTTTCTGATGATCTGAAGTTGTCAAAATCTCTCTCTCTCTCTTTCTTTTTCTCTTTCTCTTCCCCTTCTCTTCTCTTCCTCTCTCTTTCTCCTTCTCCCCTCCTTCCTTCCCTCCTCTCTCTCCCTTTCTCTCATTTCTCCTTAAACATTTTCACTTATTTCCGATTTTCTACTTCCAAGTTCAGTATTGCTGAGTACCCAAAGCAGCACCCAGATGAAGAGTCTAAAAGGGAATTTAACAATTTTATCATTGGGCTCGGAATACAAATCGACATTACTTCAGTCCCCCTAAAGACTGAAAGCTTGTTGAATAAAAATACAATTTGGACAGCACTGGTGCACAACCCCGTCTTTTCTCTGGGTCATTTTGCCCCAGAAAAGGATCTTGGGGAAACAGGTATATATCCCTATGTTAGCATTCATTCGAATAGACAACAAGATTGAAGGCCACATATCAGAGGCAGTAGTCCCCTTTTGTACCTTAATGCCTGACAACAGGATTTTTTTTTTAAGTCAGACCAAGCACCATGTATGGACAAAAATGTTTGCCACCCGAGGAAACCTCACTTCATCTCAATATGTGCTGAGAGCCAGGCGATATTGTTACAGCATCCTTGATGGAATCATACAATATAGGCCAATATTCACATGGCATTTGTGAGATACTTTTGAACACCACTCGGCCTTTCATTAGACTTTATCCAGAAGCAGCATTTTCAATTATAAATAAAAACTTTCTCCGCCTCTCCCCACTTTAGCTCAAGTACAGAAGGCCCCTATTTAAAATGCAGCTCCGGAGCAGCCACCAGGCCGCCTGTTCAGCTGCCAGTGGCTTTTGTGTACAAAGATGTTAATTGGTCCTAATCCCCTCCTAGAAGCTGTTTTGGTAGCCTGACCTGGCACCCTGAAGAAGGACACCTTGGTGTGAAAGACTAAAGGGTCCATTGAGGAGGGAGTGAAAGGCAGCCTGAGCATTCCAACACATTTTAATTTCAGGAATTAGAAAGGGGGGGGACAGCATCATCGCTCGAATCCTAAGGAAATCTTACAGGGCTCTGCTAACAGTGAAGCAAGTCTTTCAAACACCCCAGCTACACACACACACACACACACACACACACACACACACACACACACACACATACATATGAGCATACACACATATGCGTGCACACTCACACATGTGAATGCACACTCACATGAACACACACACAACACAGAACCAGGCCTCAGAGAGAAGTTCAGTTTCTCAAATACTCCATTTTCGTTGTTTCAGCTTTAGGAGCTGGTTATCAGTAAAACCAAGATTAAGGACTGACACATTGAAGTGTTTGTCTCTTCCATTTTGATTCAACAGAAAATTGTCCAGAGGTGGGAGGTGAGAGAAATATATATGCGGGGGGCTGGGGGGGAAGGGGAGCAATATTCCCTCTTTATTCTCTCCCCCAACATGGCAAACAATGTAGATGGAATATAGTATAGTTTGGCCTTCAAGGCTGCATTTCCATGTTTTATTACAAGCTGCAGCATCCAGTAAATGAAAAAGAAGAGGAGGAGAAATAAAAAGCTGTTATTACAGGCAAACTTGTAGTACATTGCACAGTGTCAAATATAAACACTCTTCCCTTAACACACTGTAAAATACTATCTGTACAGAATGCCATTGTACAGAGTATACATTTACACTCTGGGTGGCAAATTATGCTAATGGAATGCAGGGTCCTCAACTGTGGGGTTTGGAATTTTTTGACATAGTTCACAGATCAACTTCGTAGGTCAAAGAAGTTTGCCTCCCACAGTTTAAGAGTAGAAAGATACAAAATGTACAGGTTATAATCACATCAAATGCCAAGTTTTCAGCCATGACATGGCTCATATTTTCATTTTGACACTGATTCTTAGGAGGCATTTCCCCCCTCTGCCATTAACAGAACCATCCCAGAGAAGGGCAAAATAGTCAAAGGGGAACGTTTTGTGAAAACACATGAAAGGCGCTTCACAAAGGAGACTGTGTGGCTTGTTGGAAAGAATGGATATGAAATTAGAGGACCCAGGTTCAAAATCCAGCCTTATTACTTAGTGCCAGTGTGACTGTAGGAAAGTCACTTAACTTTTGAGTTTCCTCATCTTGAAAATAAGGGAGTTGGGGGTGGGGCAGAGCCACGACAATGAAGTAAAGGCAGAGACTCACCTGAGAATTCCCAAATTCACCTCCAAACAACATTTAAATAAATGCCTCAAAATCATTTCTGAAATGGAAGAACTAAATTGTTTTACTCCATCCAGGAGTGGGGAATCTGCAGACTCGAGGCCCTAGGTAGCACTGTAGGTCCTCAAGTACTTTGAATGAATCCAAACTTCACAGAATAAATCTCATTAATAAAAGGATTTGGTCTGAAAAACTTGGTCACACCCAAGGACCTAGAAGGCCATAGGTTCCCCACCCCTGGAGAATTGGTGAGAGTGAAGCATGGTCCAGCAAAAGCTGAGCCAAAGCAGTACCTGCCCCAGCAAAACAACAACAAGCCTTGGGGGAACTGAATCTGAGGCTTCTACTTCCAAGCTCTCTGCTCACAGACAGGAAATCAGACAGTTGGTCAGAAGGAAATTACCAGGGAGTAGGCACTAGGTGCAAGACTCTGTTACATTGTCCATATGTAGCTCCAGGTCATGGTGCCAGGGTAACGAGGAAAACTAGAAAGAGTAGGGACCCTGGTCATATTTCTAGGATGGAAGCGAGGGCTTGTGATCCCTCACAGATCAGAGAACGGGTCGGGAAAGTGGTGACTACACCTCTCCTTAGATCATATCACCTTGGAAGAACTGAAAAACTTATAGAACCCCAAAGTACCTCTGAAAACAGCAGCGCAGAACACTTGAAGCTTGGGATAATGCCACCTGCATCCCAGGAACAGAGCCCAATTTTGATATAAAGTCAACAATCAAGAAATAAGTTGGAAAAACAAAAGCAATCAACAAATAAAGAAACTGACCAGAGTAAGTCACCATAGTTGACAAGGATGATCAAAACACAAGCTCAGAAGATGACAACAAGGTCAAAACAGCCACATACAATGCCTCAAAGAAAAATGTGAATTGGTCTCGGTTCCAAAAGGAATTCTTGGAAGAGCTCAAAAAATATTTTAAAAATCAAACAGATAAGGTAGAAGGAAAATTGGGAAAAGAAATGATCCAAAAAAAAACCCCATAAGAACAGAGTCAACAATTTGGTAAAGGAAGCACAAAAATTATTGAAGAAAATAAAAGCTAAAAAAACCAGAATTAGCTAAATGGAAAAAGAGGCACAAAAATTCACTGAAGAAAATAATTTGTAAAAAAGTTGAATTGTCCAAATTGAAAAGAAGGCACAAAAGCTCACTGAAGAAAATAATTCTTAAAAAAAATTAAAATTGGGCATGTGGAGGCAAATCACTCCATGAGATATCCTGAAACAATAAAACAAAACCCCAAAAAATGAAAAAATAAAAGAAAATGTGAATACCTCCCTGGAAAAACAATTAAACTAGAAAATAGATTGAGGAGAGATAATTTAATATTTATTGGGCTACTTGAAAGCTATGATCAAAAAAAGAGTCTAGACATCATGTTTCAAGAAATTATCATGGAAAATTCTCATTATATCCTAGAGCCAGAGGGTAAATTATGATGGAAAGTATTCACCAATCAGTTCTTGAAAGACATCCTAAAATGGAAACTCCTGGGAATACTATAGCCAAATTCCAGAGCTCCTTGGTCAAGGAGAAAATATTACAAGCAGTCAGAAGAAAACAATTCAAATATTTTGGAGCCACAGCCAAAATAATACAAGATTTAACAGCTTCTTCCTTAAAGAATCCAAGGACTTGGAATATGATATATGGGAGGGCAAAGGAGCTAGAATTACAACCAAGAATCACTTGCTGTTTAATCCTTCAAAGGGAAAATAGATATTTAATGAAGTAGAAAACTTTTAAGCGTTCCTGATAAAAAGACCAGAGCTAAATAGAAAGTTTAACTTTCAAATACAAGACTCAAGAGAAGCAAAAAAGGTAAGTGGCAAAGAGAAATCATAAGGGATTCAATAAGTTTAAACTGTTTACATTCCTATATGGGAAGATGATACTTGAAACTCCTAAGAACTTGATTATTATTAGGGCATAAGTGTGAGTCGGCTATGATGGGATGATACTAAAAAAATAAAATTAAAGGGATGCCTGGGAGAAGAGGGAAGAGACAGGTAGAATGGGGTAAATTATCTCACAGAAAAGAGGCATAAAAGATGCGGGGGTCAGGGTGGAGAGGATGGGCAGTGCTTTAACTTTACTCTCATTAGGATTGGCTCAAAAAGAAAAAAAAATACACACTCATTTGGGTATAGAAATCTATCTGACCCTATATGGAAGTAGGAGGGGAGATGCTAATAGAAGAGAGAGGCATTAGAGGAGGTAGGAGTAAGAAGAAAATTATTTTTGAAGAGTGAGAGGGTAAAAGGAGAGAGAGAGAGAAAGATAAACAGGAGGAAAAGTATGATAGAGGGAAATATAAGTTAGTAATCATAACTGTGAGTATGAATGGGAGAAACTTATCCATAAAACAGAAGTGGATAGCAGAGTAGACTGAAAACTAGAATCCTACAACATGTTATTTACAAGAAGTACACTTGAAGCAGAGAAATACACAGAGTAAAAGCAAGGGGCTGGAGCAGAATCTATTAAAAAGTATGGGTAGCAATCACGGTCTTAGATAAAGCAAAAGCAAAAATAGATCTAATTAAAAGAGATAAGCAGGAAAACTACATTTTGCTAAAAGATATAAATAATGAAGTAATGTAAATACTAAACATATGCAGTCAATGGTATGGTATAGCATTCAAATTATATTAAATTTTTTTTAAGGTTTTGTACAAACAAAACCAATGAAACCAAGATGAAAAGGAAAGCAGAAAACTGGGGGTTGGTGGGAATTTTTTTACAGCAAGTTTTTCTGATAAAGGCCTCATTTCTCAAATGCATAGATAACTCGGTCAAATTTATAAGAATACAAGTTAATTCCTAATTGATAAATGGTTAAAGGATATGGACAGGTAGATTTCAGATGAAGAAATCAAAACTATTTATTGTCATGAAAAAAACCACTCTCAATCACTATTGATTAGAGAAATACAAATTAAACAACTCTGAGGTAATGCTTCAAAAGTATCAGATTGATTAATATAATAGAAAAGGAAAATAATGAATACTTGAGGAAATATGAGAAAATTGGAACACTAATGTACTGTTGGTGAAGTTGTGAACTGCTCCAACCCTTCCGGAGAACAATTTGGAACTATGACCAAAGAGCTATAAAACTGAACATAACTGATGACTTAGTAATACCACTATTAGGTCTGTACTCCAAGGAAATTAAAGAAAAAATGAAAAGGAGCTACACATATGAAAATATTTCTAGCAGCTCTTTTTGTGGTAGCAATGAATTGAAAATTGAGAGGATGTCCATCAATTGGGGAATGGCTGAACAATTTATGGTACAAGATTGTGATGGAATACTATTGTGCTTTGAGAAATGATGAGCAAATTGCTTTCAGAAAAACCTAGACTTTCATGAACTGACATAAAGTGAAGTAAGCAAAAACAAGAGAACATCGCACTCAGTAACAGCAATAAATATTATACAATGAATGACTTAACTATTCTCAGCAATACAATGATATAAGATAATTCAGAAGGATTTATGATGAAAAGAACTATCCACCTCCAGAGAAAGAACCGTTGGAATCTGAAGGCAGATTGATGCATGCTTTTTTTAAACCTTCTTTATATTTCTTGGGTTTTTTTTGTTTTGGGTTTTCTTTTGCAATATGACTAATATGGAAATATGACTGTGCCTCTAAAACCTATTAAATTGCTTACCTTCTCTATAAGGGGGGAAGGCAGGAAGGGAGGAAGAGAACTTGAAACTTAAGATATTTTTTAAAAAGAATGTTAAAATTATTTTTCCATGTAACTGAAAAAATAATAACTAATATTTATATAGTACCTACTATGAGCCAGGCACAAATTATCTCATTTGATTCTCACAACAACCCTGGGAGATCAGTGCTATTGCTCCCTCCACTTTACAGATGGGGAAACTGAAGCAAATGTTAACTATCATTAGCTACTATTTACCCTGGGGCAGCTAGGTGGCACAGTGGATAGAGCACTAAGCCTGGAGTCAGGAAGACTTGAATCCAAATCTAAGTGCCTCATGTGCTCACTAGCTGTGCGACCCTGGGAAGTCACTTAACCCTGTCTGCCTCAGTTTCCTTGTCTGTAAAATGAGATGGAGAAGGAAATGATAAAGCATTCCAGAAACTGCCAAGAAAACCTCAAATGGGGTCACAAAGAATCAGACATGACTAAAATGACTGAACAACAACAAATTATTTACACTGGGAAATAATACTCTTCCATCATTGTGGTAGAGTATCACTAGAAGAGTTTAGGTAACTTAGATAATACAGACAAAAGTCAAATATTGTTGTAATATCCCAATCTTCCTCCCCCCAATACACGTGCGCGCGCGCGCACACACACACACACACACACACACGCCACTTAAAACTATGACTATCCAATTAACTATACTTGGAAATTAGACATTCTACTTTCAGAATGAACAGCCATCTTATCATCCTAACACAAGCATGAATGGCGATACCCAAAGAATTCCTTTGGTACTTAAATATATAGTGTTGATAAAGTTATTGTATACCTTTATTTATTTTTATATTTTAAAATAAGTTGAATCGACACTTTTTTTCACTAGTCATTTCCCTTAAAACTACTGTCCATTAATCCCATCCTTACAACAAAAAATAAAAATGTCACTAAGTCAAACAACATGGTAATCACATCTAACAGCATATACCTTATTCTATATCCATAATCCCTTATTGACTTCTCTCTTGAGAGGGAGGAGATATACCTGATGTTTACCTAATGCAATGTATTTCCTTAGTAGTCATTCAGAGTCAAGACTGGCCATTATAATTCATCAAGGTCCCACTGCTATTCGAATTGCTTCCATTTGTATGGTTGCTGTGGTAGTATCTATTTTTCTTCTTCTACTACTCATTTTGCTCCATGTCAGTTCATGCAAGTCCTCCTATGTTTCTCTGAACTCTTCATATTCATCATTACTTACAATTCAATAATATCCTGTCACGTTCAAATACCTCAATATGTTCAGTCATTGCCCGATAAATGGACACTCACTTTGCTTCTAGTTTTTGCCATAAAAGTACTGCTATGAATATTTCAGAATACATCGTGTCTTTCTTCTTATCTGTGTTCTCTTTGGAGTATATACCCAGTAGTGAGATCTCTAGGTCAAAGAATGGGAACAGTTTAGTCACTTTTCTCAATTAATTTTGTCTCCTAGTTTCCCAGAATGACAAGTCTTTCTTCTTGTGTTCTTTCAAGAATTAGTAATCTAGGTTATGGGTCTGATAGAATATGTTTGAATGTGACATTTAAAGACAAATTTATTCATGCTTAGAACTGCCATGTATGATTGTACATAATAAAGCCTTACTTTAAGTCCTTTGATGAATAAAAAAATGGCTGCTGTAGACAAGATGAACTGTACTATGGAGAATGGAATAGAAGTTCATCTCACTCAAGAGAAAAAAAATTCAGTTTTACTTCAATGCCTTTTGCAAATTGTTTCAGTTATAGGTATGACTTAAATTTCATTTCATCCATCTCCTGGCCTCCTTAACCTATCTCAGGTCCCTGCTAAAAACCTCACTTTCTGCAAACAGTCTTTCCCCCTTTAAGGCTAATGCTTTCTCTCTGATGACTATCTCCATTTTATCCTACAGCTATCTTATTCATACACAGCTGTTGTCTCCCTCATTAGAATGTAAGCTCCTTGGTGGAAGAGACTGACTACTTTTTGTCCTCCTTTGTATCCCTGGCATTTAGCACAGTGCCTAGCACATAGTAGGTACACAAAGATCATTGTTGACTTGACTTTTAGGCAGATAGATGGTACAATAGATTGAGTGTTTCATTTAAATTGAGAAGACCCAAATTTGAATCCTGCCTCAGACACTTAATACCTGTGTGACTCTTGGTAAGCCACTTAACATTTTCAGCACCAGTTTCTCCATTTCTAAAATGGGGGAGTAATAGCATCTAGCTCACTGGGTTTTGTGAGAATCAAATCCAATAATACATGTAAAACACTTTGCAAACCTTAAAACTCTATGCAAATGCTAGCTATTATGATTATTTTAAATTATTCAAATGTAAATGCTAAACTTATTTAAATCTAAGAACTGTATCAGGTCTTTAGACAGGAAGTCTGCACAGAGATGGTAGTCTAAAGGTCTGGCTTTAGTTGTTCCTCCAAATAGTTACAAATCCCTTGGGTTACAAAAATTGAGAGGAGACACCACTGGTGTAGGATACCACATCATTTCATGAAGTCTAATAAGAAACCTTCCTTTGGTTCAAAACTTGAATCTGATTTTCAATGTATATGATAGGAATTCCAAAGTCTGAAAGTGGGTCTCCATTGATTCAACCTACCCCAGCTCCCTAAAATATCTGAAGTTAGAGTGAAAGGGTCTAGTTCATGTTGAAGAAAGCTGAACCAACCCTCCAAAATTCAAAAGGTTGCTCGGTCTTTCCAAACCCCTGTAGAAGTATTTTAACGTAAGGCTCTGTATGGAGGTACTTGGGATCAAATCAGGTGTAGCAAAGTAAAGCAAACCATGAGCTTCTATAGGGCTTTTCCTCCACTCACAACCTGCCTCAGTCTCTGTCCATCTCTCAGAGCACCACTCTGCAACTATTGATACCATACCAAATACATTAGAAAGGGATACATTCTGAAGTAGAGGATCAAGAGAGAATCTCTGCCCCTCGTGCCCTTATTCCCCAGAACTCCTAGATCTTGTAGGCTTCACACAACAAGTGACAGAGAATATCACTCTCACATGTGCAAAAACGTACACATAAGACTGTCTGCTTTATAAAGTAGGGACCCTGCTTTGATAACCTTTGTATTTTTCAGTGCCCATTGACAGCGGTCTACATACATCAGGTATTTATCCATTATATGTTGGTTTAATTCAACTATTGAATTTGTCAAATTATATACTGGACTTCGACCCAATCAATTTTCTGTGGCTGCAACCACCTATCTTAAAGGTAGCTAGGATGAGTCTAGAAGATCCAGACTTGGTGTCAACAGCAATAACACATGTTGCCCAATTCTCTACATAGGGTCAGAGATCAGACTGTTGTAAAGCTGTAGAGGGAAACCGCCTGGTGGTTTACACAAGGGGAACCTTTATCCTGAAATAAAAATGATAATGACAACAATGGTAGAATTGGTCCACACTTATATGGAACTTTAAAAATTCACTTTAATCACAATAAAGCCATGCGGTAGGTTAATACGGTACTGAGCTCTCTACAACAGTCAGAGGGGGAATATTTCATCCACCATGTGGGCCCTGGGAACAGGGTAGAGAGATCACAAAGGAGGATGGTTTTGCCAGGGCAATACTCTTTTGTGGTGCAGTGGAAAGAATGCTACATTTGGAATCCTGACCTCTGGAGAGAGTCAGAAGAAGACGATTCAAATACTTACCCTGCCACTTAGAGCCTCTATGACCTTAGGCCAAGTTACTTTCCTTATCTTGGTTATTTCCTTATCTGTGAAATGAAGGGATTAGAATGTGTGTCTGTCCTTCGTTGCCAAAGAAGACCATGCCATCAGAGAAAAGATGACATGACTTGCACTTGACTTTGTTTTGAGTGAGGGAGGGCTGTGCAGGTCACCAGCCTCACTTCTTCTCTAGAGCCATCTGAATCCAGTGACTAGATATTCATCAGGAGGACTGGAGATGACCCAGGATGAGGCAATTGGGGTTAAGTGACTTGCCCAAGGTCACACAGCTAATGAGGTCAAGTGTCTGAGGTGAGAGTTGAACTCAGGTCTTCCTGACTCCTTCACTGGTGCTCTATCCACTGCACCACTCATCTGCCCCAAGGTCCCAGGGTCCATTCAACTGGAAATCCTATGATACCATAAAGAGGAAACTGGAGGAGGACATTGAAGAGGAACTTCGAAACCCTTAAAACATTATATAAATGCCAACTATTAATACATCTCTTATGTCTACTCTTACTATATGTTACTATGGAATGGGAGGCCTTGAGGCCTCATGTGGCCTTCTAAGTCCTTGGGTGTGGCCTTTTGACTGAGACCAAATTTTACAGACCAACTCCTTTTATTAAGATGATTTGTTCTGTGAAGTTTGGACTCAGTCAAAGGACCTCAAAGGGCCACATGTGTCCTCAAGGCTGCAGGTTCCCCACCTATATGCTACACTTCTACTGCTGCTATAAAGGAGGAAACTCAGGTCAACAAGATAAAGTGGTCACATAATAGATTAAAAAAATCAGAATTTGAATCTAGGTCCTTTAGATTTCAAATCTAGCATTTTTTCTACTACGCTACAGAAGAGTATCACTCTGGAAAAACTACCTTTATGGATCCTTTTATCTGCCCTATTCCCAGGCCCTACTGATGAAGTGTTTTTTAAAATTTTTTTATAAAATAGAATGATTCATGAAAGAAGAAAGTAGAATCACAATTTACCAGGACAAAGCAAGTAGCTTTTTTCGCTCTTTTCACTGACCTAGAATCATAATAGAGCTAATACTTACAGAGTGCTTGCTGTATGCAAGGTAGATGCTAGTATTATTAGTCACATTTTACATATGAGGAAATTGAGGTAGACAGAGGTTAGGTGACTTGCCTCAGGTCATACCTGATTAAGTATCTGAGGCTGGATTTGAACTCAGATCTTCCTAACTCCAGGCTGGATTGTCTATCCACTGTGCCAGGTTCCATGAATAGATTTCATGGAATTCATGACCTTGGAGGGGGCAAAGTTTTACATCTTTATTTTCATCAACCTCAAACTGAAACTTAGCATTTCCTTCAATTATTTAAAAAACATGATTCCGAGAAGGGGTCCCTAGAATTAATCAGATTGTCAAAAGGTTCCTTAACAAGAAACAACAAAGGATCTCCTGAGCTAGAAGCAGATGGATGACTTACTGAATAGGTAGTTCAAATGAGGAAGACCAAAGCTCAAATTCCACTTTAGACCATGTGACCCTGACCAGTTTATCCTCGATCCATTGTATTAGAAAATGCAACAACATTTAGATTTGGGGCAAATGTTTCTTTAGCCATTATTAACTTCATAGATTCCTTGGTGACTAAGAGCATGGTGAATCAGAAAATGTAATGGAAAGACTATGGGATTTTCTTGGATGTACTTATTTGTTCAGTAGCATTCTTATTTAGGGGGATTAAAGAGTATGTTAATAAGTAGCAATAGAAATAGGCAACTCCTTGAGGACAAAAACTATCTTTTGCCTCTTTTTGTATGTCCAGGGCTTAGCATAGTGCCTTGCATGTAGTAAGTGCTTTAAAAAATGTCTATTGATTGATTGAAAAGATATACAGAAGAAAATGAAGTTCGGAAAGATCACATAAAGCTCTTTTATTTCTACCATATTAAATTTAATAAACCATTTTAATACTGTACATAAAATAAGTTAATGACTTCATGTGCAATCCTTTTCTTTTTGTTCTTTGTATACTGAGTTCATGTTTGTTGATTACCATCATAGTGTCAAAAATTTTTTTAAAAAACAAGACAAAGAATGAAAAAGAAGGAAAGAATATAGGACTAACAGTAAAAAAAAAAAAAAAAATCCAGACTCTAATTCAGATACTATCCCTATTTGTGACCTCAAGCCAAGGGGTCACCACCCAGATTATAATAGTCTGCTGGTAGATGTTGAAGGATTTACTGAGGGTTCTTGAGGTCAGGAACCAACACTGGGACCTTTCCTCTATCCTTTCATTATTAGGATACCCAAAAAGGAGAGGAAAAGCTGTAGGTACCACCTTCCCTGCTCCATTCAGGAGTTTGCTAACCCTACACACACACACACAAACACACACACACACACACACACACACACACCCTTCAGACTTCCTAAACATGAAAAGTAGCATATTTCTACCAAAAAAAAAAAAAGAGTAGGGGTCACAACTTTATTCAAATCATTAATCTTTTTGAAAAGTAAATAGAGAGACATATATGTCCTTCACAAACTGAAAAACTGTGCCAATGAAAGATATTGTTATTACCCACAGATTGGCATTTCTAAGCCATGATTGTGACTTAATTTAGATCTCCAAGTAAATAGATCTCATTGGTCTAATTTTCAGCTCTCCCTTTTGCCTTCCCTTTCCAACACCTCCCTTCTATTTTTGAGGTAGCTAAAATTGGTGTTCATCTAAAAACTTACATAGCTTCCTTTCTGGTTTGTTTTGACTTGACAGGGAAATTGAGAGAGACATAGTTTCAAAGAAAATCAGGGATAGACCACCCTTTATGAAGTGCCCTGGTACACCTGAACCTCCACTTTTGTGGGTCTTATTTCTTTACTTTTATGTTCCCTCCACATAAGAGGGGTTTCTGCATTCCACAGTTGCTGTTCATCAGAAATTGCCTGGAAATATATGGCCCATCTCTACGACTTATGTGTATAGAGTACTTTATGATTACAGGGATCTTTCACATGCATTAGCCTATTTGATTCTCCCAATAGCAGGTAGATAGATCAAATATTATTGCCACCCTTTTATAGATGAGAAAACTGAGGGTGGAAGAGGATAAATGACTTGTTTTGGTCACATAGCTGGCTGGTACTCAATCATAATCACTGATTATCTAAAGACAATATTTGTAACTCTTGAAATTTTTCAGTATCTGGGTAGTTGGTGGTATTACACACACACACATACCCACACGCACACACACACATGTACAGGCGTGCGCACACACATTCACACATGCACGTACACACAGAGACAGAGCACAGAGTGAATTGAATAGGATGGGATCATATCTTAAAAGAAATCAAGGTAAACAGTGAGAGAAAAATGGAGTGGGAGGAGAGAGGGTGAAATGGAATGGGATAAATTATCTCTCATAGATGAGGCAGGCAGGAGTCTTCTTAGTGGAGGGAAAAAGAGAGCTGAGAGAAAAAAAAACATAAAGTTTACTCTCATCACATTTGACTAAAGGAAGGAATAAAATCCACAATCATTTTGGTATAAAAACCTATCTTACAACACAGGAAATTGGGGGAGAAGCACATAAGCAGGGTAGGGGGGTGGG
>CM053769.1:536332646-536397436 GCA_028658325.1 Potorous gilbertii | reverse complement strand
CCAACTGTTGAGTATTGTTCTTGCTACTAGGAAATAAGAAATACAGGTAATGGGGAATAGAAAGTTATCTGGCCCTACAGGACAAAAGAGAAGATGGGGACAAGAGAAGGGAGGGATGATAGAAGAGAGGGCAGATTGGTGATATAGGTAATTAGAATGTCCAATGTATTGGGGAGGGGGGAGGGGACAAATGGGGAGAAAATTTTGGAACCCAAAATCTTGTGAAAATGAATGTAAAAAGTTAAATAAATTTATTTAAAAAAATAAAAAAAAATAATCATTGATTATCTTGGAGGTAGAGGGAGAGAGTAACTCTTAAAGAATAAGATAGGGCCCAAAATGAGTCAAGGGTTACTGAAAGTCAAAGTCCAGAGACTCTGAACCTGAATTCCAGTTCTGACACTTACTGTGTGACCTTGGGGTACCTCTTAACTTCTCTTGTCCTCAATTCCTCAACTGTAAAATGAGGAGGTTGGAATAGATGTCTTTGTAAGGTCCCTCCCAGACCCAAATCTCTAATCACATGATCTGAGTGTGCTATCATTGTCAAATAGTTTCCATTGGGATTATCTTCCCCAAAAACACGCATCCAGGAGTACCTTGGTGTTAACAAAATGAGATTAATCCAGAGGTCAAGGTAGGAACAAGAGAAAGGACATATAAGGAAGGCCCTGCATGCATCACACAGCACAATGCACTCACCACAATACATATGCAGGCACCCAAGAAGAGACAGCCCCAGTGCCTGTAATGACAATGGTTCTGCATGTGGCTGAATGAATCAGATTGCAATTATGCAAGCAGCCCAGGTAGATGAGTGTATGTTACCTGGGAAGGAGGGACTATGCAGCTGTTCTCTGTGCATTCATTCAATGGGGGCATTTCTTCCATGTTCAATGCCCTCCATTTTCAGTCTTAGGAGGTCTGCCTATTACTAAACCTTAAGGCACTTTAGAGGTGATTGATGGTTACATATAATGTGGAAACAGTTTGACAGATTTTGAGAGACTGCCAGCAGTTGGGGGAAAATAGTAATACTTGAGGTGAAATGAGAGATAGTAATTTGAAAAATGCCTCCTCCCTTTATGAACTTTGCAAGGACCAAATAATGGAAAAAGCTGAAAAGAGATGAATGCCCTAGAGGTTTGGGTTTCAAACTAGTTTTCTTCTGGAATTCAGTTCAATTCAGCATGTGTTTCTTGAACACCTACTATTTAAATGCAAGGTACTTGTGTTGGGGGGCAGGAAGTAAGAGAGGAGAGGTGCTTTAACAAAGGAAGAAGACTCACTTTTTGCCCCAAGTGAGCTTATAAGACCAGGATACAAATAAGAAGGCTGGCTATGACAAGTACCATAAGAAAATTACAAACCAAGTCCCATAGTTACAGAAAAAAGGATTGAATTTAGGTTGTGGGATCTGGGAGGGAATCATGGAAAAGGTGGCATTTGAATTGGGTCCAAAAAGATGGAAAGTTTTTCAATAGGTGAAAATTGACATGAAGGGCATTCTAGCTGGGGAGAACTAAGGGGCGAAAGCTTGGAAGTGGTTAAGTTCAGGGCACATTGTATAATACATAACTAAAATTAGAGTGAGAATTCTAGGACCTTTTTCCAAAATGCTGAAATTCAAAGGATACTGACAGAAGATGTATTCTTTCAGCAAGTAGGAACAGCTGAACCTAGTACCTAAAAATTAGCTACAATTGGAAACTACCAGGTGGTCTGCTTGAGCTTACCTGGTGAGGGTTTCTGGCCCAAGGTATCAATTTCCTCCTTGAGATCTCTCCCACTCAACTGAGGATAATATTTATTCTGACCCTTACAGCTGCTATTCTGTTGAGGTAAAATTTAGTAACCTTAGATTTGAGAGCACCTACAGAGAAATAATGGTAAATAATGCAGGGCTATGCTGGAGTCAGCTCCAGTCAGCTTGGAGCAAGTGATTGCTAAATTTTCAGTGTGAACTTCACCTCAGAAATTGGTAAACACTACACATGAAGGTTTGATTTATTGTTTTCTTGAGTTCTAGGCTTGAGAGTCATGAAGAAAATGTTCGAAATGCAAATTAAGTGTAAAAGTGTATTGAGTGCTTTATCTTCTTTCTAGAAACCCTATTGTTACACATTCACCAGCACATCCTGGCTGGGAAAAGAAATTGAGATCTGGTTGGGAATGACTTAAAAGGCCAGGTTGAGGACTGTTAGACTTTTTCTTGTAGACAGTGTATATGATATTGTAATATTAATATAATTATATATGTTAATATATAATGTATTACATACATATGTATACATATATAGTGGATACTTAGGCCACACTCTTTTTAAAAACATACATATTTGAGGGGAGGCAATCATGATTGAATGACTTGCCCAGGGTCACACAGCCAGTAAGTGTCTGAGGCTGGATTTGTACTCAGGTCTTCCCGACTCCACAGTCAGCACTCTATCCACTGTACCACCTAGCTGCTGCCTTTTTTTTTTTTTTTGTAATAATATACATAGTAAATTTTATTATAGAATAATATCATTCTATATTAATTGATTTGTTTAATTATACTAATATATGTATTGTGTTGTTAATATTAATGTACATTTTCTTGTTGACAATGTATATTGAATATTTTTGAGCAAGAAATCAATAGGACTAGAAATTGGATCCAGATTCTTTTTTTAGCTATTTCCCAATAGTAATACTACCTAACATATATTTTAAGGTTTACAAAGAGCTTTACATATATTATCTCACTTGATCCTCAGGAGAAAATCATATTTTTTCCTAGCTGATTTGCAATACTAATAATACCTAACATTTTTATACTTTGAGGTTTACAAGGAACTTTACATAGATTATCTCATTTGGGCTTCGGGAAAAATATCCAATTTTTCTCTTGCTGGTTTACAATAATAATAATATCTAGCATTTACAGCATTTAAGGTTTACAAAGAGCTTCATATGTATTTTCTCATCTGAGTCTCACGACTACACTGTGGGGTAAGTGCTATTATTTTCCCCACTTTAAGATTATGTATCTTCTACAGCTATGATTAGGAGATGAATTCCTAGGCAAAAAACACATAGATGCAGTTACAAAAGATAAAATAGATAACTTTGATGACATGAAATTGAAAAATTTTTGCACAAACAAAATTAGTGCATGTATGATAAGAAAGGAAGAGGGCAACTGGGAAAAATCTTTGTATCTATTATTTTTAATAAGAGTTTGATATCTGAGATATATAGACAACTAACAGAAATATATAAGAACAGAAGCCATGGACAAGAAGTCGACTCTTATAGACAAGAGGTCAGAGAACACAAATAAGTGGTTTTCAAAAGAAGAATTATATTAACCATATGACAGAATTCTCCAAATAAGGAAAAAATGCACATCAAGATAACTCTCAGGTTTTGCTTCATACCCACCAAATTAGCAAAGATGACTAAAGATGTGAAAAATCAATGTTGGAGGAGCTGAGGAAAGACCAGTTCACTAATGAACTGTTGGTAGAGCTATGATTTGGTCCAAGCACTCTGAAGAGCAGTTTGGAATTATGCTAAAATGCTCACTAAAATGTCAAAGTTCTTTGACTCAGAGATACCACTGCTAGGCATATATCCCAATGAAGGTAATGGGAAAAAAAATAATGGTCCCATACACTACGAAAAATATTTATAGCTGTACTTTTTGTAATATCAACACTTTATGTAGTATCAAAATACTATAAAGAATGGAATGAAATGTTACCGTGCTACAAAAAATGTTAAGCATGATGACTATAAAGAAGCATCAAAGACTTTCATGAAATGATGTGAAGTGAGTAAACAAAGCCAGCCAAACAATATATACAATGACTGCAACAACATAAATGGAAAGAGCAAGAATCCCCAAACATACTGAAACTGATTGTTGCAAAAATGTCAAGAGCAAGCTGACCCCAAAGCATAGTTATGAGAAGCTACTGCCCATTCTGCTGCAGAGGTTGTGGTCCATCAGTATGGAAACACTGCATATAGCATTCGACTTTTTCATTGTGTTAATTGTTTTGTTATTTTTTTCTATTCTTTCACTTTTTCTTTCTTTTTTAAAAATAATTCTTTGTTTTACAAGGGGTGACTTTCTGGAAAGAAAATGGGGAAGAATATAGCAGAAATCGCTAGGTGACATAAAAATCAAAGATATTAATAAACACACACACACACACACACATATATATATATATATAATCCCCATTTTACAGATGAAAAATATGAA
Organism: Potorous gilbertii; assembly: GCA_028658325.1. Lineage (NCBI taxonomy): Eukaryota > Metazoa > Chordata > Mammalia > Diprotodontia > Potoroidae > Potorous > Potorous gilbertii. The sequence goes on along the minus strand of CM053769.1, from coordinate 536,393,181 downwards.
GGCTTACAGAGATTAAATGACTTTTCTGGGGTCACACAGTTCTCATGTGACTTAGGTAGGATTCAGATTCAGTTCTTTCTAACTCCAAATCTATTACACTATCAACAATACCACAGTGCTTCTTTTTGTGTTAAAATATGTCTATTTAAGGATGAGGACAGGGAGAAGTAGAGAGCTTCTGGCAGAAGGCAGAAAGTTTGGAAATATACTACTGAGGAGTGAAAAAAGCTAGTATTCAGAATGCGGAGGGAGGTAATAGTCTCACTGTATTCTTCATTTATCAGACCTAATTTGGAGAGTCATGGTCAGCTATAGAGACATTCTTTACAAATAAATTTTTATTGAAATCTTGTATATTTACATAGTGTACATTTCCCTATCCCTTCATTACCCCTCTCCAGAGATCAATCCCTTATGAATGAAAGAAAAAGGGGAACAAGTTCAGCAAAGATAAACTACCTGTAGAAAAAGTCTGATGTTCTTAGAAAAGTTCCATATTCAGAGTCCTCTGCCTCTGAAAAGAATTAGGGAAATTCCTAATATCTCAGATCTCTCCTTTGTGCTCAGACTTGGTTGCTATATTCCACAGAAATCTGTTTTTATCCTTTGCATTGACATTGTTGCATTTTTTGTGCATACTATTTTCCTAGTTCTACTTACTTTGCTTTGAATTAGTTTGTATAAGTCTTCTTATTCTTCTCTGTATTTACCATATTCTTTGTTTCTTATAGCACAGTGATATTCCTTTTCATTCATGTACCACTATTTTTTTAACCATTTCTCAATCTCTGTCTGGGTACCACATGTTATAAGGGACAATGATAAACTGAAATGTTGTCTAAAGGATGGCAAAAAGTCTAAAATCTGTGTAGTAAAAACAACAACTGGATGAAGGCAGAAGGTGTCTAGCTCTATGCAGAGAAGGCTGGTGGATCTGATAATTACCTTCAAGCATTTTAAGGTCTGACATGAGGAAGACGAATCTATATAATTCTATAAAGGGCAGAACTAGGATCAATGGGGAATGTTTTTTAGGGAGGGTAACGGTGTGGCCAGGTTTCTATAAAGGGATTGTAGCACTGAGGAAGAGGTTGAAACACATGATCTCAAAGGTTGTTATTAGTTCAATAATTTGATAAATCCATGATTTCATTCATGTGAGTATACCTTCACTGACACAAATTACAACCCATCCATACCCTCTCATCCTGAATGATTCCTGTCTATGTCTTCCCATAAACCCTTTAAGGGGGTCCATTCAATATTCCAGACCTTTCCTCCAGATTTCTTGCCTTTGTATGAATATCAATCAAATCCACACCAGTTATCCTTCACCCTCAACATTCAAATGCCTCAAGTAACCTTTTTAAAAGTTTTGGACCAAAGTAAAATGGTAGCTGCAATATCTTTCAAGTGCCTGAGGTGCCCCACTCATATATTCCTACAATGTTAGAGTAGGAGAAAGCTTTAGAAGTTATCTAATCCAGCCTCTTACTTGAAGAGTCAATCATTTCAGTTTAATTAAATTCAACAGAAATATATTAAGCCTCTGCTATGTATGTACAAGACACTGGGGATAAATATATAGAGAAATATAGATATATAGATATAACACAGACTTTGCTCTTAAGAAGTATACAATCTAATAAGGTGAGGAATGACATGGACACAGATAAATATGATACAAGGGGATCAAGATAAGTGGAAAGAAGAAATTAAGGAAAAGTGTAGTAAGAAATTTGAATAGGAAAAAATAAGTTTCAAATGGTGGGATGGGGGTGAGGGGTCAGGGAAGGTCTCCTAAAGGAGGTAGCATCTAAGTGGGCAAACATCAAGTAATGGCAGACTAGATTGGGGGTATGTGTTATGTGTAGTCAGTTCTAGGCATGGCAGATGGCATGAACAAAAGCACAGAGATGGGATGTGGGCAGTGTCCCATTTTACTTAGGAACCTAAAGTACCTAAAGGTAAGTAGTACATAACAATGTTGGAAATGTTGATCAGGACCGGAACATAGAAGGCCTTGGATCAACAATTAACACTTTATTCAATATGCAATAGGCAACCATTGAATGTTTTTGAAACCCCATTAGGAGGTGTATATATCTTCCAGTCTTCATGAGAAAAGGTTGTGGGAGAGGGGGAAAGAGTTTAGCCAAAGAAGAAGGAATTGTGATGATTTGGAGGCTTCTGGAATTATGAAAATGTCAACAATTGGATTTGAGAAGGGGAAATTTGTGGGTTATTGAGAAACTGAAGGAGGGGAAGGAGAACGATTCAAGCTGAAGAAAGAAGGATTTGAAACAACTGAAGATGAAAGCAGGAGGAGAAAGAGGAGAGAAAAAGAGGCAGAGAAGAAGGGAAGAAACTCAAGAAGGGAGCTAATAAGACAAGTTGGTAATTGCTCAGGAAGAGTTTGTGGCTGTTAACAGAGAAGATTCAATATAGCCTACCTATATTCCCTGAGCAGAGACATCATCAATTGTAGATATCATCTAATCCAACTTTCTCTTTTTTACATAGGAGGAAATGAGTCCCAGAGAGGGTAAGTCATTTAACCAAGACCACAGAGGTAGTAAATGACCACTATAGCTTTTGAGACTTTGACCTAGGATGCTACCTAGTCAGTGAATGAGCCCCTACCACTCCTGCATACAAGCGAACGCATACTCTAAGATTAGACAAAAGGCAGGATGACCCAGAGAAGGCACAGAAGCCCAGACTCATCTGAATGAAAAACACCTGAAATGTTAAAAACAAACTGTTGCTTTTGATGAACATATGCAGTAGTTATGGAAACAGTCTACCTATTTAAAAGCCTCTAGTGGTAAAAATTTGAGGTTCCAGGAAACATGGATGTGTTTCTACTTTTCCATCTCTGGCACTTAGCATGACATGTCGCATGTAGTAGGTGTATAATAAATGTAAAAGAAAGTGGTCCAATATTCAACATTGGGGGAAAAAACTAATGTGGATAAAAACCCCCATGTTTTCCCATTTATGGAAAGCAAGTGTATGAGGAGCAAGTTGAGATAAACGTATACATACACACACATGCACATACATATGTCCAATTTTTATATTGAGTGAAAGAAGTGGTTCCAATAAGGAGTAGAATTATGGTTCTGAGGGCATGTGATAATACTGACTGACCAAAGACAGAAGGATCTACTCAATTCTCACTTTGCTTCTGCTTTCTTTGCCAATGAAAATGAACTTCAGACTTGAAAGGACAGAAAAGCAATTTAATAGTGGAGAGAATGCCAGATTTATACTGGGGGAATCCGGCTTTGAATCTGCCAGGCAGTCTACCTCATTAAGTGCCCACTAAGTGCCAGGCACTGTGCTAAGCCCTAGGATACAAAGAAAGGCAAAAACTGTCCCTGCCTTCAAGGAGCTTCAAGGAGATTATGTGCAGGTTTAACTATGGTAGATTTAACTAGATTTAAGATATTTGTTGTTGTTTGTCCTTTGTTATTCTATGAAGAGGATCCATGACATCATGGGTTGATGTCATGATTTGCTCATGAATTGGATTTAAGTGAGGCAAAGTTGTACAAAGTTATCAGCCAAGCTCTTCCAGAGCCACTGAAGTCCAGTACCAAGACAAAAGTTAGAATCACTGATGATGGCCCAGAATGCAACGGATGACTTTGGCATCCTTCCATGTATGACCAAACTCTAAGTACTCCACAGTACTTGCTTCATCCGCCTTCATGGATATTGGAACAAATTATTCTCATCTAATCATTTCACTGGGAGAAGTCTTCACATGCTTGGGATAGAAATACCCATAACACCTTGATGAATTTGAGATGCATCAGTTACCCTCAATTTGGTTTAGTTCATCTATCAAGATGGTTTTACCAAGGTATAGCCACTGTGTGTGCTACAGCTTCTTGGAGCCATAGGTGAGAAATAGGTAAGAGGTGGACACCAAAGGCAGAATTTTCTTGTAACCAAGAAAAATAATTAAGCAAATACACCTATATAATGACTCCTTTTGACAATGTTTACAACATTTTGTCACATAGTAATTTCTCACGTCTCTTCCATCAAAATTCAAACGTGTTTCATTTTTTTGTTTTCCAAGGTTTTGCTAATCATTTACTTAGAGTTCAGTTTCCTCTAAGTGATCTTTTCATTGACATTATTGTAATCACTGGGTATGTTGTCCTTCTTGGTGCTGCTTATTTGACTATCTCAATTCATAGACATCCTCCCATGTTTCTTTGAATTCTTTATACTTATTTCTCCATGCACAATAGTATCCCATTAAATTCATCTGATAGAGTTTTTTTAATTTGTTACCAAAAACCAACCCATTTTATACCAAAAGAAAGTTTATTTAACTTAATTTGACAAAGTTAAGCTGTAGGTAATTCCATAGAAATATTTCAGCCAAATTTTCCCAAAGCATTTGATGATATCCTGTGTGTGTGTGTGTGTGTGTGTATATATATATATATGTATATATAACATGTATCTGTATACATACATGTATGTGTTGAACACATGAAAGATATGAACTAGACAAAAAATATAAATGAAAAGATTTAGAAGTGTCAACTCAGATGGAGAACTTCACAGAAATAACCTAAGAATCAGTCTTGACATTTTGTTGTTTAATAATTTTATCACTGGCTTGCATAACAGCATAGATGGTATGTTTATCAAATTTGTAGATATTACAAAGAAAATGAAGAGGGATAGCTAATGCAGAGCCATACTGACAAATATTTTAACAACAACAATTCCAAGGGGGAAAAGTGTATCCACAATATACTTTTAAGTTTAATCTGCATTATGCCCATTTTTTCCCATTGCTCTCTTAAGTCTAGACAATCAAGAAAATAATCAAGGCCTGATTTGTAATGTTCATAGATTTTGGACAAATGGACTTAGCAGTGAAAATTTAACAAACCAGTTTGAGCTAGCTCCAACACACCTATGAACCAATACATTGAATGACTACATCAGGGTTCCAAATGATTTTGATAGACTAGAACATAGGCCTGAATATAAGATGAAATTTGATAAGGATAAGTCTCAAACTTGACTTCCAAAAGTTGACTTCATATGTACAAAATGGGGGAGAGCTGACTAAAGAGTTGTTCCTGCAAAAGGGGAGGTGATGGTAGACTGAAAGCTAAATGGAGAGGCAGCAGATAGAAAGGTAGTCTTAGAGGGGAAAAGCCTGGGTTCAGCTGCTGCCCCTGAAATACAGTGGTCATTATGACCTTGACAGATCATTCAATCCTTCCATGCCCTCAGCAGTCTCTAAGGTTATTTAATTTGCAGCTCAGGTGCCAATCTGTACTTTAAAAAAAAACTTCCTCACCAAAAGCACCCTAATGATGTCATAGCTCTAGATACCCTTCCCCAACACACACACACACACAGACAACACATACACCATCATGAGACAACAATGTGATATGGCAGCCAGGAAATCTAGTGCAATCCTAGATTATATTGATAGCATCAAAGAATAAGATGGAGATACTCTAGAATATTGTGTTCAATTCAAGGTACCATATTTTAGGAAAGACGTGGATAAGATGAAAAGTATCTAGAGGGAAACAACTAGGATGTTAAAGAACCTAGAATCCATGCCATGTGAAGATCGTTTGAGGGAACCGAGGAGGTTAGCAGAGAGAAGAGATGATCTGGAGGGCATGGGTTAATACCCATCTGAAGGTCTCCTGTATGAAAGGGGAATTCGATTTGATCTGATTGGCCTAGAGACCAAGAACAGGGACAGTGGGTAGAAGCTTATCAAGAGGCAGATTTAGACTTGATGTCAGAAAAACTTCCTAACAATTAAATCTATCCCAAAGCGAAATGGACAATTAGATCATACAGTGGATAGATGTTGGACTAGGGGTCAGGAACGTCTGAGTTCGAAACCTGACTGAGACACTTACTAACTCTGGGCAAATCACTTCTCATTATAGCTTCAGTTTCCTCATCTGTTAAATGGAGTAATAATGAGACTTACCTCCCAGAGTTGTTGTGAGGATGAAATGAGTTAATGTACTTTAAAACCTTAAAGTGCTGTATAAATGTAAGCTATTATCATCAAGCACCATCAGCATCTTGACAGTCATAATGTTGGGGGGCAGTGGGCTTCTCTTTACCTGAAATCTTTTAACAAAAGCTGAATTACCACTTGTTAAATATGTTGTAAAGGAGATCATTTTTCAGGTTTGCATTGGATGATATGACAACTGTGGTCCCTTGAAACTGTAAGTTACGAGATTTTATTATAATAGCCCAGGCAAAGATAATGAGTATATTGTGGGTATAGAAAGAAAGGAGGGATACAAGAGCCTTTGTGGAAGCAGAAATCTTGTCAACTCATTGCATGACAAAGGTGAGGAGAGAGAGAGGGATAAAAAGTGACTTCCAGCTTATGTTCCTGAGTTCTGGTGTGGGGAGTGGGGAAGAAGAGAGGGCAGAGAGAGAGTGATGAAATCATTGATGGAAATAGACAAACTAGAAATGGGAGGAAGGGAAAGGTCGGGTATTAGGGGAAGGATGAGCTTGGTTTGAGCTTGCTGAGTTTCAGGCTCTAGGGAATTGATAATCCATTGTTGCCTATTAGTAGTAAGCATTTGTTCATCAAAATAAATCACTTTCTACATAAACATCTCAAAAATGCTTGTGAAATTAGGACATCCAGTTTTCCATAGCCAGCATTGTATTCTCTTGCCTAGCTCACTAAGAAGGGAGGCAAAGAAGGGTGAGAAAGGGACTATTGCCAACCTTTATCAAGGATACCATTGCTGTCACCATATAACATATATTTTGAACCAGGCTTGTTCAAAAGAAAAAACATGGTACAAAATAAATTCCCCTACCAATTCAAGATACAAGGAGACTTGTCTTTTCAACCCTATGGATCTCTGGCTGAGGAACAAACCTCTAAAGAAACTGTAAGGTTTGGTTGTAATCTAATCAATGTACCTGTCACAACATAGGTCCTTAGGAATAAAGTCTTATGATTTCTAAAAGGATAATAGTGCAGTTATCCTTTCCATTTCCTATAAACTTATGTCTCGGATGCTAAGGTCTTATTGATACAGCAAGACCATAAAGGGAGGAAGAGGGGATGATTAATTCTGTTCTCAACTCAAGTCAGATTTATAACAACGCTGGGGAAACTGAGGCTTTGCCTGAAGTGACCAAAAGATAAGGGATACTAACAACACTTCCATTCCTCCCCCTCTTTCCCATTCCATACCTTCATCAGTGGTCTCCTCAACAGAGACCTCATGGTATCCCCAGATCTCTCCCCTAAAGATGCCTTATATCCCAGGTTCTCTTTCTCCTAAATAAATTCACCTTGAAAAGTTGACTGGAGGACATGTTCTGTTCTGTTTTCCCTGGGTGTATTTCATGAAACTTGCTAATAGCACCACAATTGCTAATTCCAACTCTTTCTGTATCAGGGTTGCTCAAATATTAATTAAAAGATAAATTCAGTCATCAAGTCCCTGGACTTATCTTTCCCTCACCCAACAGTTCGGAAGCTGGTGACTGATGAAAAGCAGCGCATTGTTGGGGAAATTCAAACGGGCGGTGACAGGCGCCTCTTGCCATCTAAAAAAGCCAGTTTTCTCCCACCAGCTTCCTGTCTTAACCTTTTTCTTATGCCTCCAACAAGTGGATCTGGTTACATTTGTTTCCCGTCTCAAATATTTTGGCAATTTTCCTTTTTAACTGAAGAATTCAGCTCCTTTCTTCCAAGTGCAGGCAGGAAAGGCAGTGACAAAGTTAACTGAGAAAACCAACAGTGCCGGTGTACCATAATTACTGAAGGAACATAAAGGTCTATTCTCTCATTGATGAAAAAAGGGGAATTACACAAGTAACTTCCATTAACATTAATGGGACTTACCTACATAAATCCCTCTCACATCAATGGAGAGAATGACTTCCGCATAACTATTGGTCCCCACACCTTTGCTCTTTCAGTCAATCCTTTTCTTTGACTGAAAGACAAGAGTAGGGTGCTCTGTCAACCAGGGCTGAGTGAAAGCTTCTCACCACTGAATTCACTGTCATTTGCCTGTGAAGGGCAATTTTGGAGGAGTGATTATCTAGTGGTGTCTTAATTCTATTTTCTCTCATCTTTTCACTTAGTAGCTGATAGAAGTAGAACCTAATATGATGGGGTAGTTTTTAAGAGTTATGACAGTCATTTTTTTGTTTGTTGGCATCCCAGATACCATACAATCATTTTTCCTATCCCTAGGGTCAGAGGAAACCAAATCATGACTTTGGGAGCAAAGGCTTGAACTGTCATAAAAACTATCTCAGAAGAGGGAGTATATCTGATGTGAATGCCAATGAAAACTAAGAATTTTAACAGATCAGTTTCAGTAGGATGACTTTCTTCACTGTCTCTTTAATAACCCTTCCAATTTTCCCAGTTCTACGCATTTTCTTATAATTATTCTTCCAGCCTAATATGCCCTTCTTTTCTCCTTTCTGCCCTTGTAAATCTTACCTGTCCTTAAGTGCTTTTGAATAACTAAATCAGGGATTCTTTATTATGTGTCACGGACCCTTTCGGCAGTTTGATGAAACCTCTTCTCAGGGTAATGTTTTCAAATGCGTGAATAAAGCACATAGGATTGTGAAGGAATCTGTTGTATTGAAATATAGTTATAATTTTTTAAATCAAGTTAATAGATCCCAAGTTAATAAGTCCTGGAGATAAATACACTATGACCTTTGCCAACTTGGGTCAATAGTGCTTGAACTACTATGAATTTTAAAACTTTTACATAGGTACAGTTATGATGACCAAGGCTATATTCTAGCTTCCACAGAAATAAGTTCCCTCATCAACACAGTTCGGATTTTCTTCTGTTTTTTAACCTTGAAAACTCTGAAAAATAAAATAATTCTCCAAAAAAAAAGTTCCCCCATGTGGAAAATTTTTCTGAGAAAACATACCATTCGATCCAGTGGCACTGGCTTCCTCGCTGTTCTGCAAACAAGCTATTTCATCTCTTGGTTCTAGGTATTTTCTCTATAGAAATCATTTTAGTGCCTTCTTTGTATTGATTATTTCCTATTTATAACCTATTAGTTTGTACATAGCCAGGAAAAAAGCTACTAGGAGAGTCCCCAGACAACTCAATTGTCTAATGCATTCTGTCTCCCCAGAACTTTGATCAGTTACACCAGATACAGTGATCTGTATCTCCAGCCTCTTCCTTTCCCTGATGAGGTGATATGTCATGCACTGGATCCATCATTCCCTTTCCTTATTCTGCCCTATGTCATTAAGATCATGGGGTTCATCCATCTCTTCTTACTATTAGTGGAAAATATTGTTCTGTTTAATTGTTTCCATTATAAAATTATAATGACAGGAGTCTAGATAGTTGCTTCCCATGTCTGTAGAGAGCTGAGTGTGTCATTAAGAACATAGGATAGAGGGCAGGACTAGTAACTTGGATTTCCTTACCCTGTTGAACTGCTGAATGGCTTGTAGTCATTGCGGTAGGGAGTTGAGAAATATTGGTGACTGCCATCAAACTCCAAGGATGAAATTTCCTGAAACTGAGCCACATAACCACTAGTGCAACCAGTTTATATGTAAGAATAGAATCAGAGTTGAAGAAATTAAGGGATTTTTGTCAATCTTAAAAGGGAAGGAGGTGCTTTTCATTTCTTTGAATTCTTTTTTAGGTAGAATGACATAGCTAGTAAATAGAAGCCTCCATAGTAACAAAGAAAAACTTAAATAATCAATAAAATAATTATATTTTTATTATCATAATTTATATTCCATTATTCTCCCTTAGTTATTGTAAATTTATGAGTTTGACTTTAGTACATTATTATAGTTACTTTGTATAGTGTTCTTTTAATCCTGGTTGTTTCACTCTGCATCAGTTCACATAAGTCTTCTGAAGTTCATCTGAATTCCTTATACATATCACTCTTATTGTACAATAAAATTCCATTAGATTATATATCATAGTTTGTTCTGGAAGTCAAGTTTTAATGAAGAGCATATTAGGAGAGATCTAAACAGATTAAAGGCCACACTAGACTTTGGGAGGACTAGAGCATAAAAACCCCATTGTAAGAGATAAGGGAGTCACTATAAGGTGAATGCAGGAAGAATCTTTGAGGATCATTGGGGTAAAATGGCTGATTTCTTTATTCACAGGCTAAGGATGAGATCAGGATTTGCAAGAACCCTGAGTCATCTCTTCCTTCCAAACTTACCTTTTGGAAGAAAATAAAAGGAGAATGAGTTATTGCTTTATAATCTGAAGCCCAAAAGAATTTTTGGAAATTTAATAAGGAAGTAAAGGAACCTCTTTAATTTAACTAATGGGCCTGGGAGTGAGAGGGAAGAATACCTGCAGATAAATCAAGAGGCTTGAGGATCTTACTAGGGCTAGTAGCCATGCTAGTCTACTTATTCTAGGAGCCTAAGAAGTTGGTCCAGTCTATATAGATCAGATAGGTCTGAGATCAGACCAATTCTTGATTCAAAAGCAACTTAATGAAAGAGAATAGAAGCTAAGTCTAGACTTTGCTCCATTTATATTTTTACTTAAGACTATGACTGTCTACTACAATGGCTCTCAGACTCCTTAGCTCGCTGTGCAGTATGAGATTTACAAGGTATGTAAACAAGGGAAAGGCCTAGGTATAAGATAGAGAAATGCATAGAAAAATATTGAATTGTAAGAAATCTCAGCACACTGAATGGGGAGTCAAAAGATTTATGTATGTACAGTTTCTCTTCAGTAAGAGCAGCCATTTTGTTGAATTCTTTGCAAATTCAAGGTCTAATGTGTTAGTACATATGTATAATAGGAAAGTTTTATTTACTTTAGGAATACTATACTTACCACATCATGGAGTTTGGGTAAATAAAATTGATATTAAAATTATTTTTAAATTTATTTTATCTAAAATAACATCCCAACTTTCATGGCCTAAACTAGTGAAACTTAAATGGCACATCCTTCAAGAACCATTGAACTACTAAGAAGTTTTTAACCTTTCATATAACTCCATAGTTTCAAGAAACATTGTAATTTTCACATCTCACTTGTGAGTTTAATCCTCATTTATTTTCTGGTGGTTGCTTGACCTCTAATTCTAAAATATCCCACATTTCCCTTCCACACATTACCCTTCAGGATTCCATATCCCTTCACCTCTTTTCTTTGTTTCAGCAAATATTTACTGATATTTTACTAGAAAGTAGTTCAAGGCCTTATTCTAGGAATGGCTTTGATACAAAGAAGAATGAAATAGAATCCCAGTCCTCCGACTATCCAGGCCACTGAGAAATATAAAGCACAATCAATAAACCAATCAATTGATTAAGTATTTTCCCAGCACTGTGCTGAGCACTAAACATACAAAGAGGAAAATAGTCCTATCTTCAAGGGGCTTATAATCTAGTCAAGAAAATGCATATAAGTAATTAAGCATATGCAATACAAGACCTATACAGAGTAGGTGAAAGGTAACCTTGGAAGGGAAGGTTCTAATGTTTGAGATGGGGGGTGGTGGAGATAGTGAGAAAAAAAAACTTGCTTAAGCTGAGTTATGGAGGATGCCAGATGAAGAGACAGAGCTTTCCAGGCATTGGGTAGAGTTAAGCAGTAGATAGATGATAGATAGATAGATAGATAGATAGATAGTTGGATACATACATAATACACTTTTTCTTAGAATATACACATTTTCATATCAGAGAATAGAAAACAGAATTGTTTACAGCTAGTAATTGAAACATAGACAGCCAGTCTGACCTGACAACATAAGTTAAAAAAAAAAAAATACTCCCCTGGGCCAGACAGTGGCCCAGCCTTTGTGGGCAAAGGCTAGGCTAGCTAGATCATAGAGTATGTGGAGGGGCAGAACTTGATAAGTGTGTGAGAGAGGTACAAAGTACTGGGACTGGTACAGAGGAGGGAGATCACTTCCACCTGGGAAGACTTCACATAAACTCTAAGTTCAGCTTTGAGGAGTGAGTATGATGCAAGAAGGTGGATCTCAGAGTGCAGGGAAAGGACAGACCCTGTGGAAATAACATAATAAGCAAAGACCTAGAGGCAGAAAGCATGGGTTGGTTTGGGTGGAGGGGTTATATTTGGTCCTTATTATCCCAGTCCCTGAGATGCTTGCAAATGAAGAAGAAATAGCACTAAAGAAAATACAGACAGGAAAAGTAGCAGAATTATATCGAGTATGTGTAGAGAAGATCTGTGCTGAAGATGATACAATTTTGAAGGCACTGAAGGTCAGATTTACAAGGTATGTAAACAAGGGAAGGGCATAGGTATAAAATAGTATTTGGCATAGAAAAATATTGAATTTTATTGATACCCACCCCCCCCAAAAGTGACCAAGAAAATATCGACAACTATTGACCTATATGCATATTCTCTCTTGAATACAAAATATTTATTAAGGTCATTTATAAGCAAAATGAAGGCATACTTGAGGAGATGTAACAGGGGATTGAGAACTGACTGTCATTCGGGAATTTGTAGTTCAGAGGGACAAGCATTCCCTCTTAGACCTGAGAATGATTTGAAGTTTTACAGTCTTTGAATCAGAAAATATATTTTAGTCACATCTGAGAGTTCTCAAAGAGATTCACATAGTCTAAAAGACAGATGATTACAAGAGGTAAGGAGAAGCATCATCCCCAGCCCTCCCAAGATTTAATTAATTAGATGAATTAGAAAGAATTAGGAAAGACTCAGGCACAGGAGTGCAATAGGCAAAACGTAAAACCACAACGAGGATTCAGCTGCAACAGAGAAAAGAGAGGTTAAGAAGGGCTGTCTGGCTCCACAGTTTGGAACAGAAGAATTGGGCTGATGCTACAAGCTGTACCCACCTTCTCAAGGCTGGAGGCAAGTCCCCTAAAAAGAGTCCATTCTTTTCCTCAGTCTCCCATCCTGCCTATTCAGCAACAGACATAATTTACACTGCTCCCTTTTTTTTTTGCTGAATCTTTACTGCTGACTCAAACAGAGGTTAACTAGAGATAAACAAAAATTTTCACTAGGAAGGACAGCCAAACCTCTGTCTGAATGTTGCGAATTTCCTAACTCGGGGCTCTGAGTTGTCAAAATTGTATCAATAACTTTTCATCTGATAAAAATTCCATAACAAAGAGGAGACCACTTAACCTGAGGGCAGTTATAATGTCCCTAGCCTAAAAAAGAAATTGTTATTATAATGTAGTATGACTATATCTTCAGAAAGGAAAGGACTAGATAGAAAAGGGGAATGACCAGATAAAAGATAATACTTTAAAAAGGATCCCAAGAGATTTCCCATTTCCTAATAAGGTTTAGAGAGGAATTCAGTTCTCCTTTTATCCAGCAAGGAGAAGAGCAGAAAGAATTGAGTACTGGCAGGCCAACTACACACTCCACAGTGACACCCACTGGTGTTACAAAGGTATGAGTAGGGAATAAATAGAAATTTGAGAACAATATTCAATAATAGACCACATTTAGTCATCTCACAATTAACTGAAAGATGTAAAGTACATAAAATCCCATTGGGTTTATGATTTACACATTACAAAAGAAATTATTCAATTCAGTAGAACACAATGTTACCTTATAGTATGCTCTTTTACAACAAAATGTCTTTCATCCATAGTTCAAGATTATTCAAGATTTCTTGAAAGGTGAAACAACAAAAAACTCCATTCAATGATGCTCTGAAGTATACCTCATGTGACACATAAAACTGGTATTTGGATATTACCCAAAAGTATTAGACACTGTGATGGAGAAAATCAACCACAACCACACCAACCACGCGTATACATACACACACACACACACACACACACACACACACACACACACACACGACCAAGAAAACATCAATAGCTATTGACCTATATGCCTATTTTTCCTTTCATACAAAATATTTATTAGAATCATCTATATGCAAAATGAGGGCATTCTTGAGGAGGAGTAACAGTCTTGGAGCTTGAATCTTTTTGTTTTTGATAATTAAGCAGGTGTACAGATTGGTCTCATGGAGATGGCATAGAAATGAGAAAGTAAGCACACCTATCAGGTCTACCAGGAGTCCCTCGTATGTCATAATTTCCTCCAAATATTGCTTTAGATAGATTAAAAGATGACATTGTGCTATGTGTTCAAGCTCCAGGAGATTATAGAGCTTCCTAGAAGAGAGTCCTCAAGGGAATTTGGCCTATCCTATCCAAATGAATGAAGACTATTCTCTAGATTTTAGAAGGCACATATGGGAAAGATATCTTAAAGAGTTTGTCCAACAGTAGATGTGTGGGTGAGAGAGAGAGAGAGACAGAGAGACAGAGAAAGTGACAGAGGAGAGAGACAGAGACAGAGAGAGATAGAGACAGAGAAAGAGAGGGTGGGGGGAGAACAGACTAGACTGCTTTTGGGAAATTCCAAAGCACCTTTGTTGATACCAAGCTTTCCATTACATCAAAGACCCATTTTTTTTCAACATTAACACTTTACTGATGTTGCTAGGCAGCAAGACCTAGAACATAACTGCTTCTGGAAGAATTAAAGATGAGCATCACACAAAGGGGAATGAACAGGTGTATGGTAAGAGTGATCAGGCAGCACCATATAACCAATTAGAAACTCTGAAGAGCAAGAGTAAAAGATATTATCAAAGACGTATATAACAGAAAGAGAAAAAAGGCTGGTCACATGGTCTGAGCAAGGGATAACGGGTGGAAAGCTGCAGTCCTACAATGGTACTTTCACAATGTCAGGAGAAAGCAAGGAAGGCCTCCAACTCTCTGTTTTATATCTTGTTTAATATTGATAATAAGAATATCGGGGGGGGGGAGCAGAGCCAAGATGGCAGAGTAGAAAGACGCACATATACTGGCTCTACCCCCATAGCCCATAAAATACCTGTAAAGACTCTCAACAAATTCTAGAACATAACAGCAGAAGCCACGGATAATAAGAATATCATTGCAATTATCTCTGTAGTTGCATGTGAAGGAATCTTGTATGATCTTAACACACACATGGCAGATACATTGTGTTAGAACCTTTGAAGTCGTATTTTATTCTTTGTGCTTATTAAATGTTTTGGATATTGTGGAGTTTGTCTTTTTGGTTTTGGTAATTAAGTAGGTATACAGACTGGTTTCACGGCGATGTTATAGTAATGAGAAAGTGAGCATATGAATCAGTAGTTACCGATGGCCCCCTGAATTAATTTATTTGTTAGTATTTCATCACTTTCTATCCAATAATTTGGTGACTTTCCCTCTATACTTAGAAAGAGAAAGTATGTATGCAACTAGTACATATATATATATATATATATATATATACATACATACACACACACACACACACACACACACACACATATACAAGTGCAGGGGCAGCTAGGTGGTGCAGTGGATACAGCACCAGTGCAGGAGTCAAGAGGACATGAGTTCAAATCTCACCTCAGACACTTGACACTTGACTAGCTGTATGACCTTGGGCAAGTCACTTAACCCCAATTGCCTCATCCTGGGTCATCTCCAGTCATCCTGATGAATATCTGGTCACTGGATTCAGATAGCTCTGGAGGAGAAATGAGACTAGTGACCTGAATAGCCCTCCTTCACTCAAAAAAAAACCAAGTCAAGTGCAAGTCATGTCATTATTTCTCTGATGGCAAGGTCTTCTTCGGCAATGAAGGATGAATACACACACACACACATACACACACATACACACACACACTAAGTGCATACTATATGCCAGGTACCATACTAATCACTAGACATACAAAGAAAGGCAAAAACAGACACCACTCTCAAAGAGCTCCCAGTTTAATGGGGGAGACAAAACAAATAACTATGTACAGGGAAGATGTGTGTGTGTGTGTGTGTGTGTGTGTGTGATAAATTGGTAGTTATCTCAGAGGGAAGGCATTAAAATTAAGGAGAAATGTTGTAGAAGGTGAGATTTTATTTGAGACTTTAAGGAAGCCAGGGAAGGAGGGAAAGAAATTGTTCCAGACATGAAGGACTGCCAGTGGAAATAATGATGATCTGATAATGTTGGAAGAGACCAGTGTCAATGAATCTTAGAGTATGTGAAGGGAGTAAAATATAAGAAGAATAAAAGATAAAAGGGGTCCAGGTTACACAGGGCAAAGCTATTGGAGTTTATTGAATAGTAGGTGTGTGTGTGTGTGTGTGTGTGTGTGTGTGTGTGTGTGTGAGAGAGAGAGAGAGAGAGAGAGAGAGAGAGAGAGAGTCAGAGCTGCATTTTAGGAAGATCAGTTTGTCAGCTGAGTGAAGGATGAATTGGAGTGGGGAGAGACTTTAAGCAAGAAGACCAATCATCAGGTTATTGCAGTAGTCTAAGTAAGAGGAGACGAGAGTCTGCATCAGTGTGGTGGCAGGGTCAAAGGGGAGAAGGGGGCATATATGAGAGATGTTATGAAAGTAAAATCAACCAGACTTGACAAAAGATTGAATAAGAGGAGTGAGAAAGAATGAGGAGTCAAAGATGATACATAGGCTTCAATCCTGGGTGAGTGAGAGAATGGTGGTAAGGAATGTTTGAGAAGAGGGAGCTCTTAGTGAATACAGGATAAATTAAGCAACTTATTCCCTCTGATAGCAATATGAAAAGTCTTGGGTTTTGTTGTTTGTTTGTTTTAATGTTGAAGCCTAAGTAGCACAGTGGCTAGACCCCTGTCCTTAAATGAGGAAGATCTGATTTTGAATGACTCCTTAGAAACTTACTAGTGGTGTGACCTTGGGCAAGTCATTTAACTTCTCTCACCTCAATATTCTCATCTGTAAAATGAGTTCATGTTATTGTGAGGATAAAACCTTAAAGGTCTCTATAAATGTTAGCTTTTGTTATTTTAATTTTAAATAATTGTTATTGCAAATTTAATTATTATTGTTCAGTTGTTTCAGTTGTGTTCAACTCTCTGTGATCCATTTGTGGTTTTCTTGGCAGAGATATTGAAGCACTTTGTCATTTTCCTCTCCAGGTCATTTTACAGATGAGGAAACTGAGACAAGCAGTGTTAAGTGACTTGCCCAGGATAACACAGATAGCGTCTGAGATAGGATTTGAATTCAGGTCTTCCTGACTCTATCCATTGCCACTTAACTCTTACTGTTTGTTAAGGTTAAGCTTTAATGCTTAATGCTACCTACTTAGAAAAGAAACTGAGTATTTGCTGCTAGGTTTCCAGTTGCTTATGTGTTTACCTTTCTCTGACATGTTTCTAATAGCTACCAATCTTACTGCAAGTCAACCTCTTTGGGCACTCATGAACCTTTTATAGTTTTCCTTTGTCTGTGAAGATGTCAGCCAAGAGTTTTTGATTTCTTCCCTAAGCTTAGAGGCAATTGTTTTTCTGGGTCATCCTCTCATCTTTACAGCAGACTAGATTTCCAAGATGCCTATTTCTCCCAGTCTCAATGTTTTATGAGGAGTTCCTTAAACTTTCTCTGAATTCCCAAGTCTAGCTTCACATCCAGACATGCAGTAACTCTCCTGCACTATTTTAGGACCAAGTTCTGCCTAACTTGGCAGATGAAAAGGAAAGAGGAAAATTGAAATACAATTAAGATATCCCCACTGTCAACAAAAACACTTACATTGGTGTCTAATCACCCATGTAATTACCAAATCTAGGTTTTCTGAAACATGCATATTGTCTAATTATTCCAGGCATTTTCACTAATCTAATTTTAAGCAGTATAATATTGATAAATGTTAGGAAGTGAAAATCAAGTCAAAACTTGTCTAAAACAGCTGCAATAGACCCCATATCCTGCTAAAATAGCAAGGGCTGGAACTAGCTTTAAGCAATGGCTATGGGAGGGCCAAGGAAGTGAGAGCCCTGAAGGCTAATTATTGAAGTCCTTTCAAATGTTACCTGGTGTGTGGTCTCTTACCAGGGAAAGATTTGACACCAGGATGACTTTTCAAAGATCTGAAGTAAAATGGAAGCTTTCCTCTTTAAACTGGAGTTTTAAGAATGCTATGAAAGATTTCTGCAGAGGATTTTCTTAGTTCCATCACTCCTACATTTGCTACTTTAAAGTTTTTGTTGAGCTTGATAGCATTATAAATTATGTTTCTCATTGCTCTTTGGTTCTCAGAGCTAATCACTGGGTTCAGATGGGATTTGTCAGTATGCTTATGATCTATTCCTTCAGTGGAGATTAGTTTTAAAATTTTATGATATAACTATATTATATATTATAAATATATATAATTTCACAAAATGTATATAAAAATATAACATACATTCATTTTATAAACTTATAAAAATAAGCTAATAATTAACTATTTAGAGCTAGGAGGGACCTTAGGATGGTTCTCTTTACCAAAGTCAAACTTGTTCCTTCAGCACTTTACTCCTACTGTAACATCTTTACTTGCTAGTTTTCAATCTCCATGTCCAAGTCTCCTCCCCTCCTTTAAAAACAATCCTCACTAGATACTACCATTCCCATTATCTGTCATCCTATGTCTCTCCTCTCCTTCTCAGCCAAAATCCTTGAAAAAGTCATTTCCGTTGAATCTCTCCACTTCCTCTCTTCTCGCTCTCTTTTTAAGCCTCTCCATCATCTTCTAGCCTCATCACTAAGCTGAAACCACAATCTCCAAAGACAACTGTGATCCCTTAAATGCCAACTTTTCTCAATTCCCATCCTTCTTGACCTCTCCATAGCCAGGACCTTCACTTTGGACCACACTCTCCTCCTAAGTACTCTCCCTTCTTTAGGTTTTCATGTTACTGCTTGCCTCTTATGTTCAACCATATTGGTTTCATTTTATAGAATTAAAAATTTGGAGCTAGAAGGAAACCTTTGAACCACCAAGTCCAATCCTCTCATTTTAAAGATGAGGAAACTGAGGCTAGGGTTAAATATCATGGCTAATACAGTATGTGTCAGAATTTGAATTCGGTCTCTTGAACCTAAGTTCAGCATTCTATTCACTGCACCACTCTACCCTAGCTGCCTATGATCTTTTGCTAAATCATCATTCAATGTCATGTCCACTAATTATAGGTGTCACCCCAAGACTGTGTCATAGCCCTTTTCTTTTTCTCTCTATTTTCTCTTACTTGGTATATTCACAAACTACCATCCATTCAGTTATCATATCCTATGCAGATGACTATTCAATTCTTTCAGTTGTCTCCATGACCACATTTAGGGTTATCCTAGCAAAGATACTAGAGCAGTTTGCCATTTCCTTCTCCAGCTCATTTTTACAGAGGAGGAACTAAGATAAATAGGGTTACATGACTCACCCAGAGTCACATAGCTGGTAAGATCATCCTCCATCTCTCATTCCCTAAACATGCATGAAAGCTTCAGCCAAACAATTGGTTATTTTGTCTACATAACATTAAGCAAGATTCAATAACCTTATTCACGTTTTCAAAACCTGAATTGCATGGTCCATTCAGCCTCTTGTACTTGATGAGCCTAAATTTGGGAAAGATCAGTTTTTCCCTTGAAAAGAGCAGATACACTTTTATCTTTCTCTTCAATTTTGTAAAAAACTCAATTAAAATAATTCCAGTTTGAGAATTCCCTGACCAGTTTTCTCACTGTGATCTAGGCCTTCCGAGTACAGGATAACTTGCATTTTGACAGTTGTCCAGATAGCCTGATCACTGAAAACTATGCAAGGTCATTCAAACCACTGAATTCCCTTTGAGACCAAAATGATAGACGTTTGGATTGTGCTTATGTGAACATTATGACACGTAGAACAGTTTCTGTCTTCCTGTAAAAGAAAAAAGTCTCAATCTGAGAGTTGCAAAGAAATGTCATTTTACCTCAACCACTTGAGGAATCCATTGAATTTTAGACCTAAATAGAACCTCAGAAATTGTTTTAGTAGTCAGTTTCCCTTCTTAGCTACCCCAGCTCTTGGATGTCCCTCACTGGGCTTTCATATTCTGCCCTGAATTCTTATTTGTGTGCAAGTCCTATCGCCACATGAGATAATAAACTCCATCAAACAAGGACTGGGTTGTCTTTCCATTTGGATATTCCTTAGCACCTAGCACAGGGACCTACAAAGAGCAGGCACTTAGTAAACATATATTGCACAAGTAATTTAGTACAGTGGTGACAGGACAGAATGCTAGTAGAACCCTTCTTTTGCATGTCATGGCATCACTTCCATGATGTCATCATTCTCTTCAAGAGCAAAGGATAAACAACAGTAACAAGAAGTTCAAATCCAACCTCAGGTGTTTACTATATGTGTGCCCCTGGGCAAGTCACTTAACCTCTAACTGCCTCAATTTCCTCATCTGTAAAACAGATAATAGCATCTGTTTCTCAGGGCTTTTGTTAGCTGTGACTCTAGACCTTTTTATAGTATGCTCACAGTCTTTTCAACCTTTCACATATAAAAAACAATTTTGAGTATGGTCCCAACTATTAGAATCTGAAAATATTTTGTGGTGGCAAACATTACAGTAGCTATGCCATGAGAATCCATTGTTTGGGAAAGCATATAATGCCAATAAACTACTTTAATAATTCAGTCATGATTTAAAATCAATTTGTATTTCATTTATGATGAGTGCTGCATACAGATGTGTTAATAATATAGTTGCATGGGATATAAATTTTTGAGTCTGTGCAAGGTATATTTGTTTATTTGCAGGTTCAGAGACCCCTTTCCATAAGCTCTCTGTCTCCCTCAAAGGTACATGACCAAGAGCAAGGAGCCCAGGATCTAGTCCATCCTTTGATTTGCTCAAGGTAACAGAATAAGATAGTGGTGAGACTGAGATTAAAACCAGTCTCCCAACTCCCAATTCTGCCTTCTTCCCATGACCCTGTGTTTCTTCCCTGTTTACAGAAGGACAGACATCAGTTTAGAATATTTTTATTCTCAGTCCCAGTCTCTCTTAGCTTCAAACTAGAATGAATCCTTAGAGAAAAATAGATGAAGTGTGATCGAAGGATTCAGAAAATGGAGATATTTATTAATAACAATAACAAGTATTTATATAATGACACAAGATTTGTGAAGTATTTTACTTTATTTCATGTTAGCCTTACAACAACCATGAGAGATAGGTGCCCCCATTTCACAGACGAGAAAATTAAAGCATATCGAAGTTGTGTCTTGCCCAGAAATAGTATCACTTAGCTAGTAAGTGTCTGGGGCAGAATTGAACTTAGGGTTTCTTGAATCCAGGTTCAGTCCTCTAACCATTGAGTCACCTGACTGCTTTACACTTGATTTATTAATGAGTTTTGCTCTTTGACAATTTTCCTGAAGGATTTACTTTCCCCTGAAAGCTAAAATAACATATTTTTTAAAATTTGATTTGAAATACTTTGTTTTCATTCAAACAAAAGATGAATAAGTCTCAAAATGTGTCACAGTTTCCAGAAAATTGGTTCATTCTATTGAATACTGGTACATCCGTCAAGCTAATGAGTAGCAATGCATTCATTCCTTCAGAGAAGCATAAAACCTCCAAATCAGAGAAGCCTCCCAGACTAGGTGGCCACCTGGAACCTGAATCTCCTCTGCAACATTTCGGTGAGTGGTCATTCAACCTTTCCAAGCCAAAGTTTCATCCATTGCTTGAAGAACTCTTTGGTAAGGAACCCAAGACTCTCTCCTGAGCAGCTCATTCCACTTTTGCATGACTTTAAATATTGAGAAGTTTTTCCCATGCATTGAAACACCTGTATAACTTCCTAGTGTTATCCCTAGTTCTAGCCTCTGGGGTCAAGCAGACCAAGTCTACTCTCTCTAAAGCAGGTGATGCAATGGTGGAAATTGCTGAATATAGAATCAAGAGGACCTGAGTTCAAATCAAACGTGTATGTATGTGTGTGTGTGTGTGTGTGTGTGTGTGTGTGTGTGTATGCATATGTATGTTGATTGGTTGGTTAATTGGTTGTTTTTCTTCAAAGAGGACCAAAATGACATCACCATGAGAAAGTGAAATTTCAGTGTGTCTGACTATAGCTGATCAGACCAATATGAACTTGGAATGCTCTACCACAGGTTGGGCACAGACAGATAGCCTGTGTGAATATTTGGGGTAGATATCCCAAATTTGTGCATCCTGCGTTTACTTGGTGCTGTCTCAATTCTACTTTGCTCAAAGACCATAGCACCCCTTCTGATGTGGGCACGCAATGCTGAGTGGTCCTGTGCCAGTGTCTCCCATGTTGCACAGTGTTCAGGGAGGAACAGTACCTTTGGTGTGATAGCTGCCCAGCCCTTTTCAGGGCTCTTTCCATCTTTGGTGTCCACCTGTTCCACCTCTCACCTATGGCTCCAATAAGTTGCAGCGTGCACAACAGCCATAACCTGGTAAACCATTTCGTCAGACAGATCATACCAGGTTGAGGGTAACCAAAGGTTCTCAAATCCATTGGTGAGTTAGAGGGTTGTCTACCCCAAGCATGTGAAGACTTCCTCTGGTGGAATGGGAGGATGAGAACAATTTGTTCCAACGGCCATGAAGGCAGATGAAGCAGGCGATACAGAATGCTTAGAGTTTGGTTAGACACCAGACACCAGTCATTCACTGCATCCTGAGCCATCGCAAGCCTTATTGACTCTGCCCTGCCACTGGATTATGATGATTCTGGAAGAGAGAGTGAGGCTGATGACTGTGCAACTGCCTTGCTTACATCCAAATCCAAAATATGTATGTATATACATAACATATTACATATCATATATATCAGAAATATATATAACATAACTAACTAACTATACAAAACATTTCCTAAGTGGTATGACTCTGGGCAAGTCACTTAAACTTTTAACTTCAATTTGCTCATCTGCAAAATGGGGATAACAAAAGAATTTAGAGTGCTATGAGCATCAAATGAGATAACCTGCATAAAGCACTTTGTAAAGCTTGAAGAGCTCTATAAATACTAGCTTCAAACAAGTGAAGAGGGGTACGACATCCTTACCTCTCTACCTCAAGCCTTCTCTTCTCTATGCCACATACCTCTGGTTCTTTCTCTCGATCCTCATAGGGCATGATTTCAGAGCCCATCACCATCTGACTAGCCTCTGGAAGCTCTCCACCCTACAAGGGCCCTTCCAGAGCCTACCACTATTCTGAATAGGGCGAATAAAGCAGGATTATCTTCCTTCTGCTTCTGTACCCTATGCCTAAAATCACATTAGATTCTCTGGCAGTTATACAACACTCTTGGGTTTGGGCCCCTTCCTATCCCTCCATCATCATTCCCTCTTACAATGTAGCTAATCCCCTCAAACTGCCTCTACGTGCACAGGTTCTGACACTATATTGCCCAGTCAAATTTATCCATCTAATTAAGATAGAACCACACAACATTGCATTTCTATCGAAGTTTTCCTAAAATTCATTTATGTCCCATGGAGTACTACATTTATTTCTAAACTGGATATGTTAAACTTTTTTTAAGCCATAACCCTTCTTAAGAACCAAGACAAGAGAGACAAGCAGTGTTATATAATGGAAGATTTGGAGTTTGAGAACACAGATTCAAATCATATTGTTAATTACCTGTTAAAATGTGTAGTCATGAGCAAGTCATTTCACTTCTCTGGGGCTGAGTTTCCCTTCCTGTAAAAAGAGGCGATTGAACTAGTTGTCCTATATGATCCTTTCTAGCTCAGAACACTAGAAACAGAGGAATTCCTTCTCCCTTCCACCATGATTTTTATTTCCGCTATCACTACACTATTCTTGGATCTCATCACATTCTTTTGCATGGTTTAAATAGTCTCTTAACTGATGTCTTTGCTTATAAAGTTTTCCTCCCTCCTCAACCCAGGAACAAAAATAACGAATTTTATACCAGGGAAGGTTGGAGAGGGTTGGGAATAATGAATACAACAGAAAATGAGACACTTGTCCCATTCTACTTATTGCTCTAAGATCAAGCAATTGTTACATGTTTAAAGGGTGTTGTTGTTTTTTATTCTAGTTGTTTGTAAATAAGTTTTTCTGCTCTTTACTGCTCAATAGGATGAACTAAATCTAGAGTTGACTCTATGATATTGGGACAGTAGCAAGGTGCATCATTGGCCTGGGTTGATGATCTGGAGACATCTATAGCTAAGGAATCATTCTGCATGCTCCCAAGAGAAAATGCAAGAGATATCTGATTTTGTGCGTAACTTGTATCCCCAGAAAAAAAAAATTTGCTATGCATTCAGTCAGTACCCATGCAGTTATTGAACCCCTACTATGGGCAGAATATGTAGAAGATGCTATAGGTGATACAAAAGAAGTAGCTTCTTTCCTTGTATTGTTAATGTATTTTTAATGGAATTAATGTATTTTTAATGGAACAGGAAGACCTTTCCTATCCATTAATAAGCTTAAGTCACATGAAAGCCTAAGTCACATGAGTTTGAGTCACCTGAAGCCTGTAGTGGGAGGAACTTGCTGAATGCTGAATGGGTGGGACAGGAAGGGGTGGAGCTGGAGCAGAGCTGGGAGGAAATTGGTCAGACTAGTCGGAGTTGAGAAGGACAGAGGAAGTAAGCAGCTGGCTGTGAGTGTTTGTTTGTGGGAAGGTCTGATAATATGTATAGACTTCTTTGCTACTAAGATGAATTTCTTTGTTGCTATGGTGGATTTGGCTTTCTGGTATTTGAATAAATGTTTTGGTTCTGTCTTCCATGTGGAGAGTTGATTCAGAACTGTGCTGGCATATTCATAGCCACCATAGACACTGTGAATATTGCAGTGGTGCTACATTCCTTAGAAAGTTAAAATTCTACATGAAGAGAGGCCATAAACATATGCAAAGATATGCTTTAGGGGAGGATATTGTGGAATGTCTTATGATCTACTCCAGTCCATCCTCCATTCATCCTCCAAAGTGATTTTCCTAAGTATGGGTCCAATCATGTTACTCTCCTACTCAATAAAATTCAGTGACTCCCTATCATCTTCACGATCAAACACAAAGTCCTCTGGTTATCATTCAAAATCCTTTATAAACTAGCACCCTCTTACCTGTCCTTTCCTACTTTCCTTCCACCTTACTCCCTGATATTTATTCTTCAATCCAATAACATTGACTTCCTGGTTATTCCATGAATAAGACACTCCATCTTTAAGCTCCAGGTATTTTCTCTGGCTGCTTCCCATGCCTGGAAGGCTTGCTTTCCTCCTCTCTGCCTCCTGACTTCCCTGGCTTCCTTTAAGTCTGCACCAAAATCTTGTCCTCTAAAGGAAGCCTTTCTCAGCCCTTCTTCACTTTAGTGCTTTCTCTCTTTTAATTATTTCCTATTTATCCTGTATAGAGTTAGATTGCACATATTCATCTGCTTTTTGTCTCTCCCATTAGATTGTAAGCTTCCTGAAGGCAGGGACTATCTTTTGCCTGTTCTTTTATCCCTAGCACTAAGCATAGTACAAAGCAGGTACTTGATAAATGTTTATTGACTGACTGATCGAATTCTATATCTTTGTGCTGATGGTTTCAGATTCTCGTCCTCCTCCTCCTCCTTCTCCTTCTCCTCCTCCTCTTTCTCCTCCTTCTCCTCCTTTTTCTTCTTTTTCATCTTCTTTTCCTCCTCTTTCTACTCCTTTCTTTTTCTTCTCCTTTTTCTTCTTCTTCCTCCTCCTTCTCCTCCTTCTATTTAATACTTCTTTTCTTTTCTCCCTTCCACCATGATTTTTATTTTTACTACCACTACACTATTTCTGGACCTCATCACATCCTATTCTGCTGTGCAACAGTCTCTTAACTGACCTCTTTGCTTATAAAATTTCCCTCCCTCTCAACCTCATCCTACATGCTCCTGATAGATAAATTACTCCCTATGAACCCCTTTTATCCATTGACTCTCTGGCTAAAAACCTTGCACAGCTCCATCTTGTCTAAAGCATGAGTTCTGAACTTAGATCCTAGGACCCCAGGGTAATTGAAAGGCTTGTGAATAGATTTCAGGAGATCTGTGAATTAAAAATATATATATATTTTAATAACTAATTGAATATAATTGCTTTTGTTGTCAATTCTAATTATTTTATGCATTTAAAAACTTCATTTCAAAGAGGATCCATAGGTTTCATCAGACTGCCAAAGGGGTCCTTGGCACAAAATAATTTAAGAATTCCTGTGCTACAAGTGTGTTTAAACTGCTTAGCCTGGAATTCAACATTTCCTACCTTTCCAGTTTTATTTCATACTACTCCCCTACATGAAGCAGTCACTAACCAAATTAGGTAAACCTGTCCCTACTATTCCCTGATCATAACTTTGCATTCCTTCTGCTTTTGCTCAGGATTGTAATGTCTTTGTCCCCTTTTCTCTACCTAACTATATTCTACCCTTCTTTTAAAGCCTAGTTCACCTTCTTTGACTGCTTCCATTTTCTTCCTTCTCCAAATGTCTTTTGTATTTATTTCCTATATCATCCATTTGGAATTTACTATATGCTGCCTGGTGGTGATACAGTTTGGGTTTATTTGTTTGTTTAAACATATATATGATTGTAAGCACCTCAGGATGGAGACTTTTTCTTATCCTTCTCTGTAGCAATTGTGACAAGTATCTTTTAATCAATTGCTTATCAGAAGTAGGACCAAAAAAAGGAGTAGGTAGCAGAAAGAACAGTCTAAGAGCTCAGAGTTTCAATTCATGCTGATGTTCCATACTACTCCTATGACCTTTGGCTAGTCACTTACCATCTCTGTGCCTCAATTCCCTCTTTTGTAGCTTCTTTTGGATCTTTAATTCCTAACCTTGGATTTCCTAACATCTCCTATCAGACCCTAACTCTAACCCTCCTGGGAGATTCCTAACTCTATTCTTTATTTTAGAACCCTAACTCTAACTTCTGAGGGTCCATGAATAGATTTCAGGGGGTCTGTAAACTTGGATGGGAAAAGGAAAATTACAACTTTATTTTTTAACTGCTTAAATTTTGTATTTTTAGTAAGTAGAATTTTTTTCCAATTACATATAAAGATAATTTATAACATTCATTAAAAAAAATTGAGTTCCAAATTTTCTTCTCTCCTCTCTCCCCCTCCCTAAAAAGGTAAGTAAGCAATGTGTTACAGGTTGTATAAAATCACATCTTTCTTTTCACTAATCTCTTACTGAAATTTAGACTCTCTTTCAATTTTGAATGTCACAACTACTGTTCAGAGTAAGTCTACAGGCTTAATGGTAGACTGCCAAAGGGGTTCATGACACACAAAGGTTAATGACCCCTGGATAGGATGATCTCTTTCAGCTCTAAATCCTATGAAAACTCCCTACATGATAAATTCATTTCCTAGACTTTGGTCCTTCATGTTATCAGGTCCTATCGTATTCTCAATTTCTTCCAAAGTTGGATGGCATTCATCACCTTCAGCCCAAGGATGGTGTGTATGTCACTTTAAGGCCAGCCTGTTGCTTTCCAAGTAACAGGGCTACTTCCCCACCCTCTTTCCACTCTACCTCTGCTTTTCACTGAGCTGAGCAGCTGAAATGAGAAATGCAGCCAATTAAGAGGAAGCCCAGGGCCCCCAACTAGCTCCTTTTATGACCATCCCCGCAGTGGGCATTCCACAAGGTCTGGGGGTTGGGCGAGTAGAGATGAATACTGGAAGATGTGTCGTGATGTGAGAAGGGAGATTCCTTGGGCTTCTGGCTGATGGAGGGAGGAGGGATGGTATCAGTGATGTAGGCCATTGACTGCCCTAAGGAAGGGAGCCATAGCTGTGCTGGGTGGCTCTGCCACCCAGAAGTAGCTTAAAGCCAAATTCCTGGGGAGTGGGCTGATCCCTACTACTTAATACAACCAATATTACTGTAGACCTTTTAAAAGCTCGAGATCTCATGGAAGGAATTTCCATTTTCCATTTCAGCTTGAGAAAGGCTAGGGAAAGAGCCTGGGTTCAGATTAGATTGAGGCCCAGTAGGCAAATCATCCAAACTATATTTAGTTTTACATTTTCTCAGTGGGGAGGTATAGCAGGACACAGCATCTCAATGCTTTCCTGCTCTGGGTGTGTGGGGTGGCATGGGGTGGTTTGTAAGCAAAGAGCCCTGTGTCTGCCCAGAACCACTCTTCCATTTAATGGATTGAGCATCCAGGCTTGTCATCGGAGCAGGTAGGCAGCCTACAGGCTCTAGGGGTAAGGGCCTACAATGAAGTGCATCACCAGGCATAGAAATAGACCAAAGAATCAGTTACCAGAATTCTGGTGATCAGAATGAGATTGCTAAATTGGGCAATGCCAGATGGTCATCACCAGACTAGCTGCATATTCTCCCTTCATCTCTTCCTTCCCTGGGCTCTTCAGAGTCCAGTATTTCCCCAATAAGATAAAGGAAATATACATTTATAGTGAGCCTACTATATGCCAGCCACCATAAATCCTTTTTACAAATATCTCATTTAATTTTCGTAAAGACTGCGAGGTAGGTAGTTGCTGTTATTATCACTATTTTACAATTGAGGAAACTGAGGCAGACAGAGGTTAAGTGACCAAAATCACACAAGTAGTGTCTGAGACCAGATTTGAACTCAGGTGTTTCTAAATCCAACTTTCTAACTCCATAGGCCCACCTATGACACCTAACTGCTTCTCCTCTCATTCCTGTATCAGAACAAAGGAGAATGACTCACGAGATTATTGTACAACTCTAATATTTATAAAGTACTTTTTATGAAGCTCTGTATAAGTGTAAATTGTTATTGTTTTTTGTGGTTAGCAGGCACCAAGAATTTCCACCTTTTCTGCCTTTGCTTTATCTCCATTTTGTAAAACTCTGCCCCTAGGGGAACCCCTCTTTCTGTAAATCCCTTTCTCCACTGCCATCCTCCCCATGAAAGTAGATTTATTTTCTTTTTTTAAAATGTTTTATTGATGTCTTTTGTTTTTACACTAAAGTTATTTCTGGATATAATCCTGCCCACCCACCAGATCTTCCTTAATTCCTTCCTATGACCATTCACATGTCTATCCCCCCAACTGCTCTTTCTTCATTTGCTTCCCTGCAAAACATATTGAGTACCCCATCACCCCAGCAACCCCCTATCTTCTCTTCTCAGTATTGCTGACTTTATTGCCTTCAACTGCTATCAAATTTGTGCTTAAGACAAGGCTTGATGTGAATACCCAAATTCTAGCAAGCTGGTTACTGGAGATAGGTCTTCTTTCCTCAGTTCTGGGGAAAGAAGAAGGGGAGGGAAGATACCTAGAATGACTTAACTAAAAGGATAAAATGGAGAGAAAGTAAGACGGGGACACAGAGACATAGAGAAGAGGGCAAGAGAGAGAGAGAGAGAGAGAGAGAGAGAGAGAGAGGGAGGGAGGGAGGGAGAAAGGAAGGAAGGAAGGAAGGAAGGAAGGAAGGAAGGAAGGATTTAAGCTGAGACTTCAATGTGGGATGTTGATGGCTTTTCTAATTACCTAGTTCAGCTGTGAGGAATTGGCTTCTAAACTGCTGTGACTGGACCTTGGTGGAGGTCCAAGGCCACACACTTTGGTATGTGTGTTCCAAATTACAGCTTGATGTAAGCTGCAACACCCTGGCATCTCTCTCTCTCTCTCCCTCTCTCTCTCTCTCTCTCACACACACACACACACACACACACACACATAGAGATTCAGCCAATACTTGAATTGTTTAGCAGAGCAGTTTGAAAAAAGAGAGACTTCTGTTTTTAAAAAATTACTTATTTTAGCATCCTTTGCTTTTTAAATTTTGAATTCCAAATTCTCTCCCTCCCTCCCACCCCTTCCCCATCCATTGAGAAGGCAAGCAAAATGATAACAATTATATACATGTGAAATCATGCAAACCATTTCTATATTAGTCATATCACAAATGTGCATGCACATGCATACACACATACACACAGACACAAAAATGAGAAAATTATACTTCAATTTATACTCTGAGTTCATCAGTTCCCTCTGGAGGTGGATAGCATTTTTCATCATGAGTCCTTTGGAATTGTCTTGGATCATTGTATTAAGCAGGAAAGCCAAGTTTTTTCTAGTTGATCATCATTACCACATGGCTGTTACTGTACACACTGATCTCCTGGTTCTTCTCAGTTTACTTTGCATCAGTTCATACAGGTCTTGCTATATTTTCTTCTGAGAAAAGAGAGACTTCTTGAAATGATACCCAAGTTGGCTGGGCCTGGAGTCAGGAAGACCTGGATTTGACTAAGAAAACTAACAGAACTGGGACAGTATTTTTCCCATGAAACCTTAGACTTTGTTCAGTCAATAAGAGAATACTTTCATCTAAAAGAAAAATGATTTCATCTTCTCACTACTGACTAAGGAGACATTTCCAAGTAATGACAAGAATAGCAAACAAATGCCCACTTTGGAGAGTTTGTTCAAACACAAGCACAGTCTAGAAATAGGACTGTCATTTAGCTATCAAAGAATCATAGATTATTGTATTCAGAGAGTATATAAATGTAGTTAATATACAATCCTATGATTTAGAAAATGAAGCAACATAAAGATATCTTACTCTGAACCACCCTCCCCTCTTAAGTTATAGATGAGAAAATGAAAACTTATCCAAGGTCATACATGAGGGCAATCATGTCAGCCTGGAATTAGGAAGAACCAAGTTCAAAACTGTCCTCAAAAACTTACTAGCTGTGTGACCTGGGCAAGTCACTTAACCCTGTTCCCCTCGGTTTCCTCATTTGTAAAATGAGCTAGAGAAAGAAATGGTAGGTCACTCCAGTATCTTTGGAAAACCCCAAATGGGGTCACAAAGAATTGGACAAGACTGAAACAACTGAACAGCAAAAGCTAAGTCAGCTTTCCAGGTTATGGAGCTTGACTCCAATTGAGCTCTCTTCACTACCACGTACCATGGCTGCTTCTCAACTCATTTTATTTTGTGAATGGGAAATGTGGGACACACAAAGTGAAACAATTTGCCTGACAACAGGTTAGACTTGGCAAGAAGCAAGTCAAGAAGAGGTGAAGGAAACAAGCATTTCCATAGTCCCTACTATGTGCCAGATGCTTTCTATAAATATTCTCTCCTGTGATCCTCATGACAACTTTGTGAGGCAGATGGACACTGTTATTATTCCCATTTTACAATTGAAGAAACTGAGATTTAGTGACTTGCCCAGGTTCCATAGCTAGCTAATGTCTGAGTCCAGGTCTTTCTGACTCCAGGCCTAGCATACACCATCAACTTGCCTTTATAAACTAGCATTTGTTAAGCACCAACTATGTGCTAGGGATCAATTTAGCCAAGGGCTGGGCATACTCATACAAGCATAAAGATAGTCTCTGTTCACAAGGTGCTTACATTCCAAGACATAAATAAAAGGAAGGCATAAAGGTGGATGGAGATGAGGGTACCCAGGGCGGGACCAAGTAAAGAAAGTCTGGGAAGACAGTCAAGAGTTGACATGGATGGGTGGCCTTATTAAAGTTCTAGAAAGAACCAGAAGGAGTGGGAAAAGGAGCAAATGGGCACTTTCTATGTGTGAAGTCCACAGCTAGATTGAGCCTATGAGGAAGAAACTTTTCTGGAGCATTGTAGACAAAGTCCTGGAGAAGAGTAAAGACATACCAAGTTTCTTGACTGCCAGATTAGTGTTTTTCTTATTAGAGTACATTGTCTCTCAGAACATGTTGTGTGTAGAGGATAGAGGGTGGGTTTGGTTTTTAGATTTGGAAATGAATAAGGACCACTATGATATAAAATAAGGCCATTCCTGCATTGGTTCTAGATGAGAACAGATACACTTTCAAGCAACTAATGGTGTTTCCAACTCACTAATTATCACAAAGTATACAGAGAAGGGATTTGCTAAATGGTCATGGATCTAATTCATCTACCATACCATTGGTTTCTACCGTCCTCATGTTTTTCACCGAGGTACTTTTCATTTTTTCCAATCCAAGACCAGCACTGGTCTTGCCCCAGGATGATGCTTTCTGCTCCAAGAGAGGTTTGTGCTTTAGTACCTTTCAGAAAAACCATGGTAAAACTTTGTCTTCTGCCCCCCGCTCCTGCCACTGCATAGTGAGAATACAGGTGACTAAATTGGAGCAGAGTTCAATAGCAAATTTGTATCTGTTTCATTTATCAATGTACTTTCCCTGTAGTATGGGAAAATAGCCTGTCATCTACTACTTTCCCTTAATAAACCAGAATCATTCAGGAAAAAAGACTTTCCAAAGTGGACACGCCGATATTAACCCCTCATATTTGCAAGGTATTTTCCAGTATAAAAATTAAGCTCATACATTATCTTATTATGATGAGTGGATGTATGATTTCTCTCAATTTACAAGTGAGGAAATTGAGGCACAGAGAAGTTATGGTTCTTGGTCAAATTTTTGTTAAAATTGGTTAAAGCCTGAACTGAATTCAAACTCTCTTCTCTTGATTTGAGTCCAAAGTTCTATTAACAGGTTCCTCTAAACAGGAACAGGAACATAGATTTAGATCTGGAAGCAATTGCAGATGACATCTAGTTCAAACTTCTCATTTTATAGTTGAAGAACTGAGACCCAGAGTAGTTAGGTGACTTCCCCACAGTCACACAAGGAATTAGAAAAAGAGCCAGGATTCAGATCCAGTTCTTCTAACTCCAAACTCAGTCCTCTTTATACTGTACTGTGAAAAGTGCAATCATCCCCTGAACTTGGGTAATCTTATGGCAAATCACTCTCTGGGTCTCTGTTTCCGCATCTGTCAAGTGAGAATTTTGAATATGATTATCTCTAAGATTTCTTCAAGGCCTAAATCACGGGATACAGAAATAGACAGTGGGCTGTTTGTGGGGAGTTTGTCATGTTTCCTAGGTATGCCCTCGGTGAGCTCTGAGTCTTTAAGCAATCAGTTCCTTTCACTTTTGGAGACAATCTCTAGCATCGGTTCCACTATATGGTTCTTGGAGGGTGGAGATGTGAAGAGAAAGAAGACTGGAATGATGTGGTTATTCAGAAGAAGAAGGAAATGGGCTTGTTGACAAAAGTAATGTATGATATATAATAAGACCTCAGTGAAGGCAAACAGTCTTCATACCCAATTTGGTCAAAGGAGAACAAAACTAATTACTCCAAAAGAGTGGGAAACCTGAAGCAAACGATTACAGCAGGTTTCACAGGATTAAAACATGGAAGGCCTCTTGGAGACCAACTACCAGGGGTGGGAAAACTTGGACCTCCAGGCCACATGTGGCCTTCTAGTTTCTTGGGTTCAGCCTTTTGACTGAGTCCAAGTTTTACATAACAACTCCTTTTATTATCGGGGCTTATTCTGTAAAGTCTAGATTCAAAAGGCCTCACCTAAGGACCTAGAGGGTCCCTGATTCTAGTCCAGTCATCTCATTTTAATTTGAGCAAACTGAAGCCCAGAGAGAGGGGAAGTAAGTGCCTTGCCTCAAATTTCAGTTATAGTTAAGATAGAGAGCTGCCCCCTGGAAACACAAACCTTCTCATTCTCAGTCCAGGACTCTTTCCAAGGAACTGTCCGCAAAAAGCATGAGGAAGTAAAAGAGAGTGGTGGCAGCTGACATTATCTGTTGCCTTGGCAGCGTGGCAGGACAGGGAGTCCAGGACCGACAATTTGGTCTGAAAATCAGGGACTCTTCCTCGAACTCTAAGGAAGATGAGAAATGCCCTCTAAACAGATTACTCCTGAACTTTTTCCCATCTCTCCCAACTGCCTTAGCACCAGGACTCCAGCACTCAATCAATTAGGCTGGTATAGACTGGTAACCCTGTCTGACCCCACGAATACTTCCTTTTAAGTTTCTCCAGGTGCAGTGTTTCCTTGAAGTTTCCTGTCACTCTCCTATTTCCGCGCACACACACACACACACACACACACACACACACTTGCATTTATGCCACTTAGGTGTCCCTTTGTTCAGGAGAGGAACAGAGTTCTTTTAAAACACACTACTCCCACGAGAGTGTTCTCCCTGATCCTCACTTGGCACCCCCTCGCCATCCACTCAGAGAAAGGGGCAGGTGCCACTCGCCGCCGCTGCACTTCGCTTCTCGCGCAAGTTGGCGAGTTCGAGGCACTGGTCAGAGGCCTCAAACGCCAAGACGCTTCGCTGGAAACATTGGGCTCTCCTAGGCGGACGAAAGCGGGAAGGGGGTGGGGGGCATTCGCTAAAATTAAATGAATTGTCTGTAAATGTTTTTTAATTAAAATTGTGATTTTTTTTTCCTCCTCAGAAGAGGCTCTTTAAGAACAATTAGACTCTCTAAGTGGCGAGGAGAAGAGCTCCCCGCGGTTCTTCCCCAAAGCCAAAGAGAGAGGAGAGGTTGTTTGGGGAAGAGAGAGGGATGGGAGGAGAGCCGGGGGTGGGGGGGGGGAATAGAGTCCTGGGAGAGGTGAGGGAATTGAGAGGGCGGTAGAAGACCACTTTGGAGAGGGTTAGCGGGTTAGTATGTGTAACGTTTAGGGACAAGAAATTATGGGGGGGGCGGGGAAGAAAACGGGGGGAGAGAGAGAGAGAGAGAGAGAGAGAGAGAGAGAGAGAGAGAGAGAGAGAGAGAGAGAGAGAAACCAAGATTTGGGGAAGCTTACGTTGGTTCCCTGCGGAGGAAGCTGGACTTGTTTTCGCGACCCTGGGGCTTTCGCATTTTGTTTTCTTTTGTTATGATAAAATTCTTCTACCCCCCTGCCTTGTTTCTCTCTTCCCATCCCCCTTCCGACCTCACTCCTACCTCCAGCCCAAAGAGTTTAGGGAACTACACTCATTCCCAGTTCAATGGCTCCTCCCTTGGCCCACCCGGCCACAAACAGAGGCGGTGGGATCTGAATAAGAAGGTGGAGGGAGAGAGCTAGGGTGGGATGAAGGAAGCTGCATAACCTCTCGAAGGGGTGAGAAACGCGATTGCAGTTGGTCAATTTAAAAGGTAGGATTCTATATTGGGGAGTGAAAAACAAATCGATGTGGCGCTAAACCATTAACTGGGCCAAAGCGCCTGCACAATTCACGTCACGGGATCTCCCTTCCACGCAGCCCCGCCGTCCGATTTCGAATGGCACGTGGATGCCTTTAGCTACAGTGGATCTACTGAAGATCAGCGAGGAAGTGTGGGCGTGGCTGCTAAAGGGGCCTGGATGCCCCTCCCCACCCATCCCCCATCCTTCCCTAAACTCGACTCCCAGACCGCATCAGCTGACCCAGATGCCCAGGGGCCCAGCCCCCTGGCTATCTCCGCGGGCACCCAGATAGATTCAGGAAAGAGCTTTACCTCACTTACCCTTACTCTTACTTACCCTCACCTATGTAGAATCCCGCAAACACTCCTTAAGTCTTCCCCACCATAAAATTCTTTGGTTCAGGATGAGGGTGGTTTGGGATATATATATATATATTTTTTTAAACGTTCACTGAGTATATAGGTGGTTTTGAGTGCGAGTGTGTGGCAGTTCACAGACTCCAGGATCACGGATGCGGTGGAGGATAGACTCCCAGTCTAGGAGTTAGTGAGACCCACGTTCAAATGTCATCATCCCTGTCATCTATTAACCTTGCGGCCCAGGACAAGTTACTTAACCAAGTCTCTTAAAACTTTAAATTGCCCAATAGTTTTACGCGTCTGCCTTGGTGGTCCGTTTCCTCATGGAGAATTGCTACATCCAATCAATGAAATCAGAAGTTCGAACCGCCGCTTCCTACTCATGTGTCTACATTAATATACATATACTGCTTTGGTGCCCAGGAGCGGGCAAGGTGGGGTGGGAGACGTCGGACTGGGGACCGTGAGGAGCCCAGTCCTCTTTCTGAAGTCCTCATTAGCTTCATCCTCAGACTTTTCCTAAGTCTCCTATATTCAAGCCATAAGTGGAGGAAGGAGTTTGGAAGAAGGAAGCAGAGTACAAGGGAGTCTCCCAGATCTGTGGCCAGGCTGCCCCCAGCCTCCACGAGCTCAGGAAGACCCTAACCAAGTAACTGCTTGCTCCAAGTAAGCTCAAAGAAGCAGTTTACTTGTAATCATTGGACTCGGCTAGTGAATCATGAAACCTCCTCCCCGAGCTCTCGGTTCTGTTTGTTAATAATGGCACTCAAGATACCGTAGATGTTCTAGGAGAAGAAAAGTCCTCATGTTTTGCAGGAACTTAACATCCAACGAGATATTCCGTTTCTGTCCCTTGGACTCTGGAGTTTTCATGTCAGAGGGAGAGTTGACACAAACAAAAACTCGAAAGGAAAAAGAACTTTGCCTCTTGGCTTGTTCCCGGCAAAATTGTTAAAGAAAGTTAAATTCAAACTGCACCTTAGGCAAAAAAGATAAATCCAGACTGCTGCCCAAATGGCTGCCCAAATGGCAGCAGAGACGACGAATGTAGGGAGTTCCTGGGCTATAAGGGCTTCTGGAAATCCCACCCTGTAACAAAACAATTTTTTAAAAACCCCAAAACAACGCGGAGTCAAAAACAGAGAGACTCAGAATAAGCCTATTTTTTTCCGAAAGTCTAAAAATCTTCCCAATATGAACTTTCACGGAGAAAACAGAAAACAGAGCACCGACAACTAAATGTCGTTCGTTCGTTGCCTGGATCATAAGCACTAGCGGTTATTTGTTAGGGGGTCCTCCCCCTACTTTAAATACAAGACGAGAATAGACTTTAATCAATCATCATAGATATATTTCACTCTCACCACATAAATACAAAACATCCAAATATCCAAAACATTCAGAACAGAGTTAGTAGCCAGGATCTGGGTGACACCTACCCGCATGTGAATTATTATTTCATTAATTTTCCACTAATTTCCTAAAACAAAGCAAAAAAATTCCCGACGTAAATAATTTACAATAAAATTACTATTTTCAAAATTTTGTTCTGGGCGCTCTTCAGATGGATTCTAATACACTCTAGACCATAAGGTATCTCACGGTTTTGTCTGTTGGCTGTTTTGGTTAAAGAAATAGGTGGCATGGGACTGAGTGAGGTGCACAGTTTATGTCTGCCTGGTTAGAAGGGAGATTATCGGCCCCTACCTGCGCCTGGTACTACCTTCTGATCCTTCAAAAACAAATTTCATGGGGCTGGGGGTGGAGGAGTGGGGAGAGAAGTTTTTTTTTTTTTCATACATCTGCTATTACAACTTTTTCCTTTCTCTTCACCATCATCATAAAGAAAGATGGGGTAATTCTCTCGATTGAGATGATTTCTAAAGGACCAGGGAGAAGCAGCAGAACTATCCAACTGCCCCAGATGCTTAAGTAACGGGGCCATGTTTGTTTTCCTAGAATTTAGGGTGCTTCGTGAAACTAGGGCAAGAAAAAAAGGAATTATGTTTTACCTCATTTTCTTATGAAAATGGAAAGGCTTGTAGTCTGCAATGCCTATTGTTTGCTGCATTTTCGTACAAACGATAGCTTCTAAAAAGTGTCCTCTCTCTGACTAACATTTGGTCTTCTGAGGCTTCTAAGGTGTCCTTTCAATAGATGCTCCTCGATGAGGCACCTAGATTGTTTCTGTTGCAAGACTGGAGGCGGGGGAGGGGAGTTGCTTGAGAATTTCTTAGAAAATAAATCGTTGACTTTGTTCATTCCTGTCGAATTTCTTTTCAAAACTCCCAGTCCCATTTATTCTACCCTGCCTAGAAAATTGTGTTCTGGAGCACTTTTAAAAGATTTTTCCTTCCGGACTCAGAATTATCATTTTTTAAAAATAGTTAAGTTGCATCTAGTCTTGGAGTACAGTTAGGATTCATTTTTAATGACAGCAATAAACCATCTTATTATTCTCCCTATCATTAGTATCGCTATCATCATCTTCATTATTGTTAGTGTTGTGGAGGTGGTCGTTAGAGGATGGTTTTCGGCAACTCTCTTGCCTGTCCTATCCATAGATTCCCTAAAGTGGAGGGGGGTGGGAGGAAGGCAATTCTTCCTTTTTCTGTGGGAAATTTGGGTAGGGTCCCTGGCTTTCTAGAGAAATCTATAAGGCCTAGTAACCGCCGAGCGTTCTGATATTCACTTCCTGTATGGCTCACTCAGACGGTGGGAGTTTCCTATTCCTTACTTGCGGGAAGTCGTATACCAGTTCTGGACTCTAGGAAACCCTGTAAATCTTCCACCCTATACAGGCGGCTGCGGGGTCGGCGGGAGGCTACAGGCTGAGCCTTCTCCCCACTATTCCTACCAACAGTACTGCTCCTTTGGATTCGGATGGCTCCTTTCCCTCAGGTTTGGGGTGGAGGGATGGGAAAAGGGAGTAGGGTGTGTTTCTCAGATCTTTGGATCTCTCCTGCATTTAGATAGAAATTAGGGGTGGGGGTGGGGATGGGGATGGGGAGGGAAGTAAACCAAAGCAAGGCAGGGAAAAAAATTAGAATGGTAAAATTATTTTGTAAGACATGGTGAGGCAAAGAGGGAAAAGACATGTCTGGAGACCGCTTGGGGAGAGGGGGACTGCTCGGGGAGGGAGACTTGGGTGTGTGATTCCATAAATATAAGCACAATAGATACTATAAATATAAATACATGGAAATACTTAAAATCAGTCCAGTGCTTTTTTCTCCACCCCGTCTTTATTGTTGGTCCGGGAGTAGGGTTCAAAGGCGGAGGAGCTCAGGTATCTGGCGGAGAGTTCCTGTAAATTCCCGGCCAACGAGCCAGCCATTGTCAAGGGGTTGGAGGAGAGGCGACTGGCAACCGAGCCCAGGAGCGAGGGCACAGGCAGACTGAAGAGACTGTGGCCAGCGGCTGGGGCGGGATGCAGTCCTGAGGCCGAGGCGGGCCCTGCCGAGCTACTCACGGCCGTGGGGTGCGGAGAGGAGCCGCCCGCCGGGCCAGAGGCCGAGCTGGAGCCGGAGGCAGAGCTGCCGCTGCCGCCCAGGGCCGGAATGCTGGGACCTCTCAGGGCCGACCCCAGAGCGCCCGTGGCGCAAGGGGGCAGGAGGCCCGGCAGGCCCGGCGGGGAGAGGAGGCGGCCTTGTTCCAGGAGCCGGAGCACGCTGCAAGTGGCAGCCGTCTCGGACACCACGGAGCGCAACTCCGAGTCTTTGCCTTGGTCTTTCTTCTGCTTTGTGCGCCGGTTCTGGAACCACACCTTCACCTGTAGCAGCCGGAAGAAAGGGCAGAGAGAAGGAGAGAGACAGTTAGAGGACCCTGGGGACGAGGTCTACGCCCTGCGAGTACGCAGGAAGTTAGAAATCACCCACTCTCCCTCTCCCTCCATCTGGGGCCAAAGGGAACCTAGACCCAGGCAAGGAACACAACTCGACCAAGTTCAAACTCATCCCAATCTCCTGGCTGAACTTCCGGGTGACTGCAGCCTAACCAGAGCCAGATCGCGAAACGTTTCAAAATCATAATACTAACAATAGCAGATACTGCATTGACAAGTCTCTTTACCCACCCGCCCCTTTAGTTCCTTACATTCTTCCAATTTCTCAGAGGCAAGGATTGAGACAGTCGGGACAGGATGCCTCAAGTCCACCCATACAGCCTCACACCCCTTACCGGTGGCTTCTCCCTCGGCCTTCCTAGGGGTTAGGGATGGAGGGCAAGGAGGGCCTTTAGAAGTATAGCTGGGTAACGGTGATAGTCTTAAAACTCAAATAGAGACAAATAGGGGCAAGGGATTTCATGATTGCTGGAGGAATGTAGATCTGGGATTTTTAGAATTATATTTGGGGGAGACAGTGGATGAATTAGGTCTCTTTCTACCTTCATGCTTCTGGAGAAGCAAGACAGTTGCCCCAATCTTAGGAAGATTTCTTAAGACCAAAATGTATCTCAGATTTAAACACACACACACACACACACACAAAATGAGGGGCCTGGAGAAGCCCTGTCAGGCCGGGGTTAAAGCCTTACATTTTGGAAAGTCTAAAGCTCCCTAAACAGGTATCATCCTGAGTGAACAGAGTAAGACACGATTCAGTCAACCTCCATCACCCAAACCCAGACAAATCAAACCAAGGAGAGGGATTCCAAGTGTTTGCGGTGAATTGCATGGGGAAATGATGGAGAATTCAGTAATAGGCACTTTGAAATCTTCCTTCTCCTTAACCACTACCACCACCACCATCCTATACCCATTAACTTTTGAATTGGAAGTTGGAAAAGACTGGCTGGGACTTGTCCCTACAGCCTAGGGGCTTTTAAGAGTCGTAGGGCTCTTCCTATCCTCGTATTTTGCTTTTCTTTCCGGCTCTAGAGTAGCAGCAGCTCTGCTTATGATCCCTGTCCCTGGATTGGCAGCTTCTGAGAAGTGTTTTTGGTCTGTTTTGGTTTTGTTTTGTTTGCTTGCTTCTATTGGGAAAGGGGGGTAGGGGTACAGAGTAGGCACTAGAAAAAGAATGCTAAACCAGAGCTCTTCTTTGAGTCACCTGGTTTCCCCCTGTTTCCTTTCCTGGAACCAAACCTCAGGTCCTGTCCTTTCATTAGAGGAAATATTGACACTCCGTTTCAGCTTCTGAGCTATTTGGAATATGGTGTAGGGAAGTTCCAGAGGGGAAGAAAACTCCTGAATCTCCATTATAGATTATAGACCAAATCTGACAACAAAGTCCCAGGTGGTCCCAAACTGCTGTTTTCCCTACCATGACATGGAAGAAAGAGTCTGGAGGATAAAGAGGCCTTGTCCCCAAATGTGATCACACTTTGCACACTGCCCATAAACACAGAGAAGACTCCCCAAAATAAAAAGACCCCAGATTGGAGCTCACCTTCCCAAACACTCATCTTGCTCATACTGAGTCAAAACCAACAGGAGTAAAGGAAAAGAAATCGGGATATGGCTAAAGGAAGGTTGCTAGATGGTTAGACCAGGAAATCTTGCATAGAGATCATAAAAACAACCTTTATTCCTCTCATTGAAAAAAATCTCAAAGCCCCAGGCTTTGTCCTGGAAGTGAGGTGAAGTATTAGGGAACCAACAATATTTGACAAGGCTCTATTAGGGCCAGAGACAAGAATAAAGTGCCCAGGGGTGAAATGACCTCTACCCACGAGAGAATCTCAGCAGCTCTGGCTAACTCATTCTCTTCTTCCTTTTGCAAACACCCACAGACAGAGACAGGGTTGTAGGACACAACCAAATTGGGATACGGAGAAGCAGGGTGGGAATCAGTGACATGTAGAGTACAAGAAACTAATAAATTATTCTGTGTACGTTGGGGGAGGGGTGCAATTTGGATGTGCATCTGTTGTGCCAAGCAGAAGGGCAGAGGATGCAAAAGATGGAGTTTCCCTATGTTTAGGGGTCCAGATGTATGTAGAAAAGAGCTGCCTTTTCCAATGTCACTGCTCCTACCGCCCCCCCAAGACATTTCCCTTTTATCCAGATGCACTGTAAGGCCTACAACTTGGTGAGGGGCCCTGAGATGATATAAGGGCAATGGGGAGCCGTTTCCTAAGGAGACAGGGCCACGGGGCTGGTACCTGGGTCTCGGAGAGGTTGAGCTGCCTGGCCAGCTCGGTTCGCTCCCGCCCCACAACATACTGGCACCGCTGGAACTCCATCTCTAGCCGATATAGCTGTTCAGCGGTGAATGACGTTCGGGTCCGCTTTGGCCGGTCCAGGTCCAGGCCTTTGGGAAGGATGATCTCTCGGATGGAGCCCTTGGCATCTAGGGATGGGCCACAGGGGGAAAAGATCAGTAGTCAGTACTCATTCATCCTACATCTTTTTTTCCTCTCCTGGCCTCCTCTAAACAACTTTCCTGGCCAGAAGCTCCAGGGACTACGCTGGTGGCCTTAGTTTAGCTGAATGACCATAGGAAGATCAAGAGTGGGGATTAGCTCAACAGAAAGGTGTCCCTGGACTCAAATGTGAACTCCAATATTGGGGTATCTAACTCCACTTAACTGGTTTGTCTGCTTGTGGGCAGGGGAGGGCGTGGAGGAGATGGTTGGGGACGAGTCTGATCAGCTTTGTTAGGATAAATCCCTTTGAATGAACAGAGGGGCTGGAGGACCAAATGCAATCGCGACCCAGGCGAACAATCTCTTCTGTTCTAGGCGCCCTAAGGCTAGAGGAGGAAAGCCGCCTTGTTTCCTCTGGCATCATCCCGGTCTCGGAAGAGGCCTCACAAGATCAGGGACGACTGAGAAGAGTGGCCCGGCACAGACTTAGGATCCTTCGACCCCTGCCAGAGTTGTGCTCTTCCCCCTCCCCCACCCCAGTCCCTACAAACACTCACACCCCACCCAGCACACACACAAGAGCACAGAAACCCATTTCCCCCAGTGCTCTGAGGGCCCGTGACCCCTCCCTAGAGGAATAACTGTTTACCAGGCCATATTCGGGGTTCGTTTCTTCATAGTCTCGGGGTCTCTTTTCCCCTTGAGGGCAGAAGATATCCCAAAGGGAATAGCCCGTGCTTCTGGAGCCCGGGAGGCAGCTTCCCCAATGTATGGGTCAGCAGATGTGGGGGCAGTGACGCTCTTGGAGGCGAAAATGAGGGTCCTCCTCGGATTCCCTCCCTTCCAGTTCGGCCCCAAGGGATCTCCAGGCTGCCTAAGGGCAGGCCCCTCAGCCGGCCAGAACCTACTTCCCGCTTCTCCATTCAAACCGGAGTTTGGCTTTTCTTTTTCTTTTCTTTTCTTTTTTCTTTCTTTCTTTCTTTTTTTTTGGTGTGTGTGTGTGTGTGTGTGTGTGTGTGTGTGTGTGTGTGTGTGTGTGTGTGTGTCCCAAACCTCCGATGCCTGGAAGGCAGGAGCGGGTGACTATTTCCATCTCTGCCTCCCTCCGACCCATTTTTTTTCAAAGGTGATTGCCACAGAAACCTGGGGTCGGAGGCCTCCTCCTCCACCTTCTCTCCGGCTGCAACCTACAGTGCATCGGCTTTTCCCAAAGATCCTCTCCGCCCCCACCCCGCCTACCTTCCACACCCTCGGGTCCGGGAACAGGGCGAGGCCCCAGCAAGACAAGTTCTGAAGGCTAGGAAGGGAGGCGGATGATCCGGCCGAAAAGGCCAGCGGCTAGAGTCGGAGCAAGGCAGAGGATGGGGCCCCAGGGCCGGCAACTTTCTCCCGAAGTCCAAGCCGATTCATAATCTCAGAGGTCCCCACCCCCAACCCTCACGCTCCCGCATACACACATGCACATACACATACATATACACATACACATACACCATCACCCACAATCCATGGCCAAGCAGGATGCGAAAAGAAAATTCGGCACCCGCTAAAGACCTTCAGCCAAGGGACAAGGGGACCGAAGATTCCGATAAGGGGTAAAGGAGAGGGGCGACCCTATTCTCCCGAATCGTCTCTCTAGACATACCCAAGCCCCAGACTCTTTTCTCCTTTCGGATCCCCTACCTCGAACCAGGATCCTTCTGCAATAGTCCGGGTCGGCAGAATTAGATTTACTCTTATTACAATCTTCCGAGGCGGCAGACGAGGAGAAAGTGCCCGGAGGTTCCTTCAGAAAAGAAGTGGAGATATTCCCTTCGCCCCCCTTGCTCTCTTTCCCCTCCTTATGTCCATTCTTCGAAACCCGGTTAGTCTCAGCGTCCGAGTGGCATCTAACGTCCATTTTGTCTGGTTTCCCAAACATGTAAAAGGCAAAAAAAAAAGGGGGGGGTGGGTGGGTGGGATAAGAATACCCCACTGCACACACGCACCCACAAAATACACCCCACAGGAACCCCGAGGGGAGAGGAGAAGACGGGGAAAAAAGCCACCACTAGCGAAACGAGATTGGCGGTGGCACAAGCCTCTGGTGGTCAGCACAGTGGGGTCTGCAATACACTCCTGGAGATGCAGGTTGTCGTGTTGTGGTTCCCAGCGGAGTTGCGATTCAGTCTCATCAGTCCCAGCCTTCTAATAGGACTGTCCAGCTTTCCCCAGCCCAGCGATCAGATAGCGAACAGTGCAACTCTGAAATGATTTCTTGCCTGCCTTATTA
Organism: Potorous gilbertii; assembly: GCA_028658325.1. Taxonomy (NCBI): domain Eukaryota; kingdom Metazoa; phylum Chordata; class Mammalia; order Diprotodontia; family Potoroidae; genus Potorous; species Potorous gilbertii. The sequence continues at coordinate 536,349,287 of CM053769.1, read as the reverse complement.
CTGAGACATAGAGATGTTGGACACCCAGAGGGACGCACACTCGCTGTTTCAATTGATTACGGGTAATTTCACAGCCTCCACGTTTCGGTTACCTCATGAATACACTAAATTGTTTGGATAATATATCAGATCGTAATGGATGGTTTCTGTGCTTGTCCCCAATCAAGTAGAGTTTAGCCAGTGAATAAACTGAAATGATTGGTCTTGCTTTCAGGAAACACACAATCAAAGACCCAGACTTCCAGAAAAACTTTTGACAAGATTCATCCTGAATTGTAAGCCCCATTAGCAGCCATTATTAACTTCCAGTTTGCCTTTGACCCTTCAGATTATAAACTGACTAAAAGGGGCTTTCTTAAGATACTCCAGATACATCTGAATAAAGCTACTTAAAAAAAAAAAGACAATAACTAAGACACCCCCCCCTCCCTTCCCCCCACACATCCTTCAGTAGGAGGAGAAAGTCCCTCGGGAGAAAATGAAATCAGAAAAGGAGAAAGTTTTGCTTAAGAGAATCTCCCTCCCACATTAAGAGCTGAGAAGAACTCTTTAACACACCTCCATGCTGACAGCCATCTTAAACTTCCCTCGCTCCTTTTTTTTTTTTTAGTACCAATGGATTAAAAGAAAAAATTTTGCACCTCCAAGAGCCCTGAGGCTGCCCATTGAGACGCCAGCTTTCTATTCCGATATGGGGGGGGGGGGAGGGAGAGAGAGAGAAAGAGAGAGAGAGAGAGAGAGAGAGAGAATCTAAACTGCATGATCTCCTTAAAAAAAAAAAAGTTTTCTCCTAGCTATTTCATTGTCTCTGCTACAATATCTTTGAGAAAAGCAACAGCCAGTAATCCAATAAGACCATTGATTAGGCTACAATGATTCAATTCAAGCACATGGCCTTGTGCAAAGAGCATGCTCCAGCCCTTCTTGTCACCTTGCCGGGGCAGAAGCCCTCTTCATGCTGCTCTCCTTATTCATTCCTTTATGGGAAATGTAGAGCGAAAGGAGTGAAAGATGGCAATTATCTAATTGGACTATTAACAAACAATCCTCTGAGTGCGGCAGTCTGGCCGTGGTTCTCGGGCGGGGGGGAAGGGTCCCTGTTCCCCTGCCCTCATTCACAAAGAGTTTAGGGGCCGTGGAGGAAAGGGGGAAAGGGAAGGGGGTTGGGGGGGCGGGAATAGGTGGGAGGTTTTGCTGAGAATTTTTCCACACAATTCCAAGAATGGGGGTGGGTGGGCGGGGAGGGGGATGAGGGGGCGGACTGGGACTTGAGGAGGAGGGGAAAGTAGTATGTGGTGAGTGCGCGTTGAAGATTGAAGGAGGAGATCCGTGCTCTTACCAGCCCTGAAATGTGTTCTGACTATGCAAGAGAGGAGCTGCACGCTCTAGTTATATTATTACGCCCTGCCCCACCCCCACTCCCTCCGCTACTTTCCCCACTCCCCCCTCTCCCTAGCCCTCCTCCCGTCTGGTAACCGACGGCCCCCTTCACTTCAGGGCGACAATAGTCTTCAGAACTGGCTCTCCGACCGGGCTACCAGTATTAAAGGAGGGTGGGAAGCGTCGAAATCCTAGTTGGGCTCGTTATCATCCTCTTCTCCCTGCCCCCCTCCCTCCTCTCCCCGCTCCTCCCTCCTCCCTTCACCCCTATTCTCGGGTCTCCTGGAAAAGCTACACATTTTCGCAACACGGAACCCAATGGCTTTCTGAGCTCGCTTTCACGCCCAGGGCTCTCTGACGAGTTAAATCTCTTAACTGGGGGAGTGAAATTGTGGGGTTTGAAGCGAGGGAAAGATGGGGGGGGCGGGAAGACAGCAAGGCGGGAGCAATAGAGGGAGAGTTGAGCTCTTCGACTTGGCGGTGTGGTTTTATGACTCCCGAAGAATACGTGGCATTTCATATACAGGCGACTCATCAGCTCCGTTACGCCCTAAACGCATCCTTTGACTTCAGATGAGTTGTGAAGTTACTTCAATTCATGACTTGGAGGGAATAGGGGAGGATGTGTGTGTGTGTGTGTGTGTGTGTGTGTGTGTGTGTATGTGCATATATGTTTCTAGTCTAGACCATTCTATTCATGGAACTCAGCCCTGAAAAACACTTTCTCCCAACTTTCACAACAACCTAAAAACGAATCTTGAACAGCACCCTCAATCTTCTTAACTGCAAGAACGACTGAACGAATTGAGAAATGAGTGGAGCAGTCAGAAAAACAAACCCTCGCCATTTAAAGCATTGTTTTAATACAATGTTACTACCACCCCTTTCCTTTTGACATCCCTCTCTCCTTCCCAGACAGACAGAGAGAGAGAGGGAGAGGGGGACAGATGGAGAGTGTGTGTGTTTGTGTGTGTGTGTGTGTGTGTGTGTGTGTGTGTGTGTGTGAGAGAGAGAGAGAGAGAGAGAGAGAATATCTCTCTTACTCTAGAGCCCCAACAGAAATTAGAAAAAAAAAACAAACCCTTTCTAGCAGAGAGATGAAAGAACAAGAAAAACTGGCCCAGAACTACCCCCCCTCCAACTTTCAGAGACATATTTTCACAGGCCCTTCTGTTTATTTGAAGTTTCTGCTTATTTGAACTGCGTATCTGAGATTCTGAGTCATGTTTGGAATGAGTCCCATCACTTAGATTCTCCCCACAGCCTCCAGTCCTATACAAAAGCTCAGTGTGAAGAGTACTGGTCCAATTTGAGACACTATACCCTGGGGGGAGGGGTGCTGGGGCTTTTCATTCAGGAAATCTTTCAACTCAGGAAAAACTTGTCGACTGTGGTCTTCTTTCTCCACAGTAGTGAGTGGCTGAATGTGCATTGGGTGGATGGCACAGCGATATCAGTCTCCAGCTAACGTTGGTCCCTGGTCCATCTGGTAATGTGAAAAGGATGACCTCTGGAACCAGATCTCCATGTGAGTTTCTGTCTCTCCTCTTTCAGATTCTTGGTCGCTCAGCTGGCCTGCCTAAGTGGTCTTGACCTCAAATGGCATGGCTTAAATTTTCACCGCTCCCAGTCTGGGTTCTGGGTCCTCAGTCCAACGCAGAAGTTGATATTTGAAATCCCCTTGGCATTTGAAAACTGCCTCCTGGTGGCCGGCAGGGGTGCAGAATTTTCAGACCCCAGGGAGGAAAAGGTAAGAGAAAGAATCTATCAGACCCACAAGGGAAACCCAATGAGATTCCTGCACAGTCATCAACTAGCTCTTCTGGGCCTGGGAAAGCCCTACTACCCAGGGATGGGGCATGAAGGATGAGTTTTTAGGAAATCATTATCAACCTACCACCAAACCTTTAATAACACCTGCTCTCTAGCTTCCAGAAAATGGCTAAAAAAAATTTAAAAGAAAAATGGGATAATCCCTTCTGTTTTCCCTCCTATCCCATTATGATGTGCATTCACTTAGACAAGCCATGAGGCAGGAGTAGATGTGTTAGCTTTAAGGCAATTCTTGCATATTTTAGCTTCCCCCAAAACAAAATGGGCTTTGAAGTCCCTTTAGTCACTGATAGAGGAGAAGAGAGGGCAGGACATGTCCAATAAGAATCTAGGGAATTTCCCAAATGATGATCTGAAGCTGGAGAATGGCTTCCTTCTCCTTTCCAGGTTTGATTATGTGAAATAACAAATAGTAGCAATAGTGATATACAATTTTACTTTGCTTTACAAACTTTACAAACAACTTCACCATTTACCATTTCTGTTCATGAAAACTTTGGAGGGTAGGTAATGCAAATATTATCTCTTCCTTTTTACAGATGAGAAAACAAGTTCAGAGAGTTTAAATGATTTCTCATCTTTCTCCCTGGAAGTTTGGACTCCACTCCCCAAATCCATCCTGGGTTCTGATGGTAAGCTCTCTTCTTATCTTTCCAGGAACTAAATCTCTACCTTACTTTCCTGCCACCAAGTTCAAACCATGTAGCTGCCCACAAAGTGCCTCTCTATCTGGGTGTTGGAGACAGCTCATACTGGCTTTCAGAGCTGGTTGTTAAAACTTTTTAATGTTATCATTTACATCTCAGAAATTGGCAAGCTACAAATCAAAGCTTGATTTTTTTTTTGGTTGTTGATTATCTAAAGAAAGTGATGAAGAAAATGTTAATGCAGATTAAACTTTAAAGGTGTGTCTAAAGAACTTTCCCCCTTCCTCACACTGCTTGCTAAATACTTAGCAGCAAAACTTTAATATATTATCTTCCCCCCCCCCTTAGAATGTAAGCTCCTTGAAGGCAGGGATTGTCTTTCTGGCTCATAACTGTATCCCCAGTCCCTGGCACAGTAATAAGTAAATAATAAATGACAAATATCATTTATCTATTATATTTCTTACACACCTTTGTGTGTATATGTGTACACAGCTATCTTCCTCATAGTTTTTCAGCAGTAAGTGGGGGATCTCTTCAAACCATGAGCCCAGTGCTCATTAAATGAAGCCACATTTCCATAGAGCTTAATACTTATCAATATATTTTCACTTATAATATATGATTGATAAACTTCCTCTCTAGTACAAATTTTCTAATTAGACAAGCTTTGATTTTCCTAGAGTTGCTGAGCACCTTGTTACAAATCCCTGAGAAAACTGGACCTAGGACATGGAAGGAGAGATACCATGCAATAATTTATACTAATCAGGCCACTAATAATTTTTATGCAAACATAAATCAAAGTGACTTCCCAAAGAATTCCAAAGGATTCTTAGAGAATCTGAGCATGAAATGGAGTCATCAATATCAACTGAAGATCAACTATTCTTTATTAAGTTAACATTGTATCATTAATTGATATTTTGCAAGTTACTCTGTTGTAACTTGATCCTTGATATTTTGCCTTGAAAACAAAGATCATATCTTACACTTCTTTGTATCCCTCACAAGATTCAATAGTAGTTTTTCAGTAAAATGTATCCAATGAGTGTAGACAAGTGTAGGAGGCATTTTGGGCTACAAGGGCATTCCTGTATTTAAATTCAAATTAACAAAATTATATAGGCATATATTTAACCACAAGATTCATCTATTTTTTATACCTGATGATATTATTGGTGATTAATTTAAATTATCTGTGTGTTGATGGGCTTTTTGTATGTTAATCATCAAGCTGGTTTTTTCGTGTGAACATCATAGAAGATACAAAAATTTGTGAGGAAATTTCATAAAAAGTATCTTTTATTCCTCAGACTTTTATAGGAAAATTGACTAAAGTCTGCAAAGAAAAAAGGAGGAATGATGCAGTTTTCTGGATAAACTAAAGATAACTGAACACACAAATATAACTAAATTAGTGTTCAAGGCAATTTTGTCCTTTCATGTATCAGGTTTGACACTTTTACTTCACCATCAATAATCATGAAAATTCAGAGCAAGAAGCTTGAATATATCAATTACTTTAAATCTATTTGGCAATTTAAGAAACTGAGGCCCAGAAAGGTAAAGTGATCTGAGGTCATACAAAGAGTTAGGGGCATGCCTGGGATTAGAGCTCAAAGCTCTGTAAGCAGTCCATGAACTAGTACTATGAAATATTATTTGAGTTTTTATTGAAACTAAGCCATTCTTACCTTATTTTTCTCTCCCACTCATTTCCCATCACTGAGAACACTTGATAGCATTCTAAAAGGGCGAAGATTCTTTCTTCCATCCTTGCATAGCTATGGCTTATTTTTTCCCTTTAAGAAGAAGTGGCAGGAGGGAGAGGTGTTTGGTAAAGATACTAAAGTAACCAAATATTCTTTATTAACTGAATCAGCAGTTTGGGGACAGTATAACATAATATGCTGAGACATCATTTTTAGAAGAACTACATCTAAGAATGTTACACAAACAGAAATTAACTTTTATGAACAATGAAACAGGGTGTCTAAGAATAAGGATTAATTTAAAAAAGAAGGATATACCTAGCATTTATACAATGATTTTAATCACCAAATGAAGGTATAATATTGTTATCATAGAATACTACTATTATTCCCATTTCACAGATTTCAGTGGAGGGAGGGTAAAGGGAGGCTATTAATTTTTTTTTAAGTTTAATAAATGTTTAAATACTAAATGTCCACATAAAAGTGAAAAATTCAGTTAGTCATCAGTGTTATAGGTAGTTGGTGTGTTAGTTAATATTGTGTACATCACAAGGTGTGAACTAGAAAATTAAACTCAGTTCACTCCTTTAAATATTGTGATTATGAAAAATATGACTTCAACTAACCAATACTTAGAATCAAAAAACTTTAGACATGGAAGAGGAGATGTTGGCATTCTCCTAGTCCAATCTGCTCATTTTTAATTTGAAAAACAAATTGAATCCCCCCCAAAAGGGAAATTAATTGGTTAACACTATATACCCAGTTAATGGCAAAGTTAGGACTAGGGCCAGGTCTCATTTGCACTTGAATGTTAAAAAAAAGATTAATAAATTTAATCATTTTTCTTCCTTGATGCAGATATTAATTAGAGAAAAGTATTTAGCTATTGCACTAGTGAAACATCTGAAAGATTAGTGATTTTTTTTTAACCTTTGATCTGAAAGTTGGCAATGACATATTAAAAAAATAACTGGAATTTGCTTTAAATTAGGGATAGAAAATGAACAAAGGAAGTTTCTGCTTAGGGGTCTCTCATTTCTTATGACATATTGGGGTAACTGATTGGACAGTATTTGGTCTTGTAAACTTAAGAACTTGTGGGCATTTTGCTTCTAGATGCCTTTTAAGACAATGATGTAATACAAAGAATACCAGAGTTGGAATAAAAAGAACTGCTCTATTTGGATTGACTACATATACTTGGCCACCATCATTTAGCTGACTTAGAACAAAGTTTCAGTTTCCTTCTTTCCACATTGAGATATTACATGCATTTTTGGGCAGCATAGTACAACAAATGAAAGACATCCTCCATTAGGCGATTATTAAGGAATAAGTAGGTTTTCTCAAACTATATTCAGCAATGGACCACATCTTTATCACTGAAAATTAACTGAAGGATATAGAGAATATAAGATCCTATAATACTTGTTATTTGTTAATTCATAAAGGGAATAAAGGCATCTGATTTGATAGAACAAAATATTGCCTTACAGAGTTTTGTACAGCTGTCTTCCATCCATGCAACAATATTATTCAAGATTCTTTGAAAAATGTAACATCAGAAATAGCTCTGTCCAACGAACCACTGAAAATAAACCTCACTTAAGGCATAAGATAGGGAGATGTATGCTTGCCAAAGAAATTCCACCACAGAGCCCAAGTCAAAGACAGATTTTGTGTAAATGGTAAGATCCTCAAGATGCTCCTGTTTTGGTATGATGTGCTCTTTGTTCAAACCCCTAGAACACTGCAGAGCTTCCAGGAAGGGATCTGTAACACTCAAAGTAGTCTGGCCTCTCCATTCACATAGAAAAGACTAAGTGTCTGAAGAATCTCTATTGCCCAGATTTCAGTATGCATTTAGTCAGCTACCTTTCAGATTAGTCCAATTATATGTATAACTGATAGATAGTATAACTAAACAACAATCCAGGCCGATAATTGAACAGGAGCTGGAGGGTGGAGAGGAAACAAGTAATTATCATGTGCCTACTATGTGCCAGGTACTGTGCTAAGTGCTTTACACATATTACCTCATTTAAGGAGGAGAGCAGGATAGATGGTGATGATGATGACATCTAAAATGAATAGATTGCTTTCAGGAAATTGCAAAGCTCTTTTACTGACCCCAGGCTTTCTATAAAAGCAAAGTGCCATCTTTTCAATGCTAACATTTTATTGGTATTTCTATATGGCAGTGAGTTATGCCTCTAAATTAAAGATAAACATCACACCAAAAACAATGGAGAGGTATGTAGCAGATATGAACACAATGTAACACAATGCTAAGAACACTAAAGTGAAGAATGAGAGCAAAGACTGGAATCAAGAAATTATATAATAGGAATAGAAGAATTTGCAATAGGAGAAGAGCAAGGGATGGGGGTAAGTAACTTTAGTGAACCATTGGTACTCTCTACGTGTCAGGAGAAATCAAGGAAAGTTTCTAGCACATTGTTTGGACCCTCAGAGATAAACTGTAGGGTGAACATGAATGAGTGCTGCTAGAGATGTGTCAGGCATGGGTAGGTTGTAATCTGGATCTCTGGAGGAAACTCCTGACTTGATGAAATCCCAAATCTGTTTGAGTATAATGCAGTGGTTGGAAGGTTGGTCTTAGAGTCAGAAATACCTGGGTTTAAGTCCTGCCTAATACTACCTATGTGACCAGTTAGCCTTTCAGTGACCCAGGCGGTGAAATTATAAGTTAAAGATTTTGGTGAAGGGAAACCAAGAGTTCCCTGCAGCGATAGAATCACAGGTCTTGACACCCTTGCCTTAAAAACAAAACAAAAATAAAAGAAATAAAATAAAACCTCCCTTGCATTTTCTGCTTCCTGAATTTATCAGAAAATGGATGTATTAATTTTACCAATTTAAAAAATGTATTATTATCTTAGAAAGGGGTAAAAAATAAAAGAAGAAGTCAAATAGCTTGCCCAAGGTCACTAAGTCAAAGTCACTGACATTAACAAAATAATGGGGACCATGAGGCATGTAGTACTCTTGCCACGTCGAAGGCACTACCTGAAGATATGTTTGAATGAATTATGAATGGGCACCTTCTATAAAGAACATTCATCCTAAAAGCATGTCATCATTCTCAGCAACAATAGGAAATTGTAGAGGTCAGAGGAAATGAAAATGGAAACTCTGACATCCACAAATGGTTGGACAGCTCAAAGTGATTGGAAATGGGGCAGAAATGCTATTCTTGGAACAGACCAATTGATCAGAGCTCTAACTCACTCAAATCCATAGAAGAGATGACATTCCTAAGCCAGAGATGTTATAATGCAGTGTTGTATTGAGTAACTAATAATACTACTACTTAGTACTTGTGTGGCACTTACCCTCTTCAAAAGTGCTTTACAAACATTAACTAATTAAATCAGCATGACTTCTGTAAGGGAAAATTGAGTCTCTTTAATCGGTTTGAATTCTCTGAAAAAGCTAATAAAACTAAGGTATAATGTTTGTGGAGAGGAACACACAAAGCAATAAACAGCTTTTGTGAAGGATTAAACATGGAAATGTAGTTGTGACATTTCATAACTTCAAAAGCTGTTTATGGTGAGTTTATTCCAATGTGACAAACATAATTTCTGTTGTTCAGTAGGTCAAAAGAAGACCCAGACTCTAACACTGTAGAGGCTTTCCAGCTGCAAGACAATCAGAAGAGCAGGTGCAACAGTCACCAGTGGATCCCCATTAAAGTCATTTCTGGGTGGGGCTCAGCTAAGTGGTGTTTGAAGCACAAAGCAGAAAGGCAGAGAAAGTGAACAGTGTTGGGCCAGGATCTGTCATAGATGCAAAAGGCTGGACCTTCTAGAAAAAAGGTCAGAAGAACTGGGAATTAAATCTCATTCCCATGATGCTCTGTAGGCAATCTAGGAACCAAATATCTGGAGGAAAGCTCAGTTAGCTAGATGTTTGCTCAGTCCATTGTTTCATGAAAGAATGTTTCCATATATTTGGGCACTGTATATATATATCACATTTCCCTATCCATTTTCTTAAGTGAGTCAGGTTAGCCTGCTTCTGTCTTATTGGGTCTAGTAGCAAAAATAAGATGTGTCCTTTTAATTTGCTGATGAGAAAACACAGAATCACTGAAAATAAAACATAACATCTAATTATGATTTGACAAATAAAAATTTTTAGGATTCTTCAGTTGGTTATCAAACAGATAGACAACAATGCCAACCATTCAGTCATAGTCTTCCTTTTTTCTTCCCCTCTTTGCCACATAATCTATGCAATTGCTTCAAATGCTGGTGGCCAACAGAAATGCTTTCTTTTCACTGAAATAATTACATGACATTGTTTTTGCTTTTTATTTTTCAAATTTATTTTTAGTTTTCAACATTCACTTCCATAATCTTTTGAGTTTTCAGTTTCTCCCCCTCCCTCCTCTACCTCTTCTACAAGACAGCATACAATCTGATACAGAATCTACATATGCTTTCATATTAAACATATTTTCACATTGGTCACATTGTTAAGAAGTATTAGAACCAATGGGAGGAATCACAAGAAAGAAGAAACAAATGTGAAAAAAAGAGCAAATAGTATGCTTTGATCTGCATTCAGACTCCATAGTTCTTTCTCTGGATGTGGACAGCATTTTCCATCTTATATGACACTTCTTGACCAATGCCACCCACAGTTTTTACTAGTTTATCAGCTAAGAAAAGTGAAAAATGAAGAAGATTTGAAAGATAGAAAATGAGAGTTCAATGTCCAAGCTAGAGGAACTAGGTTATTGAGGTTAAGACTAGATACAGTGGGACAGATCATTCCACAGGTGCTGTGACTCTGCTCTACATACATACATACACACACACACACACACACACACACACACACACGTCTTTATCATTTTTTATCAAAATTTACGACATAGATATCATCTAGTTCAACTCCCTCATTTTACAAATGAGGATCCATAGACTGGGGAAAAGCCAAATAACCACTATTATCTTAAAGTAATAGAATATTATTGAACCATTAGAACAATAACTATGAGGTATTGAGAGGAACAGTGGGAGATTTATATGAACTGATGCAGAACAAAATAGGCAGAAACAGAAGAATAGCATACACAATGATAATAATGATGTAAAATTTTAAGAAAAACACTAAAGTACAATGACCAGTCTTAGTTCTGTGGGGCAGATGATAAGCTGGGACAATATGGGGATAGAACATTATATACTTTATCAAAGTATACTTTGCTACAAAGTATACTTTTTCAAAGTCACTTTGTCGGTCAGTTTCACTTAAGTGTTTTTCTTTGTTACAAAGGACTAAACATGGGGAAGGGACATATCAGGAAATGACTGGCATACACGTAAAAGACCTCAACAAAATTTTTCTTAATGGTCAAGGAACTTTGCCTATGAGGACAATGAGGCCCAGAGATATGAAATAACTTACCCAAGGTCATACAGATAGTAAATAGCAGAGCTTGATTCAAAACTAAGTCTTCTGTGTTTAAAGATTACAGCTGTTTAATTTCAATCTCCTTTGAGAAAGGAGAGAAAGGGAGATCTACAGACATGAAGCAACTTGCCCAGGGTCATACAAAAGTTTAGTCAAACGATCTTACCTAGAAAATTTGGGCTTCCTCATTTTTATTGCAATGCTGATCTGTGCTCTTTTCACTATGTTACCATATGTGTATATTGGACTGACCACATTTGGAATTATTCAATGGTCAACAAAATGCCTGCCTTTCATCTTTGGTATACATTATTATCAGTACTCCTTTGAGCTTAAACTATGTTTCCAGAACACTATTAAAATACAAATATATCATGTGGAAGAAGTTCAGCAACATTAATATTCATGGGCTCTTTGCTCATGTGTTTAGTCATCAAGTTAACTAGTTCTCACTTCCAAGATAGCAGAACTCTAAAGACATGACGTTGGACAAGCAAGATCTGATGCAAGTGGGACAGAAAAAAAGGAAAAGAAAGAGAAGCAAAAAACAAAACAAAACAAAAAACTCTAAGCATAGGCTACTACCAGGAAAGAGATTGTTCCAGTCATATCTCAAAAAGGAGCCCACAGGTATTCAGGGTCCCAAGTCTAATCCATTTCTAATCTTAAATTAAAATTCATTCATGGTTTTGCTTTTTAAGATGTAGTTTGCTTGATGGCTTAACATTAACATGAATATTCTTAAAATAATGCTATATTGCTATGAGTCTTAGAGAACTACAGTCTCTGAAGAACTGAAAGGAACAGCCAAAGGGCAATAACGAGGTACATGGAGGGAATGAGTAAGTTATGACACAATGCAAACAAGGAATTACACAGGATGCTGTAAAAGAAGTGAATTACTGAAGGAGAGAAAAAAGAGCTGGGGAGCATGGAAGAACTGAAGTACTCTCCACCCCATGATTTACTGCTCTCTCTGCATGAGATCAGAATAAAGGAAGCTTTCAGAAGACTTCGTTGCCGAAGAAGACCATGCCATCAGAGAAATAATGATATGACTCGCATTTGACTTTGATTTGAGTGAGTGAGGGCTGTGCAGCTCACCAGCCTCACTTCTCCTCCAGAGCCATCTGAATCCAGTAACCAGATATTCATCAGGATGACTGGAGATGAACCAGGATGAGACAATTGGGGTTAAATGACTTGCCCAAGGACACACAACTAGTGAGTGTCAAGTGTCTGAGGTGAGATTTGAACTCAGGTCCTCCTGACTCCTGCACTGGAGCTCTACCCACTGCATCATTTAGCTGCCAAGAAGAATGGGTAGATCTCATACGCAGAGCTTTTGGGAAGTTGTGGACAAGAGTCAAACAGAATGAGCAGTAATGGATGGGCTTCCATCTGAATCACTGGAGTAAATATCCACATCAAAAGGGTCATGGAAAATTAGCATATATAAAGAAGTATACAATGGAATACAATGTTATAATTATAATCACCAAAACTCACTTACATAGCACATTACAATTTACAAATTGTTTTCCTTGCATCAGTCTTGTTAAGTGGCTTGTATATGATGTTATCCACATTTTACAGATAAGTAAATTGAAACTTGAAGAGATTGAGGGGACCTGTCCAGCATCACACAGCTAGAAAATAATGGTGTGTCTTGTGTCTCTAAGGTCAGTACCTTATCCACTACCGTATAAGGTTCCCAATCTCTAGGTTGAGGAATTTAGAAGGCCATGAAGTCCCTACAAGATGACTCTGAATTTTTATGAGCTCCAAATACTATGACTTTCATCTTTATTGACAACAAAATACACAGTATGACAAAGTATGAAAAATAAACCAAAATAGCTTGTGAACAGCGAATAAATTATGTTTTATGCATCTACATTACTATTTTTCAGAGGTATGTAGATGCTATGATTACTAAAATGAAAATTCATTTAAAAGTGTTACTGCTTTTATAATGACATTTTTCATCACACATATCCTCAGTCAATGGAAGTTAATACAGCTGCTGTCATGTGAAACTTTGTGAAAATTACTGACATTCAAAAGACATTTCAATGCTATATATAGTCAGATTTCATTGATATGTAGGTTAGTTTTGTTGAACTTTTTTTCTTTCTTTTTAAATTCTTTGTTTTAAGGGATGATTTGAGGGACTAGGGACACATTCATATGTGAAGGTGATATAAAAATGAAAGAAATCAATACAAATTTTAAAATAATTTTAAAAGACACTTTTATGTCTTAAAAGCGTGGGAGCCAATGCCATACATCTGGCCAAACTTACTGTGTTCCAAGGAATATAAACAAATTCTTACTGTGTGTTTTTAAAGTGTGTGTGTTTTTTTAAGATCCAAAGAAAGCACAGAACCATAGAATTATAGAATGTTCATCCTGGAAAGTATCTTGAAGATCCTAGAATGCTAAATTTAGAGTTGGAACGGACCTTAGAAGTTATCAAATCCAATGTCCCTCATTTTACATTTGAAGCAAACTAGGCACAGAAGGGTTAAGAGCAGAGGAGCAGAGCTACAACTGGACTCCATATTTTCTAATTCCAATTACAATGGTCTTTGTGGTTCCCAGGACAATGCCAAATCCCAAGAGCATTTGGATCGGCCCACATTTTGTAAAAGCATCTTTGTGTTCTGAAATTCCATGAACTCAAGGAAAAATACTGGAGGGGTCAGGTGGGACACCAAACTGATTGCTATGAGCTTTGTGATTGTTTTAATTTTGGCTGGGCTCTAAGGAAGACTTTTTTATTATAATAGTTTAGTACTGCAGGCACCCATTTGGTAGAGAAGCAATTTGGATCCTGTTGTTACAGGAGATATTGTTGGTTCTACCACATAATGGTTAATCAATTACAATTATTTTAATTGACTCCCTAATTATTATATCTCAGGGAGGAGGAGGGAAAAAGTGCTAGGTGGCTCTGTATAAAATGACACATGGGAGCCATGGAACTCCTGGTATGAGGTCTGTTTAGAAGAGCAGAGAGGAAAAAGAGCAGAACCAGATGATTAGGTGAAAATTTTGCTCCAGAAAAAAATATCATTCTTTTTAGATGTACAAGAGAACTTAATTTATAGAACCATAGAGCTGGCACTAGAAAGGACCTTAGAGGTCAGCTAATTCACACCTCTCATCAAATAGATGAGGAAATTAAGGTCTTGGGAAAGTCAGTGTTTTACTGAAGGTTACATACACAAGAGGTGCCAAAGCTAGTACTCAAACTCAGATACAAATATGACTAAATGCTCTTTGCTTTGAACCTAGAAGACCAAACTAACCAAAAATGTGGGGTAAATCAAACAACTATTCTAAAGTTTACACTGACTAGAATAATAGTAATAAAATTTATATTTATAGATTCACTGAATGTTAAAAATATAAAAGTCATCAGAGAATATCTAGTCCTATCAAGGAGGAAACTGAGTCCCAATGAATTAGGGGAAAGGGATATTAGAAGCAAGGACTACTGATTCCAAGGCCAGTGTACTTTGTGTCATGGTATGCCTTCTAAATATTTATGAGGTTGGAGATGGGGAGAGCTTTAAACTTGGAATGACTCATGACTATTATCTCATCATTCAAATGATACTTGAGACAACATCTTAGCAATATTCTGTTTCAGTGATATTTCTCCATAGGCAGCAAAGTGTGGAATCTAGGACTTGGAGTTGAGACCTCTGTTTAAATTCTAGATTCTCCACTTAATTGGCTGTGTGGTTTTGGGTAAGTCCCTTAACACCAACTTTCTCATCAATGATGTGAACACTCAAAGGACTGGGATTTAAGAATACCTCAAAAGACCAAGCTGTGTAAAATAATGTAGCCTGTTGTTTTTTTTTTTGATTTTGTGAGGCAATAGGGGTTAAGTGAATTGCCCAGGGTCACTTAACTAGTATCAAATATCTGACATTGGATTTGAACTCAGGTCCTCCTGACTCCAGGGTCAGTGCTCTATCCACTTCACCACTTAACTGCCCCTGCAGGGTACTTTTTTTTTTTTAAAGCAAAATAGCAAAGAAAATAGAGATAGGATGAAAATATATTTTTTCAAAGTAAGATTAATATTTTTATATCAATTGATAATACTGATCCTTCTAGTATTCATAATAAGTGTACTGACTATCTCACAGGGTTGTTGTAAGAAGAATATTTTGTAAATCTTAAAAACCCTTATGAAAATTAGTTATAAGTGATAGAAGCATGTAAACTAGAAAGTCTGTATATTTCTTATAGAAATATTCTATATGATTTTTTGCAGAATTTTCAACGTCTAAGTAATCCCTTTTTCATTCTACTTCATTCAGGTTGGGAAGGAGGAAGGAATCAGGTATGTAACCTCTGTCTTACTGATAAAACTTCAGAATGTGTGTGTGTGGGTGTGTGCGTGCATGCTCATTTATCAGCTGGTGTGCTCATGAAGCTTGCACAAGAAAAGCAGTAAAGAGTGGGGAGAAGGTTGGGATTGTCCTATGGTTTGTTGACAGTTCCATTTGTATATGAAAGTGTGTTCCATTACAATATGAAGGAATGGTATGCGTGGCCTACCTTTACTACCCCACTTTCAATGATGAATCATAAAGGATTGTAGAAGAAATAAATGTCACCAGACCCCAGTTACCTCAACTGACCGAACATTAGCCAGCTAGGAGGCCAGTATAGGAACAGGACTGGCATGTTCACCAATGGGTCTCAATATATAAACTAGGAACTCCTGGGTTTGGGATGTGCCTATGCCTAGATTTGGGGATTATATTCATTTTAGTCCTCTTGCTTCCATGAGAAAATATTCTCAATTCACACCTGCATGATCCCCTCTATTGTGTTATTAATAGAACTAATGTATTAATAGAAGTGAAGCAGAAATGGAAGAAAGAAGAATTTTTTTAATGAGTGAAAGCCAAATCAAGAATCTAATTGGATGAAACCACTGAGTAACAAAATGGTGGTTGCTGCCCACAAAAGAAGCAAATATAGGAGACAGAGATAACCAGGTGTCTGAGAGCTGAGGCTGGTTTCCCCCGGATGCCCTCTGCTATTGGGGGGGAGCTCATAACTAGTAAGGTTAACATGGGATTTTCCTGATTGTTCAACAAGATTAGGCAAATGTCCCACAGCACACTTTACTGAGTTAATCTAATTGGTCTGAAGTATTAATGTGTCAGAAGCATTGCTGAAGAGTTTCACAACTAATTTCCCATAGAAAATACAGAACTTTTGGACATGTTAGGAATTGTGAGCAGAAATGGATTCTTTTTTGAATTTTTATTTTTTTCAATTTTTTTTAATATAAATTTATTTATTTAACTTTTTACATTCATTTTCACAAGATATTGGGTTCCAAAATTTTCTCCCCATTTGTCCCCTCCCCACCCCAGTACACTGACCATTCTAATTTCCCCTATCACCAATCTGCCCTCTCTTCTATCATCCCTCCCTTCTCTTGTCCCCATCTTCTTTTTTGTCCTGTAGGGCCAGATAACTTTCTATTCCTCATTACCTGTATTTCTTATTTCCTAGTAGCAAGAACAATACTCAACAGTTGTTCCTAAAACTTTGAGTTCCAACTTCTCCCCATC
>CM053769.1:536306032-536332146 GCA_028658325.1 Potorous gilbertii | reverse complement strand
GAGGAAGGTTGGAATCATTTGTTCACCAAGAAAATAACCTTCTATGGTCTTATTTTTTTTCCCTTTTCTGGGCATTTTCCCAGCCAGTTACTTGACTTCTGAGAGTCCTCTCCACCCCTGGCCTAGGTCTGCTCAGCTAGTGCTTGGGGTCTGAGATTCAAATGCTGCTCCCCAGCCTCAGGGCTTTTGGCGGCAGGCCTGGCTGCTATTCAGGGTAAGATTAAATCAGGTTCTCAGGTGGGGGCAGGGCCACCTCCCAGGCTCAGTTCCCTCAGGGGGTTTATACAGAGACCTTCTGTAATGGAGCTGCTACAGAGCTCCTGCCTGCTCCAGGAGCCTCTGGCTGCCTGCTGCCTCTGCTGCTGCCTCCCGAGGGGGCCTGAGTCCCGGAGACAGCCCGCTCCCCTCTCAGCCAGCCCAGACGTCTCTCTCACTGACCTGTGTGTCTGTGGGTGGAGGACCTTTGCAGCCGCTGGTGATTCTGTCCCTGAAGCCTGCTCAGATCTGCTCGCTCCTCTCAGTGCCACACGGCCAGGGCAGGGCTGGGCTCCGCTCCTGTCTGGTGCGCAATGGACCTTTGGGATCAGTTTTTCAGGGCTTTTTGGAACGGAAATCTCTTTCATTGTGTTGCTGCATGGCTTCCACTGTTCCAGAATTTGTTGGGAGTTCTTTTTAGAGAAAATCCATGGGCTGTGGGTTCAGAGCTAGCATATGTGAGTCTTTCTACTCTGCCATCTTCTAGAAATGGATTTTAGATCTGAAGTACATTCAGGATAAGGTAAAGTATAGAAGGGATTTTCCAGTGAATTCTAGACCCTGCTGTGCCCATCATGATTCCAGAAATACAAAATTATGGAAAAGGTAGTAAAACTTTTCAAGTGCTAAGTGTAAGATTTATGGGGAGAAAAACATGGGAAGGAGCTAACAGTCTGATTTTGTTTTCTACATAACATTGGAAGTATGGTATAATGAGAATTTTATTTGTAAACAGAGTACTTGTGTTCAAAACCTGCCTCTTCCATCTATCGTCTGTTGGAATTGGGCAAGTCACTTAACTTACCTAGGCTTCAGTATCCTTACCTGTTAAATGTGGGGGTGGTTAGTTTAATGACTTTTAGGTCATCTCTTGCTCTAAATCTCTTACACTATGAAGTTGATATCCATGCAAATCATGTGAAGGTCTCTGAGGGGTCACTGACTTTTTTAGGAGGTGCAGTTGATAGACTTGGAATTATCCAGAACTGGGCTTGACTCTTCCCATTGACATTATGACTACAGACAAGTAACTTAACCTCTGAGGGGTCACTGACTTTTTTAGGAGGTGCAGTTGATAGACTTGGAATTATCCAGAACTGGGCTTGACTCTTCCCATTGACATTATGACTACAGACAAGTAACTTAACCTCTCTTATAATTATTAAGAAAACGGGAATAAAGATACCTGTAGTACTGGTCTCATAATGTTGTTGTCTCTAATGAGATAATATATAAACCTTGAAATACTTCCTGCCATGCGCCATATTATTATAAGTTTCCTAAAGACTTTCTGCCATTGATAATAATGGAGTACTTCAGTGGAATATAGGAATGCCCTCACTGGAAATTGAGATAAGTCAGGTAACTTCTCTCCTGACTTCCATCTCCAATTGTTTATTTTGACATCTCAAATTCAACATGTCCAAAACTGAAGTTCCTACATTTCTCCCTAAACTGTCCCCTCTTCCTAACTTCCCTATTGCTGTAGAAGATACCATCATCCTCCTAGTCACCCTGAGTTGTAACCTAGGTGTCATTGTCAATTTCTCACTCTCAATTCTCATATCCAATCAGTTGTTAGATCCTATCATCTCTACCTTTGTAACATTTCTTATATATATGTGTGTGTGTGTATAAATATATATATATATATGTATATATATATATATATATATATACGTGTATATATATATATATATATATATATACACGTATATATATATATATTCTCTTCTCTCCTTTGATATTCTTTTGACCCTGGTACAGGTTCCTCATTGTCTCACATCTGGACTATTGAAGTAGCCCGATTGTTGGTCTTCCTGTGTAGAGTATCTCTGCTGCACTCAGCTAATTCGTTCTGCACTCACTTGTCAAACTGATCTTCCTAAAGCTCAGGCCTGACCATGTCATCCCCTACTCAATAAACTCCAGTGGGTTCCTTATCACTTTCTTCATCAAATACATAATCTTCTTTTTGTCTTTCTAAGACCTTCATATCCTAGGATCTTTCTACTTTTCCAGTCTTCTTACAACTGATTTCTTCACATACACTGATACACCAACACTAGCTTTCTTTCCATTCTTTTCCCATTTTGGAGCATTTTCAATGGCTGTCTCCCAAGCCTGGAACACTCTCCTTCTTCATCTCTGCCTCCTGGCTTCCCTCAAGACTCAGCTAAAGTTTCTGCAAGAAACATTTTCTGGTCCTTAATCTTAGTGCCTTTTCACTGAGATTAGCCTCATTTTTTCCTGCATATGTCTTGTTTGCTGTCATTCATCTAGGCAGCTCCTTCTGTAAAGGGGAAATACAGGAGTGAGAGACAAGGGATGACTTTGCCTATTTTTTCTGGAAAAAAATCTTCTTACTTTAGGTGTGTACTATTAATCAATTGCTCAAAGCTCTGATTCATATCAGTTGGAACTTGGAATAGACTAAATAGACCAAATGAAAAGAGTGCTGGACTTGGAATTAATAAAAATAATAGTTAACATTCATATATGTGCGGCACTGTGCTAAGCACTTTACAATTAATAGCTCAAGGTGATCCTCATGCCAACCCTGCAAGGTAGATGCTATGATTATCCCCATTGTACAGATTAAGGAGCTGAAGTAAACAGAGGTTAAGTGACTTGCCTAAATTCACACAGCTGGTATACATCTGAGGCTAGATTTGAACCCGGGCCTGCCTGACCCCAGGCCTAGTACTCTATCCATTGCACCTAACTGATTTCAAATCCTAGCTTTTTCACTTACTATTAGGGAAATCCTTCCTCTTTTCTGGACTTCAACTTCCTGACCTTTAAAACTGGACTAAATGAATCTTATGTCCCTTCCAGTTCTAAGCTTAAGTCAGTCCTTCTAATCTGACCAAATGTACCTAATGCTAAGGAAGTATGGGGAAAGCCAAAGAACCAGCATCTGCAGTTGATAAGAGGATAGTCACTTTCTACCAAAGACTACCAGAGATTGAGTTATCTGACTCAACAGGCACCAGAAAGGACAGAAGTACAGAATTGGTCAGCAAAGAGAGATGCACTTGGGCTGTGTGATCAAAATACAGCAAGAAAGACACAGCAATGACCCATAGCAAAAGAGAAAAAATCAGTCTCTAGCTCCCTCCCATTCATTCCTCCATTAGCCAAACCATTGCAGTTGAGGTCAAAATAGGATTTTTAAAGAACAAACATTTTTTAAAAATGGGTCTTCAACAAGTAACATGTTAACCAAAGAATGAGCTACTAACCCCTTCACTCTGCCTGTGCTGAATGTATCTTTGCAAACACTAACAGGAAAGTGGAAGCAACATTTGGGTTGGTTGACTCAGAAAGGTTAAAGATGCAGCTACATTGTACCCTACACCAGGGCATTTGCGATGGTGTTTTCAGAGGAGTAAGAGAAGCGCTATACTCTGGCATACAGGGAAAGGGTAAAGAAGGCCAGGAGGGAAAAAAAATAACAGGTGAAGAATAAAATAGGCAGACTGACACTGGAAGCCAGGGAGTAATGCAAGGGGCTGCAGAGATGGTGCGAAAATGACAAAGTTTACCTAAATTCTCTCTTGGGTTAAAGGGCCTGAGATATTTAGGTCTGTGGAACAAAATTTCATTCAATTCAACACAATACATCAATATCAAATAGATTCACCAATCTATATATCTGGTCCTAATTTGTTTCCTGAATTTATCACCTGTTTCCAATACTAATTATCTTGGAATCTTTAACCCATTCCCTTCTTCTGACCTGAACCTATTTGCCTCTCCTTAAGCAGACTTCTCCTTTTTGGAGGTCTGGGGGCCTTCCTCATCATATCAGATTTACCTGTTTGACTTCAGCCATTACTGAAGAACAAAACTCAAATGATCTAGCAGATTCAGTCTCTCCAGCTTCAGAGACTATTGGTGTTCTCCACCACCCCAAACAGCCTCTTCACTTTACAGATGAAGAAACTGGGTCTTACAGAGGATAAATGACTTGTGCTGGGTCACAAAGCTAGTATGAGCTAGTTAGAGGAAGGATTTGAATCAGGTCTTCCTGGCTACAAGTCCAGAACTCTACCTCCTACACCATGTTTATATGTGCAGATGCTGCTTTCCCTGACAGAATGTAAGCCCACCTGAGAGCAGAGACTGTGTTTTGTATTCACAGAACTTCTCACAATCCCCTGAACACAGTAGGTGCTTAATACATATTTGTTGGATTAAGGTGAAAATTTCCCATGTGCAATGTGCTGCCCTCCACTCCCACTGTAACTCCAGGCAAACTAGCGTACTCAATATTCCTTCAAGATGCTCTTTAAAATTCTCACCTGCAGGTCTTCACTTCTGAAATGTCCTGGACTCCATTTCTCCAACTCTAAAGTCCTACTCATCCTTCAAAACCCAGTTCAAGTCCTACCTAAAGCCAGATCACCCCAGCCCTCAATGATTAATGTTTTCAAATTACTGTAGCACTTCATGTCTGTACATTCACTTGGTATAAAGAGTCTTATGTTGTGAATTATCTTTTTATCTCTATGTTCTATCTCCCAAAGTAGTTTGTAAGCTCCCTGAGGGCAATGGTCATATCTTCCTCATCTTTGTAACCCTCACAGTGAGTAGTATACTATCTCAAACAGAGATACTCCAAAATGTTGGTTGATTGTCTGGTTGAACTGGAGTTTATATCAGCTTTTCCTCAAGCAATCCCATAGATGCCAATTAGGCTCTCTCTCTCTCTCTGGAACAAAAGAGAATGTCTCTCCAGGGCAAGTAATTCAGTGGCAAATCTACCTCACTGGCTTAACTATAGACCATACCCAAATAGAATTCTCACTAATACATATATATGGGTGAGAATTCCATGTGGTCTATATTCTTACCCCTAATACATATATACATACAAAATATACATGTATGTGAAATATATACACACACACATATATACCTTATATATGGGGGGAAGGGGGATGAGAATTCCATTTGCAGGTGGTCTATATTTATCCCTAATGCATACATACAAATATATGTATGTGTGTATATATATATATATATATGTGTGTGTGTGTGTGTGTGATATGCATCTATATGTGTGTATATTATGGGAGAGAATGTCATTTTGGAGTGGTCTATATTATACATGTCTATGTATATATGTGTGTACCTATATGTACACACACATACATGCACACAGGCAAATATACTGGAAAATAACCCTAGTTATAGGCCACCCTCAGCCAAATTTGGGGAAAGTAAGGCCAATATTTACACCAGGACGTTATTTCTGAAAGCTCTGAATAGAGAGGTAAAATGAAAATGCCCCTTCTGAAGCCTAGGCAGTCACACTATTAGTAACAATTTGGGGAACTGTCCCTGAAGTGTTATCACCGGTGATACAAGACAAGGAGTCAGGAATATAAAGAAAAGTATGATTGGGAGACTGAGGGGAAGGGGTGAGATGAAAGTAACCCAGATAGTAGAGAAGTCATTAAAACCTAAGAAACCTGAATAATAAAGTACTTAGGAAATGGATTGAGAAGGCTGCATAAAATCAAGAGGAATCAGTGCAAAGAGGGCAAAGAAATATATCTGTATACAGAAAAAAGCCACAGACTATTCCAAAAAATACCCTAATCTGAAAAGGCAAAACAAGGAGAAGAATAATTGTTGTCAGTTATCAAGCTAGTGGATGGGTTAATATTTTTTTAAGTTGAATGCATTTAATTACATAATTATATTCATATGGCTTTCATAATGTGGATTGGTAGCCATGTGGCCAACTGTGGAGAAACAGAGTCAACCGCTGACCTACTGGGTTAGAGGCAAAGGAATGGATTTGTGAGAGATGGTGATAATATTAACAAGAATAATAGAAGCTAGAATGTGTGTAATACCTACTGTGTGCTAAATGCTTTATGAATATTGCATCATTTGATTCTCACAACAGCCGCAAGAGAGAGAGGTGCTCACATGAAATGAAAACTCATCTTTTCTAATATTATTATTCTCTCTATCATGGTACACCTGTAATCTCTGAAGAATAAAGACTATGTATCCCTGGGAGGACAACAGATTCAAACAGAGGGCATTGATGAGGAGCATGTGAGCTGGTCACAGAACAAAAGAAAGAAACTGTGAAGAACTGGAATAAAGGATGGATAATTGGAAAAGAGGATGTATTAGTCATATGTCAAGAGCAACGACAGCTAATCAGTAGTCAGCCTGTGGGCCATCACCGATATCTCAGGAAGCCCCCACAGCACACTGGATGGGCCTGCCTATGACTAATTTCTGGGAAGTCTTGGACAAGCATCACACAGGATGAACAGATGTGGATGGGCTGGCAATCTGCATTGCTGGAGAGAAAGTCATATTGATGAGATCAAAGATCTCTGTCCTTCTATGGGGGATCTCCAACAAAAGAGCAGAGAATTGGAATCTGAAAGGAAACACACTAACACTATCAGTTTCCTCTCATATATAGGTAACAGGGTGGATGCATTGGATAAAGTTCTGGACATGAACTTAGGAAGAATTGAATTCAAATCTTGCCTTAGACATTTACCAGTTATGTGACCCCTGAGCGAATCACTTTAACCCGCCTGCCTCAGTTTCCTCATCTGTAAAATAATAATAATAACATTTACCTTATAAGGTTATGGGGAGGATAAAATGATAAAATATTTGTGAAGTGCTTTGCAAACATTAGGGTATTATAGAAATGCCAGACATTATATTTCTGAGTGTGCAAAAATGGCAACTGCCCAGAATGGAAACACCATCTTTGTGACAGCTTGTAGAGATACCTAACAATGCCTGCTTCTTCCGAATTATGTCTTAATCTTCTTACCTTCAAGTCCTTTGGGGTTTTGCTTTAAACAACAACAACTACTTCTTCTACTACCAACAAGCACACTATATCACATATTTAAATTATAGGGCACATGCTAGTTGAGTGTAATATCTTCTCATCGCTATAGAGTGAGACCTCTTGATCAGGGATAAATCTGAGCTATTTCCTAAAGAGTAAAATTACTAAAGCACAAGATATCAGATTTTGAAAAAAATGTTACCAGATACCCCACTGGATTTCAAGTGACTAGGTCAGAATTTCAATAGGAAACACTGTTTAAGGAAAAACAAAACAGAAAACCTACTAGCAAAGGAGGCCAAATAGGGCATTGTTTTAGTTACTTAGGGGATAATGACAATGGAATAGCACATTGTCACAGGGTAATGGTCTCCTGCTGCTACATAAACGCCAAGGTAAAACCAAAGCATTTATCAAAAACAAACAAGCGGCAGAGTTGCTGCCATAGTTTTACATCAAGGCCTATTGATCCAAGAGCAAAGTTCTAACCCAACACTTTAATTCCATTATAGAAACGTATGAGAATGAGCCCTTGCTCCCTTAAATATTTGCCTGGGGAAATACAGTCTCCTAGCTACAGTCTTCGGGAGTCACTGAATTCAGCTGGGCTATAGGCTGTTTTGAAGGCTCTAACCAGTGGGAAAACAGACTTTCCATAAAAACACAATTACTTGTCCATGTTTCTTGGCTCCTCATTGGCTGAATTCTTGGTTCTTTTCCTTTGGTACACACACACACACACACACACACACACACACACACACACACACACACACACACACACACACACACCCCTTCATTCTTTTCATGACTGTTGATGGTAGATACAAGCTCTGAGTGATATAATTTTGCATCTGCTTAACAAGAATCCCTTATTATTGTAAGCATCAATCAAGGATGCACTGGGTATGAAACAAATAATCCATTAACCTGACACAGAGAGTTGATGCTTCTCCATCTGTAATCTCTTTATTCCTTTCAAAGTTATTCCCTTGGGGTCAGAGAGTCTCTAAAGTATAGGTAATTTTCTGAGTAAGATAAAAATCCAAGCTAAAAAAAAATTTTAATCAGTTACAGATTCCTGGGTTTTGTGTAGGGCAGACAATAAAAATGCTTTCATTTATGAGCAAAAACAAGATTTCAGAAAGGACAGGTTTTCTATGGGTTTGAAAAACAGGCTTTTGAGGAAAACACAGTTTGAGTTGCCTTGTACAGATTGAACAGGTCTGAATGAAAGTCAATATGGTGTGGCATTCTCTTGTTCCTTCAAACACCCAGAGGTACTCAGAACCATGCAACACTGGAGTTAGAGGGGACTTTTGGTAGAACAGCTAATCCAACCCTTTCATTTTATTGATTTGAAAATTCAAGTTCAGTTTTCCCTTTCAACTGATGAGAAAAATTTTAGAGTCCCCTTTCCCTAGAAGATTATTTTTATAACAGGTTGAAATAAATTAGAAATGGAATTTCTTGACCCCCATAGCTGAATATGATGCTGACTGGTGTCCTCTATTTGCCTAAGCATTACTAATACCCCCTCCTTCCTGAAAGATCAGATAGAGGCTAATAATTCTAGTTCATGCTTCTAGAATTAGGGTATGTGTGTGTTATTGAAAGAATTATCTAAAATGGCTATTGCCTTGTACCACTTTTGACTTTATAACTTTTCCCTTTCTTTGAAAGCCAGATTTAGATACAAAGAGGGAAATGAAGAATAGGTTATTAAGGGAAGCTAGCGCTGTTTGAGAAGTATCCTTCACCAGTTAAAATTAGAGAGGGTTACTATGCCCTTCCAAAAATTTTGCCTCCTCACTGCTGGCAGAGACAGGAAATAGACTTGGATGAGCCACTGACCTGAAAAGCAGTACTTGCTTGTGACTTATAGTTACAAACATGACCTAGGGAGTAAGCCATTGATTAGCTGGTAAATATTAGATAAATCCCTTAACTTCTGTGAGTACACATCAGTTTTCTCATCTGTAAAATGGATGCAATAAAATCTGTTGTGAGGGAGGGGCAGCATGCTATAGTAGACAGCTGGCCTTAGAGTTAGGAAGACTTGACTCGAATCCTACTTCTGGCTCAAACTAGCTGTGTGACTAGGGGGAAATCACTTAAGTTGCCTATTTTCCTCTGGGAGGGAGGGAATTTCTATACCAGCAGTTCCCTCCTTATATCACAGAAAATATCTTCCAAATTGGAGGAGGGGAAACTATTCTACAATGTTGTAAGGCATGTAAAGTACTTTGTAAACTTTACAATGTTATATTATGGCATGGTTAATAGTGTGTATGTGTGTACATATATATATGTATGTATGTATATATATACATATATACATACATACATATATATATGTATATAAAACACTTCCTGGCTAGACTGTTGCTTTGCTACATGGAGGGAGGAAACGAGTCCGTATAGGTTTTTTCAGTCAATGAAGTAAGATAATCATTGCAGAAATCACTATCAGCCACAGTCACATTGATGGAGGGAAGGAGAAAAGAGGGGAGGGGGACCTATTTAGAATAAAGAGACGAAAATCCAAGGAAACACTCATAAGAAGAGAAGAAGGCTTTAAAGCTGAAATTTAGTTGATAAACACGAAAAGGAAACTGGGAATACAGGGCCATCATTAGGGTGACCTAGTGCTATCAGATCCTATAGCTATCGACTCCAACTATAAACAATAATCCTATAGGAGCAATCCTATTGTCAGATAAACTAAGTCTCTGCAAATTAGAGGGATGGCAACTTCCTGTCAGATTCCAAGAAAACCTGGCCAATTCAGTCATCCAATGATACTTCTCCACAATGGCATAGTAATTCTTGAAAAAAATGTGGGTTTTATCTGCTTCCATTATCGAGCCAAAGACTGCTTTTATTTATTTTTTTAGTTTTCTGGTCAGGATTGTAAAAAATTAATTATTTTTCACGTGTGCTGTCTTATGCACCCAGTCCAAACTGCATAAAATAGGCATGCATTTGCAGCAATCCTAATTTTGCAATAAAGCAGATTTCCATGAGAATTCTTTGTAGTCCAAATGTTCCAATGCCCTGGACCTCGGTCTGAATGTACAGGAAAATGCCTACTTAGAAGAGTATAACAAATAGACTTAAAATAGCAAATGCTGTATCCAGTTTGTCTCTTTTGGTGGGGCGAATATCACAAGAGACTTGGTTAGCAGAAAGAAAATTTCCCCATGAAGTAACAAAGTTCTAGGGTATTTTTTTAAAGTTCCATAAAGAATTAGTCAATAAGGGTATAAGCAAGTATTTTTCAACTTCAAGTTTGGTTTAATAAAAACAGACCAAGTTTCAAACACTTTAATATACACTTTAAAGGCAATTTAAGATACTGGTAGTGCCTCTATCCGTGCTACCACTTAATGGACTTTCAAAGGTGAAAGTCTGTATTGCTGACTGTATTCAGGAAAAGTTCCCTCAGTAATTTTGAGAAATATTAAAAACATGGAAACAATTGAAAAATCTCTTTCACCTGTGCAATATAATCTTTTATGAACTGTCCAGTTATAAGACTTATGAACTGTCCAGTTATAAGACCAGAGGTATAGAATGTCGCAAACACTTTCAATTTTTGATGGCTATGTGGCTGTAATTCTGAGCTATGTCATGCTACTGAAAGGAATGGCATTCTCTTTACTCTCACTTCCTCCTGTTGTTTAAACCAAACCAAAAATAACTGAAGAAATTAACCAGCTCTGATAGTTCTGGATGGTCATGAGTAAGTCTCTTTTATCTTTCTGGGTCTCAATTTGGGCGACTGGACTGGATCGAAGGTTCTAAACACAGGGTCCACAGACCAGATTTCAGGGGTTCTATGTACAGGGATGGGGAGGAGGGAAATTCCTTCCATATTTCCTCTAACTTTTAACTGAAATTTATAATTTTCTTTAATTATTTAAAAACATTGTTTAGAGAAATCGTCCACACACTTCAGTAGACTGCCAAAGGGATGAAAGACACAAAAAAGTTTAAGAGCCCTTGGACTAATGGTATTTAAGGCCCCTTTCCACTTCTAATGTGGTAGGCGTCTGTGATCACTCTGGGAAAGTGGGAAAGGAAGCAGAGTGAATTTTTTAAATGCTTCAAATCTACCAAACAATGCAATATAAAATAATGTTTGTAGATAATATAAATTGTAGATTTAGAGCTAGTTAGAACCTCAGAGTCCATTCAAGGCCAGCATTTTCATTTTGTAGATGAAGAATTGAGAGACCCAGTATTTGCTCAATTTCCCACAAAGTCCTAGGTAGCAGTTATATTATTTTAAGTTACTTCCCTAGGCTCATCTTTGAAATGGGTCCAATAGCCCAGTAATAAAAGTCCTCTGGATCCTCTGTTGATATAGATGAAACCCTCTCCTGGAGTCAGAGGTACCAAGGCCATAATCAATTTAATATGTTTTTTAAAGCATCATAGCCTCCATAATCACCAAATTACCAAATACCTAGTCCTTAATCTCTTTCTAAAAGAATACTCTATCCATAGGCTGGTTGAAAGTTTCATCTTATTTTGTCTTTCAAGGGGCTATTTTTGGGGTGTAGAGGTGATATCAAGTAAAAGAGGGGAAAGAAAAGAAAGGGGAAAAGAAGGGCATATGAGCTGAAGAAAAGGAGAGAGAGAGAGAGAGAGAGAGAGAGAGAGAGAGAGAGAGAGAGAGAGAGAGAGGATGAAAAGGGGAAATAAACAAGAAGGGGAAAGATTGAGAAGGGAACGAGGAAAGTAAGGAAGACCCTCAGGGTGCGTATGGGGGGCGGGGAGGTGGATAGAATGTGTAACTGCTCCGACAAAGGAGTTACCTAACACTGGACGCAGGTACCACCAAGCTGCCTGGTTTATTCTTTTTGACCTGAAACCCACAAACTACCGAAGGCCAAGTCTCCTCTTTCTACGTGCTGGGTCTAGCCCAAATAACACCTGCACCAAACCACTGGAGTGTCTGGGCCCCAACCTCAGTGATCGAAGATTTTCTGTGGCCCCAGGGCTGGACGGTTTTGTTAAATGAAGTCAGTGGCTGAGGAAGAATGGCTGGAGAGTGGTTTTGTGGGGTCTATTGGGGTGGGAGGAGAATTATAATCTTGCTGTAGCTCGGATACAGACACAGGGGGAGAGAAAAAAGCGGGTGGTGTTGGGTGTATCCAGCGGAGCCCCTGGACTGCCTGCCTAGGCTTAGAGCTGGTGCTTCTGTGAGGCCTCTGGCCGCGGAAGCAGCAGAATAGCTTTGAAAAAAGAGGTGCCCTCCACCCCTCTTCTCACCCCTCCCCCTGGCCAAATCTCAGTTGACTTCTTTTCGGTAGACCGCAATAAGATCAAGCTTTCCCTCCTAGGTCTGACCGGGTTCCAGACAGGCTTACCTGCTAAATGGCGTGCACTGGTTTTTTCGAGGGAGTTGGGGGGATGGAAGAGAGGCCTGTTGGAGTGACTTTCTTTACCCCCTTGCTTTTTTTCAGTCTCCCCCAGTGCCCATTCATTCGCCCACCCTTCCGCAGCCCTGAAGCCAGGGGCAGCGGGGGCTTCCATCCCTTCCCCTGGGCCATTCCTCCGCGGGCCGCCCCTCACCTCGGGGACAGTCACTCCGATCGCAGCAAGTGCCATGGGGGCTGGGAGGAGAGGCGGGCGAGCTGCCCCCGGCGCCGGGACCGAGGAGGAGATCTCCCTCCCGCCGCCCTTCCCCCCACCCCAGTCCCCCAAAAGATACTAACTTGCAGAGGTCCTTTTCTATTTCTCGGGCTTCTTTCCGGGACCCCAGACTCACAACTCTCAAGAGACAGAAAAGGGATAGGGGCAGAAACGTATGTTTCCCAAGGGGGAAGAAAGCACAACACAGAAACACACACACTCACACACACACACACACACACACACACACACACACACACACACACACACACACCCCAAACCTTCCACGTACCCGCCCTGAATTCCTTCTACGACCCTCACCCCGCCACCTTCACGGCAAGCAGCGCCTTCCTCCCCAGCTGCTCCCTCCCAGATCGAAGGGAGGGGGAACCGAGTCTGAGGCAGAGCTGGAGAGTAAAGAAAGTTACGCAGACTCTTGGTTTTTGCATTTCTCCATTTCTCTCGGTAATAGCCCTGAGGGGGAGATTCAAGCCTAGCCAAATCCCTTTCTCACCAAAGGCAAAGTATGCGAGTATGGGAGAAGGTGCCCGGCTAAGGCCCCTAGTCGAGAGTCACAGGTAGCTATCTGGAGGTGATGCGTGCTGAACTGGGTGGGGGACGGGAACTGATCCCAGTTCGGCCTGGTGAGGTCCTACTGTTCCTTTCCCGGTGCCCACCCCAGGGCCACCCGACACCCTCAACGTCTGCAAGCCTAGCCTGCTTCCCATGGACATCGAACGTGGGGACAAGGTTCGCAACAAGAACAGTGCTACGGTCCAGGGGAAGAGCACCGATAACCTAGGCGCACCCTCTCCTCTTTGAGGCCAGAGGCAGGAGCTCCCCAGGATTTCAGGGTAACATTTGATCGTGTAAATCCTACTTGTTATATTCCATCAGTCAAATAAACACATAAAGCAAAGTTGTGTAGAGGAAAAAGTTATGTATGCGTTAGTAGTCAAACAGTACCCCAAGGCTGGGTGGCAGACACTGTGGACAGAATGCTTGTACCGGGTAATTTCGTTAGTTTCTCGCTCAGATTCCTGAATCACGTCAGAAACAATTTATTACAGAGAACCTTGAAAATGGAATCGGCTTTTTCCAGGTCGAGGAGTCTACGTCAGATCAAAATCTTCGGGTGCCGACTGGTTTGACAAATTACTAAGAGAAGGACATTTCCAAGAGTCCGAAAAAGCCGATTCAGCTGCCTTACAGGTTCCACTGGTGGTTCACCAGAAATCGTCCCCTCGCTTTGTGGATTCGCTCCTAAAATGGTGAGAATAAAGGAATACGCCTAAAGATAGCCACGTCAACGCTCTGTAGGAGAGCAACCTTCTTCTTCGGGGATCTAGAAACACACACACACACACCCTCCCAGGCATGTGGACTGGTGTTTTATTTGTGCAGTGCCCTGGAAGTCTAGAATTGTCCAAGTTTATCGAACGGGCTTCTATTTACAGATTTCTCACATGTCTCCGCAAGAGCCCTTGTTTATCCTCCCAAGAGTAGTCAGTTAGAAAACGAGATTAAAGCATTCATCCACCGCCCATCCACACACAAAATGGTTCCTAGGACTGTGCTTTCCACTTACCTCGGAATAGCCATCCAAGGGACATACTGTACTGTGCAATGGGGAGAAATTAGATGGCGGCTCTCTAGCAAAACCATTACCTTGACTTTCTACAATAAAGAAAACCCATAAATAAGAGCTATTGAGGGTTTCAAATGACATAACGATGGTTTAGAAGGTTCCCCCCCTCCTTTTTTTCCTGTTTTTCCTGTGAGTCAACTAAGAGCAATTTTAAAGAGTTCTTCAAAGGAGGGCCAGTAACTGGCATTCAAACACTGGCGGGCAGCTGTCGGTTTATTTTGTTTAATTTCAAAGCACCTCTTAGGAAAAAAGAGGGAAAAATCACAGTTATTGCCCCTAATAAGGGCAGGCCCTAACCTGAAGGTGAACCATAGAGTATTTCGGAAAACAGTTGCACCAGTTCCTATATCCTGGGCTCCTACAACTAGCATCTATCCCCGCACCCTTCCCTGAAGGAGAAATATAGACCAGACGGTACCTAAACTCTAGTAGAGTTCCCAGTGAATAAACATATTTCTCCTCTCTAGTTTTGGTCCCCATTTCCCTACCTGCCTATCTCACAGGTATAGGAACACCTGAGATAGATGTTTTCTCAGGGCTGAACAAATATACCTTGGACACCCAGGAGAACTGGGGCTCTAGCAGAAAAGGAACCCCAAATTAATTCCAAGGGACACGAATTCAGGTCTCAGCGACAGTCACTCAACAAACATTTATTAAGCAATCACTATGTGCCAGTCACGGTGTTAAGAGCTGTGGACTAGGAGAAATTCAGTCTCAACTATACTGTCCCACCCGGGCTGAGAAAAGTATCTTAAACTCGATTTTATTATTATTGGCGGACATTCTTAGTTAAATCAGAAAACTACAGAATCCCACAATAACTAATAATAAATAAGTCTTAGCTGTAAATGCCTGTGTATGTCTGTACGTATATGTGTGTTAAAGAGCAATACAAGGGATATATAGACTGTCTATCACACATACACTAAATAATCACTCTACAACCAATAGGTAGGGGCCACATAATTTTTAAAAGTGTGTTTGTGAATCGCACAGGCTCGTGTGAACACACACACACACACACACACACACTCTCTCTCTCTCTCTCTCTCTCTCTCTCTCTCTCTCTCTCTCACACACACACACACACACACACACACACACACACACACACACACCAAGCCACCTCAATACAGGGTGTTATGATTCTCTAGGTCAATGTCAACTACCGAAAAAGAATATTAATCCCAACTGAATTTCCCAATTTAACTCGGAATGAAATAACATTTAGGGCCACAGCTCTCAGCCCAGTGAGTCCATTCTCCAGGACGAGGGGCAGAAATAGGAAAATGACCCCCAGGCATTCTCTCTGGCTTTTCTGAAGAAAATGGCTGTTTGGGTCGCTCAAGCACACGGAAATGAACTTCGCAGCATATTCCAGGTACCGAGGAGAGGGAGTAAATGAATACTCCAGAGGCGTGATTGCGGCTCGGGACCCCATTAGCTGAGCAGCACTGCCACCTAGTATCCTGGGCTAAGACAGATTCTCCATCCAGGCCGCGTGGGGCCCTTCCGGCCGGCAAAGGGGCGCGGCCGTGGGATGCGGGCGGCGCTGCGCAAACGCAAGCCGGAGAGGAAAGAGTCCGGGCCACCGGAGTAGATGAAATGACCAATTCTCCAAGGAGCTGCGGATAGAAAGAAGTAGTATGGCACCGCGCCGGTGGTTAATGCCTTCTTCCTTCCCTACCTATTGCCCTCCTCCGCACGTTCTCTTTTCCTCTCTCCTTTCCCTCTCTCTGTCCGTTTTCTCTCCCCCTTTCCTTTTCTTTCCTGTGAGAACCTCTCTTAAATTAATAAATATCAGTAAACGAACTGGGTTCTCTTGCCGGCAGGTGGCTGGGTTCTGCTTTTGGACATGCTATGTACCATCTCTTTGACTTTAAGAAAAGAAGTTTTTCTCCTTGAAATTCAGATTCTTCATCAAAAAACCAGGGGCTAACAATACTGGCTCTCCTTCCTTCCCAGGGCAACTGTGAGGGCCCAGTGAGTCAGAGGTCCCAGAGAAACATATACCAGCAATATGAGAACGCTGGATTTGGACACAGGAGGTCTAGCCTTGAATCTTGCCTTACTAACTTCGTGACCTTGGGCAAATAACCTCAATCTCAACTTTCTCATCTGCAAAATGGGAATAATGCACTACTGACTCCATAGGGTTGGTAAAGCAAGGTCTTTCCCAGCCTTACAGAACTATTCAATTGTGGGTGATAAAGGACGTGAAAGTGATCTTTGTAACCCTATGCCAAGAAGATGTAAAGGTTTTTGCTTTTTTTTTTTTTGGAGGGGGCTGTTGGTTTTGGTTTTTTGTTTACCAATCCCAACAAAGCCTGGCCAAGTGGATAGAGCCTCCAAGTGTGGAAAGTCAGAGTTGAAGTGCCACATCTGACACATACTCAAGCACTTAACCACTCATTTCTCTTGGGAATTCTCAAACTATAAATTATAAACAAAGTGTCAACCTACGTTGGTATAGGAGTTTCTTCACCAGGAAGTTCTTGGGTATCAATGAAATCACAGGTCCAGAGGGATTCATGGGATATGCCCCAGAAGGCAAATATCCAGAGGAGGCCTCTAAAAAGTTCTTTCTTTAATGAAGTCATCTGCTTTTCTCTCCTCATCCTTTCGCAGCAAGAACCTGGCATCCTGTTCCATGCCTCTATGCTAGGTCCTCCACTGCCTTTGCAGAAAGGGCATGAAACTAAGGGTCAGGCATTATCCGGGGAACATAAAGTGGTAAGATTTTGATTTGAACTGCTTTGCCCTCCCTTGATCCACACACTTCAAACTCCCACATAGCACAAAAAGTGCAATTCTGAAGAGCTGAAGTGGATCGGGGAGAGGGGCAAGCCCCAGTTAGTGGGGCCATTCAGGCGGTGGGTTTGGAAGGGTGGGAAGTAGCTGCCAGATTCCAAATCCAGGCCAGAGAGAAGACAAATCAGATCAAGTCATTTTCTCAAGTCCTTTCAAATGAATCTGTTGGATTAGGTAATCCAGTTCTGAAATTCTGTCATTTTCAAATTAAAGGTAAAAAGACTTAGTTTAGTTTGGAAATGATTTTTTTAAAATAACTTCTTCCACTCCCTTTCTCTCAAAAGAAAAGCATAAATGCCAGTCCTCAAAGCCTTTATTTGTTTAACTCTTGTTTTTCCACAAGGAAATATAGGGAGGGAAGGAAAAGGGAAACCTTTCCAGTTCTGTATTTGTTCAGTCACTTCAGCATGTCCAAGTCCCAGGTTTCAGTTTCAAAGTTGTGGCAACTAGGTGTTGAAGAGGACTGAGAGTTAGGAAAGGCCTGAGATCCAATTTGGCCTCGCATAACTACTAGCTGTGAGTAGGGCAAGTCACTTAACCCTAGTTTCCTCATCCGAAAAATGGGGATATAGCCCCTATGTCCCAGGGTTGTTGTGAGCACCAAATGAAATAATTATTGCAAGTCATTTAGAGCAGTGTCTGGCATATAGTAAGTGCTATATAAAGGTTAGCTATTGTCATTATTAAAGTGTCCAGTGCCAGGAGTTCGACAAAAATCTTCCAGAATGAAGTCTCTGAGCTCCTTTACTAGGCAGCTCTTTTCCATTGGTCTGGGAGGAGAGAAGAGAGGAATGGGAATTACAGAGAGAGCTCTGAGTTGTAGCCTGGAATTCCACCCAGGGAAGTGGTTCTATCCCTTAGCTCTCCATAAATCTACCTGCTGTAAGAGGGGGACATTGGAACAATATCATTTGGTCTTCCCTGTATTTAAGGGAAGGAAGCTGACCTTTTCCATACATCCAAAACACTAGACAGAGGCAAGCAAGGGCTAGGAGACCTAGTCTTGGCACAGATTTGGCTTTGTAATTTTAGGCATCACATTTTTTTTTTCAGGCAATTGGGATTAAGTAATTTATCCAGGGTCACTCTGCTAGTTAGTGTCAGAGGGCACATCTGAACTTAAGTCCTCCTGATCCCTGGCCCGGCACACTCTCTAGCTGCCTGCCTCTCTTTACTTTGTTGTACCTCAGTTTCCTGCTTTGTCAAATGAAGAGATTGGACCAGATGGTCTTTGAAAGCTATCCAATTCTAACAATCTTTCATCATAATTCTACTATTATACCTATTTTTAAAATGCTAATATTTTAAATGCTTATAGACAAAAATAATCATTGGGAAACCTTGGGCAAGTTGCTTTACATCTCTGAGCTTCAATTTCTGAGCTTGTAAAATAAGGATTAAAAGCTCATCACTATAACTTGGAGGCCATCCAGTATTAAGTTTGGATATAAGGTCTACCTATGTCCAAGTCTAGCATTCTATGCAGTCTAATGAGTGCCTTCCAAGGACCTTTCTATTTCTGATATTCATAGGTTAAGAAACTCACTGGGATGTACATTAATCACTTCTCATTCAGTCGTTAGAGATAAACCTCTCCCCGCCTTGCAGTGAATTCCCAAATTCTCAGCTCTTTCCAGCATTAATGGGTGGGTACATGGAGGAGGCAATTCCAGATTCTCTTGGGTTTTCTG
Source organism: Potorous gilbertii (assembly GCA_028658325.1). NCBI lineage: Eukaryota > Metazoa > Chordata > Mammalia > Diprotodontia > Potoroidae > Potorous > Potorous gilbertii. The sequence continues at coordinate 536,313,248 of CM053769.1, read as the reverse complement.
GAGGTTCCTCCAGGTGAAACTCAGTGTGTGTGTGGGGCGCGGGGGGGGGGGGGGGAGCGGGGAAGACACCTTCTGCCCTCTCCATTACTTCCTCCATCCCCAGATCAGCCTCTGGACCTCAGATCTGCTCACAGCTGATCCCGAATCAGCTTGGTCGTGGTAAATGGGCATTTTAGGGGGTCATTGCAGTTCAACAAACATTCTTTGAAGTACCTCGTGTTAGCAAGGCATTGTAAAGCATTTTGATACAGCCCTTTCTCTCAAAGAGTTTAAAACTTAGTGTGGCCTTTGAGGAGAATGGGGAGAAGATAGTGTCATACACTTACTTTCAACCTCCTTGGTCAACCATAACTATTATTAATAGTTTGTTTTACAGCAACATAATGTAATATGACAGATATTTATATTGTTTAATTTTTCAAAATACTTTCACATTAGCTCATTATTGCCTATACAGCTATCTACACATATCTATAATGTAATAATAATACTAATGCCTTTATTTACAAAGAACTTTAATGAACACTAGTACTTTTGGTACTCCTGATCCTATGAAATAGGCAAGGAAATATGATTCCCGTTTAACAGATGAGGAAACTATTGTTTATAGGCGAAGTGACTGCCTAATGGTGGAGTCAGGGCTAGAACCCAGGCTTAATTCATTGACTCCAATTGGAGATCTCTATATCTGATGTACCTTCTCCCCAGAGACAGAGTTCAAGGCTGTGGAGGCCAAGTCAATGGAATTTAGAAGTGATTCAGTTTTCACTCCTGGGGAGCTCAACACTTTTTCTTTATATAGTGACTTATCCCTGACGTGTATGTGTGTGGAGGAGAGAGGGAGATGAAGATTTTAAAACCACATTATCTTCATTCCTTCCAAAAGACATTAAGCCCCAAAGGAGAGCAATTTGGTACCAGTGTGGCCCAGAGTGGGAGTAGGTCCTCTTCTGTGCTCCCCACTCATCAGTTATCATTGCTAGCAAGTTAAGCATTTTCTGACTTTTTTTAAAGGGAAAAGAAAGAGAGTTGTTAATTTTAAAAATTATATACAGCCATATTTTACACCTTCCTCTATCTTTTACTCTGTCTTCTCCCTCTACCTCTGTCCTCCCCCTAGCTTCCTCTCTCTATTCCCCTCACCTCTCCTCTCCTCTTCCCTCTTCTTCCCTCTCCTTTCCTCTCACCTTCTCTCTTCTCTCTTCTCTTCTCCTTCCCACCTTTCATAAACACACAGTACAAACCCACCACCGTCATCTCTATCATGTCTTGCAGCACCATTCTCATTTCACCTGGCAAATTCTCATTCTCATTTCACCTGTGGCTGTCCTCCTACGTCTCTACTGAAAGTAGGGCTTCTGAAATTCCTCTCCTAGCCCAGTCCGATGACCCCCCTCCCACCAACCCCCAGCCTCTGGGAGTCCAACATCTCCTTCCCTCCTTTTTTCTTTCTCCTCCCCCTCTCTACTCCCCTCTTACTTCATCCCACCCCCTCACCCTCCCCCACAAGCTTCAGAGCCTTTTGAGAAACTTGAGTTGGTCCCAGGACTGATTTGGTACTTGTAATGCAACTAGAACACCTGGGATCAGGGGCCCCAGTCTGCTCGCCCCAGTACTGGTGGGGGCTGTGGGCATCTGAGACCATCTTTTTCCCCAGACCTTGGATTAAGCCCACAACCAACCGCCCACCGCCCAAGTTAGGGGTCTCAGCTCCCTCTGGTGGCAGAAGACTAGCACTCACCTTCCAGCTGTAGTTTAAATCGACCAAAACAGTCTTCACACTTTCTCCTCCACTTGGACAGCCTCCCTACTCAGAGGAAGGAGAATCCACCTGGTCCAAGAAGATCCACCTGAGGTGGATTCAGAGCTTCTTTGGGGCATCCAGGGTCATGTCCAGGAAAGCACTGGCCCCACAATGCCTGCTACAAAGATTCCTCTCTGATTAAAAGTCATTGATTTCAGATTATAGACATGACTGACTGTCTTCAATTTATGGGCATTAATCTTACTCAGCGCAACTTGAGCAAGTACTGTGTATTTCCCCAATTTTATGTGGGAAAGGGAAAAAAACCCAAATAAGTCCAGGCAAAGATAAGAAGGGGGTGAGGTGGAGAGGACTATAAAGTGTGACATGTTGTAACCTTATTATTTGCTTATTTTTAGAGGCTCCATTTTCTTTCCTTTGCTTTGATCTTTCTTCCTAATGGGTAATTAATGAAATCAGAAGTAAAAACTTCATCTCAACCAGGAAATAATACTCACAGCCCCATCGTACCCATTGCCCTTTTATCCGTTTTCCACCAATCATGGCATCCTCCTTCTCTAGTAACCTGCAGTGACCTACTGGCTGTGTCGGACACAGGAGACCCTCCAGCTTTTTTGCTGGCTGGCCCTCATACGTTTCTTCTCTCACTTCCACCTCACTTCAACCTTGCCTGGTTTCCTTTAAGATTCAGTTCAAATCTCATTTTCTACAAGAGACTTTTTCCAACCCTTGCCCTTTTCTTCTGAGATTGCCTTCTACTCACACTATTTAAGTGTGTCATGTTGTCTCTCCCATTCAAATATGAGCTTCTTATGGGCAGAAACATGTTTTTGCCCTTCTTTGTATCCCCAGTATTTAGCATAATGCCTGGAACATAGTTAGCAATTAATAGCTGCTTATTGACAGGAAAAGGTGGAGGCAAGAATTCCCTTATGGAATCCAAAATACTTTTTAACTTCTGTGGGAAACATTTATGGGATGATGACTTATGTTGTATGGAACTTAAGCCTGCATATAGAGCAGAATATTGCCTATCTGGCAAAAACATATTCCCCTACATTGTACTAGAGTTCTGGTTAAGTGAGAGCTGGACAGAAATGTTTTCTTGTTTCACCTCCGGAAGAGATTCTTTGTAAATTACATCAGTCCACTTTCCAACTTAGTGAGCATTGAAGACAACTGATTGCTGTTTAGTAAGAAAGCATGCAGTAGTGGAAGATCATTGGACTGAGGGGCAGAAAATGGGCTTTGCCATTGTCTAGCTGTGTGACCCTTATTATAAAAGTGAAGGGGCTTGAGTAGATGCGAGCCAAGGACTCTTCCAGCTCTAAAGCTAATTTCAATTAAGTAAACGTTTATTTAATACCTATTCTTCATGAAGGCATTAGGGATCATCCCTTCTGATTCTTGCTTTTTGGGGGATGGGGAATAGGAGTGGGAAGGAGGAACTGGATATATCATTCTACTAATGTTGGGAACTCCCATTAATGAAACTCCCTCTCTCAATGTCAATGGACATCTGCATTGCAATTCTAGTCTTCAAGAGTTGTCTAGGGCATCAAGAGATTAAGTGATTTACTCAGAGTTCCAAGCCAACCCACCACAACTTTTGATACTCTTGATGACATCCTAACCCTGGGTATTTTTTCCTCCTCTGGCTTTTGTGACTCTGCTTTTTCCTAGTTCTCCTCCTATTCATCTCATTATTTTTATCCCCAGTTCCCTAAACTTTGGTATCCCTCCAGCCTCTTGTCTTTGGCTCTTTTCTCTCCTCCTCCAAGCAGAGGAGTCACTTATTATCTTGACACATATTACTCTTAAATCTATTGGTCTAGTCTTAAGTTCTCTTCTGAGCTCTAATATCACATCGTAGACTACCTGCTGAAAATCTACAGCTGAATATCCAGATAGATATTTCAAATTCAACATATTCAAAAATAAAACTCATTCTTTCCCCATTTCCCTAATGGATCCCTATTCCAAATATCCCCATTTCTGTTAAGGATACTACTATCCTACCAATCACCCACATTTATAGTCTAGGGATCACCCTCAAGTATTTCATCTCCCTCACTCTCGTAGCCAATCACTTACCAGTCTTATTGATTCTACCTCCACAAAATCTTTCAAATTTGTCTTCTCCTTTGCTTTTGCTACTATCCTAATTCAGTTACTCATCACCCCTTTCTTAGACTGTTGAAATAGCTTCCTATTTTGTCTCCCTGCTTCCAATCTTACCCTTATTCAATCTATCCCATACATAGTTGCTGAAACAATTTTAAAGTATATTTTGACCACATCACTTTTCTTCCAAGGAAAAATATTCAGTGGAATGGCTCCCTGTTGCCTTTATGATAAAATACAACCTTTTCAGCTTAGTGTTTAAAGCCGCTGACAATGTTTCCAGGTAGGTCCCTTTTCAGTCTCATTTCACATTACTTCCTTTTATACACTCTACATCCTAGTCAAAATGGTTTATTTCCTGTTCTCTGAATTTCCTGTTCCATCTCCCACCTTTATGCCTTTGCACAGGTTTACCTGCAAGCCTGGAAACCACTCTCGTTAATTTCCTTTAATGCTCAGGTACTTACTTTACCTCCTCAAGGAAGTTTTTCCTCATGTACGCCACCTCATGTTATGTTCTCTCTCTCTCTCTCTCTCTCTCTCTCTCTCTCTCTCTCTCTCTCTCTCAGCTTGTTTCTTTATCTAAGAAATGAAAGGGGTTTGGGGTGGAGGGGACTGGATGATCTCTACCATTTCTTCCAACTCCACATTTCTGTGAGTTTATGATTCAGAACGTTTTAGTCCCTTTCGTGATTCTGAATGTGACCCACCATAACTACAGACATGAAAGTGACCGGACTGAATACTGGCTAATTTCAGGACATATCCTAGAATTTAGATTTTTCTGAATACTTGATATTAGCTTATTTTATTGTCATTTGACTCCATAGAGTGGAGGCTAAATTCTGACTAATTGATGGTGCTGGCAAAATAATTGAGTTTCTACTAATGGCAGTTTTGTTGAACATCCTTGGTTCTCACATCTTTAGGTGATTGGGCCTGTGTGCTGGATAATTATTATGTCACTGTTTCATTCTATGTGGTGAGTGCCTAACAATCCTCAGAAGCCTTAATGAAGGAAGAGTGCCTGTTTTTGAGTCAGGAGACCTGGTTTCCTGTCCTTTCTCAGTGACAACGTGACCTTGGGGAAATCCCTTCAGCTCTTAGAGCCTCTGTCTCTTCCTTTATCCATTGAACTAAAATCCTCGGATTAATAAATTAGCAGTAACTAGCTTTTCTTAGTCATCACCTTCAGGGCTGCTATGTCCCTGGGGCATAACTAACAATTCTGCAATAACCATGTGACAAGAGGAGGATGAACCCTTCTTGCCTGGTTCTGTCCTTGTCTCCTACTTAGCCCATTTTCTCTAAAGCTCTCCTGGAGAAAGCCAAACTGTCCCAGGCCCCAAATGTGGCATTTACACAACAATGGGCATTGAACACACCTATCAGCAAAGGACCTCGCAGAACTGTGTTTAGGCTTATAAATGGTTCTAACGGGGATCAACAGCCTATAATTAGAATTTAACAATCCAAGTGAGGAGTAATATGTACTCTGCAGGAGAAATTGGAGCCTTTTTCTTTACTTGTGCATATTTGGTGCGTAGATTGGCTTCCAACTAGCCTTCTACAATGACTGTCCCACTGAGGTAAACATGTCACAAAGAGGAACAATGAGATCAACAATGATAAAGCACTAATACTATAAACAAAAGAAACACCACCTTCTGCTCTGGCGGAATGGAAATCACACTGTAGACAAACTCGCATAGCTATTTAAAAAACAAATTACTTGGCGGACGCTTCCCAGCTCTCCAAAATGCTACTTACCGCTAACTCCATTACAAGCTGAAGCCTGGCCCTGAAATGGATCCATCTCTGCCATTTCATGGCACCAGTTGTACAGAGCCAAGGCGCTGGGACAAAGAATGGAAGGTCTCTCTGCGTAGGAAGCTCTGCCTCCTTCTTCATTCACACTGTCTCTTTGATGTGCCAGTTCTTTTATATTTTCTCTAAGATCAAGACATTGTGGGGGGCAGATGTTAACATAAATGGAAAATAAAGCTTGTTTATTACTTCACCAGTCACAGAATTTCCTGACATCCCACATGCCCCTTAGTCCTCTGAGAATGTGACAGACAGTATGGTACAGTAGATGGAGAACTGAACTTGGAATCAAGACTACCTGGACTTAAATCTTGCCTCAGGCACTTACGAGCTGTGTAGGTGAGTCACTTAATCTCAAAGAATATTGTTTCTGTCATTAGCAAAATGACAGGCTTCACTCTGACCTCTAAGGTCCCACAAAGCTCTAAATCTCTGATCCTATGGCTCTTCCTTGAAGACTCTTATTTTTTTCTTTTTTTTCTTCTTTTGAAAAGTAGTATAAATGAATCCAAGGATTTCAGGACCAAGAGGGACCTTAGAGATAATCTGATTGCACCTCTTCAATTTACAGAAGAGTAAATGTGCTCCACAGAAGCAAAGTGACCCGCCCAAAAGCAGAGTAAACTAGTTCCTAACTCTCAGGTCAGTTCTCTTTCCACCTTACTGCTATGCTTAATGGAATCCATTGGTCAGGGTCCAGGCTAAGACTAAAGGGATTTTGCAGAAGAATTAGAGGAGTTGGTCAGTGTTGACACTAATAGGTCATTTTCAAGGATAGGCTGCAAAGAAAAGATCATATGTCTTATCTAAAGACACTCAACAGTGTGAAGCAAGAATAAGAAGGCAAGGATACTAGGTCATTCCATTTACATTCCCCACCTTCACAGTGGAGCCAGGATTGACATCTCCAATCTAGGTCAGCCTACTAACTCCCTTACTTGGGGACAAGGACTAAGCCCTCCAGAGAGGGATTATGAATGAGGAAGAGAAGGGATAAAATCAGGACTATAACCATTGGGGCACAATGGTCTTTAGGTCATATTTCTAAGAAGTCCATGATGATCTAACATGAGGCTGCTTCTGGAACCTGGTACAAGGCTATATAAAGCAAGCTCTTGATGAAATTCCTGGGTCCATTTTTCAGGGTGGTTTAGGTAGCTCTTGGTTCATAGCAACTCAGATATTTTATAGAGACAGATGCTACTTAGGTCTGGTTGCTTTCCTTAAGGTCATGGGCAGAGAGAAATCAGTTAGAAAATTGGGAGTTCCTAACCTGGAATAGAAGATTTGGGGAAAGATATGGGGGTAGAAATGGGAGAAGGGAGTCCCCGAGAAAAGCAAAACAGAAAAGAGAGGATATAACTAGGGAATATGCATGTAGGACAGCAAAAGACTAAGCCAGAAAAAAACTAGATTTCCCCAAACTATGACCCCATTTTCTACCACTTTTTAGCTATATGACCTAGCATAAGTCTTTGTAGCCTTCAGTAGGATATATGT
>CM053769.1:536283969-536305532 GCA_028658325.1 Potorous gilbertii | reverse complement strand
TATCTCTCTCATTTCTCTTCCCAGTGTTTCCTCCACCTCTCTTACTTAATTTTCAAAATCCTTTTTAAGCTCTTCCATGGCCTGAGAATACTGAATATTTAGTTTGGATGTTTGGGATACAGAAGCCTTGACTTTTATGTCTTTCCCTGATGGTAAGCATTGTTCTTCCTCATCTGAAAGGATGGGAGAAGATATCTGTTCACCAAGAAAGTAACGTTCTGTGGTCTTATTTTTTTCCCTTTTTTTTTGGCATTTTCCCAACCAGCTACTTGACTTTTAGGTCCTTTGTCAAGAGTAGGGTATACTCTGGGAATCTGTAAGATCTCAGTTCTTCAAGTTGGCACAATCAATCTTAGCAGTTTCCTCTCCACAGCCACCTGGCCTCCAGTTCCACTGCCATTCAGTGTGAGATAAAGATCAGTTCCCTCAGGGCCTCTACACAGTGCTGAGGTAAAAGTCAGCTCCTCAATGCCCCCAGGGGTTTTTTGGTCCAACAATGGATGCAGCTGCTGTAGGGGCTGTGGTGGGAACTGCTGCTGCCCTATGTGGCCTCTGTGACTACTACCTGTGGCTGGAGTTATGGGAAGGCCCTTCTCCCTTCCCAGCCAGCTGAAAAAACCCCTGTCACTGACCTTTGGCGCCTGTGGGTTGAGGGATCTGTGAACCTGCTGCTGCTGTGACTGGAGATTCCGTCCCCAAGGTGTCCTCCTCCCAGAGTCATGCTACACCACATGGCCAAGGCTGGGCTGGACTCCGCTCCATGTCTGGTGCAACCAACATTTCCTGTGGGCCTTTCGGGTCACCCTGGGCTAAAAACCTCCTCCACTCTGTTGTTCTCCACTTCTGCTGCTCCAAAATTTGTTGAGAGTCCCTCTCTACAGGTATTTTATGGACTGTGTGGGGAAAGCCTGCATTTGTGTGTCTTTCTATTCCACCATCTTGACTTCGCTCTGTTGTCATCATTTTTAATGAATTAATGATTGTTTCTCTGATTTGTTCTTTAACCCATTCACTCTTTAAAATTAGGTTGTTTAATCTCCAGTTAGTATTTAATTTATGTTTCTGTGGTCCCTTATTAAATTTAATTTTTATTGCATTGTGATCTGAAAAGAACACTTTTAATATTTCTGCTTTGCACTATAAATTGTTTATGTCCCAATACATGGTGAGTCTTTTTAAAGGTACCATGAACCACTAAGAAAAAGGTCTATTCTTTTCTATTCCCATTCAGTTCTTTCCAGATATCTATCATATCTGGCTTATCTAAAATTCTCTTCACTTCCTGGACTTTCTTACATATTTTGGGGGTAGATTTATCTAGGGGAAGGAAATATTAAAGTACTCTCTATCTCTGCCTGCAATTTCATTTTACTTTTCCTTTAAAATTTTTGATTCCATAGTATTTGGTACACATAGGTTGAGTATTGATGTTGCTTCATTGTCTATGATATCAAAATATAGTTACGCCTTCATCTCTTTTAATTAAATCTACTTTAGCCTTAACTTTGTCTGAGATGATGCTTGCGACCCCTGCTTTTTTTGTATCAGCTAAGGTATAATAAATTCTACTCCACCCATCCATTTTAACTCTTTGTATATCTCTCATTCTTAAATGTATTTTTTGAAAACATGTGGTTGAATTCTAATTTTATTCCATTCTACTATCTATTTATGTTTTGGGGTTAGTACATCCCATTCACATTCAAAGATATAAGAACAATTTGTCGATTTGCCTCCATTTTATTTTTGCTCACTATTGTCCTCAGCCTCTCTTTTTTATCTTTTCCCAATTACCTTATTCTCTCCTGTTATCTTTCTATTCTTTGTTCTACTCACCCCTCTAAGAGTCTCTCTCTTATCCTCTCCCTGCACCCTTCTAAATCTTAATCTACACATCCTTCTAAAAATTTCTCTTTTATTCTGTCCCCTAATTCTCTTATTTCCTTATAAGTTAAGAAGACTTTTATACCCTTTTAGATGTTTATTATTCCCTTTTTAACCCGGATCTCATGAGTATAAGGTTCCAACATTACCATCCCTTCAACCCCACCTGCTTCCTCTGTATCAATTCTTTCTTTCATGCCCCATTTTATGAGATAATTGCTTATTTTACCCTTACCTACACAATTTTGTTTTTTAGAATCACCCTATCATATACAACCCAGCCCCAAACTTTCTCTCAAACTACCCTAGTAACAATGACAGTCTTAAGAATGTTACTATTTTCATATATGTGTATAAATGTGTGTGTATATATATACATACATGAAATAAACAGTTTGACCTTAATGAATTCCTCATAAAAATTATTCTTTAATATTTTCCTTATATTTCTTCTGGATTACTATTTTTATGATAATTTGTAGACTTATAGACTTTATAGTGCTTCACAAGAGGGATCAAACACATACAGCATAGGAGAACACAAACAGGGAAAATCCCTTCAGAATAAAAGGCTACCTGTAAACATGTTCTTCTTCCAACAGAGAGCTCTTGCCTGGCTCCATCTTTCCTTCCTTCCAAGAGATTGCAATGGAAGAAGCCCCCTCTAAAAACATCAGCTCCAAAGTTCCCCTTACTTTTAATGGCAGTGACAGGGAAGTCTGGTTCTGGGCAACATTAGTAGCAAGCTTCCTATCAGAGCCCAGGATGCCAAGATGAGGTGAGAACGTGAAGTTTATCCAGAGACATCTCCATTGAGATATACATATATATAAGCATTTTGTAAATTTAAAGCAATATATGCATGTCAATATATAAAACTTTAAGGTTTTAAAAATGTTTTACATATATTATCTCAATTACTCTTCACAAGAACTCTGGGAGGGGGTGCTATTTATCCCTAATTATGGGCAACTAGATCTGGCACAGTGGATGGAGTGCTCAGCCTGAAGTCGAAAAGACTTTGTGGTTCTACTTCACACGTCAGACTTGTAAGGATGACAAAACAGAAACAATGACAAATATTATGGGAAAATGAGTGCAATGGCGCAGTTTGTGGACCTGTGAAATTGGTTTGGCCATTCTAGAAAACAATTTGAAACTATGTCCAGAAAGTTATTAACGTGTATACTTTTTGATCCAGGTATCAAACTTATTTCTCAAAGAAATCAAAAGAACCAGAGGAAAGACCAATGTCTGCCAAACGTTTCTAATAGCTCTTTTTGTGGGATTTCCCACATTTGGAAGCTGAAAGGGCATCCTCTTATTACAAAATTAATGAATGGCTTGTGGCATATTATGAATGTGGTGGAATGATATTACAAATTACTATATTGTATTATAAAAATTATAAAATGAACAATTTCAGAAGAAATTGGGAAGACCCTTAGGAACTGATGCAAAGAGAAAGGAGCAGAAATAGAACAATTTGTATAATGATAACATTATGGAGAAAAACAACTTTGAAAGACTTTAGAACTCTGAACCATAAAATGATAAACTAACCATGATCCAAAACAATGAAGAGGAAACAGCATTCACTTCCTGCCAAAAAGATAACGAACTGAAAATGCAGAAAGAGTATTCTTTTGGCCAATGTAAAAACTGTATTGTACTTTGTTTTTTATTTTCTCAATGGTAAGGGGAGTGGATAGTGGTGGGAGTAATTAATTTAATTAATTTAAAATACTTAAGTGACAAGTAAAATAAACTATTAAACATAAAAATTTAAAAAACATAAAAATTTAAAAACAAATTAGTAGATTGCTCATTTATTAAATTTTTAAATCTCATAAGAGGCATCACATTAAATTCCATAGAAAACAAATATCCTTTTGATATAATGAATACCTCCTAGTTAATAAATAATATTCCACAGAACCACTGGTGAAAAATAATACCACAGATTTTTCATCATCAGATTTGTTTCCCTAGATACAAATATTTAAAAGACTGACATTTGCTTTTAGTGGATCTGAAAGAGCAACAATTCTCTTTCCAAATGTGTTGTTGCTCACCACATATAACCTAAAAAGGGTATTCAAATGCATTAGCTACCATAGAAATCAAAAGATCCACAAAGAATTACATTTTCATGAGTCATTTGTAAAATCTGTAGCTAACACAATTTGTTTAAGTTTATAAAATCTTAGCATTCAAGTTGAAAAAAATACTTTAAGTAGGATCAATTATCCCTTCGTGCCTGCATCACAGGGTAATTGTTCTTTGAAAGTATTTTTAAAAATTCAAAGTGCTCTGTAAATGGGAGGGAGTAGACTTTCACATCCATGTCATTTAGTCCAAAGGAGCTGGCTCTGCCCAGGCACTCTACTCAAGCTCTGTGCCTGAACCCAGAGCTCTCTGACAACAACAGTGACTCCCATTGTACTCTTGGGACTCAAGGAGAGTCTTACAGGGAAGCAGCAGGGAGCTTTTCCCCTGCACCTATCAAACCAAACTACAGCTGGAAGACCAAGTGAATCAAAAGCTAAAGGATCAATGTCTCCAGTCTCAAATTAGCTTTTAACTTTTCCTAATTAAACCCAGAGGGAACTTGGAAGAATAATTTACAGCCTGAGGCCTGAGGGGAAATGGATTTGACCAGCTGATGTGATTCCAGCATCCGTTTGTTGCTTGCTTTTCTAGGTTTTCTTAATCTTTCTGAACCAGAGAAGACCATACCCCCTCTATCGTTGGCTGGCTGGTGAAACCTACAGATCCCTTCTCAAAATAATTCCCAATCTTGTTTTTTATTTTGTTTCTTTGATGAGGCTTATCATTACAGAATCAAGTTTTTCCTATTCTCTTCATTATTTGCTCTCAGGATACTGCTTTTAAATTCATAGGATTATAAAGGAAGATAGTTACATTGAAATAAAGATTTTTTTTCTTATCCAAGTTCACTGAACTTCTAATATCTACCTGCAAAACTCTTGTCTGAATGTCTGATTTAGGGGATTCAGAATGCCTGATTTAGGGGGATGTTAAATGTTAATCAGATATTTTTAAGGAGGCACAAAGAACATTAGAAAAGGAGTGAACAGTCAACCAACAAATATTTATTAAGCATTTGCTATGTTCCAGACATTTTGTTAAGTGCTGGGCACTTGAAGAAAGGAAAATGAGTCACTATGTGAAAGCTCAGTTACATATAAAGATGTTCAATGTTCATATACAGATGTTCAATGTTCACTGACCTCCAGCTATGTAATATTAGCTGCCAGTAGCTAGTGAAACACCTGCCCAACACAGTATTTGGTACAGGAATTACATAGTTTCTAGTCCATCTCTAATAAATTATAGGTAGACTTGCCTTCTGCTACTCTGCCCTTTAAATCTTGGGAAGGAACTGGTTCTAAATTCTATGACAGGCTTAATTGCAACAATTCAGCAAAAAAAAAAGTCTCTTGACTTTTCCTTCCACTTCTGAACTTGGTTCTCAATATGGGATTATCACTGAAATGTAAAATTTCACTCCTTTGTTTTCTCATTTACAAAACGAAGGGAATGGGCTGAATGATCTTTAAGGTTCCTTCCAATTCCCATATTCTGTGGTCTTGTTATTCCTTCCTGATACTATAATACAGGTACAGGCTAAATTTGTATTTTGTATTTGGCAAATGAATGTAAAGACACAGGACAGAATTTGGATGAGACGTCTTTTTCTTGTATACCCCTTTTGGAGTAGGACATGTGTCTACCTATCGAAATCTGACCCACATTTCAAGGTTCATTCCAAAGCTCATTCCCACCAAGAATCCCTCCTTCATACCGATAACCCTTGGGTTAATGTCTTCCCTCAATCACTTTTTATTTATACCACTTACTTGGCACTGTCTTGTGACATCTCTCATACTGTTTTCTTTTCATGTTTAAATGTTCTGTCTCTCTGACTAGACTGTAAACACCAAGGAGAGGAGCTGAGAGTCTTATACTTTGTATCTACCACACTGACCATTGGATTGTGAGCTCCTTAAGGGTAGAGACTGTCTTTTGTTTCTTTTTGAATCCCCAGCACAGTGTCTGACACATAGTAGGCACTTCGTAAGCATTTAATTAAACTGAAATGAATTAAGTAAAGATCTGTTAAAAGAGCCACAAGTGAGATAGTATTTATTGTGTGCTCAGAGTTCCTTGAAGGAAAGGTTCCCTGAGTGATAATCATTTGATACCAGAGATTGAAAATTCTCAGAATTCAAGTAGTCCAACTTCTTAAACATAAGCTTATTTCATTAAATCTCTGAGTGGTCATCCATGTTCCAACTAAAGTTTTGGAACTTTTTTTTATTGATACTTAGTCATGTGTGTCTTATTCAGTTTTCTCTACTAGCCTGTAAATACTTTGAGAGAAAAGATCCTGCTTCATACTTATCTGTATTTTCTATAGAGTTTGGAACAAGCCCTTACATGTAGTGCATATTGACTTTATGAATATTAGTTGAATGAAGACATACTCTTTTCTAAAGATGCTCTAGGAGTTATGCATACTAACAGATGGCCCACTGGGTATCACTTTTTCTCCCACCTCTGTCTATGGTTTCATTACCAATTACATAATAATGAAGCAACTGGAGGCCTTAACATTTTCTAAATCTCCCTATTCCACTTAGTAGGACACTAGGGTTTCATGTATTTTGCTAGTGTTTATTTTTTCATAAGATTTCTTCCACAGAGTCTGGGATGGAGTTTATGAAGCTGGGTGCTCACCTTAGCTTTGTCATTCACTCTCAGTAAAACTTTGGCCAACCTCCTTTATCTCTCATGGCCTCAATATCCCCATCTGTACAATGAGAGTATTGTTCTCTATGTTCTTTATGTGGAGAACATAAACTTGTTTCTTTTAATATATTTTAAAATATATATTTTTATAACATTATGTCAACATAATTGCTTTCCTTTGTAAACCTATGCATTTTATTTTATTCATTTATTCTTAAGACAGAATCCTCAGGCTTTACCAGACCACTAAAAGGGTCTGTAACACGTACAAAAAAGGTTAAAAATCCTTGAACTGGATCATTTCTAAAATGTCTTCTAACTCTAGAGAGTTGTATGATTTTTATAGACACTGGCAGAAAAAGTCCAGAACAGGAATATTTGTTGGGGATATTGTGACACACTAATTGGGACCATGAACTTTAAAAAAAAAACTGAAACAAATAAAAACCTATGGTTATATTCCTTATTTTGTCAACAAAACCAAAAATTAATTTCATAATTTTTCCTGGTACTAGCCTCAACAATGAAAACAGAGCTAGATGAGGCTGCTGAAGGGTTGTATGGTATAATGCACAGAGAAATAGAATAGAAACAACTTGGTTCAAGCTTGACCTCTGACATCTGTAGGTTTTCTGATTCTAGACAGGGCACTTAAACCTCTCAGGGATTTAGGCACCTCTATAAATTGCAGAGAAGGTGCTACCTGCCTTGATAGAGGGAATTTCCTCATTTAGGTATACCCTCTATCAATGAAATCCCAGGGCTAGACAGTATTCTTGGTTCCTACAAGACTAAAAACAAAGGAAAGAAATTAACTTTCATGTTTATGGCAAGAAATTTTTCTCCTCCCTCTCCATCATGCACATGGAACAAATGCTTCAGTTTTGGTCAGAAAGACTGATTCAAATTCCATCTCTGACACTTAATAACTATGTGACCATAAGGAAATCACTTTACATCTTTGAGAATAGTTTCCTCCTCTGCAAGATGGGAATAATAAGGAGCCTAGAGACAGAACTACAGTGAAAATCAAATAAAATGAGCTATATAAGCTCTTTGGAAAGGATTAAAGTATTATTTAAATGCAAGCTATTATCTTCATTGTGATGGATGATTAAAGCCCAAGAGGAAATGTTCTAGGGGTCTGAAGACCTGGAAGTTTTGAGCAGCTCACAAAATACCCTCTTTCGGAGTAAAGTGTAAGTGCATCATCAATCTTGATCATCATTGCTAACATTTATGCAGCTCCTAGGATGTGCTAAGTACTCTGTTAAGCCCTTACAATTATTACCTCATTTGATCCTGACAACCCTGGGAGGTGGGTGCTGTTACTATATCCATTTTACAGATGAGGAAACTGAGGCAAACAGAAGCTAAGTGACTTTCTCAGTATGACACTGAATAAGTAGTGTCTGAGGCAGGATTTGAATTCAGGTCTTCCTGACTCCAGGTTCAACACTCTACATATTTCTGAACCTGGTATCCTGCAATTTAAGACAAATTTTTCTGTATTTGTTACAACTGTGGCACCTGAGGTCATCTCACACATGGGTGCCTAAAAACTGACTTCAGGGGTCAGAGCCAAGATGGTGGAGTAGAAAGAGGCACATACTCTAGTTCTTCCCCCTACATACTCTAGCCCATAAAATATCTGTAAAAAATGGCTCTAAACAAATTCTAGAGCAATAGAATCCATAGAATGACAGAGTGAAAGAGATTTCTAGCCCAAGGTAGCCTGGAAAGCCTACAGGGAAGGTTTACTGCATGGGACATGGAGCAGAGCACAGACCAGCCTTGGCCATGTGGCACCAGAGGAACAGGACAGGAACAGTCTTCAGGGGCAGAATTCTCAGCAGCAGTGGAGGTTCTCAGATCCCTTAACCCATAAATGCCAAAGACAACTTCAAGGGTCAGTGAGAAAGATTTTTCAATTGGGAGAGAAGAGAGCAAGGTGCTCCCCTAGCCCTGGTCCCAGTCAGCTATGGAGGCAGCAGTGACCATTTGTAGAGCCCTCTGCCTAAAGCCCCTGGGGGAATTGAGCAGCTGCTCTGAATCTCAGCCCTGAACACAGTGGTAGAGCTAGAGGCAGTTGTAGAGAGCAAATTCTATTACTCGCATATTCTGGGCAGAAAAGTTTTGGCTGCTCCCAGAGTAGTGCACAGGCCAAAAGAAAAGCAAACTCCTCTCCCTTGATTGTGCCACGTTGGAGGAACTGAGAACTTACAGGTCCCAAGAGCATACCCTCCTCTTGACAAAGGACTCAAATGTCAAGTAAATGACTGGGAAAATGCCCAAAAAAGGGAAAAAAGTAAGACTATAAAAGGATATTTTGTTGGTGAATAGGTATTTTCTTCCATCCTTTCAGATGAGGAAGAAAAATGTGTACCTTCAGAGGAAGTCAAGACTCCCAAAACCTCCAAAATAAATATGCAATTGTCTCAGGCCATGGAAGAGCTCAAAAAGGATTCTGGCAATCAAGTAAGAGAGGTGGAGGAAAACTTGGGAAGAGAAATGAGAGTGATACAAGAAAATTATGAAAAGTGAGTCAACAGCTTGCTAAAGGAGACTCAAAAAAATGCTGAAGAAAATAACACCTTTAAAAAAAATCTAACTCAACTGGCAAAAGTGGTCCAAACAGCCAATGAGGAGAAGAATACTTTAAAAAGCAGAATTAGCCAAATGGCAAAGGAGGTTCAAAAGTTCACTGAAGAAAATAGTTCTTTAAAAATTAGAATGGAACAGATGGAATCTAATGACTTTATGAGAAACCAAGAAATTACTAAACAAAACCAAAAGAATGAAAAAATGGAATATAAGGTGAAATATCTCATTGGAAAAACTGACCTATAAAATAGACCCAGGAGAGACAATTTAAAAATTAAACTACCTGAAAGCCATGATCAAAATAAGAGCCTAGACATCATTTTTCATGAAATTATCAAGGAAAACTGCCCTGATATTCTAGAACCAGAGGGCAAAGTAAATATTGAAAGAATCCACTGATCACTCCCTTAAAGATATCCAAAAAGAGAAACTCCTAGAAATATTGTAGCCCAATTTCAGAGTTCCCAGGTCAAGGAGAAAATATTGCAAGAAGCTAGAAAGAAACAATTTGAGTATTGTGGAAATAGAATCAGGATAACACAAGATCTAGCAGCTTCTAAATTGAGGGATCAAAGGGCTTGGAATATGATATTTCAGAAGTCAAAGGAACTAGGATTAAAACCAAGAACTACGTACCCAGCCAAACTGAGTGTAGTACTTCAGGGGGAAAAATGGTCACTCAATAAAATAGAGGATTTTCAAGCATTTTTAATGAAAAGACCAGAGCTAAATAGAAAATTTAACTTTCAAACACAAGAATGAAGAGACACATGAAAAGGTAAATAGGAAAGAGAAATCATAAGGGACTTAATAAAGTTGAACTCTTTACATTCCTATTTGAAAAGGTAATTATTTGTAACTCTTGAAACTTTTCTCAGTATTTGAGTAGTTGGAGGGATTATACACACACACACACACACACACACACACACACATACATACACAGACACACATAGACAGAGAGCACAGGGTGAGTTGAATAGGAAGGAACGATATCTAAAAAAATAAAATTAAGGGGTGATAGAGGAATATATTGGTAAGAGAAAGGGAGAAATGGAATGGGGCAAATTATCTCTCATAAAAGAGGCAAGAAAAATCTTTTTTCAGTGGAGGGAGAAAGGGGGAAGTGAGAGGGAAAAAGTGAAGCTCATTCTCATCGCATTTGGCTTAAGGAAGGAATAGCATGCACACTCAATTTGGTATGAAAACCTATCTTACAATACAGGAAAGTAGGGGAGAAGGGTGAAAGTAGGGGAGAAGGGGGTAAGCAGGGTGGGGGTGATGATGGAAGGGAGGGCAAATGGGAGGAAGGAGAAATTAGAAGTAAACACTCTTGGGGAGAGACAAGATCAAAAGAGAGAATAGAAGAAATGGGGGGCAGGATGTGTGTGTGTGTTCATCTTTTATTGCTGAAGAAGACCATGCCATCAGAGAAATAATGCCATGACTTGCACTTGACTTTGAGTGAGGGAGGACTGTGCAGTTCACCAGCCTCACTTCTCCTCCAGAGCCATCTGAATCCAGTGATCAGATATTCATCAGGATGACTGGAGATGACCCAGGATGAGGCAGTTTGGGTTAAGTGGTCCCACAGCTAGTGAGTATCAAGTGTCTAAGGTGACATTTGAACTCAAGTCCTCCTGACTCCTGTATTGGTGCTCTATCCACTGCACCACCCAGCTGCCCCCTGGGGGGAAGGATAGGATAGAGGGAAATATAGTTAGCTTTATACAACATGACTATTATGGAAGTCATTTGCAAAACTACACATATATAGCCTATATTGAATTGCTTGCCTTCTCAGTGGGGATGGGTGGGGATGGAGGAAGGGAGAGAAGTTGGAACTCAAAGTTTAAAAAATGAATGTTGAGAATTGTTTTTACATACAACTGGGAAATAAGAAATACAGATAATAGGGTATAGAAATTTATCTTGCCCTACAAGACAAGAGAGAAGATGGGGATAAGGGAAGGGAGGGGTGTTAGAAAGGGCAAATTGGGGGATGGGGTAATTAGAATGCAGGGTGTTCTGGGGTGGGGGTAGGGAGAGATGGGGAGAAAATTTGGAACTCAAAATTTTGTGGAAATGAATGTTGAAAACTAAAAATAAATAAACATTAAAAAAAAGAACTAACTTCAGTTTCTCCCCAAAATATAGCTCATGGACCATTCTGAAGTGTGTTCACATCAGCCAACCTGAGGGTACATTATTTCAAGACTGAAGACATTTAATCAGTGTGGCAAATCACATGACATGAATATTCCCCACCTCTTCTCTACATGTATAAATAGAATACTTCTCCCACAAACACTACAAGTGAGGGAAGGCACACAGACAAGATGACCATGTAACACAGATGGAAGGATCATATACAGAAAGTATATGTGATCAGAAAACCTGTTTGGAAAAGCACACATGCCTAGAATCCATGTGACTGGAGTACATACTTGGATGGCACTCACATAGGGATGGGTGTTGCCAGGTGACATATGAGTCTTAGGGCAACTCACATCTCTAACAATGCAAAGCCCATGAGGTCACTGTGCTAGTCTGTGTTAGGCATCATCACACCTTCACTTTCTATGACATCATTTCTACTGGGCATATCCGCTGATCTCATGGTCATTGACATACCAAGCTGCTATCTTCTTGGATATAACAATTAAGAAAGTTTTCTCTGGTAAAGTAAGTATAAAGCTCATTTAGCTCTAAGCCTAGGGCTATGACTTCAACTCACCAACCCAGACAACCAGAAAAAGCTTCCAGTACTGCTTCAAGGTCCATGACAGCCACCACCTAACTTGGGGTGAGAATACTCCTTTTGATTCCTATCATACCCCTAATTATTAGTCTTTGTATCCCAAACCCATGTAAAGGACTGCCCTCAATCAAACCTCATAGCAGGTGTAAAGGGACTAGAGTAAAGAGACTCCTCTTAGTTCTCATGATACTCCCTGATTGGCAATAGGAATGTTTCATGCAAATGGGCCAGGGGCAAGAGCAAAAGGTGTAAGTCAAACCAGGGAAGCCACTGGGTGGCTCCATCTCTGTGCCATATTCTTGCTTCCATTATGCATACCTCTCAGGAATGAAATCAATGGTCCTTGTCATTTTGGCCAACACAAGGGGATTCTGAACTTACTTAAGAAAATGGGTCTCTCCACATAATCACCAAAACTACTCCCCCCAAAATTTAGAAGATTATCTCATCCTAAAGGAAAGAGATATTAAATGCACTTGTAAAATTTTTGCATGCTTGGCAATATTTGTGACAGATTCCATTCTCTTTAAGGAAAGGAGTTCTGACAAAACCTTATTCCATTGGCCCTGACCAATAAAAAGGTCAAAATCATCCAAAGCAGAGTCTAAGAAATGGCCAAAGAGAGGATCTTGTCACCAACTATTTAAACACTGGAAAATTTAAAGCAAAGATTGGAAAGTAGGGCCCCAAAAAAAGCTTCCAGAAATCAAAGAAATCCATAGTAAGACCTGAGCTGCCTCTCGGTCCACAGTCATAGTAAGCAACATCAGCAAGCTTACATAGGCATAACTGCAAAGAGAAAACACACAAACACACACACACACACACACACACACACACACACACACACAAAATACCCCTTGTGTGAGGTACTCACAGTTTACCAGGGACAGTCTGTGGAATAGTGGGATAGCATATCTTTGTGGTTTTACTGCATCACATTTTAACAAAGGGCATGTAAGTAAATGCTGCCGAGGTAGAAGTAAAGGAAACACTGTGTTTCAACCCTGAGTGCATCTCAAAGACAGATTGACTTGAGGTACTCACCATGACAAATCTTGACATGGTGATTGACCATTAGACATTTCGAACTTGATTCTCACCTCTCCAAAACAGAATTCCATCCATCAGTTACCGAGTCCTATTATTTCTATCTTATCCACTTTCCTTGTAGCTACCCTACCTACCATTCCCAGATGCTCGCACACTATTCTAGCCCCTTAAATCTCTTGCTTGGATTGGTAGAGCAGCTTCTGGCTGTCCCTGCCTCCAGGTCCTTCCCACTTCACTGTGTTCTTTATATGGTTGCCAGGTTTAATCTTATTAATGAATAAATGGGATCTTATCACTCTTCTGCTCAAAACATTTCAAAGGTTCCCTGTTGCTTGCTGAATAAAGTCCATACTCTTTAATTTGTCTCCAGTCTTATCTCCTCCTTCTCCCCTTCATACACTCTTCCCTTTAGCCAAACTGCACTACTTGCTAATCCTCAAACACCTCCCAGGCTTTCAACCTTCATCCTCTCAGGTTGCTACCTATTTCTACTATTCCCAGGAAATTTATTTTGTTTTTCTCCCCCTCTTATTTTAGAAGTGACCTTTCTTGCCATGCTGTTCCTATGGTCTTTGGTATCCTTCGATGCCTTGTCATCTTCTTAGCCTAGCTTTCTCCTTTCCTTGCTCCTTTGAGGAAAAGCACTCTCATCTCCCTGACTCTTACTTCTTCACAATTTACAGACTTGTTGACTTTCCTTATAGGGCTCTAGCCTTAATTTCCAGTCAACAAGCAGAACTGCTCCAGTTCAAAT
The DNA here is from genome assembly GCA_028658325.1 of Potorous gilbertii. Lineage (NCBI taxonomy): Eukaryota > Metazoa > Chordata > Mammalia > Diprotodontia > Potoroidae > Potorous > Potorous gilbertii. The sequence goes on along the minus strand of CM053769.1, from coordinate 536,291,700 downwards.
TTCAAATTTTAATGAGGACCTTTTCAGATCTATACTTTGAGGTTTTGCTCCAATCCCTCCTTTATGAGGCTTTTCTAGGCCACCCAAGCCTTGGGTGCTCTATCATCCTCTGACGATATTCCCCCAGTATTTGTTATCTATACCAAGTAAAGTCAACAATCACTTATTACTACATCCCAGGAAATGTACACAGAAGTGGATGATTTTGCAGTACTGATCATTCTGTAATTCATCATGCTTAGCCTGGTGACACCTTTTGTTTTGATTAGCCTTTCATATGTGTGTAGCATTCCTTCCCATGACTCTGACCCTACCTGGATGACCTTGGGTAGGTCACAACCTTGGTGGGCCTCAATCATATCTATAAAATGAAAGAGTCAAACTAGAGAGCCCCTGAAATCCCTTCCAGCTCTGAATCTAGGATTCTAACATATTAAAGGACAAGAATTATATCTTGTGCTTCTAAATATTTCCCCTCCTGTCTCCGTTCCTTTCTCTGGACTTCAAAACTATGCTTCTGGGCCAGTACCTTCAGTCTCCCCTCTAATCACTTCCCCCTCTACCCCTGCCACTTTTCAGTTCTCTTTTATGTTCTGTCTTCTCCCATTAGAACAAGCTCCTTGAGGACAAGAACTATTTTTATTTTTGCTTGAATTGTAGTATTGCATCCCCAGCATTTTAGTACAGTGTTTAGTACATTTGTTGTTATTGTTCAGTCATGTCCAACTCTTTGTGACTCTATGGACATGCCAGACCCTTTTATCCTCCACTTTAAGTCTCTCCAAGCTCATGCTCATTGCTTCCATGACACTATAGATCCATCTCATCCTTTGCTGTCCCCTTCTCCTTTTACATTCAATATTTCCTAATATCAGGGTCTTTTTCAATGAATCCCATCTTCTCATTTTGTGGCCAGAGTGTTAAAGCTTCAGCTTTAGTGTTTGTCTTTCCAATGAATAGTCTAAATTAATTTCTTTAAGTATTGACTGATTTAATCTCCTTGCAGTCTGAGGGACTCTCAAAAGTCTTCTTCAGCACCATAATTCAAAAGCATCAATTCTGTGGAGCTCAGCTTTCCTTTTATTCCCGTTCTCACAGTCATAACACTTGTCAGCAAGGTGACATCTCTGCTTTTTAGTATGCTATTCCAGATTTGCCGTAACTTTGCTTCCAAAGAATAAATCTCTTAATTTCATGGCTGTAGTTACTGTGTGCAGTGGTCTTTGAGCCTAAGACTATAAAATCTAACATTGCTTCCATTTCTTTATCCTCTGTTTGCTAGGAAGTGATGGGACCAATTGTCATGATCTTAGTTTCTTTTGATGTTAAACTTCAAACACTTCTCTTTCACCCTCATCAAGAGGCTTCTTAATTCTTCTCCACTTTCAACTATCAGAGTGTTATCATCTGCATGTGGGAAATGGTTGATATTTCTCTGGGGCAACCTTAATTCTGACTTCGGATTCATCCAGCTGTCATGTTGCATGATGTACTCTGCATATAAGTTAAAGAAATAAGGTGACAATGTACAGCCTCATCATACTCCTTTCCCAATCTTAAACCAATCAGTTGTTTTGTTTTTGGTTCTAACTTTTACTTCTTGGCTTGCATACCTATTCCTCAGAAGACAAGTAAGATGGTCTCATACTCTCATCTCTTTGAGGACTTGCCACATTTTGTTGTGAACCACCTAACCAAAGGCTTCAATGTAGTCATGAAATAGAAGTAGATGTTTTTCTGGGACTCCCATGCTTTCTTCATAATCTAGTGAAGGTTGGCAATTTGGTCTCTAGTTCCTCTACTTTCTTCAAAACCATATTGCCCTTCTGGTAATTCTCAGTTCACATAATACTGAAGCCTAGCTTGCAGAATCTGAAGTATAACCTTGCTAGTGTGTGAAATGAGCACAATGGTCCAATTATTTGAACATTCTTTGGCATTGACCTTCTTTAGGATTTGAGATGTAAACTGATCTTTTCTAATTCAGGGACTGCTGTTGTCTTTGCCAAATTTTTTGGCCTTTTGAATGCATCATCATCTATTTGGATTTTAAATATTTCAGCTAAAATTCAATCACTTATACCAGTCTTATTCTTAGCAATGATTCCTAAGACTCACTTGACTTCATTGTCTAAGATGGATGGCTCTAGATCAGTAACCACACCATGGTGGTTATCAATGATGTTAATATTTTTCTTGTACATTTTTGCCACCTCTTCTTAATTTCTTCTACTTCTGTTGTCTCCACCATTTTTGTTTTTTATCATGTGTAAAACATTCCCTTGATATACCCCCTTTCTAATTTTCTTGAAGAGATCTCTTGTCTTTCCCATTCTATTGTTTTCTTCTATTTCTTTCCATTGCTCATTCATAAAAACCTCCTTATCTATCCTTGCTGCTCTCTAGAATTCTGCATTCAGCTGAGTTTTATCTTTGCCTTTCTCCTCTTTTTCTTCCCCTTCTTTCCTCAGTTATTTGTAACGTCTCATCAGGTAGATGTTTTGCTTTCTTGTTCTTTTTCTTTGGGATGGTTTTTTGTTGTTGTTTCTGCTATATAATATTGAACCTCTCTGCACAGTTCTTTGGGTACTCTACCAGATATAATTCATTTAACCCATTTATAAGCTCTACTTCATATTCATAAGGGATTCTATTTAGGTCATAGCTACATGATATAATAGTTGTCCCTATTTTCTCCAATTTGTTTAAATTTTACAACCAGAAGCTTATGATCTGAGCCATAGTCAGCTCCAGATCCTGTTTTAACTGACTATATAGAGATTCTCTGCCTTTGGTTGCAAAGTATATAATCATTCTGATTTCAATATTGACCATCTGGTGATGTCCATGTGTAGGGTTGCCTTTTGGGTTATTGAAGAAAAAGAGTATTTTCTATGACAGCAGGTTATCTTGACAAAACTCTGTTAGTCTGTCCTGCTTCATTTTGTATCTTAAGGCCAAACTTTTCTGTTATTCCAATTATCTTTTGATTTCCTACTTTAATTTTCCAATCCTTTCCAATCCAATCCTTTATGATGAAAGTGATACCTTGCATGTGAGTGTGTGTATGTGTGTGTGTTATTTCTAAATGATGTTATGGGTCTTCACAGAATTGAGCAACTTTGACCTTTCAGTATCAGTGGTTGGAGCATAGACTTATATTATCAGTACTGCTTATTTCAATCTTGTATTGACTACGAGGGCTACTCCATGTCTTTTAAGGGATTCTTGCTCACAGTAGTATACATCATGACCACCTGAATTAAATTCACCCATTCCAGTCCATTTTTCACTGATATCGAAGATGTTGATGTTTAAACTTTCCATCTCCTGTCTGACCGTATCCAGCTTATCTTGATTTATAGATCTTACATTCCAGGTTCCTATACAATATTGATCTTTACAGAGTCAGATTTTCTTTTTTGTCACCACACACATCTACAACTGAGCTTCCTTTTGGCTTTATCTCGTTCACTTCATTCTTTCTGGTGCTATGTCTTCTGCTCTTTCCCAGTAACATTTTAGACACCTTCAAAACTGAGGGGCTTGTCTTTAAATGTCATATCATTTAGTGTAGTACTGTCCATGGAGTACTCTTGGCAAAGATATTAGAGTGACTTACCCATTTCCTTCTCCAGTGGATAACCTTTTGTCAGAACTCTCTATTATAACCTATCCTTCTTGGGTAACTTTACGTGGCATAGTTTATAGTTTCACTGAGATGTGCAAGCCAATAACATGGCAGTGATCTTGGAGGGGCTATAGCAAGCACTTAATATATGCTTCTTTTCTTTGTTCCTTCTTTATATTTCCCTTAGTGCTGGACTCAATAAATACTGCTGGTTGCTATCTCTAAGAATGTCATTGGGTATGATTACAGTAGGGCATCAGAAATACCAGACTCAGAGAGAAATCTTGTCTTCCATTGCCCTAAAAAATGAGCAGGATGTCCCATGGATCTTTAAGCACCCTGAAAAGGTTAATCTTGTTTCTACCTGCCTAGTTTAGATTTTGATGACCTTTAACTCATAGAAGAGCTGGTTGTTGATTTGTTGGGCCACCATGCATCATGACTGAGTTTTAATAGTGGAGTTTTTAGATGGAAAGTAAACCAAACAAGTCCACATTCAAAGAGGGACCTATGTGAAGTGAAAGCTGGTAAAGTATTGTAAATAATAAATCAACAAACATTTATTAACACCCATTATTTCAAACACTCTACAAATATTATCTCATTCGTTCTTGACAACAGCCCTGGGAGATAGGTGCTATTACTATCTCCATTTTACAGATGAAACTAAGGTTAAGTGACTTGCCTAAGGTCACACAGCTAAGTAAGTATCTGAGGCTTGATTTTAACTCAAGTCTTCCTAATTCAACACCAGACACTGTAATCACTGCCCTACTTAACTGCTTAGATGTTGCCAACAGAGAAAGGTACAAAATAGACAAATGCAGTCCCAGACAAACTCTCTGTAAACTGTGCCTCAACTTAATATAGAGGTCTGACAGGGAAGACAGGGTCCCAGCCACAGATAATCTGTAAATAATAATAAATAACCCCACTGAACATTTTGAGAATTACTACAGACACCACCCTTTGAAAGCTAAAACTGGGGGTTGGGGTAGAAAACCAAAAGACCAGATTAAGGCGATTCTTCTCAAACCACTGGCTGTTAGCTACAGAGCAGGTCTCTGTCAGCATCACAGCTGGCCAAATCAATAGCAATTTGGGGTTATGGTGATGGGGGGCTAGGGTGTCATCTGACAAAATCTTCTTGATCTAATTAGTTTCCAGCAGCTTCCTGACTCTTCTGGGATATTCTCAACAAATGCAGTGAAATTAAAAAACTCCCCCATCCTTTTCCATCTTTGTGGGATGGTTGTAAAAGACAAACAGGCTGCGGGCAGACGATTGTCTTATTTTTCAAGCCCTGCCCAAGAGACATTCCAATTACCAAATGAGAAAAGGGTTGCTGACAGAAAACTTTCTTACTTTCCAACCATTGACATTGGATCACTCCACCTCTCGAAACTACCAGTATTTGATGAGGAAAATGAAACATCAAAAAGGAACCGCTGCTACAGAGCCTTTGGGAGCATCTTCCCACCGCTCTTTTTCATCTCTGTCATAATCATCTATGCCCTTCTGGGAGCAGCCCTCTTCTGTGTTATTGAAGGTGGTAGGAATGACAGAAGTGTTGAATTTGAAGCATTTTTGAACAAACTCTGGACTAACTATGAAAGCAATAAAACAGGTATGTGAAATTCTACACCGACCAAGATGAACTGTCTGGGGAACTCTTGACTTTCTAAAAAGGTGTGTTTAGAAGGTTTTGGGTGATTTTTTTAAGTGAATCTTTTTTGTTTTCTTTTGAAGAGTTTGGTTTTCTGAGGTTAGCTCCCATTATCTTTAAATTAAGTGGTTGCTGTGGCATTCAGTGGGTAGAATCCCTCAGGGATCCAGTGTGAGAATGTGGCTGCCAGCCTCATCCTTTCAGCAGAACTAGCAGAAAGTAGGACTGCTCCTTTAGATGCAACTTCCTAACTACTTCTCACTTTGCTTGCTTAGCTTCCTGGCACGAGAATTTGTTGACTCTTAGGTTATCCCAAGGGAGGTTGTAATAGTTCCCAGGAGAAGAGGTTGTTCTGAATGAGCTGCAAACTCCTGATGAGGCTGACATTATTAAATATCAGAGTATTTAGATGCTGAGGATTTGTTAGGTACTTATAGCTAGCAACTCTGGTGCCCATGAACAATCCATTTGGGGGTACTTGAAGAGATCTTCTGGGCTGTTAGGGTTCAGGCATCCTAGGGAAACAACTTTTGGTCCTCCAGAAATTTTTCTTGAATACTACCCCCCCCCAAACCAAGTTCTGGACAGTAACCCTTGGCTGTCCAACTCTTGTTAGGATGCTGGGCTTTGGTACAAGAAACTGACCAGAAATGCTTTTTCTGCTCAAAGTATTCAACCCTTTCCTCTTTGTTGAATTCAAGGAAAAATTTCATGGTGAAATAAGAGCATAGTTCTGGTTTTACTACTGACTTGCTAATGGCCTTGAACAAGTCACTTTGGTGGGGTGTTTGGTGGGGGGAGTGGTTTTTTTTTGGTGGGGGCAGTGGTTTTTGTTTTTTTGGTGATGGTTCGTATTAAACACTTTGGGCTCTGGAAAGATATCATTGTGCGATAGAGAAACCAGGTTCTAATCCTACATCTGCCATGATGGCCAAGGCTATAGTTCCCAAACTGGTAGGGACCTTAAAGGATTCTCCCCCACCCATTCTACTCATCTACCCTGACTCCATTTTACAGATGAGGAAATTGAGATCTAGAGAGAGGTCACTGTCATCTAGGTAAGTAGAGAGTAAGTAGCAGAATTGGGATTACAAGCAAAGCCTCTGGCTCCAGACACATGACAGGTTATTTGTTTATTAGTTTTCATGTGATATCTCCTCCCTTTAACAAGTACTCTGTAGCTTAAAGTAAAATGCTCCCTGAGCCTTGTTAGCCTCATCTGTCAAATGAGTTTGAACTAGAGGGTTTCTTAGGACCCTTTCTTCTCCATGTGTATACAACCCATATGGAAGTCCTTGGAAGAGTCAAAAAACACCTAATTGCTCTACAGATGTCAGGGCTTGTCAGTGTTACCATCCAAACCAAACTTTAAAGTAGTGCTTCAGGAATGCTATTTTTTTAAACCCTTTTTTTATTATTAATTTTTTAACACAGTTTATAAAAGATAAAGCAATTCCAACTTTTGGTCAGGTGATGCTTCTTTTTAAGGCATTTATAATATGGACCACAAAAGAATTTTCTTTTTTAAACATTAACCAACTGAGACACAAATAATATTTGTGTTGCTAACTTCACAAGCTCTTGACATAATTGTCTCCACAGTATTACTAAGAATTAAAGGACTCTAACTTAATGTTGTTGGTCTAAAGTCCTATGCTTAACAGCTTAATTTTAGACAACCTTGGATGTTCCCCTACCCTTAATCTATAATTGAATAGATCTGGTATTAAGCTTACAAATCTTTTGATTATAGGAAATTGCCACTAATAGTAAGGATATTGCAGGGATACAACATCTCCCCAACTTCATGTCAATTCCAGGCAGGATTAGATTGTCCATTTGCATTCAGTCAGGCTTAAAGCCTGCCAGGTGGGGAAATTGAGTCAGGAGAATCCCACCTCAGCCCATGATGAACAGCCACTCTCCCACCCTTCCCTTGAGACCACCTATGCAGTTCATACCAGCATCTCATCTGCTTACTGGCATCATGGATTGGAGGCTCAGATAACCTTTCTTGCTACCCATACCTGGAGTTAGACTCAGAAGAACAGTCACTTAATAGTCCCATAGCATCTAAAAATGGCAAGTTCCAATAACCAGGTTTAAATTATGATTATAGTTTCATTTTAACTGAGGAACATCTTTTGAGGTAAGTCTTAAGTGACTTACATGGCTTTCTATACATGTTCTATTTCCTGATTAAATAGCAATCATAAAACCAAATTTACCATTAAAACTTTGACTTTTCCATCAATGCCAAATTTTACTTGAGGTTACCTTCCTCTAGGAAGTTTAGACTGAAATTCTTTTCTTCAAACTAAAGATGTCATTGATTTATTCTCAGTAATTAATTCAGTCTATTGTTTAAATACTAATTGCTTTTACCTCATTTTGTAACATGTCCAATTTTTCTCCCTATCACTCCCCTCCCCCC
>CM053769.1:536265852-536283469 GCA_028658325.1 Potorous gilbertii | reverse complement strand
TGCTGGGTAGGTGATTCTTGGCTTCAATTCCAGCTCCTTTGACTTCTGAAATATCCCACCCCAAGCCCTTTGATCCCTTAATGTTGAAGCTGCCAGATCCTGTGTTATCCTGATTGTATTTCCATAGTACTCAAATTGTTTCTTTCTAGCTGCTTGCAGTTTTTTCTCCTTGATCTGGGAACTCTGAAATTTGACCACAATATTCCTAGGAGTTTCTCTGTTCAGGTTTCTTTCAGGAGGTGATTGATGAATTCTTTCAATATACGTTTTGTCCTCTGATTCTAGAACATCAGGGCAGTTTTCCTTGATAATTTCATGGAACATAATGTCTAGGCTCTTTTTTGATCATGGCTTTCAGGTTGTCCAATAATTTTTAAATTGTCTCTCCTGGATCTATTTTCCAGGTTAGTTGTTTTTCCAATGAATGTTTCAGAGTATCTTCTATTTTTTCAAATTTTTGGTTTTGTTTACTAACTTCTTGGTTTAACTCATAGTCGTTTGTTTCCCTGGACTCAATTCTCTCTTTCAATGAATTATTTTGTTCAGTGAGCTTTTGAACCTTCTGCATTTATCTAAAACCTCCTTCTCCTTGTTGGCTTTTTGGACCTCTTTTCCCAATTGAGTTAGCCTCTTTATAAAGCTGTTATTTTCTACAGCATTTTTTTGGTTCTCCTTTAGTAAACTGCTAACTTGTTTTTTAAGGTCTTCTATTGCCTGAGCCCAATTTAAGTTCACTTTGGAGGCAAGGGCCTTGACTTCCCTTGTTCTTCCTCATCCAAAAGGATGGGGGGAGATACCTGTTCCCCAAGAAAGTAACCTTCTATGATCTTATTTTTTTCCCCTCTCTTTTGGGCATTTTCCCAGTTTTTTCTTGACTTCAGAGTTTCCTCTCCACACCCACCTTGCCTCCAGTTCTGCCAAGCCAGCACTTGGGGGCTGAGATTCAAAAGAGCTTCTCTCAAGCCTCCAGGGCTTTTGGCGGGGCTGGGGCTGCTATTCAGTGTGAGATTAAATTCAGTTGCTCAGGTGGGGACTGGGCCACCACAAAGTGCTCAGTTCCCTCAGGGGGTTTATGAGGAGACTTTCAACAATGGATGTGGGCTTCTGCCTGCTTTAGGAGCCCCTGTCAGCTGCCACCTCTGCTGCTGTCTCCTGAGGGGGCCTGAGTCATGGGGACACCCCGCTCTCCTCTTGGCCAGCCAAAAATACCCTCTCATTGACCTTTGGTGCCTGTGAGTTGAGGGACTTGCCCTGCCGCTGGAAATTCTGTCCCTGAAGCCTGCTGGGATCTGCTCCTCTTGGTGACAGGTGGCCAAGGCAGGGCTGGGCTCTGCTCCATGTCTGGTTCATGACAGACCTTTGGTGTCAGTTTTTCAGGTCTCTCTGGAACAGAAAACTCCTCCACTTCATTGTGGAGTGGCTTCTGCTGTTCTAGAATTTGTTGAGAGTTCTTCTTTACAGGTATTTTATGGGCTGTGGGGTAAGAGTTAAGCATCTATGTTTCTTTCTACTCTGCCATCTTGACTCCCCCCTCCCCCCCCAGGAATGCTTTTTCTTAAGAATTCAGCTTATCTCCTTTTCTCTAGGAACAGGACTGAATAGCCTCAGGTCACATGACCCAATCTGTGACCTTCCCCTTTCAGATTGGGGTTGGAAAAGGTGCCTTACGGGAGAGCTGGCCAGTGAGCACCTTCTTTGGAGCTAGATGACTTGGGTTGAGATCCAGCCCTCTGCTGCTTGGGAAGGAACCCGGGGTGGTCTCAGTTTTCTTATCTGTTCAATGAGGGCAGTTGGATTAGAGATGGGTCCTTCCAAGCCTCCAATGATCTCCAAAGTTGAGGAAAAAGAATCTTCCTAGAGATACTATTGTTCCTTAAGGAGATCCTACTTTGTTTGAATCCACTCTAGCTGGATACCTATGGAGAACCATGGCAGCCTGGCCCACATGGGTTCAGGAGTGCAAAAGCGGGGCATAGGTGAAAGGTTGGGTGGGTGACATGTCAGACTCTTCCCATCTACTCAGACAAGGCTAGAATAACTGGCCAAACAGACTGTCTGAGAAACTGGGAAGATTTTTCTAAAAGACTGAAACTTTTGATTAGTGTCTAGCTGTGTCTGTCAGTTGAATTCTGAAAATGAAAAAGTCTTTGTTACTTAAATACTGGCTTTGATCCCCGCCCCCACCAAGAGGAGCAGGTACTGTCACCTCCAAAAGTGATTCCTGAATTCAATCAGTCCTACTATTTTGTCCAAACTTGTATTTTCAAGGATTTGGGGAGATCCTGATTAATAAATTCCCATTTCCTAATGCAGATTTGCAATTTGTAAGCCAAAAAAAACATGCTTGAAGGCACTATGAAGTTAAGTAACTTGCTTAGGAGCATGCAGCCAGTGTATATTCAAGACAGAATTCAAAGCCAGGACTACTTGACTCTAAAGTTTCCATTTTTAATCAGTATGCCATATTGCCTGCCTCTCTTAGTTTTATCTACTCCTTATAAATGATTGTTTCTTGCATCCCAATTTGAGGCTTGACCTAGTTTACCCCCAGATCTATTCTAGCTACTTGAATGAGATGGGAGTCAGCAACTCTATTCCTTCTGATGAAATGTAGACCCAGTAAGCCTTTCCATCTAGCCTATCACTGCTATCCTAATGTAATCCAGCCCTTGCCATCTGACCTCTGCCCTCCAGATCCCAGACCTAATCCCAGGACTGAGCACACTTAGACCTTTTCATCATCCCTATAGCTGGATTTTCATGGATTGTCTTCCTCATTTAGAATGTGAGCTCCTTGAGAGCAGATACTATCTTCACTGTTGTTGTGGTTGTTTCTATAGGTTTTGTTTCTAATAGATACTTAATAAATGTTTCATTTTTTAGTCATTCATTCATTCATTCATTCACGAGGCATATAGGTGGTGCAATGGATAGAGTGCTCAGGAAGAAGACTCAGATTCAAATCCAGACTCAGAGATGTACTAGCTGTTACTCTACCTTAATAGGTATAATAATAGAACCTGCCTTACAGAGATGTGGTGAAGACCAAATGAGATGGTACTTATAATAGCACTTAGTACAGTATTTGGCATATAGTAGAGACTTAATAAATACTTTCCACTTATTCATAGAAATTACAGAATTTGTAGAAATAACATATATATGCATATATGTGTGTGTATCGGTGTGTGCATATATGTGTGAATGCCTATTGCCCCCTCATTTATAGAAATTCAGGGGACTTGCATTTCACTTTTCACAGATTCTTTTGATACTAAAAACCGTATTGTGGGATGGAGAAACTATGGTTCAGAGAAATTGACTTCCCTGAGGTCACACAGCAATATGGTGGCAGAGCAGGGGTTAGAATTTGGTCTCCTGATTGTGGCCAGTGCTCTTAACATTAATCCCTGGGGAAACCCAAGAGGCAACAACCACAGAAGCTGTAACCATTTTCCTAGGGCCTCAGAGAACTGCAGTATATAGTCACTGTGTAGTCAGTAAAGTTTGAATCTCAGCCAAGTGGAATATGGGGGCAGCGAGCCTCCATCCTAGTGGTGTTAATAGCTGTTACAGAACCGTTGCCCATCCAGTATCTAGGAAATAGACATTTAACTGTCCTGGGCAGGAGAAAAAACTCCCTGGGAAAATTATTCTGCCTCTTTGGCTAGTGTAGGTAATGAGTTGACTGCTTCTTCTCATGTGTCCCATTTCCTTTATAGGAACAAAGAAAGAGAGAAAAGAGAGATTCATGATAATAACTAAAAAGCTGATGCACGATGAAATGAAGCAGGAATGGCTTATAAGCTCCAAGGATTGGTCTTTTCTGGAATCCTTATTTTTCTGCTGCACTGTATTTACCACAGTGGGTAAGACTAAAGACCCCAGCTTATGGGCTCCAGGTTCAATTCTCACCTTTGAGACTGAGAAAGGTAGAAAACAGAAAATTAGAACCTTTTCTCTGGAGAGACATTGATGAATATCATTTATTCATCCCCTGTTACATTCTAGGCCTGACCATGCAAAGACAAATGGAAACTTGAGTGTGTCCTTCCAAAAACTTATATTTTAATGGAGAAAACAATATATACTTAGAGAAGTTTTTTTCTTGTTTTGAGGCCCAAATTTCTGACATCATTGATATGGGAAATTCCCAGTGAGGAAAATCTCTCTACCAGTGCAGCTCAGCAAATATCTTTAGAAGATTTCACAGAGGCACTGAAAGTTTAAGTGATTTGCCCAGAGTCATCTAGCCAGTGTATGTCAGAGATAGGACTTGAAACCAGACTCTGGGGACACAGAATCACACACTCCGTTTGTGAATAGTGAAATTTCACTGTTAGAGCTGAACTCCTTTAGCTAAAAAATGTGATTCTTGTTAAAAATAAAGGTTTCTTTTTTTAACCATCATTAGCCATTTATACTCTAATGTGAATGTATTTCTGATGCTCTCTTAAGAGCAGTTTTCTGGGATGAAAAAAACGTCTCCATGAAGGAAATAAAAAGATACAGAATTGGAAGTCTTGAGAACCCTAAAGATAAACTTTAAAAATTCAAGATGTAAAAATTAGATATTAATTCTACTACTCCCCATTTGAGGCTGTCATTTAGTCATGAAATTAGGCCTTGGACTGGATCCCATATGCATAAATTATTGAGACAGTTTGGAGTAGAGATTATTGAGTTAAGATTAAGGAGGCCTGAGTTATCTCCTTCCTGTGTGATTTTGAGTTAATCTGGTCCTCTTTCTAGGATCCTCTTCCTTTCAGTTCTGGGCAGTCTACAGCCATGGAGCAACTTTGTGACCAGAACAGAACACCTTTTGTCCTATTTGTGCCTTAGTAATTATCCAGCTTAACTTGTCTCTACTCACAGAATCAATCCTGCACTTTCCACAGTCCATTTTGTTTTTTCTTCCTTGTGGCTGGTCCTAAACTCCCTTCCTGCACCCGCTGCCACCACCCTCACCCCCATTTCACTGTAACTGGAAATGTCCTAATAGAGCACTATCCAACCTTGCCTTCAAATTGCAAAGAGACATTCATATTCAAAATTAGCCTTTGGAAACCCCAGGTAAATTCTTACAGTGCTAGAAACCATTAGAGTTTCCAGAGACATGAGCAAAATTCTGGAGTTAACAAAGCTTGTCTTTGGCAACCACTGATTTTTTATTTTCAGATTGGTGCCTTCTTACCATCAATAATGCCCTCTTTCTCTCACAAAGGACATTTGCCTGAATCCCATTGTCCACTCATCCAACTGTCTGGTCAGGCAGCTCCTAAGGGGTTTATATTTTAAAAGAGGACTCTTAAAGATGGAAAGGTTTTTTGAGACCCGAAGTAATAAATGTGGATGACAATCAGGGAATTGATGCTTTGGAAATGAGGACCCCTCTCAAATTCCGTAGTGTCAGTGGTTATCTGCTGTGCCTGTCCGGAAGGGTGGAAATATAAAGCAGTCAGTTTCATCACCCCTTGTGAAAGTATGAAACTTAAAAGTCTTCCTCTAAGTTGCCAACCAATGGAATGTTGTCCAGTTGAACCATACAAGCCCATTTCCCTCTTCCCTATCTGGTAAATATAAAATCAGATCCACAGAATCTCAGAATTGAGAGGGCTCTTAGATGTCTTAGATGTCATCTAGCCCAACCCTCTCATTTAATGGGGGACAATCTGAGGCTTGGAAAGGGGGAAAAAAATCACTTTTTCAAAGTTATCTGGGTAGTTAGGGTAAGAACTGGAGTCTAGATTTTTTGATCCACAATCTAGACCTCCTCTGAACCATTCTCTTAATTTTCAAAAGCACTTGAGAGTTGGATCCCTAGATATACTGCTACTCTCATGTCCTAGGGATATATGGTAGATATATACCCTCCTTAAACAGTGGCACATGAGACCCCCTCAGCAGTGGAGAGATGCAGGACGAGGGCTCGGGAAATCGTAGGGTTAGAGATATAGATTGAGGAGTCAACTGCAGAGATAATATAATAATACCTGAATGCGTGGTAGATGATGCAGTCACTGAGAGAGTGAAGAAAGAAAAAGAGCCCTAGACAGAGCTGTGGGGGCACCCAAAAAGGTTTAGAAGAAAAGGGCAGAGAGGAAGTGAAGGCAATTGATGTAGATAGCTTTTCATGTTATTAGGGACTATAACCTGAGTGGTGATCCAGTCAAGAGGGCTGAGAGTGAGCAGTCAGGTAGAAGAAAAACCAGGAAAGGCAGTATCAAGAAAACCTGGAGACAAGAGAATACTTTTCTAGAAGAAGAGGGTAGTCCAAAGACGACTAGGGTGGAAAGATCAAAAAGCGTGAGAATGGAGAAGAAGCCCTTAAATTTGCCAAATAAAAGGTCGCCTGTAACTCTGAAGGAATAATCTCATCTGCAGGATGAGAACATGAGCCAGATTTCAAAGGGTTTGACATAGAACAAGAGGAGGAGATAAAGGGTAGGCAATGAATCTTGTGGCTTCAGTTGTGCCCGACTCTTTGCGACCCTCTTTGGGAGGCTTCTTGCTAAAGATACTGGAGTGGTTAAAGGTTTTTCAAGGAGTTTGGCTGAGAAGGAGAAGAGAGCTGCAGGGCAATAGCTAGTAGGGATGAGAGAATCTAGTGAGGGCTGGGTTTGGTTTTTTGTTGTTTTTAAGGATGGAGAGGATGTAGGTGTGTTTATAGGAAGCAGGGAAGGAAGGAACTAGTATACAGGAAGATGTGGGAGACAGGAGGAAAGGGAAAGGGAGGGAGGAGGAGGAGAAGGGAGGGAGGGGAGAGAAGAAGGGAGAGGAAAAGGAAGAGAGAGGAGGAGGGAAGGAGAGGAGAGGAGAAAAGAGGAGGGAGGAGGAGGAGGAGAGAGAGAGACAGAGATGGAGTAATAGTCATCCAGCTTCACAGTCTAAGACTCAGCCCCAGTCTTTCTTTTTCCTTATCCCAGATATGTAATCAATGGCCAAATCATGCTGACTATACCTCTACAACATCTCTCACATCTCACATCCATTATACCTCTCGCCTGGCTTATTACAATAATCTTCTAGTCTTTGCTTCTAGCCTCTCATCTATTCACTCTCCATAACAGCAACCAAATTAATACTCCCCAAACCCAAGTCTGAACATTTGGCTCCTTTGTTCAGGAAGCTTGTGTGGCTCACTGTTGCTTCTAAGGGAAGATGAAAAATTATGTGTTTGCCAGAGAAATCTCTTCCTTGGCTTTAACTTATCTTTTCAAGCTGGTTACATATTACTTGTCATAACTACACTCCAGCCAAAATATTCCCTATATTCAACATCCCAGTTCCCACCTCCCAGACTTTGCTCAGGCTATCCCCCATGCCTACAAGGATGTTCTTCCCTCCATCTCTTGTAATCACAGCTCCCTCCAAAGACTGAGCCCAAGTATCACATCATTAAAGAAACCCTTTCTGATTCCCTCCTTATTAATTCTCTCTCTCCCCACCCCACCCCACATAAATACTTAATTTCATATATATCTTATATTTAATAATATGAGAATATCATTTGTTTTCTTAGTGAAATGACACGGATTATCCTGTTTTTGTCTTTGTATCTGAACTGTCCACCTCAGTGCCTGGCACAGTGTACATAATGCGTCCTCACCAAATACTGAGAAATATTTTTGGAAATGGTCAAGTACCATGTGCATATATTATGTGCACATTTATTATTTGTGGTTCTGAGATGATTTCTTTTAGACTTTGGGCTCATTCAGCTAGATGTTAATACAGATCCAAACTGTTGTCCTTGGTCCCCTTCTCTTTCTACATTCTCAGTTTCCACAGATCCTTTCACTCCCACAGTTTCAACTGAACTGCATACTTGAATGCAGAACTTCTTACTTGCTTCAAGGTAGCTCAGATTCCACCTTCTCCCTACCTCTTTCCCCCCAACTATTTTGTCTTTAATCTTTGTATCTTCTTATTTATTGCATGTCCCAAAAGTCTTGATATAATTTTAAACTAAAGCTTAAATATGTAATTAACATGACATGATGATGTGTATTGCTAATGTGGCATTACAGTATAATGTAATGTATGATGTGAATGGAATGTAATATAATAATTACATGACAAGAGCATCAACACCTTAAGCTAAAAGCTTAAAACCTGACTTTTGGAATACCCTGTATACATACATGTGGCCTACCCCCAGTGGAAGGTTAACTCCCTGAGACCTGAGAGTGGAGATTATTTCATTTTTGGTTTTAGCTCTCCAGGGTCTAGCACAGTGCTTGGTAAATGGTCAGTGATTAGTAAATGCTTGTTGATTTATTAACAAATATCAGATCTGTATTTCCATCCTTATCTTTCACACTCCAGATTCATCTCTCCTAAGGACTTCAGTACCTCTGGCCTGGAGGTCCCACCAGCCCCTCAAAGTTACCATGTTCAGAGCTGAGCGTGATTTCTTTCCACACAAGCCTACTCCTCTTGCCTTGTCCTACTCTCTCTCTCTCTCTTTCTTTCTCTCTCTCTCTCTCTCTCTCTCTCTCTCTCTCTCTCTCTCTCTCTCTCATCCTCTGGTTTACTCATTCTGGTTTATCTTTGTCTTTGAGATCTGATCAATCACACCATTTTCTTGATGCAACCCCGGTGATATTTCTTGTATCCATTTTCTTCTGGAGTCCCAGTTGGATGACACTTTAACCACTTCCCTGAATGATTGAGACAGCTTCCTGATGGGCCTTCCTGCCTACTTTCTGTACATGCTCCAATCCATCCTTTGTATTGCTGCCAGACAAGTCTTCTCACATATAAATCTGGCTGTGCCATTTTTCTTCCCCCAAACAAAGAGCTGAAATCCATATAGCTTTTGTGGAGAGACTTTCCTTCCCTGGGAGTTCTCCTACATCAATGAATTCAGAGGTCCGCCCCCTATCCCTTATATGATAGTACATTATAGTTTTTAGTATTGGCATCTCCCCCTCTTTGACTATAGACTCCATGAGGTCAAGGACTATGTCTTACCTAAATTTCATACCTTCTCTAGCACACAGCACAGTCCTCTGTACACAATATAATAAATGTTAAACTTTTCATTGAAACCTGTATCCTTGACAGAGAGGATTGTAGTTTGGCTTAAGAAATAGAATGATTGTTTAATGATGAGTGTTTTAAAACAGCCACTCAAAAAGCAAAGATGATGTGGATGTATATGTGCATTTCTTTTCCAAAGATAAAAGAATGCAAGATTCAAACCAACTTTGCTTTCTCCTCTAATGGAAATACATTAGTGTTGGTCTTAGTTAAAACTTTCAGAAATGATAATACATCTTATTGTAAATTCAATTAGGATATAGCTTAACGTCTGGTGATCATCCAAAGTCAGACGATGGTGACTCATTTTCTGCAGCGCTTACAATCAATATTTGTACTTTTTAAGCCCTGTGATAATATTTCCTCCTGTACTGTTTTGGGCTGCATTTCATGACTCCCATAATGCAGTGCTGCTGGTTGTAGACGGAAACACCTTCCAGGAGTAGGACTAGTCAGCTACTATTCATTCCCCATTTCTGAGGCCATTTTGCATTAGGAAACCCTATTTTCTGTATCCAATCAATTGCAAAAACTGTATTGAACAGGAGCAGTTTAAGTGGGATGGAAAAAGTGAAAACTCTGGAATGTATCAATGCATTCAAAGAAATTATCTTATTTTCCCTTACGTACTTCTGTATCTAGTAAATATGTACAGTGATCCTTTCCAAGGGTATCCTTTGAAACTCATCCACTTCCCTACTGAGTTTTTAAGTCTTTAGCCAGAGAGCTAGAAGGATAAGGCCTTTATTTATAATGAACTAAGTATACTATCACTTAGGGTTGAGTGACAAATCCAGGCAGAGGGGTCAAACAGGGGCCACCATACTGTGCCAGAACGAGATTAAAATGTAGTTGAGAAATACTTTACAAAATAAATAAAAATACAATAATATGTCAATAATGCCCATATGGGATTTTCAAAGTTAATATGTGCCTCCAGGGATCTTTATGTACAGTTTAGTGACCTCTGTTTCTATACGAGTTTGACATTCCTGGTGTAGTGGAAAGAAAACAGAAGTCATGGTTAGGACATCTGATCCAACATTTACTAGCTGTGGGCCTGTGTACATATCACTTTGCATGGAATAATGAACATAATGTACACAAAACTCTCTGCAAATTGTGAAGTGTTATATAAATGTCAGCTAAAATAATGATGATTATTAATATTCTTTGAGGCTGTTTTCCTAACCATAAAACAGGATTATTTTGAGGAAAGCACTTTTTAAAGTACTAGATAAATTGAGGTCATGTTATTTATTGTGGTTATTTAAATGTCAGTCTGATAGAAAGATTATGGGGCAGCTGAGTGGTGCAGTGGATAGAGTAACTGACCTGGAGTCAGGAGGACCTGAATTCAAGTCTAGCCTCAGATATTTCCTAGCAGTGTGACCCTGAGGAAGTCACTGAACCCTGTTTGCCTCAATTTCCTCATCTATTAAATGAACTGGAGAAAGAAATGGCAAACCATCACTTCAGCATCTTGGCCAAGAAAACCCCAAATGGATTCATGAAGAATTGGATATGACTGAAAATGACTGAACAATGACTGCTGCCACGGATCCTATGTTCTACTGAGAAGATACAACATAGACTGATAGTACCATAGATTCATAGCTGGAGGGGACCTTTAGAGGCCCTTGGGTTCAGTCCCCTAGTTTTACAGATGAAGGAACTGAAACATATAAATGTTGAAGTGTCTTATCCAGAGTCACAGAGCTAATGAATGTATGAGGTGAGACTTGAACCTAAGTCTTCCTGATTCATTCACTGTACCTGCTGTGTAAACAGCAGATGAGGAGGGAGGGTATCATGAACATGGAGCAGTATCAGCAAAGCCTTCCTAATGGAAGTAACACATGAACTGACCCCTGGAGAAAGCCTGAGTCTCCCTTGTGCCCTCATCCCTTTCACCTTCATCATAGTCATATGTTCATATTTTATCATCCTGGTCTGTAAGCTCCGTGAGATCAAAGGATGGTGTCTTATTTGTCCTTGGATCTCCTTTAAATCAATCCCACACAGCCCCTAACACACAGTTTCACTCATACAGACACTACTAAATAGACATTAAATAAATGACTCGTAACTGGAACCTCTAGTCTGGAGTTCATGATTTGATTCATTTGATTCAAATATTTTAAAATTTAAACTCAGTTTCTTGCAATATATTTTATAGAAAAAAATTGAGAATATTTTCTATGAGCTCCTTTTTCTCTCCTCTCTTCTTCACATTCTATCACTCAGGGTACTATCTCCTTCTTTAACCCTATCCTACACAATGAAATGGCATTACTCCTTACCAAGATCGACCCATCTCTTTGTTCAAGTGACCCCGTTCTATCCCAACGTCTCTACCAAATTGCTCCCTCTGTCATACTGATATGTGTGTGTATATTGTGTGTTTTTACATATATGTGGATATATATTTGCATAGATGTGTATATGTGTGTGTGTGTGTGTGTGTGTGTGTGTAGATCTATCTATCTAGCATTGGCCTGGGAAAGAAGTGAGAGAGAGATTGAAGAATGGGTTTAGTAAGGCATAAAAAGAAATGGCATGTCTAAAGGACATATAATGACAGCCAAAAGGCAACTAAGTAATGTGGGACTGAGGTTAAGGAAAAAGATTATTAAGAATTACTTAGATTTGGGAGTCATCTGTGTGTAGAAACGATCATTAAACCTATGAGAACTGATGAGATTCCTGAGAGAGGATATAGATAGAAGGGGACCCATAACAGAACTATGGTGGATACCCACAATAAGGTAATGGGGATGTTGGGGATAAGGAAATTGGGGTCTGAATCTGACCATCAAAAGGAATCACAATGGCTTCTCCTAAACTATCCTTGGCATATCTGCCAGACACTACACTGGAGGGAGGGACAGAGTCTGGCCCAGTGTGGCAGTAGATTCTTATATTATTAAATCAGTCCAGGACTGATTCTGGTTGCCCAGGACAGCCTGTCAGCATGCAAAGACTTCTCCATGCCATTGACTCTAAAATTGCAACTGTTGAAGTGAACTATAATCATCCCTACCAAAGTGCTTATTGCAGATCTGAACTGCAGATCTACTAAAAAGTGGCATGCATGTCCCTGGAAGTAGCACTAATGAATGCCACCACATCTTTGAAGTTTTTATAACTTGTATCTTCAAGGTAACTGTGTTTTATGTGTTGGGGGGAGGAGGGGTAGGAAGAATGGTGAATGATTCTCTTAGACTTTTTGTAAAATAAGTCTTCATGTCTCTTCTCTTTTTAGGTTATGGCCATATCTATCCCAAAACAAGACTTGGAAAAATAGTATGTATGCTGTATGCTCTTTTTGGGATACCTTTAATGTTCTTAGTTATGGCAACCCTTGGTGATGCCCTAGCATCCATCATATCTAAGATTTACAATAATTACAAAAATATTCATGTCCCTCATGTCACAATATCACAGATCAGAAGGTTTAGTCATAGAGGCATGGACCTGGATCATGTCAATCAGACCTTTCCTCATGTTGAAGTAAAAAAATTAGATGATAACATCAACATTCAAAAAGACAGCAAAACAACTCGTCAAAAACTGAAGGATCAACACCAGAATATGGAACTGTTTGAAAAGATTGTGGGGAAAGAGCAGGACAACACATTGCATGTTACTCCTCAAATGGAACGGAGTATTTCATGTCCTGAGCTGGAGGAAATTAAATTGCATTACACTCATCACAAAAGCTTGAGAGATATCGGAAGAATAGTTCAACGCTTCGATGTTCCCATTCTGATGATTGCCTGTGTTGTTTTTGCCTACATCTCCTTTGGAGCAGCAATTCTACCATTTTGGGAAACTCAATTGGACTTTGAGACTGCATTCTATTTTTGTTTTATAACATTTACCACAATTGGGTTTGGGGATATCAGGTTGGACCAGACTTCTGTTTTTCTCTTTTGTTCCATTTATGTTGTTCTTGGCATGGAAATTGTCTTTATCGCTTTCAAACTGCTCCAGGACAGATTGTTCCATACTTATCAAACCTTCGTAATGTTTGTCACAAAGTGGGACATTCGTTAGCCAATGGAAAAGTGAAGGTGATGCTAGGGTTCTTTTGCAGAAATCTATAAGGAATTTGGTATTCATTAAATCCCAAAGATGGAAGGGACCTTAGAAATGATTGTCTTCATTGCTTTCAAACTTCTCCAGGACAAATCGTTCCACGCTTTACCAAATCATCATAATATTTGTCACAAAATGCAAAGTTCACTAGCCAGTGGAAAAGGGAAGGTGGTGGTGCTGGTTTACTTTCAGAAATCTATAAGAAATTTGGTATACATTAAATCACAGCGTTGGAGGGGATTTTAGAAATTATCGAGACTCAATTCCCTGCCTAATAGAGAAATATACTCCTCCATGGTACTTTAAGAAGTGATGACTATAAATTTTGCTTGAAAACTTCCTGTAATGAGGGGCTAACTCCTTCACTAGGTAGTCAGTCTACTCTATTTCAGACAGCTTTTATTATGAGAAAGGACATATGGCCTCTGTATCTGTACAGAACAAGTTTATCTGTCCCTCAATATGGCAGCCCTTCCAATACTAGAAACCAATGATGCCGTCTCCCTAAAATCATCTTCTTTTCAGCTAAGCCCCTCCCCCGCTCACTTTAATTATTCATCATAATACCATGGTTGCAACTCCTTGATCTTGCAGGACTGTGGCACCCAGAACTGAACACAAAATATCAGCTTACATTTTGCCTGGATCCATGTTGACTCAGTGGTCTTGTAGACTGATATATCATAAAGAGCAGGTGGTATGTCCCGAATTTATTTGTGTCTTTGTGTGTCTCAGAAACTAGGAAAACAGCATGGTGTGGTGGTGAGAACACTCAAATTACAGTCAGAATATCTGAGTTCAGATCCCAGCTCTGTTACTTTCTCATCTATATGGCCTTGGAAAAGTCATTTTCCCCCTCCATGGTCTCTGTTTCCTCATATGTGAATGGAGGAAGTT
Source organism: Potorous gilbertii (assembly GCA_028658325.1). Classification (NCBI taxonomy): domain Eukaryota; kingdom Metazoa; phylum Chordata; class Mammalia; order Diprotodontia; family Potoroidae; genus Potorous; species Potorous gilbertii. Next base: position 536,269,426 of record CM053769.1, on the reverse strand, counting down.
AGGCTAGATGACCTCTAAGGTCACTCCCAAGTCTAAATCTATGATGTGATCAGCAGGATACATTTATGATTATGGCCCTCCAAAAGCACTCTTTTAATTATCCAAAATTTAATTGGTTTCCTCCTTTTAGAACCCGGAGATAGTACTCAGATGAAATTACCTTTATCCTCTTTTTTTGATATGGGAAAATATTTTCCCTTTTAATTCACTAGGAATGTGTACTTTTATTTAAATTAAAATTCATATAAGTAATTTTTTGTCTTAATAAAACAAAACTAGGTAGGGAAATGTCCTCTTTTGAATGACCCACATAAATGCATGTAATAAACCTTACTGATTTCACTGGGCAGAGCTATTATTTTCCAAATTAATGCAGCAAAATTTCACACAAACCAATAGTCAAGAAGTATATTATAGTATTGAGATAGGTTTCAACATTTAGGACAAATATTGTGATTGAATGAAAATCGATATAAAACACTTTTTTTTTATAATTAAACTTTTGAAAACATCTCCTGGTTTGTTTTTCAGAAGGATGAGAAAAAATTGGCACTTTTTAAAAGATACACTTCTTATAAGACTATTATAATGGTCATGAATACAATACTTCATATGGTATCATGCTCCAAAAAGTTCAAAGTACATAGTCACCAAACTCAGTAATACAGCATAGGATTCTAGGGCCAAAGACACGGACTTTCATTTTTCTATTCTAACAGACTTGGCCTAGATGGCAAAGCATTTTTTATCTCTGAGATGCCATTTTGAAGATTTCATTTTTCTCCCAGTGTGTTGCCACATGCTACTTTCATTCATTTCCTTTGCTGTTATTAAATGTGCATTATCAGGGAGTGGTTAACTTGCTCTTGTGTTTTTGGGTACTGAGTCCTGAGGGAAATCTTCTGTGACTGAACTTTGCTACTATGAATGAAGAGAAAAACCCTATGAGCAACATCCATGGGTTTGGACAAATTAGCCATTGCCTGGGTAAATACTGATGTTTGTTCTGGGGTAAAAAATGACATGTATAAATGTCAAATAAAAATATCCAGTTTGGGAAAGAGAAAGCAACTGCCTTTCTATATTATTTCTTTGCTGCTCTGTTTCTACTCAACTTTATTAGTAAACAAAAATAAAAACAAAAAAATAGCTGTTACTTTTAATACTTAATATTCTTGAAAGATCAATGATTTCATAGGTATGGGTTTTCCCTCCAACAATGAGATTTGCCACCCTATATAGTCCTGAAGAGTTGCTGTAACCAAGAAAATGAATACATCGGTGATGAATTTCTCGACAACTAACCTTATAAGCTATCCTTGGACACAGAGTTGTAACTAGGAATCCTGGTCCTCAGGACAAATTCACATGAGCAGTATCATGGCAAGTCTAGTCAACCAATTTTATCCATGCTTGGCATTCACTAGAGACAGAGTTCATGGAAGTTAAGGATACTGAGGAATTGGGAAGCCACAGAGTTCAAACAGGGCAGAGATTGGGGTAGAGAAGAGCATATTTAGAAGTACTGAGCATATTTAGAAGAGAAAGTGACTTGGATGTTCAGTGATTACGGCAAAAAGGATTTGGGAAGGAGAAAGTGAACCTTGCTATCACTTTGTGAGTTCCTTTCTTCATTTGCTAATCTGTTGTTAGCCTGGTGGAGCAAAACAAGCCAACATAATTTTGTTCTATGGCTAGTATAGCAGGAGAAATCGGGATGAGATAAGACATAAAAAGGATATTGGAGTAGTAGTATATGTGGGTGCTTATTTTATATTGATATGGAGACTAGTTTAAACCTGGAGTCACTTATGCTAATAGAGGATATAGATTATATCTATATAATCTATGTATATATATATGTAGAGAGAGAGAGAGGAGAGAGAAAGAGAATGAGATAGATCTCTTTGCCTTCACTCTCCCATACTTCCCAAATCCCCTCAATTCTATATCTCTCTTGCCAACATACACACTGAATTATTTACTTCCTTCAAACCATTAAAATGGTATCACATGCTGCCTAGAGTTATCATTGACTATACAGCAATGAGAATGGGTTGCCAAGGGAAACTGTGGCAGTTATTTTCCTGAAGATCTTTAAAGTTAAGAGAGATACTTTAGTGACACTATTTAAACCAGGAGTACATAACCTTTTTTGGGTTATAGACCCATTTAGCCATCTGAAATAGACTCATCAAATATTTTTTAAAACAAGTTCATGGACCCTAGTTTAAGAACCTCTGGTTTAAATTGAGTCCTGCTTTGATTTAATGAATTCTAGAAGTCCTGTATACCTCAGGTAGTCTAGCATTTTAAGTCAAATAGTCTTCTTAATCATTGCCAGGCCCATACTTGAACCATTTTCAGGTTAACAGAGCCTGTCAGGTCTTGTCTTCTACCAGAGAGGCTTTCAAGAGCCCAAGGTTACCTGCATATTATGATGAGACATCAAAGTAAGATTTGACAGTGCCAGCTGAGTGATGGACTCTCGTCTCCTTTTTGAGGACCAGTCTGGCAAAGTTTAGAGAGAATTACCACAGAGTAATGAATTTTTTGTTACAATAACTCTCAAGGTCTGTTCAGTATGTACAGAAGCTATGATCCAAGAATATGGAGAGGGTGTGCACACAACGAAATGACACAACCTTGAAGTATCAAGGATTTTGTCTTTGTATTCTCAGTCTCTAGCACAGTGCCTGGCACACAATAGGAAAAAAGTAAATGCCTGATAAATGAATGAATTTCCTATGTCTCATTGGCACAGCTACAATTTTCTGTTCCCATGTCCTAACACCTTATTGATGAGCACAACTTTAAGAAGTTTGAAATAATGGAAAAGAGACAAGCACAGAATTAGATCAGGAAACTCTGATCAACTCTAAACCTGAATGAGAAAGCTCACATTGTCTCACCCAACTTCCCACTCCTCTTTTCTCAAGTTTTGCATGAGACTCAGTAAAGAATCAACAGTTCGTTTTTATGAATTATAACAATGAGCAATAGGTTTAGTCAGTCATTTTTCTTCAATTTCTATGTCTTTTCTTATATTAGTGGGATAATTTTCCTTATTTTACATTGTCAGTGACCTACCGTGTAAGGTATGAACGTTCATATGAGTTGTCCAAATGTACAGACAAGTGACTCAAGGGGAGACAGTGAGAGATATATCTAGAATCTTGCCTACCCTCCAAGGGAGACTGTGATTGCTTCACTTTGAGGGGAGCAGAAGGTTGACCACCTTATTATTGAGAGAGACAGAGACAGAGAGAAACAGAGACAGAGATCAGAAAAGAATTTTATCTGTCTTCTCTTCTAAACAATTCTGGTAGAGGGGTAAACATTTTAGTTCAACACAAAAAGGAGCTAGCTTCCCTGACCACTATTTTTTGAAGGATGGAAGGTAGCCCTTAGCTTACACTCACCAGTATAACTCCTTCCCATTAAATGCCAGTTACCCAAAAGATCATTACAAAGAGTGAGGAGCAAGTAAACCAATTTAGCCAAGCAAACAGAAATCAAAGAAGTTATACAAATCAGGATATAGCAGAAAATAGACAGATTGAATGTGCTCTCT
>CM053769.1:536199513-536265352 GCA_028658325.1 Potorous gilbertii | reverse complement strand
CTTCTTTCCCCACCTATATAGATTAAAATAACATTAGAGCTGAGCAACAAATAACTAAAGAAACTCAAGGAAATTGGGAGGTGCCATGGTAACATTACGCCTTTGTTTCAGTTACACACACACACCACACACGCACACAAATATTGTTCAGACGTGCTCAGATAAACGGTGAGAGATTGCACTGGTATAGCTGCCTTTAGGAAAGGTAGAAGGGACCTGCTGAGAAGTGAATTTAGTGTAAGAGAATCACAGTGCAGGAGGGAGTAAAAGTGTAGTAAAAATGGAGGCTGACATTTAGAAAGCACTTTGAAGTTTAACAAATCTCTGTAATGGGGGTGTTGTGCAGTGTCGGGGAACGGTGCAAGGGTGGGTGCTGCTTATCTTAGGACATCCAGGGTACATTTTATTTTGTTGTTATCACAATGGAAACTCTTCTCAGATCCAACTATGTTAACAAATGCAGAAAACCTGCAAGGAAGAAAAGAAAAGCTGGATAGCTTTGAAAACAATGTGTAGTCTTTATTATATAGGTTTTCTTGAAATGGAAATTGATTGTTTTAAACTGAATTCCCTCTCATGTTCTGCCTCTTCTGTAGCAAAAGATAAAGGCTAACTGGAGGGCAAGCAGTATAGAATGGAGCTCAACTTTTTGTTTTCTTTTTTATGTTATGGATCCCTTGGGCAGTCCAGTGAATCCTATGCACTTCTTATTAAAATAGTGTTTTTAAATGTATAAAATAAAACACATAGGACTACAAAGGAAACCACTTATAAGGAAATAGAGTTGTCAAAATATTTTTTAAAACAAGTGCATACACCCCTGGTCATGAGCTTCTGATCTAGAGCAAGCAGCTCCCACATACTGAAGTCCAAGCCTCTTATTCCTGGACCTGATACCACAAATATTTTTTCTATACCAACAGGTTGCCTCCAGTTGACCTTGACCATAGTAGTTAATGACCTAGGAATTTTGGCTACCCAGGACTCTGTTTAACGTCAGAGCTTATCTCAATTGTATTGCCTCTTGAATAGGCCCCTTCCAATTCTACTTAGTCAGCCCTCTGGTTACTTGGAACTTGCCACAGTAGAAATACATAATTCAATACTCACCAGACCCACAGTCTATCTTGGTACCATTAGAGGTGCTATGATCTACTACTCTGGGAAAGCTGTGCCTTAAATACAGACGATCTTCTCCCCAAGTCTAACCTTGGATTCAGGTATAGTTGGCATTTTAGTGAATTTTGCCAGTTGCCTTTCTCCTCTTATCTTGGGATCCACCCCACTGATGTTTCCCTTTTATTATAATACACTAGATCAGGAGTGGGGAACCTGTGGCCTTGAGGCCACCGGTGGTCCTCTAGTGCAGCCCTTTGACTAAATCTAAACTTCATATGTGGCCTGAAGGCTATGGCTTCCCCACCTCTGAACTAGATGATATGTTAATTTAAAGCAAAGGACATTTAATAAAGACAGAATAACAAGGAATTTAATAAGGAAAATCATCTTTCCAAACACACAGGAATGGATACACTTTCCCATAGGATCCCACACCTCTAGTGAAAATGTGGATAACACATGCGTATCATTGGACCCCAACTGGAATCTTTCCTGTCTCTGAAGCTACTGCTTGTTGCTTCCTTGAACAGTTGGGCCTCAGTTTCCTTCTTTGTAAAATGACTGTTTTGGTTATCTAGGATGACTTCCAGCCCTAAATCCCAAGATAACTTTGCCTTTGGTGGGACTCATCCATCCCAATAGCTTCAGAACCATAGCAACCCATCAAAAAGAAAAAGATAGGAGCCTGTCAACTTCAGCAGCTGACCACCACATTTTTCTGAGGAAGAGGGCCCTTACCCTCTAGCAGACAGATAGATACCCCTTCTCCCTCTCCTCCCTCCCCCACCCCCTGCTTTCTCCCATCTTGTCCTCACCACATGTATGTTTAATTTTCAAGCTGTTTGGTTTGCATGAAAAACTCATGGTGTCTTTCACCATCTGTGGGAGGCTCAGTTAGTTGCCATGGCTACAGATGGGCTCTTCCATTCAATCAGCAAACTTTGAAGTTGACTTGGGCTCACCACACAGCAAAGATTCAGCCCGATAATTGCAGGGGTTTAGGATGCAAATTAGCCCTTTCTTTTATTCCTAATGAAAGCTTTGTCCATCTGCCTTTGTCCTCTTCACTTAGACAAGGACCTGAAGTCTATTCAGACGCAGCACACTCAAACTCTGGGGAACTGGGTGAACTTTCATGAAGTGTAAGCCTCCATTAATCCCACTGAGAAATCAGAAACTGTAATAGATGAAAACAGTAAAGAGAGGGTGACTAATAGAGAACATTTCCCAAAGAAATGGGAAAGAAAAGGGCTGGGAGCTAGGAGAGCTGGGTTCTGGTGCCAGGTCTAACTTAAGGCAGCTAAGCTTATTAAAAAAAAAAAAGAGCTCTTTTCATTACACCTCACTCAGGTGTGAACTAAATCTTTTGGATGACATCTCTCTTTCCAGATCAAAAGGTTTGCACCCAATTCCTGTCTGTTAAGGGTCTTTTTAGGTCCAAAAATCATGATTTTGGTGATTGAGGATAAAGATGAGCAATTGGATGAAATTCAACAAACATTTATTAAGTACCTACTATACTCCTACTAGGGAAGGAAGGGAGAAAGAAAGAAAAGAAGGAAGGGAGGAAGGAAGGAAGGAAGGAAGGAAGCAAGGAAGGGAGGAAGGAAAGAGCTCTTGAGGATCAGTTTTTTGACCCTTGATCAGTCACGGATTAGCTGTCTTTGGTGAGTAACTTCCTGACCCTTGAGCCTACTTTCCTGTGCTATAATGTGATGGACTTCACAAACCTCGTTCATCCTTTGTTCCCAAGGAGGACCTATGACCTTAAAAGTGCTATACAAACACTAGTATTCATATGATTTAGAAATGGAAACAGAGAGGTGACAGGACCTGCTTTGGACATCTAACAATCCAGGACCATCTGATTTCAATCCCCAACCCTAAAGTAGTTGCTTCTTTTTGGTTACTGGGGCAGATACTTTACAAAGGGTACTGGACTTTCTTGTGTCTGTGGCTAACAAGTTTAGGAGGTTAGAACATAGAACTAAAGGAAGCAAGGCTGCACAGGTCTGGTGCTCCTTTGGTCTCATTTCACTGTGTTTCTCAGCAGTAAACTTTGTCCCTATATGCAGTCTGTCTGTCAAATACAGGAGAATGGGATTAGAGAGTATGTCTGGATCAGTGCAAGCACATCTCAAAGACTGAAGAACATTTGAAAAGCCTCTCTGTGTCTCACTTTTCTTATCTCTAAAATGAGAATGTCAAGCAAAATGTTCTCTTAGGTCCTTCCAGCTATGGACAGAAGAAATATTTTCCCAGTAGAAAGCCTGGGCTATGATCATGAAATGCAAAAGAAATCCCACAGGGCTGGTCCAGGGGACTCTAAGGAATCACCCTAAGCTAAAGGCCAAGCTGAAGAGCTCAGTTTCCCTGAAGATTTAACTCATTTGTAGACCTCTGCCAGGATTGTCTCCTCACCTAGGGGATTTTTCCCAACTTCAACCAGAAATTGTTCATCTTGAAATTCTTACTCAAAGTACCCAGTTTTTCACTTCGTTGTTCACTGAACTTTTAACATTCCTGGGTTCAAAGATTGACAGCAACTCTATTGCCAACCACCTGCACCATTTCTTCTGCCCTAGATCTGGCTCCCATCACCTCTTTTCCCTCCTCTCATATTCTCCAGAACATATGTGCTATGGTAAGAGTTATTCAGGGCAGCTGGGGATGCAGTGGATAGAGTGATGGGCCTAGAGTCAGGGAGATCTGAGTTCAAATCCAGCCTCAGACACTTACTAGCTGTGTGACCCTGGGCAAGTCACTTAATCCCCTTTGCCTCAGCTTCCTTATCTGTAGGATGAGCTGGAGAAGGAAATGGTAAAACACTCCAGTATCTTTGCTAAGAAAACCCCAGATTGGGTCATGAAGAGTTGGGCATGAAGGAAATGGCTGAAAAAAGACAAAAGAATTATTCACAAGAGAAAAGAGAAAACCCGGAAATATCCATGAAGGTTGTAGGAAATGCCTCGATGAGAAGTAGAATAGTCAGTTACTGAATGTGGTGACAGAGGATTTGAGTTTGAATCCCTCCTTGCTATTTGTGTGCTTTGGCAAATCAGTTAACCTCTTTCGATTTCAATTTTCTCATCTCTAAAATGAGAGGGTTGGGCTAAATAAATGATCTTGAATTTCCCTTCCATTTCTAAGTCTATGACCCTATGACCTTACATGGAGAAGACCTCTTCCCACTACTGACTGGTCAATCTCAGTCTTACTAATCTATCTAAACTAACTTTATAAGTGATGTCAAATGAGGTACAGTTATAAAATGCTTCATAAATAAATGCTGACATACCTTCAAATTTCAGCTATCATTATTAATTATTAAATTATCTAATTAGAATCCATGACTCTGCCATGGTTCTCTAGACCAATGGAGAGGAAGCCTATAGATTGACTCCAATATGGCCTAAAACAAGATGGCTCCTTTTCCTCAGAATGTTCTGGTTCTATTTTCCCTCCTGCTTTGGAATTGACCCCCAGATGAGTGATCCAAAGGAGCCCATTCCCCCATTCAACCATTTCAAACTAACCCAGAGCCCATCAGTGTTCCTGGGCACTGTTACTCTATCCATCCATTCCTACTTAATCACTTCATCACTGAGAAGCATAGCCCAACTTGATACAAAAGGAAGAAAAAGGAACAAAGGATGGAACTTTCTGTAGGAGAAATGGAGACGTCTCAGATGAACATCATTCTTCTTTCAAGAGCCTGTATGAAGCATTCAAAAAAACTCTCTCTCTGTCTCTGTCTCTCTGTCTCTCTCTCTCTCTCTCTGTCTCTCTCTGTCTCTGTCTCTCTGTCTCTCTCTCTCTCTCTCTCTCTCTCTCTCTCTCTCTCTCTCTCTCTCATTTTTAGTGTCAATCAGGGTTAAGTGTCTTGCCCAGCATCACACAGCTAATAAGTATCTGAGGTCAGATAAGAGTTCTACAGTTTTTTAAAATATGCATGGAGTAGATGTTGTTCTTGTGGTAAAACAACAATTATTAAGAGCCTACTATGTGCCAAGTCCCTTAATTACCTTGCTAGGTAATAGAGATACAAATATAAAGAATAAAACAATACAAGATCTTATGACAAAGGTCACTTCAAGTCTTGCTTCTTCTATGAAATTAATGACCACTCTGGCAGGCATCGGGAGCTATCTCCTGTTAGTAATTCCAAAAATGATCATAACTAACAGTGATCACTCACATTTATCATAGCTAGGCTTTATAGTCAAGCAGCGTTAAGGGTTGTCACTCCCATTTTACAGAAGAAAAAACCAAGATTCTCAGAGGTCAAATAATTTGCCCATAATTATCACACAACTAGTAAATGGCTGAGGAAGGACTCAAGCCCCATGTGTAGTCAAACACTGAAAGGACCAAGGCTAAAAGAAACTTTCTCTATCCTTGTATGAGATAAAAGAAAGTCCCAAGTGTCTTGGGAAAGACAAAGATGGAGCTTCCCAGTAGATTGGCATCAAGGAAGGTGGTACCTCCTGGGGGAAAGCAACCCCGCTGCTGGGTAAAGATTGAAAAGCTCCAGGCCAAGCCAAGAATTGCAGAAGGCATGAGAATTAATGGTACCATGCTGAGTGTATCAGGACATACAGAGCCATCTTAAGTGATGTACACATGGACTGAGAGAGTGTGTATAAGAGGGGCAACAAGTATATGGCCAATAGATGAAGGAACCACACAGATTCCAGCAAGAAGAGGGTAAATAAGAGATTGGACCAAGCTTGGGATATGAGATAGCAGTTTGAGAGGACTTAGCCCATTGGTTTTGTGAAATTGTAAGGACTATGCTGAATCACTCAAAGTGAGGGACGTGGAGCTGATTATAGAGTAGATTGTAGAAAAGGCAATCATTTCCACTGTTTTGCTGCTTTTCTCCTTTAAAAAAATACTTTTAAATTTGTTTGATGGTCACTGCTTTTGTTAGCCTTGGTGCTTGCAGGGAACTAGGGACTCTTTGAAAAACATAAATGAATGAAAAAGCATTTATTAAGCTAATAAGCACTTTCTCTGTACAAAGCCATGTGCTAAGAGCTGAGGAGACAAGTAAAAAGGCAGGAAGACCTTGCTCTATTCACATTATAATGGGAGAGACAACCCATAGGGACAGTTTCAGCAGCAAGTCAGATGGGCAAGTTTCATGTTCCTTAGGGTACAGTGGTACATTGCTTTTCTTTGATCTCATTTCCACTGAAAAAATCATGCCAGTTTCTCATGTTGAACCATGTGACAGTGCCAAGGTTTTTGGGGTCAAGAACTTTCTTTTCTGGGTCTTTAAGAGATCTGTGGCACCTACAGGAACAGTGGTCAGGCTGCATCTTCACTAGAGCTGCTTCCCAGGATGATGGTTGCAGTCACTGGACTGGAAGCTGTACTATTCCCAAGATTTTAGGGTTCAATGTCCTTGACTTGCCGTCAGGGTCCGAAGGGAGGCAATGGTCTAAGTGCTGACTGTGGTGTGACTTGCCTTCACATACTGCCTCCTATCTTTCTCTCAGGATGACTTGCTACTTCATGCTCATGACATGATCCAGAAATTTGTCCTTTACTGTCAGAGGACCATGACATCAGGAAGATGATGCCATGACTTATAAGTGAATTGGATTTAAGTGAGGAAGGGCTGTGCAGTCACCAACTTCACTCTCTCCTCCAGGGCCATCTGGGTCCTGTGGCAAGATATAGATCAGGACAATTGGAGATGGTCCCACAATTTAGAATGTGATGTTCCCCTAAAGGAAAAAATGAACTTCAGAGGTAATTATTTTATTAGAGAGCAGTCCCATCTCTTTCCAAATTCTACCTGGTTCATATCTAAGAGATCAGGGGTTACATTTGCATTCCCCAGAGTCTTTTGCTTGATTCTGGGCACTCAATAACATGAACTAATTGAATATACAAGTATGGACTCCTTCCAAATATTACTAAATCATGGTTGAAAAATTATTTCTTAGGTTTTTCATCCAAAGTCAACTCAAGGAAGTCCCTCTTTCCCTAACTGATTTCTTACTGTTCTAGGGTACCTGTAATAAGACTCATGGGAGTTTTCTTATAGTGGGGCTACCCTGGGATCAGAGAGAGAAAGGACACCGTGAATCAGCATCCTCCCCACCTCCTCTTCCCATAGTTAGCTGGGTAGGCTTTATGCACTTAGCTGTACTTTAGGACCAAAGCGAGATCTGGCTTTGAAGTGGCCTTTGTTTTCTCTTTGAGTGGTGTTCTGTTTGCTTTAAATTACCATATGACATTTTTTCCTCTCTCTTTTTTTCTAGCCTGGGTGATTTGCTTCTCCCTTTAGTCTCTCACAGAGAGAGGTTCCTAGGACAATGAGGACAAATTGCTTGATTGAATCAAAGTTAATGAGAAGCCAGAAAGACTGATTTTGTCTGAAAGGAAAGAATTTTCCTTTGAATTGGGAAAATGAAACAAACAACTCTTACTTTTTTATAAGGACCTACCTCTGTATTCCCTTGTGTCTGTAGGACTTAAGGGAATATAAGCATCCTTGGGCCATCTAGACTGAAATTTATTTACATTTTGGGTAATTTTAGGCCTTACTGTTTCTTTTTTTCCCTGATATGTCTCAAATACCAGGGAATTAGGGGGGGAAATTCGACCATTGGATGGGTTAGAAGATAGCATGGTGCAATGGAGGAAGTACTGGATTTAGAATTGGAAGACCTAGGTTCAAATTCTGGTCAGCTACTTATTACTTGTGTAGCCTTAGTCATTGACTCTTCTATGGCCTTCATTTTTCCATCTGTAAAATGAGGACATGGTATAAGATGATCTCTAAGATACCTTCCAACTCCATATTCCATTCATCATCTTATGCTTGGAATGCTTCATAAGTCTCCTAGTTGGAGGTACTTTACACAACTATGACTAAGGGGAGAATCTTTAACTAAACAGGGAATAGAGGGGATCATAAGAGATAAAACAGATAATTTTTATTATATAAAATTGAAAAGTTTTTGCATAAACATAATCAATAGATTTAAAAAGGAATTGTCAATAGCAACCCCCCCAAAAAATCTTTACAGCAAATATACTGATAAAAGTCTGATATAGACCCAAGATATAAAAGAAATTGATACATTACATGTGAACAAGAGGGGTTCCCCAATAAACTGCCAAGTTTTTCCAAGAAACAAATGTGAAATATCATCAATTACATGAAATAATGCTTCAAATCACTAATAATAAGAGAAATGTCTGCTTAAAACACTCAGAGGATTTACCTCATGTCCATTGGATTAGCAAAGATGACAAAAAATAAAAATACTAAATATTGGAGTGTCTGGGGTCTTCTCATTCTGGGAACATCACATCTTTTTTGGTGAGTTATTCTCAGAGCTTCCATTTTGGGGAGGTGGCCAGGCTAGCCACCCCTCATCCCCTTCCTAGCTGTCTCCCTCCTGGTACCTTCCTCCCAACACTCATCCCTCGGATTTCACTTCCTTTGTCTTCCCCTATTAAAAATGAATGTAAACTCATTCTCAGCAATGCAAAGATCCAAGATAACTCTGAAGGACCTGTGATGAAAAATGCTATTCACATCCAGAGAAGGAACTGATGAAGTCTGAATACAGATCAAAGCATACTCATCTTCCTTCCTTCCTTTCTTTCTTTCTTTTTCTTCCTTGCTTTTTTCTCTTCCTTCCTTCCTTTCTTTTTCCTTCCCTTCTTTCCCTTCTTTCTTTCTTCCTTCTTTTCTTTTTTTTTTTTAAAGAAAAAACAGACCTTTTTCTTTTATGGTACAAACACTTCTGAGTTTTTCTGTATGATTGAACTATTCCCAGTGGACTTGGGATACTCATGGACAGTCATGACATGGGGGATGAGCCAGATGCAAGGTGCTCCTCTTGTCACGGCAGTCCATTGCTTGTTACTTCCAAGTTCCACTTATTCCATTTCTTGCAGTGACTTCCATCTTTGTGGATGCTGAAGAGTCTAACTGCTTCATTGACACCTTCATGCTCCTCTCTGTCCTTTAGGGTCTTCCTTGCTAGTGGCATCTGGTTAAAGATGTTCCACAACAACCCCCCCCACCACCATTACTTTATCCCTAAGATAAAAGATTACCCTTTTTCCCAAAGTCTTCCCCTCTAGGGGGCTCAGTGGGGTCTTGACATTGTTGGCAGGGATGTCAATCAGATGCTGCCGATTCTGTCACACTCTCTGAATGGATTCCAGTCCCCTGATTGCTCCATTGCAGATTTAATGGTGTCTTTTGCAGTAGCTTTTACAGTAGGTGCAACATTTGGAAGGTGATTACCTCCAGTGAAATAAAAGTCTCTTGAGAACAAGGTGTTTCATTTTTTGTCTTTGTATTCCTAATGCCAAAGGGATATCCTAATGCCATGTCACATGCCGCTCAATAAACTCCAATGATTCCCTGTGTGGCCTTGTAATTGCTGTATGATCTCTTTTGTCTAGAGATTCCAAATGTAAACCAGGTTGTCTTCTGACCCAGACACAATCCACTTTCCATCAGTGACTAAACAGTTAGCAAAAATGCAATATTTCTCATTCTTGTGACCAGGGTATGTCTTAAGGCACTTCCAAGGGGCTTCTTAAAAATCACAGCAGCTGACAGGTAAAGAATGCTTTAAGGTTCACAAAGCCCTCAGGATCTTACTTCTGCACAGCATTCCACTGAAGGAACTTCATTCTGTATTAGGGACCAGTGTTTTGAGAAAGAGAGACAGAGAGAGAGAGAGAGACAGAGAGAGAGAGACAGAGACATAGACAAAGAGAGAGACCGAGACAGAGAGAGAGGCAGGGGGAGGAGGAGAGAGTGTCCATGCTGACACCAACACACCTCTGGACCCATCACACCTTACACTTCTTTAGTATAAAACTTAGGAAGATTTATATGAATTGATTCAGGGCAAAGTAGAGAGAACCCCATACCATGTAATTCAGACAATATATAGCATATGATCAACACTTAAGTAATTTGAGTTCTAGTCCTGACTATGTCATTGTTGAGATGTGAACAAATCACCTCAGTTCTTTGGATCTTGGGTAAGTCATTTGATCTTTGGTGGATTCAGTTTCCTCCTCTGTCAGAGGAATTATCATGAAATCAGTCTTGGAGTTGGACGAAATCTCAAAAGTTATCTAGTCCAAACTTGAAGAAGATTTTTTTCTGTAATATAGCCAACAATTAATCACTTAGCCTCTGCTAGAAGATTTCTAGTCATGAAGAGCTCACTGTGTCCCAAGGCAACCTACTCTACATTTTGGATAGGTCTTTAGAAAGTCTTTTATGCCACAACATCTAGCCAATTTTCAACTTCTACCATCTGCTTCTAGCTCTGCCCTCTGGGATCAAGAAAAACAAGTCTAATCACTCTTTTATGTGACAGCCCCACAAATGCTTGAAGACAGTTAAACAATCTCCGAGATCCCATGTAATTCTGTTATTGATTGATGTCAGTCCTTGACTATGGTTGAGCTAGTAATGACCCTTCCCCTGGGTAGATGGGATCAAGGACTCACTGTCACAGATGGAGGTGCTCTATGAAGTACTGGAAAAATTAGACAATGATCCCCATTGCTGGACCTCTGCTACCCAATCCCAATTGCTATACTGTTATCAAGTAAAAAAAAAACCTGAGGCTAGGGGATTTTATTTGGCTAATCAATGGTCTAGTAGGGCTGGCTACTGTGTCCTAAACCTAATTATATTGCTCAAAAATGTGTCTGTAACTAAAAGCTATCAAAGAAATTACCTTCCTTGTCCCTGGAGGGTTGAGGAATCCAAGTCATTCCATTTCAATTGGGTTTGCATTGACTGTTGACTTTGCTGCTGATGGCTGCTGTCTCTCAGTCTAACAGTCAACCTGCTGTGCCAGACTAATTCATGGAATATAGAGTAGTGGGGCAGCTTTTTCTTTCCAGAAGGACATTGTTTTTTAGGGCTGTATCAAACCATTTTGATGTTAGTTGTCCAGTTCTTTATGGACAAATTCTGAATTACTACTTCTATTAAAGGTAATGATAACAGTTCATATATATACCAATTAATCGATAAGTAGTCAAGAGCCTACTATGTGTCAGGTACTGTGCTAGACCAGGATTCTTTTAGATGGTAGAGATTCAATGATAAAAATGAAACTGTCCCCGCTGTTGAAGAGCTTATGTTCTATCAGGTGAGACAATGGGTGCGCTTATAAATATATACAACAAATAAAGAAAATAAATGCAAAGTACTGCGTATAGGTGGGGGATTAGAAATAGGCTCATAACTTTAAAGCTTCAAATTCCAATGTGCTTTCATCACTCCCATCCTGTGAGCTAGATAAAGAAGTGAGTTTCTTGGGTCACATAATTAAGATAACTTTGGAGCAAAGATGTCCTGACTGCAGGGGCAGGGCTACTTTCAGTACTGTAAAAATTGTGATTAGCAGCTCAGGTTCTACCAGAGCATGCTTAATATATGTCATTTATTTAAAAAATTAATTTTTTCAAATCTTTTTCATATAAATTATATTTACCCTTACAACAATCTTATGAGAGGTAGTCCTGGTATCATTATCTCCATTTGACAGGTGAGGAACCTGAAATGGAGAGATGACATTTTAAGGTAACACCCAGTCTTCTCCACATGCAGACATTTAAAGTTACCCCAGGAGCAAAACATACTGTGGGTCAGAATTTTCTCAAAAACCATCATTTTGAAGCCCCCATCAATGTGTTTCATATACTACCAAACCAGAGGACTCATTAGATCAAAACAAAATGCATGTAAATAAATAGCATAGCAGAATTAATAACCACAGAAAAGAATTCATGTCTACCAAGAGTCACCATTCCAAAAGCTATCGCATCAGATATGTGAGAAGGGGCACATATAGAAAACACGTATAGGGAACAAAATATTTGTGGAGCACACATGGACAGTGAGTCCAGAGAATATTACAGATATAGATAGATAGATAGATACATATAGCCCATAACTTTGCTAGCTCTTGGGCATTTAAGTCCATCTTTTCAAATTCTTTTTCTCCCCCTGACACATTTTCTCTCCCAGGACCAACTCTTATCTGACTTATTGTTCACAAATCTCCTTTAAGTCTTACCACACATTTACCAAATTGCATCCTTTCCAATTATTCTTGAAAGTCTATTTAGAAAAACTGCAAAGGAGGTAGATGGGGTTGTGGTAATGAGACATCTAACCCCCACCAAACAATTAGTGCATGCAAATTGATTTAGGAGAAAGAGTTCAAAGAGTTAGTTGGAAAACTTAGGTGCAGGAAGGGAGTGTTGAGGGGTTACAAAGACAGGGAACCTACTGTGTGTGTGTGTGTGTGTGTGTGTGTGTGTGTGTGTGTGTAAAACCTTCCTATATATTTCTATTTATCAGTTCTTTCTCTGGAAGTGGTTAGCATCTTCTTTCCAGGTCCTTTATAGTTGATTCGAGCATTTATGATACTTAAGATGAATTAGTCGTTCAAAGTTGTTCTTAGGACAATATTTCTGTTATTATGTATATTTTCCTGGTACTGCTCATTTCACTTTTCATTATTTCATGCAAGTCTTTCCATGTTTTTCTAAAATCAATCAGCTTAGCTGTGTGACCTTGAGTAATTCACCTACACCAAATTGCCTTGCTAAATAAATAAAAATCAATCAGTTCATCATTTCTTACAGTACAGTAGAATTCCATGAAAATCACATACCACAATTTGTTTAGCCATTCCCCAATTCCAGGGCACCTATCACTTAGCCAGTCTGATAGATATTGGATGATATCTCAAAGTTATTTTAATCTGTATTTCTCTAATTAATACTGACTTAGAGTATTTTTTCATATGACTATATGTAGGTTTTATTTCTTCATCAGAAAACTGCCTGTTTGGATTTCAGAAAAACCTGGAAAGACTTATATGAACTGATGCTGAATGAAGTGAGCAGAACCAGGGGAACATTGTACACAGTAACAGCAACATTGCATGATGATCAGCCTTGCTAGACTTAACTCTTCTATTCAATGAATTCAATGATCTAATACAATTCCCAAGGACTGATGATGGAAAATGCTATCCACATCCAGAGAAAGAACTATGAAGTTTAATGCAGAAAGAAATATACTATTTTCTCTTTTTAAATTTTTTTTCTTTCTCATGGTTTTTCCCTTTCATTTTGATTCTTCTTTCACAACATGACTAATGTGGAAATAAGCTTAATATGATTGTACACGTATGGACTATATCAGATTTCATGCTATCTTGGGGAGAAGGAGGGGAGGGAGGGGGGAATTATTAAAATTCAAAAGCTTATAAAAGTGAATGTTGAAAACTAAAAATAAAAAAAAAGAGCAAAAGAAAATCTGCCTGTGCATATCCTTTAATATTTATCAATTGGGGAATGACTTGTATTCTTAAGCATTTGACACAGTTCTGTGTGTATTTGAGAAATGGGATCTTTATCTGAGAGACCATCTAGATAATTTTTACCAGTTTTCCGCTTTTCTTTTAATCTTGGCTTTATTTGTACAAAACCTTTTTAATTTAATGTAATCAAAATTACCCATTTTATACCTCACAAAGCTATCTCTTGTTTACTCATAAATTATTCTCTTATCCATAAATCTCACAGGTGATATATTCCATGTTCCTCTAATTTTCTTGTGATATCTCTCTATATCTAGGTCATATATTTATTTGGATTTTGTCTTGGTATATAGTTTAAGATATTGGTCTATATCCAATTGCTACCAGACTGCTTTCCAGCTGTCTCAACAATTTTTACCAAATAATGAATTCTTTATATTTGTCAAACACATGGTTACCATGATCATTTACTACTGTGAACTGTATGTCTACTCTGTTTCATCCAGTAGAATATATCTTAGGGCCACATTGATATTCATGAAATGATAACCACAACTGTGCTATTCCAGGGTTCTGCTCAGAATCTGGCAGGTATGGGTCTGTCAATCTGGAAAAACTCAAATCAACTAGGTAATCAGTAAATAAAGTGAGGCATTTACTCAGGGTTTAGGAATTCTAGTTCAGGACAATGTACTATTTTACTCAGACAAGGATGCCCAAGGAAGAAGGGGAGAGAGGGATTCTTATAGGGTATAGTTATGGGAAATGGTAGGAAGGCCTATGGTCTGCATACACAGAAGAACTGAGCTGCAGGAAGGGAGCATGGAAGGTGTTGAGGGGTTACAAAAACAAGGTCAAAGAAATGTCCTTGGGATTATATCTGCCAGGGAACAAGGAAGGTTAGAAACTGCTGGTCAGAGCAAAATAGAGGCACCACAGGCGGATTTTCTTAGGTCAGGAGTGAGATTTGTTATTGACAATATTAATAGTAACTTGAATTTGTAGAATATTATCTTCACCTCTCAAAGCATTTTTACAACTATGACCAACTTCATGAGGTACTGAAGAGCTTTCCAAGACTCAAATCTGGAAGACAAAAAAAAAAAGTTATATCATCAGTGGTTTTCAAAAGGTAGGCAGCAGGTCACTAAGGGGACCTGAGTTTTTCTAGCTGCATCAAAACATTTTGAAAGTTATGTCACTTCAGATAAAAGCAAATTTATAACTAATTTTATTTAATATAAATTTTTAAACCTGGCATATATAGCAAGGGATGCATAACATTTGCTCAAACATAAATTTGACTCTTACACACCTGAACTAACCTCAAAATACAGGCCTTGAACTTGGGAAGAAACCAAAAATAAACCTGTTGATCTAACCAAAAAGAGACTTCACATGTGTATATCTCCAGGCTCTCCTTTGCCCTTAATTTATACATTCAATGTGATTGCTGATGTCAAAAAACCCTATCATGAGAAAAAATAATCCTGAGAACCACTGATGTCATGCAGCTTCTTCATTTTAGAGATGAGGAAATTGAGACCCTGAGAAAGTAAGTAACAAGATTGCACAGGTAGAAAGAAGTAAAGTTAGGAGCTGGACCCAGTTCTTGGGACTCTAAATCCATGTTCTTTTCACTAAGGCACACAGCCTCCAGTTTAGTCTAGGGTGGTAGCAATCCTAACAGACAAGAGGAAGGTACAGAGACACTAAGATAGAAGATGCTCCATAATTTAATGACTGACACTGTTGACCTTTATTTAATGACTGACATAGTAGGCCTGACCTATTATGGGTCACTCTCTTGCAGTGTCAGTTTTTATAATGTGACAGCATCTTTTTGTGGATCTCTCCGAGCTTCATGGAGTGCTCGAAATGGCAATTATAGATTATGGTAAACCTACCCTCCCAATATAATTGCAATACTACAGAAACATGACAGTAGTAAAGTTAAGCAGGACTTGTATAAAGGTCAAAGAGGATGGACTATGCCCCTACCCCACCCCACCTTGAAAATGTCAGAATGAAAGAGTGAAAACTTTCTAAAACATTTTTATCAAGGTAAAATGCATCATCGTACAATTCAGAGGAATTTGGAGGAGGGAGCCCAGTGTACACTAAAGGAGTCAGGTAAACTTGAGTAGGGTCTTCAAGAGCAGTTACAGGAGAATTCAAGAGAATCATAGAATGAAGAAAAGACTTCAGAGGTCTATTCCCTATCTGATACGTTAATGACTTCTATATAATGCTCAACAAATGGTCTCCATCTTCTATTTTAATACTTAGTGACACTATCTCACAGTCTTCTAAGACAGTCTGTTTTGTGGGTGATAGATTTCATTGTTATCCCAGTAGAATGGAAACTCTTGGAGCAGACCTTGTCTCATTGTTGTCTTTTTTTGCCTGGCACATTATAAGAGGGTAAGTAGATGCTTGTCGAATTGAAATCAATCCACTGGTTCTAGTCCTCTCTTCTGGGGCCAATCAAAATAATTCATAAGGTTTGGGGGCTAGCTGGAACCCTGGAGATCATAGCTTTGTTTGAAGCTTCCTAGGTGTGGCCTTGAGGCCAGATGTGGCCTTGTAGATCCTTAGGTACAGCCTTTTGACTAAGTCCAAGTTTCGGTAAGATTTGGATTCAGTCAAAAGGCCCCATCTAAGGGTCTAGAAGACCACATGTGGCCTCAAGGTCACCAGTTCCCCATCCCTGTCTTGGACCTAGAGAGGGGCAAAAAGTCACACAGTTAAGTGTTGTAGTCAAGACTTAAAGGTGAATCTAATTCCAAATCCGCTACACGGTGGATTTGTATCATCTGCAAATTTACCTATACATTCTTGGGGGAGGTAAAGGAGAGAGATAAAAACAAATTTTAAATAGTGTGGGCAATTCCACTCATCCTTCACCAATCATTCACCATTCTATTTAATGAGTGTGTGCCCTGAGTGAGCATGAGATGGTGATTAAGAGATAGGAAATGTGATCTATTATTCCCTTAATCAAATCTCAGCTCTGGTGTGCCTCTCATAATATGAACATCTTGTGGTTCTGAAGCTGATTCTGCAGTCTCCTCTTCATCATATCCACAGACGGTCTATTCATTATGCTTTCATACAGCAAAGCTTTACAGATATTATCTCATTTTACCCTCATAACAATCCTGAGATGCTAGTACTATCACCATTATACAGATGAAAAAACTAGATGAGAGACAGTGACTTGCCATATAGCTAGTAAGTGTCTCAGTATCTTTCTTAGAACATTATGCTCGGCTTAAGACACCAAGAGTATTAGGGAGAGCAACCTAACCTAGGAGTGGGAGCAGAAAGGCATCATGGGGAAGCAGGCTAGAAATAACAGAATGGTACAGTGGAAAGTGAGCTAAATTTGGAGTCAGGGGCCTTGAGTTCAAAACCTAGCTCTTGGACAAATGAGGGCCTCAGTTTCCTCATCTGTCAAATGAAGGAGTTGCATTAGAGAATTATCCACTAAGGTCCCTTACTGGTTTAGATACACAGCACTCTTATAAACAGAGTTTATGTTGGGAAACTTGGGATAAGATACTGATGTATAGCCCTGGCTATATGTTTGAATTGTCTTTCTAGGTGACAGGCAAAGCAGGTAGCATGGTGTAATAGCTAATTTAATGCTATTTTTCTCTCTTGTGCTTGGCTCCCTAGCAGCTTTTAATTACAGCAAATGTTCTCAGAAAGGTTAGTGATGCTATTAAAGTGGCCAAACCTTAAAACTAACATTTAGTAAATAATACTGCATGAGACCAGTTATTTCAGTGATTGAATTATTAAATTAGAACCTTTACATCTTAATTTCACTAAAAGTCAGAAAGGCATTGTGAAATTTTCATTTGTTTTCCCATTAGCTCAACTTTTGTTATGAACATAGAACGACGTCATTCAGGTCGAGGAAAGGTCCTTTTTCTCAGCAAAGAAACTGGATAACAAAGATATGGAGGACAACAGCATGAAATATACTTGTCTTGAGAAAACCAAGTTTAATATCTTTCTCCTGATTTCACTATTTTTTCCCCTTTGCCACTACCATTTAACAAGTCTCTCAATATTCAAAACACTGGTGTTATCTCTGATTCTTCCCTCTCTCTCACTTTTCACATTCAGTTAGGTATCATGTTCTAAGGATGTGATATTTGCAACATCTCTCACATCTGTTCTCCATCTTCCCTATCCCCCACCTCAATGTTCAAGTACTCACTGTTACTCTGTTGGGGTACATGGGGTGCATCTCTGATTTGAGGTCTTGCTGAGCCATTTCCAGAGCTGCTCATCCACCTTTGGTGTCTACCTGGCACTTAACTCTTGAAGAAGCTATAGTGTGAACACAGTCTGGTAAAACTGTCTTGGAAGATGGACTGAATCAGGTTAAGGGTAACCAACTGGGCTTCAGACCCATCAGTATAAGTTAGAGGGTGTCACATTACTCCAAGCAAGTGAAGACTTCCCCAGGGGGAATGATCATAGGAGAACAACTTGTTCCAAAGGCCATGAAGGTGAAGCAGATGCTGTAAAGCACTTGAGCCTGGTCCCACTGTATCCCAGGCCATTGACAACTTTGTGCAACTCAGCCTCATGTAAATTCAATTCACAAACAAGTCACACACCCAATGATGTCACTTTTCTTCTTTGAAAAAAAAAAGGACAAAGAAGAACTATTCTGTACTATAGTGATATATGAATTACTTGGGACAAAATAAAAGAATTGAATTATTGACTTATAGAAGAAACTTTACAAATCTTTACATTTAAAAATATTTGAATATGTAATATACTTTTTTGTTTTTGCTAAAATCTTGTTTTACACAACTTGGCCCAAGATTTTGCCACATGTTCTTTAAGTTTTTATGGTCAAAGGATACAAGGCAGTTTTCAAAAGAAGAAATTAAATCTATAACAGTCATGAAAAATCTCTAAATCACTAATAATTAGACAAATGCACATTAAAGCAACTCTGAGATACCACCTTACACTATCAAATTGACTAAAATAAAAGGAAAATCACAAATGATGGAGAGGATGTGGAAAAATAGGCACACTAATGCATGATTGGTGGAGCTGTGAACTGGTTCACCCATTCTGGAAAATAGTTTGGAACTTTGCTCAACAGGCCGTAAGTCTACACACCATTTAATCCAGCAACACTACTACTGGGGCTATATCTCAAGATCAAAGAAAAAGGGAAAAGACCCATATGTATAAAAAAAATTATAGCTGCTCTCTCTTGCGAAGGCAAAAAATTAGAAATTGAAGGGATGCACATCAATTGGGAAATTACTGAACAATTGTGTTATATGATTGTGATTTAATATTATTATGCTATAAGAAATGATGAAGAGGATACTTTCAATTTTTTTCGTAGCAAGGATTAGCTATATTTTTGTATTAGTCTTCTCACTGTTTTCCATCTTCAAATGATCTTTGTCAGTGTCATGTTACCATCAAATTGGAGGACTAGACATTTTCTCTGCTACTAGGTTTATACCCCAGAGAGGTATGTTGATAAGGAGGCCACTGATAAGAAGAAAGCCTCTATGTATATCAAAATATTTATAGCAGCAGTTTTTGTGATAGTAAGGAGTTTCAAGCAAAGATGATGGCCATTGAATGAAAAATGACTAAATTATGGTACACAAATGCAGCAGAATATAATTGTGGTATAAGAAATGATGAATGTGATAAATACAGTGAAGCTTGGAAAGATATACATGAACTGATGCAGAGTGAAGTAATTAGAGCAAAAACAAAAACAAACCAATATACACAATGATTATAGCAATGGAAATGAGAGAACAACCACAAAAAAAATTAAAAGTGAATAATGAAAAATTACAAAGAACAAGTAGGGTTCCAAAGAAGAGACAAGAAAACACATCTATGCCTTTACAAAGGTAGGAGGTCCACAAATGTGGTATATTGCATATATTTTCATTTTTTGATGTAATGATTAATGTTGATACTTTTTCCTTTTCCTTTTCTCTATGCTCACACACACACACACACACACACACACACACACACACACACACACATCGTTCTTCATTGCCAAAGAAAACGATGCCATCAGAGAAATAGTGACATGACTTGCACTTGACTTTATTTGGAGTGAAGGAAGGTTGTGCAGGTCACCAGCCTCACTTCTCCTCCAGAGCCATCTAAATTCAGTGACCAGATATTCATCAGGATGACTGGAGATAACCCAGACTAAGGTAATTGGGGTTAAGTGATTTGCCCAAGGTCCCGCAGCTAGTGAGTGTCAAGTGTCTGAGGTGAGATTTGAACTCAGGTTCTCCTGACTCCTGCACTGGTGTTCTATCCACTGCACCACCTAGCTGCCCCATACACATAAATAAGTCTTTATAGGAAGATTCTCTGGGAGGGGAAGGAGAGCATGTTGAGGAACACTTTGGTGATAAAAAGAAACAAAAGATATTTTTAAAGTGTTAAAAATAAGAAAAGGCTATTGAGGAATTAATAACAACCAACTCTAAAAGTCTTTGCTTATTTTCTGAGAATTAATTAGACCATTTCACAGAAATAATTTGTCAGTCCTTGACATTGTTATTAATCACATTATTTTGTGCTTTGTTTTAACTGATCTTGTTTCCTTGTGACCTTTAATAATTTTTAATATGTCTGCCTGCACCTGCAACTGCTGTAATATCTATAAAAGTCATTGAAGTGTGCTCTTTAAGAACAACAAGCTTTGTGTATTTCCTTGGAGAAATAGAAATTCCTAAAAAAAAAAAATTGAAAAGAAAAGTAAGCAATGAAGCACACATGTATGGCAGGGAATCTACATTCAGCTAACAAAGGATTAACTAAAATTGGAGAAATTGTTTCAATCTGGTTTTATCTGTTCAAGGTCAAATTTTACAAGGCAGTTTAGTGTCATTGTGATCATCAGCGTCACAAAATGAAACTACTCCAATTACTGCTTATTTGAAGCAATTTGCTCACTATTCTAGGGTACAGTCTCTCCTAATCACCTGCCTAGATTATTGAAATCTCTTTTATAAAAAATTAAATATTTTCCAATTACATGTAAAAACAATTTAAATATTCTTTTTTTAAACTTTGAGTTCCAAAGTCTCTAGCTCCCCCTCCCCTGTTCCTGTCATCAAGAAGATAGGCAATTTGATATAGGTTAAACATGTGCAGTCATGCAAAAAAATTCCGTATTAGTTGAGTTGTAAAATAAAATGGTCAAAAGGAAACACACACACAAATAAAATGTAGTATGTTTTGATCTGCATGCAGTCTCCATCAGTTTTTTCTCTAGAGGTTAATAGCATTTTCCACCATAAGTCCTTTTGAATTTTCTTGGATATTTGTATTGCTGAGAATAGCTGTCAGTCTCAGTTAATAATCATACAATACTGTTATTACTGTGTACAATATTCTCATGTTCTGCTCACTTCACTTTGCAATCAATTCACATAAATCTTTCCAAGTTTTTCTGAAAATATCCTGCTCATCATTTCTTATGGGACAATAGTATTTCATCACAACCATATAACACAACATGTTTAGCCATTCCCCAGTTGATGGGCATCCCTTCAATTTCCAATTCTTTGTCATCATAAAAAGAACTGCTATAAATATTTTTGTACATATGGTTCCTAGGCCTATTCCTGAGTCAAAGGGTCTTCACAATTTCATAATCCTTTAAGAATGGCTCCAAATTGCTCTCCCAAATAGATCAGTTAAGTAACTCCACCAACAGTGAATTTGTATCCCATTTTCCCCACATTACCTCCAACATTTTTTTCTACCATATTAGCCAATCTGCTATGTATAAGGCAGTACCTCAGAGTTGTTTTAATTTTCATTTTTCTAATCAATAGTGATTTAAGACATTTTCTTCATATTACTATAGATAACTTTAATTTCTTCATCTGAAAACTGCCTGTTCATATTCTTCAACCATTTATCAATCAGGGAATGACACACATTCTTATAATTTTACTCAGTTCTCTATGTATTGACAAATAAGGCCTTTATCAGAGAAACTTGTTATAAATAATTCCTCCAGTTTTCTACTTTCCTTTTAATCCTGACTGCATTGGTTTTATTTGTGCACAAACTTTTTAATGTAATGTAATCAAAATTATCCATTTTGTATTCCATAATGCTTAATATTTCTTGTTTGGTCATAAATTCTTCCTTTATGCATAGATCTGACAGGTGAACTATGACCCTTTGAAATTTCCTCTTAATGGAACTTTCTGCTTGTGTTCTCACTTCCTGTTACAATCCATACTTCCTACCACTGCCAGGATAATATTTCTTAGACACAGATCTAATCATGACACTTCTCTGCTCAAAACTCTTCCATGTATTTCTATTGCCTCATAAGTGAAGCTTAAATTCCTTTCCTTGCATTCACAGCCACTCATCTCTTTCCATTGTCTAGCATATTACCCTCTTCCTTGCACTCTATGTTCTAGACACTCTATATACTATTCCCTGTACCCCAAACATGCTCTGTGCTCTCTTATCTCCATACCTTTGCTCATTGTCATCCTCAGGGCATGTTCTCCCCTTTATCTCTTCCTTCAAAGTCTAACTCAAATGTCCTCTTCCTCTTCTTTATGAAGACTTCTTTGATCCCTAAGTCAATAATAACTTTCTCCCTAGACCTCATGTTGCATGTTTTTCACATCTTTCTAATGCATATATCATGTAATACAATTTTTCTGAAATATCTATGCGTATCTTTCTCACATACGTATATATACATATTGGCCTATAAGTTCCAGGAAGGCAAGAATTGTATCTTAACTCTGTACTTGTCCCAATGCTTAACCTCGTGTTCTGAATTCAGCTGGTTCTTAATATTTCCTGAATGAAAATGTGACAAACTAGTCAGTCAATAAGCATTTGTTAAACACTTCCTATGTGCCACACACTGTGCTAAATATTAGGGAAGGACAAAAACATCAGCCCTATCCTCCAAGAGCTCACATTTTAGGATTGGGAAACTGTATAAACAACTATGTACACACATGATATATGTGTGAATATATAGATATACATACATATATATAGATACAGATATGTTGAGGGGAGAGAGAGAGAGAGAGGAGAGAGAGATGACCCTGGCAAGTCACTCAACTATGTTTTTCTCAGTTTCCTCATCTGTAAAATGAGCTAGAGAAGGAAATGGCAAACCACTCCAGTATCTTTGCCAAGAAAACCTCAAAAGGGGTCATGAAGAGTTGGATACAATTAAAATGACTAAACAACAACTATCTGTGTTTATGTATAAGTGTGTGTGTATATATATATATATATATATATATATATATATATATATATATATATATACACACATACATACACACATGTATATACTTAGAAGATAGAAGGTAGTCTCAGAAAAAAGGCCTAACAGTGAGGAGGACTAGGAAAGGACTCTTGCAGAAGGCAAGATTTGAACTGTATCTTGAAGGAACCAGGGAAACCAATAGGCAAAGTGGGAGCGCAAAATGTGAGCAACCAATGAAAAAACACAAAGTTAAAAGATGGAGTGTCGCGTATGAGGAACAGAAAGAAGGAGCTTGTTATTGGATCATGAAGAATGTGGGGGGGGGGGGCGTAAAGCATAATAGACTGCAAAGATAGGAGGAAAGTTATAAAAGGCTTTAAATGCCAGATAGAGGATTTTATATTTGATTCTGAAGCTAATATGGAACTCTGTTTAAGAACTCCTGGGTAGGGGTTCTTTGCAAACCTTTAAGTACTATATAATTTTCAATTCATTGTTATTTTTTCCCATGAATGAAAACAATATCAGTGATTCCTAATTTTTTTCTCTAACTGCTTCATGTATTCTAGAACATCCTAGAATTTGTGCATGCATGTCATGCTGAGCTGACCCAGTTATCCAGCCATCTTCCTACAAGTCAGCAGTAGTAATCACGGGCAAATGGCATCCCAGAGGGCAAAGAGGAGGTTGAGAGTACTGACAAACAGAGTTGCTGAAGTGAGCTAAGATTTTTTTTCTCCCTGAAATAGCCTCAATCTCAAAAGAGATCTCAGTATCTGACCCTCTTCTGCTTATGGGCTTTGACATGCAGTCCAGGAAATGACACAGACCAAGAAAATAACTCCTCTTCCTCCAGGCTGTCATATCTGCAAGCCAATCTTAAACTCAGGTCTTGTTTTTACTTCACAGAACGATAGCCAGTGCAGGGTTACCATTTGGACTTAGATTAAAAGTACTGAGGACATTGTTTACCTATTCTAATAGGGGAGGAGAAACACAGAAATCCAGAGATTTGTTTTTTAACTGCTTAACTCAAAACCTAACCACTCCCTCTGGTACCTGTTTCCTCAAAACTAACCATGTTCTCTCTGCTTTCTCATCCATCAAAGACATGCATTGCCTTCTTTGAATACGCCTTTGAAGATCCTACAAAGCCACAGCTATCCCAACCCTGTGAACATATCCTGATTGTTAAGCCTCTGATGTAGTGCTTCCTATTTAAACAAAGCTCAGGTTTACAAAGAGCTTTTCCTCAGAGTAAACCTTGTTGGGTGGGTGATACAAGTGTTATTATCTCCCCCCATGCCTTTTACAGAGGCAGAAACTGAGGCTTCATAACCAGAAGGGACTTGTTCTAAGTCACACAGTCATGAAGTGGGAAATCCTGTTTTCCTGATGTCAAGTTTATGTAGACTTCTTCTTTACTGCAAAATAAATAAATAAATAAATAGGTGAATGAAGAGATAGATGAATGAATGAACAAATAAATAAATAGATGAATGAGCAAATAGATGAACGAATAGGTGAGCAAATGAACAAATGGATAATAAATGAATGAATGACCAAATAAATAAAGATTAAAAAAAAATAAACAGCTGCCTGCAATGACCCATTCTATTGGAATGAGTATTGGACTGAACCACAAGATCTGGGTTCTATTTCTTACTAACTAACTGCATAACTATGGGCAAGTTGCTTTACCTCTCTGAGTTTCAATTTTCTCATCTGTAAAATGTAAATGATTTCTCAGTTCTGGTCTTTCTGTGACATTGTGTGATTCTATACAGTGCTGAAAGAAACTACCCAACTGAATTCTGAAGAGCTTTTAAACTTTCTTTGTGTAAATTACTTGCAGAAATGGATATTTCTTTGTCATTTCCTCTCAGTTTTCAAGTCATCATTTTTTTCTCCTGTATTTCCAGAGGAAACTTATCGATCTTGATTTTATTCCTGAAGTCACATAGAGCAGTATAGGCCTCAGTATCCTTTTCAGGGATATTGGACTATGAAACAGGAAAGCTGCCATCTCTCCAGTCCCAGGTACTGACTGGCTGTGTGAAAGATTGATGATCCTGAAACAGACATATTAGAGCCTTTTATCCTTTTAAACCACTTTCGAATGCATACATCTCCCTTATCACAACTATCTGAGAGAGGCAGGGCAGGTGCTATACGTTTCACAGAACAGTAAACAAACCCGGAGGCACTTGGCTAATGGCTTTGAAATAACCCTGGGTTGGAAGGTGTCTAGATGTCAGGCCGGTCTTGTGCGCTTTTCGCAGGTTTTTTCATTTCTTATTTGATCCTCCCTCCCCTTCCTCAAGGGTCTTGCCTATCACACACAGACAAAAAAAAGACAGGGGACTCTTGCTTACTGACTGGAAACCTACGAAACCTTGCGGAGAAAGAAACTCCAAGCTGTATCTGACAGCTCCTGGTTAGGGGTGAGTGAATGAACAGACTGCAAGTGTTAAAAGGCTTGTCCCCATCACACACACACACACACACACACACACACACATTTCACAGGCAGCTCAGGTTGACGTCTGGTGAGCTGTCCACGGGGTGTGTGGTGATGGAGGAGGTAGGAGGGTGGGGTCAGGGCATGAGCCAAGCTTTCAGGTAGGAGGGGGCTGCTCTCTTCTCCTCGCCCCCTCCTCTCATGCTCTGGTCAGGTTGGTTGGCAGAGCAAAGGCGATAAGGATCGAACCGTGACGTCAAAGGAGCAGACCCACTAAAGCCGAGCCTCTGGAGGGCATCGCTGAGAGGTGGAGACACAGACTCCGACCCAGACCTGGACCGAACTAGCGATCACAGCAGCCACGGGTTGGCGTTGCTGCCAGAAAGGATTCGACTCACTGGGACAACTCTCCGCTGGGACTTGCGCTCCGAACTCAGCTCCAGCGCACGTCCCTAGGTAAGGGGCACTGGAGAAGAACAGGTCCCAGGAGTAGCTCGCCTCCTCCTCTCAGTGCTCAGACACACGGCAGGCTTGGCTTGGCTAATTTGAGAGGGGAAGATGTGCCTTTCTGCCCATGGTAGGAGGGGGTGGAGTTGTAGCGAGACTAGGGCATGGAAGAGACAGATGGTGGGGAGACCAAATAGAAGGGAGGGTTAGCTAGGGACAGAGGGGATGAGAAAGACGGAGAGAATTTGGGGGCTTAGTTGAGGGGAGCTAGAAGAGGAAGGGTTTGGGGACAAATTCTCCCCAAGTGACTCCTCAAATCCATCCACTCCATGGGCTTCTCCCAAAAGCGGAGATTGAATGAAGCCTTTTACCAACCTTGGAGAACACAGATAAAACCTGAAGTCCCATTCACACACATCCTTTCCCTCCTCCTCGGGAGCAGAGAGGCAGATTCCATAGAAGGTTAAAGGTTTAACCTTCTATGGACAAGTCTTTGTAAAGAAAGTGGGTCCCAACCGCTTCAGGGCTTCTCCCGCAGAAACACCGCTGAAATAAGACTCGCCCTCTTCCTACCCGGACCTTTCCGTTTTCATTTATTTTCAAAAAGTCAATCTTGTCTTGTTAACGAGAGCTCAAACAAGGTCGATTTGGAAGGGATGTAATTGAAAAGGGATGAAGATTCGATTAGTTCACTAACATCCCTCATTTCCTGGCTTGCAAGACGGGAAGGGAGTCAGAAGCAGGGATGTTTCAGGTTGAACAGAGAGAGAGGGATGGGCAGATCAAGGTTTAATTAAACTATTTGTTCTTTGTTTTTTCAGCAAGAGTCGCGCCCAAAGGATCGAGGAATCATGGCTCTGGGTGAATTTGGTCTCACCTGGCTTCGGGAGAGCCGGCAGTCCAGGAAATTAATCCTTTTTATCGTATTTCTTGCTCTCCTCTTGGACAATATGCTGCTCACGGTTGTGGGTAAGTGGAAGTCTATTTTCTTGGCTTCCTTTTAGATGAAAGAGGGTCATAGCTTCTAGCTATGCTATGCATTTCTAGGAGCCATAACTCTTGAGATTTGCTTCTGTACAAATTACAGAAATCTGACACTTCTCAAAAACAGACGATTAGAAGTTGAGGCTCAGGATCCTAAATTTTTGTTTCTGCTACTGAGACATTATTTGTGGCCTCATTATGACCGGTAGTCACATCATCAAATGACTCTCCAGATAAGAAGCAGAACTTATGTTTCCTCTTGATAGTATTTTCCCTCCCCATTTCAGCGTGGTGAAAAAGATTTCTGTTGCAGAAGAATAGTATCTAACGTTCAAATAGTCTTCTGGCTTTTAAAAGAGGTTTCTCTTTATTTTAGGGTCTACATTCCAACAAGGAGGACAAATGATATTATGTCCCAGATCCAAAACCCAGGGAGTGAGAATTAAAGTTCTTGTAGGATTCAGTGTGCTGAGCTAGGAGCATTTCCTGCCTAGCTTCAAAGATAATTTTGAGAGGATGTCCACTTCAGCCTCAGATTATATTAGATTATCCCTAGTTGAAAAATGGAAAACTAGGTCTCCTAAATTAACCCCATAGCAAAAAGCATCTGATAGGTTTTCTTTTCAGTGAAATGCTCTAATTTTAAGTGGCTCTGTCATTTGTAACAGAGGGTTCAATATGAGATGGCTTCTGTTATCTCAGTTTGCAGGCTAGCTGGACACATCTTCTGAAAAGCAAATAGATTCAGATTCTTGTATGACAAAGAAGGACAGAGGTTGCAGGTCTCTCCTTTGCTCTTGGCCATGCACTATCTTGACTCTTTTATGCTTATGGTCTGTTTTATGTATACTTACTTAGAGCTGCAGTGGGGTCTTGGAGGTTGCTTGTACTCTCTGAAACCTTTTGGAATTATGAATTACCCAGACTAAATAAATACAAATTCTAAGTTTATGTAATAGAAAGACGGAATAAGCCTGTTGCAAAATCGTTATTTCTTATGATGTTTTGATGACACATAATACAATTTAGATGTCTATTTCCTTGTTTCATTTACTTAAATGTCCTTATGGTTGTATGCATTCTCTGTCTGGAGAAACACTGAAAATTCTGGGTAAATACTGACCACATTTTGCCTTTTAACTAGCCTTCTTCTTGGAAATGACAGTGCATGGTGAACCACCATGAATCCAAGGGCTACATGGAGAAAGTAAAGGACATAAATTGCCATTCACTTTCATAACTGTCCTTGAGTAGGTAGAAGAAGTTTAATAGGATAGACTAAATAAGGTGAAGTTGTCCAGATTTTGGTAAATTGTTCCTTCCACTCAATTTGGAGGGACCTAGTTGGCTGTTGTCAACTGCTTTTCTATTTTGCTTATATTTCTAGTGCCCATCATTCCCAGTTACTTATACAGCATTAAGCATGAAAAAAATGCCACAGAAATACAAACTGCCAAACCAGAAACTGGACCCTTCAGCAGCATCTTCTCCTATTACGACAACTCCACAGTGGTCACTGGGAATACCACTAGAACATCCGAACGAAGACAATCCTATAAGACAGTGACTCAGCAGATAATAGTCAATGCAACCAGCATCCCATCTGACTGCCCCAAGGAAGACAAAGACCTGCTCAATGAAAACGTTCAAGTTGGCTTATTATTTGCTTCCAAAGCGACCATACAGCTCCTCACTAACCCTTTCATAGGGCCAATGACTAACAGGTAGGTCATTCTTTAGTGAAATCATTTGATACCAACATCTGCCAAGTAATATCTCTCAAGCTAACTCCTTACCTTCTGCAGTATGTTGCATCCTGTGTCCCTTGGGATCTGTTATTCTTTTCATTCATGAGGTATCTTCAATGGAAGTCTCAGTAAATGGGTAATCCAACTGCTGCCATAACCCTCCCTTTACCCTTCCCCCATTGTCTTTTCTCTCATGCCAGCTAAGGATGCATTTCCATCTTTCTCTTCTTTTCTACTCTCCAAAATAACCTTAAGCAATTGATAAAAGTACAAGTAATTATTGTCTTTGAACTGTGATCCTGATCTATTTCAATCCAGGGTTTGACTAGTGAGCAGTTGCAAAAATAGCCTTTGCTTAGTCAATGCTCCACAGCAACCACTGACTGTCTTGACTTTCTAAGTGTCATTTAGCTTTGTTTCTGAACCATTTCCCCCACCCTGGCTCCTGATCTCTTTTTGGGAACTTTCTTTTGGATTACATGGCCAAGAGGATGGATTGTGGGGAAAAAAATGACACATCCATGAAACTAGCTTACAGATAGCATTTTAAAGGCAACTTTGGGGCTACAGGCAATATGCTAATCCCTTTCATTTTACAAGTTACTAAGGCTTGTATGTACACATATAAAATTAAATGGCAAACTGAGGCAATCATTCAATCCCCATCCCTTTAAAGATATACTCAGTGTTAGGATCTATTATCTGCAAATTATTGGCAAAAAATGTTTTCCTGAATTAAATTTTCTAGGTAATAAAATCAACTCTTTACTTCTTATGTGAATTAATAAATCAAGTATTTAGTGAGCAGTTAATTCATGAAAAGCATGGCACCAGGTGCTATGTATTACAAAGTCATAAGCTTTGCTTACAAGAAATTTGTAATTTTGTTGGGGTGATGGGACTCAGTTTCTTCATCTGCAAAATGAGAGGATTTAGACTAGATGATCTCTAATGTCTCTTCTGGTTCTAATAACAGTGAATAAACAAGTCAATATTATATGCATGCATTTACGGACAAATGCATATGTATTCATACATGTCAGCATCTTAAAACTGCTATGAAAAGGTCTCAGTTGTCCTGTTTGATTAAGGACTAGAAGAGTATATAATAAACAGATATGAACATTGTCAGATCTGGCTAAGTAGTTTACCTTATGTGTGGCTTTGAGCAATTACTTAACCTCTCTGGGACTCAGTTTCCTTATTTACAAACTCAGAGCATCATTCTGTTGTACAGTCTGTAATATACCTCCAGTTCAAAATTATAATCTTATGAGCCTAATGCAAATTGGAGTTATTGTGGAAGACTTTTCTGAGGATGCAGATCTTGAGCTGGACCACTGAAGGAGGTCTAGGGAGGGAGGATGACAGAGGGCATTCTATATGGCAGTAACCATGTGAACAAAGACACAAGGAGGAAATCAGTGTGGTGGGAAATGAGTAAGGGTGAGTGAAGGAGAGCTATGTGATTGGGTGGAAGGGTCATTTGGGGAACAGTGAGAAATAAGGAAATAAATTGGGTCCAGGTTATGGAAGGTCTGGGAAACAAAGCAGATAAAATTTAAATCCAAAAGGGCAGGCAGTAAGTCATCTTTATAAATTCTTGATCAAGACAGTGTCATGAGCAAAGAAAAGTCTCAGAAAATATTAAGTCCACAGAAGTGGACAGAATGGATTGGTGTTGGAGGGACCAGGTAGCCCAACCATACAGCATATGAGGTAAGGAGGTGCACTGAAGTGGTAGCATTAAGAATTAAGAAGAGATGAAATGGAAGTCCTCAGACTGACTATGAAAGGGTAAAAGATCTTAAAAGTACAAATTTCTCTTTATCTAAAGCAATGGTCTCTAAATGTTTTTGATCGCATACCCCTATCAGTGAAAGACAAATAAATATATTTATTGATAAAAGTATACACATGTCCCATTATACTAACAGTTTGCAAATTAAGAACTTGACCCAAAATAAAAATGAAAAAAGAAGTTGAAATAACATTTTGTTGGTTAACAATACAAACCCTCATTTGTTCTCACTAAAATACTACTTATTAATCATGATATTTTAGTGAAAGCAACATGATTGAATATGCTTCACTATTTTTGAAAATCTTTGTTTTTGTTACAATGATCCAAAGATCTAGTTCTAAGTGCAGTTTATTACAAAATTTGATACTGATGATTGTCACAGTTGAAAAATACATAGTTCTAAATGGAGGAAGTACATGGTTGCCCATTACTAAATTATGACGGAGTTTTTCAGTCCTGTCCACCAATTAGGCAAAGATTTTCATTGAAATTCAGCTAGGAAATTTCCATCTTCTTTGGTGTTTATTAGTTGTTGCAAACTTGTCGGAATGTGTTGACTTTTTAATATTTTAACCAAATGGATTCAACAGTCATTGAAAAATTCTTTTATTTGGGAGGTTTTTAACTAGATTAGAAAATTCTGCTCCCAGGTTTTTATAGCTAGATATGAGGGATGTGAGTGTTGATAGGTGACCTGCATCATTTTCAGCATCCCAAAGAGAGGAGAATAAGTATTGCGGAAGAATACAGTGCACAGCGTCAAACATAGCGCTGGTCAAGGATTTTTAAAAAGGCTGCGAGATTTGTCAGTTGAGAGATCTCTGAAGAAAGCAGTTTTGCATATTTTTTTTTTAAATCATGCAATTTCATTCTACACCATTAGGCTTATTTTAGTGAGGCATTAACACACACACACACACACACACACACACACACATTCTGGGAAAGAGAATAAGAATCTGAGTCACACAACATTAGCAATCATCTAGCTCACCCTCCTCATTTTACAGATGAGTAAACTGAGGCCTATGGAGATGAAATTACTTGCCCAAGGCCACGCAGTTACCAACTCCCTAATCGTAGCATTTGAGAGCTAGAAAGGGTCTTATAAATAAGATACAATTTTCTGCTCCTTAAACGTAGACAGTAGCATTTGAGAGCTAGAAAGGGTTTTATAAATAAGACACATTTTTCTGCTCCTTAAAAATAGACAGTAAGATTAAAAAGACCGACTTAATTCCAGTTAGTTTTCCAAGGGCAATCAAACTCTGTGTTAGTAAGAGTAGTAATTATTTTATCCTAGAAAGGAGTTCAAAATAAGGAGGAAGTTGAGAACCTGGAAGACTAGAAGTCTGAGGGTATCCTCTATGGAAATAGGAAAGTTCAAAAGAGTGATGGAGTTTGGGGCAAAAATAATGCATGGCCACTGGCCAATATCTCCTGCAGAAGCCACAAGTCAAAAAGAATGAAGGACTATATAAGAGTAAAGGGCGGGGAGTCTGCGTGGGTATTTGGGTTGAGGTTATTGTCATAAGAGTCCTAAGAGGTTCATAGGGCAGCTAGGTGGTACAATGGAAACCAGGGCTAAGGTCAGGAACAATCATCTTCCTGAGTTCAAATCTGGTCTCAGACACTTACTAGCTGTGTGGGCAAGTCACTTAACCCTATCTGCCTTAGTTTTCTCATCTGTAACATGAGCTGGAGAAGGAAATGGCAAACTACTCCAGTACCTTTGCCAAAAAACAAAACAAAACCCAAATGGGGTCATGAAAGGTTGGATGCAAATGAAAAACAACTCAGCAACAACAGCAAAGAAATTCATGCCAGGGGGAAGGTTTGACAGTAATCCATCCTCCCAACCTTTTATTGGTTGACCACACATAACACTGTGGGGGTCATACCATTAGGAAACCGTTGGTCTAGAAAGATGGCATTGCTGACCCACAGTCAGGAGGACCTAATGCACACTTATAACTAGTTTCCTAGACTTCTAAGTGGCAGACTGCAAGGTCATATTAGAGCTATGATAATGGCCCCGAACCACATCCTGCCCCTATTCTTGTTAATTAGTCAGAAAACTATTTTTAGATGGTAGGGAGCAAAATATACTCACAAAATTAATCCAAGGCTGGTTTGAGATTATGACCCCACCAAAAAGTACCATTATCAATACAACAACACATCTTCTTGTCAGCAAAAGAAAAATCAACTTCACTAGTCATGTTTCAAAAACATTTGGGTCTCTATGTGTGGGAGGACCAAGTAAGAGCACTTTTCGAAGGTACATCTAATATAATTACAGAAAACTGCTCAGGATTTTGTATTCTGAGAGGGCCAGGAGCTCATCTAGCACACAGTGTAGCAGAAGACATTATCATAATAATGTCCTTCCAGACACCTGGTGGGAGTGGTGGTTAGGCACCAAGCGGTGGGTACTGAGAAACTCAGGGATCAAAATGATAGAAACATCTCAATTTTCCAAATGCAAACAGGAAATGAATGAGTTTTCAAAACTGACTCATGTTGTACTGCTTCAAGCCGTTTGTTTAAACACAGTGCTTTTTCACTGCTAAACATTCAGTACGAGACTAATGCTATATAGTTGCCTAAGACTGAAGTTTTGCACACACATGCACACGCACACACATAAGCGCATGCAAATACACAGCATGTATGCATGTTTCTGTGTGTGTGCACATATGCATAAATACATATGTGCACCCATCCTTTTATTCAGAGAAGCCTTGCTTTACCTTTAAAATGTAAGATTAGCCAGCTAATCAATTAGCAAGCATTTATGAAGTACCTAGTGTATACACACATAGTACTCTTCTGGTTGATGAAGGAAACAAAGACAAAAATGAAAATCGTTCCTGACCTATAGCAGCCCTCATTCTATGGGGGAGGCAATACATAAATATGTAAATGTATGCAAAATGTTTAAAAGATAATTTTTGTAGGGAATGAGATGGTGGTAAAAGGGGCACTAGCATCTGAAGGAATCAGGAAGGGGGGCATGTAGAAGGGGGCATTCTCAGTTACATGTGGTTACTAGAGACAGCTAGGTGGCACAATGGAGAGAATGCTGGATCTGGAATCAGTAACACCTGAGTTCAAATTTGACTCAGCTACTTACTAGCTGTGTGACCCTGGGCAAGTCACTTAATCTGTTTGCCCCAATTTCTCTATCAGTAAAATAGAGACAATGATAGTACCTACCTCTCAGAGTCATTATGAGAATAAAGTGAGATAATATCTGTAAAGTTCTTGCAAATCTTAACATGTTATATAAATGCTAGGTTTTTATTGCTTCCATTATGCATGAACCGTTCTTAGAATCCTAGACTTGGGGTAGAGACTTGAGACAGTTTGCTCTATCCCCTCCTTGAACCCTACAGCATCGTCTACAAAATCCTCAAGTTGCCAAGGAAGCACGGCTTGAAACCCATCCTGTGATAGGGCATTTTCTACCTCCATCAGCAGCCCATTTCACTGATGTGATTTATCCTCCAACAAATTTTTTTATGTCAGATCAGTTTCCTTCAGACATCCAACATCTCCGGAGATCATCTCTGTCTTCTAAAACCATATGTGTGCTCAGGGATCACAGGATGGCTGAATAATAAAGCTAAACCCAGGAGGGACCTCAGACACCGTCATGATGGTGTCAATATCAAAGAGATACGAAACCTATGAGTCTCATATTGACTTAGGAAAGCACAAATTAATATTTTATGGGTTGTATTGTATTTCTACTTATTTTGTTCAACATTTGCCAGTCACATTTTAAAATGGATCCAGCATCACTCAAGCCGAGAGTTTCTCACTCAAGACTTCTTCAGGTAGGTAGTGCTTACTCCCCACACTCAACATCCTTCTCCCACTTAAGTTCATAGAATTTTAGCACTAATCCATCCTCCCATTTGACAGATGAAAAAACCAAGGCCCCGAAAGGGGGAGCATCTTGCCTGTAGTGAAAAAGCTATTGCCTGAAGGGATGGCAATAGTAATAAATGCCATCTATAAAATTTCATTTTATCCACACCACAATCCAAGAAGTTAGGTGCTTTCATTATCTTCATCTTACTGATGAAAAAATTGAGGCAGACGAGAGGTTAAGTAACTTGCCCAGGGTCACAACATCAGTAGGCATCTGAGGTGGAATGTGAATTCAGCTCCAGCACTCTATGCGCCATGTTGCAAAGTTACCTGGGTATTAGGAGCTAAGTCTTCTGGACTGCCTTTTCCCCACTCTACCACGCAGGTCTTCCTTTCCTTACTCTCCTCACTGTGGTGTGTATTTGTACCCTTTGCTATGATGATCTACTCTTCTGCTCCTGAGTAGGGTTCTCCCTATTAGTACCAGGTTGAACTGAATAAAGTCAAGACTGCTGTTGTTGGTCAGTCTCTGTGTTGCTGCTGTTGTAGCATTGTTGATACTGTTGCTTGTAAATCAGTGCAGGATATTTCTTGTAGGTATTTCTTGTTCGTCACAAAATATTTTTTTATTATAAATTTTGGCTAGCCTGAGCTAAGAGATTCCTAGGTATTATGGGGAGAATGCGGTTTGGGGGCAAGACTCACAACACAGATTCAACCATTTTCTGCTCTTCATTGACGTACTATTTGGACAAAATACTCAACTTAGAAGAATGTTAGAGTCAGAGGGTCATAGAATTAAAAGATGGAAAAGTCTTTAGAAATAATTGAGAATGGGATTCTGAGCCTTTTTTATGTCTCATGAAGTCACGGGAGTCTCATGAAGACTATGGATCCCCTTCTTAGAATGATGGTTTTTAGATGCATAAAATCAAATATAGAGGATGGAAAAGTAAACTGATTGAAATAGTTGATCAACAGGTTAAATAAGTTTACTAAGACTCTAGATTAAAAACTCCTAGTTCAGCCCATCTTGTTCTTTTCTCAGATATGGAAAATTTAACCTGTAGAACTAAAGAGAATTGTCCAAGGTTATTGGTCTAGACCTAGGATTTCAGTGGTGTAGGGAATTCTTAGATAAGAGATTTCCTCTAGCAGATAGGCAACTGCCTTCCAGTTTATAGTCTAACAGAGTTGCCTGGGGCATTGAGGGATTGAATGATTTGCCTAGGGGTCCCACACACAGTCTCTATGTATAAACCTTAGGACTTGAACCCAGGTTATCTTGATTCTGAGGTCTGCTTTCCTCTCTGCCCAATTTCCCAAGGTCATATATGTAGTAAACAGTAGAGTCAGAATTTGAATCTAAAACTTTTGGTTTGTATAGTTTCCAAGGGAAGAACGAAAATTTCTCCCTTTGAGACTGAGCTTCTTAAGGTCAGAAGAACTTGGATAAACTCTAGGCAAGGTTTGAAAATTGCCTCCCCTATGTGACACTGCTCCCAGAAGCTTTGTTCCTTCATGGTAATGCATGATTGTGATCTATCACAAAATTAATTCCTATAGGTCATGCATGGGAGAATGGCATTTTGTGACATGAACAGTATATGCATTTATAAAGAGTCATTTTTTGAATGACTCTTGCTATCTTTCCCTGGTGTAATATGCCCTTCTTATCTTGTCTGCCTTTGATCCTGGGTCAGGGGCTGGAGCAGGTAGGTCTGGGAGGGAGACAAAGAGTGTGTTTTTCATTTTTACATGTCCCACCATGCTTAACACAGAACTTTGCACATGGTAAGCCCGTAACAAATCAGGAAGATTTGGATATGTTTCCCATTTTTGACACTTAAAAGCTATAACCCCTAAAGTCATTTAATTGCTTTAAGTCTGAGTTTCCTCATCTATGAAATGGACATAATAATGGCACTGACTACACAGGGCTGTATTGCAGGTCAAATGAGATAATGCATACAGAAAGTATTTTGCAAACCTTAACATACTACATAAATATGAACTATCACTATTATTGTAAAGCTTGCTTAATAAATGAATGGATGGTATTAAATGTCCAGATTTGAATCTGATAGCCTTCGATTTTTGTCATATGCATTGGTAGCAGGTTCAGAAAGAATCCTAGAACCCAACAAAGCCTTCTAGTGCCTTTGGTCATTTGAATTATATTTCTAAGGGACTAGTAATCTACTTCACAATAGGTTTCATTCAACTAGCATACAAGAGTGAAGAATGTGGTGGGTTTTTTCAGCAATCAATCACAAAAGTGAATTTTCTGAATAAAAATCCCGAAAAAAATTTCTTGACAAAACAATATAAAAATCTCTTTTCTGCCTTTTTGTGCTAAATCAAGTCATGTTGTTGTCAGAAGTGGTGGGAGTGGTGACTAGAGCATGTTTCATTTGACAAGTCTGAGGGTCAATATTGACAGAATATTTAGATGGGAATTTACAAGGTGGCAAGGTTCAATTTGATTTCTCAGCTCCTTCCAGTAATGGGGCATAATCTTATGCTTGTTGCTGCCTCAAAGTTCTGCTTTTATCAAATCAATATCAGTGACTGGGTTACAATCCTAGGTCCATGCTAAGTAATAATCCATAATTTTCTCATATAATTTGAAATCCAAGTGTTTTTCAAGAAAATTATACAATGTGCATTGGAAGGGAGAATTCAGAGCTCATCCATTCCAACCTTTTGATTTTATCAACAGTGAAAAATAAGGCCTGAAGTAAGGAAATAACTTGCCTGCATAAAGCAAATGTGAGAACCAGGACTGGACCTACAGTCCCCAGACTTCTGATCCAGTCATTTGTATACCCCGAACACTGTCTCATTTTAGCTAACATCAGGCCAACAAAGGCAAACTTATCTAAAATTATCTTGTACTTAACATACAGGGGTTTTCTAATTACTGTCAGTTGGTCTGAAGTGAGTGTTCTGGTAATAAGCAGCGACCTTTTCGATTTCTCAGTTGGCAGGAAGAGCAGCTGTTTGGGGAAAGACTCTCAAGTTGGAGATGTGAGCTAAGTATGCGGAAAATGGTCCAGTCTTCTGAAGCCAGAAGATAATGGTCAGAATAGTGCGGTGTTCTTGTCACACTAAACGATCAAGATAATGTATTTCAGAGAACAAGGAAAGTGTTAATAGAAGGAGCAATCTACACTACAGTAACCCATAGGACATTGAATGTGTCATTTGAAGAAAAACTTATGAGGAAGTATGGATTTATTATGCAAACAGCTAACTAGCTTGTAATTAGTCTTTTCATAATAGGAGTGGGGGGAAAAATCACAATAGAATTCCCTCCAATAGCAAGTTTCCTTGGTGCATTTACAGGTTGATTCACAGAAATTCATTTTACATACTACTTGTTTGCATATTTATTTTTACAACATGAGATATGCCCTCTTGGGAGAGAATTGGGATTGAGAGCATACTTTGAGTATTCTGGATCCCTTGTCATGGAGGCTAATCAGTCACTTTATAGGAGGGTTTCAACATTTTTTTACCCTCCACAAACTAAGCTAATGGTAAATAAAAGGAGTTGATGGCAAAGGAAGTAGGCTCCATCTCCTGGATTCCCCTCCACAGAAGTACCATGTCAACAATAGTCTGACTGACTTACTTAGGATTCTGTCAGCCTGTGTGATAGGAATGACATCCTTTGCTAGGATGACCAAGATGTGACAGTGCACATCCATAAGCCTCAATGAGTCACTGCCTTCTAGTATAATTGTGTTAATAAGCATCTTTCTAACCAGCCAGTCCCACAGTACTGGATTCATTGGATCCTTAGCTCTAAGCAATTGATATACAGACACTTCCTCTCTTTCAGGCTAATTTTAGGCCCTTTTAGTCTCCAGTTGAAGCTTTTGTCATATGGAGAGCCCCTTGGATTTAGACTGGATCTTGTGGTTCACTCACAGTTAGTACAGGCCTGGGATTCTTAACCTGGGATCCATGGACTCTACAGGGGTCTGTAGACAGATTTCAGAGGTCCTATATAAATATGCATATTAAGATATACAAATTACATGTATTTAACTATAGATGTTCACATCAATTATATATATGAATACCTCAATAAACTTCATATATGACATAAAATTTCACATTCTGTATTAATTTAGAGGGGACATTTTTCATTTTTATTTTCACTGATTTCTAACTAAAACTTAGCATTTCCTTCAGTTATAAATGTAGACAACAAGACATTTTTGAGAGAAAGGGTGTCTCTAAATAGTTCCATGATATTAAGCAGGTTAAGAATCCCTGGTCCAGAATAAGAAATTCTCTTCCCCATCCAAGAAAGAAATAGGGAGAGAGTCAGAGATACCCAATCAACCAGGAATCATAGCACAGATCTGTATAATCAGCAATAATCACCTTGTTCTAAGATTCTTGAAAAGGTCAAAGGGAAATATGGCATGAGCAAATATGAGAAAAGAGATCCAGATTTTTGTTAAATGTCAAAGTTTATTAGCTTTTGACAGAATTGTCAGACACTAAAGACCATTAAATATTGGAAGGAGGAAAGTATTAGGGGTTTGTATGAGAACCAGAAGGGTCTTCATCCATACCTCTTATTTCATTGATGTGGAAATAGGCTCTCAAGTATGTTAATGACTTCTCCAAGGTCATAAATTAATAAATGGCATAATCAGGACTGAAATTCAGTTCATCTCTTAAAAAAATTATTGATATTTTTTGTTTTTTCATCATCTCTATTTCTCACTGGAACCCTCTCTCAAACCCTTTTAGAGGGCTATCTCTTATGCAGGAGTTCTCGCCATTTTGTGTCATGGATATCTTTGGCAATCTGATGAAGTCTATCAACCTATATTCATAAGTGAAGGCTAAGTTTCATTTAGAAGTTAGTAAAAATAGAGACATAATTTTTTTTCCCATTCCACCTCCTAGATCCCCTGAAATCTAACCTTTGAGGGACTGTTTACCCCAGTTATATAATAACTTGATATAATAAAAAAAAATCAAATGTTTAGAAAAACTAATTGGCATATCAGAAAAGTCTGACATTGTGCAATGTGTTCCACACCCATGTTTCCCCACCACTCTAGCCAAGTAGAGAAGGATCTTCTCACATCTCTTTGGGTTCAGTCTTAGTCATTACAATTTCACAACATTCAGTTTCTATTATTTTGTGGTTCTTTCTTGTTGTCATTGTGTACATTGTTATTGTTGTGTATATTGTTTTCTTAGTTTTCCATCCTTCATTTTGAATGAATTTGTATGTTTTTCTTTGCTTCTCTGTACTCCTTATATTCATCATTTCTTATAGCATAGGCCAATTCCATTATATTCATGTACTATAATTTTGTTCAGTCATTCGCCAGTCAATGGCTATCTACTTTGTTCTCAATTCTTTCCTACCACAAAAAGTGCCGCTTTAAATATTTGGCGTCTATGTGGTCATTCTTTTTGTCATTGACTTTCTTAGGGTATACGCCTCATGGTGGAATCTCTAGGTTAAAGGGTATGGACATTTTAGTCCCTCTATTCTTATAATTTCAAGTTGATGTCCAGAATGGTTGGAACAATTCACAGCACTACCAACAATGTACACATCTTCTGACAACTCTAATATTTACCACTCCCAACTTTAATCTACTTTTACAATTTGCTAATGTGAGGTAAAATCTCAGAAACCTAGGTCTTCTGGCTCTTAAGTCTCTCCCTTTAAACTTTGTGAAAGACTTCATAGACTGTGAAGTGCTATACAGATTCACAGCCATGCTATGGCTATTGTTATAATCATAGCCCATCACAAAGTCCTACTTTAGTTCTTCGTCATAGATGAAGATGACCTTGGCTTTCTATAGGGTATGTCTACAGAGTGTATGTTCTGACAGTTTCCATCAAATTTGTAAGTCTTCTAGGACAATCATTACAGCA
This sequence comes from Potorous gilbertii, assembly GCA_028658325.1. Classification (NCBI taxonomy): domain Eukaryota; kingdom Metazoa; phylum Chordata; class Mammalia; order Diprotodontia; family Potoroidae; genus Potorous; species Potorous gilbertii. Next base: position 536,225,334 of record CM053769.1, on the reverse strand, counting down.
AATGGAGAAGTTCAGTTTCAGTAGGCTGGTCAATTCTCTGGCCATGGAAACCTGTAAAGGACAGTTACAAAGTGGTCCTTAGTTCTGTATAATAACAGTGACAGACACCAGCAAACAGGGCAGAAACATTTTTCACTCATCTATAAACGTTAACCTAGCTGTTGTTACTCTAAATGAAATATTTGAATCCAGTAACCCATGCATAAATAAATTCCTCCAGGCACTGGAAGAATTGAATTCTATCAATTTTGATGCTCTTACTATAAATGAAACAAGAAGCCAGAAGGAAATTGTAGATAAATGAAAGGATGAGTCATAGATTCTGGTTACTTATGTGAAAATCATTTTGAAATCTTCTATCTGTGTACTTTCGGGTCTCCAACTTGTTAGAACAAAGATCACAATCAATATTAAATTAGAGTAAAGGACATGAATATAGAGCACAAAACTCAGACAAATCCAACCTAGCCTGTTAAGATAATCAGTTGAAACTGAAAAATGGAAAACAGACAAAGTAAAAAATATTGACACAGACTGTTTTCATTTTTTAAGAAAGTTTAACCACTATATATCCATTGCCACAACAGTGATACCAAAACATCTCAGTTAGCAGAGATATCTAATTGCTTTGTCAGGTAGAAAGATATGGCGGCCCATAAAGGAAATATTGATGTAGGGTATAAGTTCATTTATAATCTCTAGAAGAAGGATGGTATAATACTAAAGCAATATCATATATAAAATATAAAAAAGCAGTATAAGGAAAGTCATTGTGAGGACAGTTAAAGTGAAACTAGATGCAGAAAACCAAAAAAAATTAAGGGGGAAAGATTTATAAAGATTTTTGTAATAAATTTGTCTAGTAACAATGAACTAATATCATAGCCCCCAAGTGCTCCATAAAGGAGTAGAATTGTACTAAAGAAAATAAAGAGAATAGTAACCAAATGAGATCAATTTTACACAAAGTGTATACTGCTATGCTGTACATGACACAATTTTGAAGGGATCGAGAGATCAGTTTTCAAAGTATCTAAAATAAGGAAGGATGCCAAAGTTCTGGGGAAATATGGATATTGTTGTTACAAAAAAAAAAAAGAGAGAGAGAGAGATTCAAAGAATAGCAATTAATATGGACCCATATGCTAATTTACCCATTTCTACCAAATTTTTATGAGAATAAGCTACTTGTGCACTTGAAGGCATGCTTGATGAGGGAATGGGAAGGAAGCAGATAGGCTTCCATACAAATGACATTCTATAACAAATAACGTTTTCAGTCATGCAATTGATTGAAAGATAAAGAGATAATGAAAAGGCATTTTATTCATGAGAGCAAACTGCTGCCTTAAAGGCTCTCCTTTGATAAGATGTCTCCCATGCATACTTTAAAATAAGACAAGGTTACTTGAAAGATATAGAGATAGAGAACTTTGTTTGACAACCATCTGATTACTAATATCAAGAGAGACCTAATACAGTAAGATGGGTCCTCAACAAAGGCCCTCACGGCCAACATGGAGGATATCCATTACAGAAATAGAAGAAAGGAATTCATTCCTGAACTGGGGACCATGATCTTGTTTTTAAAATACTTTCAAAATTTTTAAAATATAGTTTCATTTATAATCCCATGTATTTTATTTTACGCATTTAAAAGCATTATTCTTGGAGTGGGTCCATAGGTTGCCAAAGGGGGTCCATACATGAAAGGTTAAGGACTCCTGCTGTAAAAGACGAGGTCCTTCAGATCCCTTGTTTGCCAATGGTTGCATTAGTTCCCTGAACATTGCAGACCTTTCTACACAAATTCTATAATCATATAAAATAGTTCAGCCTAACTATCCGCAGTGTAAAAATCAAGTGGATAAAGAATGACTACTGTTCAGACAGCTGGATGGACAAACCATAGAGCTGGTCTTGTAGTTACAAAAACCTTTGCCTGATCTTACACATTGATCACTGTCTGGATGAGGAGATGATCGGGAATAGAGGATGAATTGCTTTTGAAAAACTGTGTAATTCTTTTGATGACTTCAAGCTTCTCCCTGAAGTAAAGACCCAGCTTCTTAATAACAATAGTCTTTAAATAATTCCCTGCGTTTCCAAATCATGGAACATACAAGCCCCAAAGAATTTAAGTTGGTCACCCAAGGGCAGTAAGAGAAGCTTGTGGTATGTGCCAGTGGACACATGCTACCAAGCAAAAATTGAGCAAAAGAAGCATAAAGAATGCTCAGAGAGGTGTGTGACTAGAAAAGAAGGTAGGAAGAGAAAAAAGATTTTTTTTTAACCTAAGTGTAAGACTTAACATTTAACCTTAATTAATTTCATCTCATTAGATTTGATTCAATGTTCTAGCTTGCCAAGGTCCTTTTGAATGCTGAACCTATATTCATTACTATGAAGAATGGATGATAGTTTTTCCTTATACTTAAGGCAAATCAAAAATTATTAGCTACTCTGATTTGGGGAGACAGATGGGAGAAGAGAGGAGAGAGAAAAGAGGGAGAGAATGGGAGATGGGGGGAGAGAGAGACAGAGACAGAGACAGAGAGAGAGTTAACTGTGTGCTTCATGGCCATGGAATGTGGAGGAAGGAAAAAGGTCACCAGTACAAGGGAGGATCTCCAATGGTGGATTTATAGGAGGAACATAGACTTAAATACAGAAAGAACCTTAGAGGACATCTTATCTAATTATCTCATTTTTACAGATAAGATAAATTAAGTGACTTACCAAAGGCTACAGAGGTACTAAATGACAGACAGGATTTAAACTCAGTTTTTCTGAATTCAAAGATCATTCTCTTTCCATCATTATCTTTATAGGATGAAAGGAATGGACTGTGATTTTTGTTATGAGAGGGACTTCCCATATTAAGGAGAGAACAGACCCATTAAAATATCAAAGTATGATCACCAGCGTTATTGATGCTAGTATTCAAATGGGCAACCTAACATATGGTAGAGCCAAGTTGGATTATTGGGGATTTTTGAAGGAAAGGAATAGACTGTACTGCAATAGTGTCCTTTTGAAACCAGTGCTATCCATCAGACTTTAGCCTGCTTAGGGAGCGCAGATGTTTCATTTGGTTACAGAAATGAAGAATGCCTTAGGGGTTGGGTGAGTTTAAACAACCAAAATAAAGGATTAGTAGAATTGGAATCACACCACTAATTCCAACAGCTTTGAAAAATATATTATCCCTCCAGCCACTGAATTTTCCAAGCTGGATGCTGAAAGGAATGAAGAGTTTATTTTGTTCTGTAGAGCCAGAGGCAATTTCAACCCTCAAATATCCTTCTGTTCTTGCTACATATCCTAGTCAGATGGTAATATACTGTATAAAGGCATGCTGTAGTCTGATCCACCCTGAAGGTCTTTGCTGAATTGTTGAATACAATCAGCAGAGGAACTGGTGGCAATTTTCATGTGAGAAATGCTTCTTTGTCACTGCGAATATCTAGCCTAGAGCCTTGTCTACAGCCAACAAGTTTTAGACATTTGGATAATGGGAAGAGGGAGGAACATATTTTATTAAATTTAATTTTTTTAATTAAAAACTATTTTTCTCCCACTTGTTCACTCTCCATCCCATTCAGGAGGGGAGCAGACGCTTGTAACAAGCATGTAGTCAAGTAAAACAAATTGCACCTGTGGTCATGTCTAGATGGCTGGAGTGCCAGGTCTGGATGGAGTCAGAAAGATTCATCTTCATGAATTCAAATCTGACTTCAGACATTTGCTAGCTGTGTGATCCTGGGAAAGTCACTTAACATTATTTGCTTCAGTTTCCTGATCTATAAAATGAACTAGAAAAGGAAATGATCAACCACTTTAGTATCTTTGCCAATAAAACCCCAAATAGGGTCATGAAGAGTCTGAAATGACTGAACAACATAAAAACACTTTCAGAATTGTTTGTATTTATAATGTTTTTGTACAAATTGTTCTCTTGCTTCTGCTGAATTCAATCTGCATCAGTTCATAGAAGGGTTCTCAAGTGTTCTCTGAAACTGTTCCCTTCCTCATTTCTTACAGCACAATAGTATTCCATTACATTCATACACCATATCTTGTTCAGCTGTTCCCCAACAGATGGGTATCTTCTTATTTTCAAGTTCTTGCTGCAACAAAAAGAGCTGTTATAAATATTTTTGTACACATGGGCTTTTTTTGTCTTTCTTTGATCTTTGAAGTATATACCCATGATGAATGAAACGTTATGTGTGAGGTGTATGAAATAGAACTTTAGAGCTATTTTAAGTTGCATTTCTCTAATTATTAGTGATGTAAAACATTTTTTCATGTGGTATTGATAGCTTGGATTTTTTTTCCTTAGAAAGCTTGACTCTTCATATGCTTTGGTCATTTATTGATTGGGGAATGGTTTTTATTCCTATAGATTTAATTTGTTCTTTATAAATCTTTGAAAGAGACACTTATTAGGGAAATGATGCAAAGATTTTCCCCCAATTTTTTACCTTCTAATTTTAGCTGCATTCTTGTGTATATGTTTTAAAAATTCTAATTTTGTGTATTAAAATTGTTTGTTTTCTCCTCTGTGATCCCCTCTATCCCTTGTTTCATCAGGAATTCTCCCCCTACCCATGAGTTGACAGGTAATTTCTTCCTTGATCCTCTAATTTATTTTCAAAGTCATATCTCATGTTCAAATCATGTAGCAATTTGGACCTTATCTTGGTGTGTGGCATGAGACATGGGTCTATAACTAGATTGCTTCCTAGTTGTCACAGCAGTTTTTGTCAGATAGTGAGTGTGACCTTGCAGGGCAGGCTTAATCTGTTCCACTGATTGACTCATCTGTTTCCTAACCAGTACCAAATCATTTGGATGATTACTACTTTGTAATATAGTTTGAGATCTGGTATAACTAGGCTCCCTACCTTTTCATTTTTGTTCATTATTTCCCCTGAGAGTCTTGACCTTTTATTCCTACAGAAGAATTTTATTATTTTTCAAGATATATTCCATATGTATTTGCTAAATTTAATTGAATCCATAGAAAAGGACAAAACTAAAAAAAGTTTAATTTCCAGATCACAGCTGACTTCTAGAAGAGTTGCCCTGGCCATTAGAATGAAGGGATACATCCTACTTCCTTTTTTTTCTTTCACCTCCATCCTTCATAGCGTCAATACTGCAAGGTCTGCCCTGCCTCTGGCTATAGGAGTTGTTGCTTGTCCTTTGCACTCAAAGAGGACCATGATATCAGGGAGGTGATTCATGACATGCAAGTGAATTGAATTTAAGCAAGGGAAGACTGTACCGTCACCAGCCTCACTTTCTCCTCCCGAGCCATCTGGGTCCAGTGGTGAGATAAAGAGCAGGACGAGTGGAGATGACTGTGATGCAGTTGGGAGACCTTGACCTTTTTAAACTAAGGTCATTAACGGGTCTCAGTGTGACTGTGGCAATGCTTTTTTAGTGATTAAGGCTAGGTAAGATGAGATAGAGAATGATCTCTTTACCTAGTCAAGAAAAAATCAAGTTGGGCTATAGGGGATAGAAGGAAGAGAGAGAGGAAGAGACAGAGAGAGGAGACAGAGAGAGAAGACAGAGACAGAGACAGAGAGAGACAGAGACAGAGAGAGACAGAGACAGAGAGAGACAGAGATAGAGATAGAAACAGAGAGAGGAGACAGAGAGGAGAAAGAGAGAGAGAGAGAGAGAGAGAGAGAGAGAGAGAGAGAGAGAGAGAGAGAGAGAGAGAAAGAGAGAGAGATCAAAATGTAAAACAGGACAGAGAAATTCAGTCCACTAATAAGACTGCAGACTTTGGTGGGGAGGGAGACCTTGGAGATAATCTAGTTCAACTCCCTCATTTTACAGATGAGAAAATAAAGACCCGAAGAATAGAAGAGACTAAGGTCTCACAGGTAGTAGGCAAAGAAGCTGAGATTTCAATCCAGACTCTCTGACTCCAAATTCAGTGCTCTTTTCGTTATACCACAGTGCTTCCTAATTCAGTAAAGCCAAGTTGCCTTTGAAAAGTACAGGGTTGGGCTCCCAAGGGGAATTAAATTCAATAAACTTTGATTAAGCACTAACTATTGGCAAAGCCTAGTCTTGGGACTTCAAAGATAAGGAAGCTATCATCTCTACCCTCAAGGAGTTTACTGTCCAGTAAGAGAGATAAGACTGTGCATAGCTAAGACAAATGAGCTTATCCTAAGTGAATAAAAGGAAACACAGAGCCTTCTGAAAACAGATGGGGTTGGGGGATCATTTTCAGGTGGTGGGGATTCAGTGAGGGCTTTACTGAATGAAGCTGGTGGCATTTGAATTGGATCTTCAAGAAAGAGTAGGAGGTTGGCAAGCAGAGTAGGGGTAGGGGTGACAGGCAGTTAAAAGGAAGTGTCAGGTACTGCAAGGAATAGACTTAGTAAAGGAGGGGAATGATGGATCATGTTGGGGACACAATGCTTAATTTGACATACATAGAAAGAATCATAATGTAAAATGAAACATAAATAGTTAAGAGAAAGATATTCTTCTACTTTACGTGGTTGATTCATTTAAGGAGCAGAGAAGCAACACAGCAGTAGATAGGGCACTGGGCTTTAAGTAAGGAAGAGCTGGGTTCAGTCCTGCCCCAGACGTTTGCTAGCCATGGGGCTCTGGGCATTTAACCTTGTTGTGCTCGAACTTCTCTATGTGACTTGATGGTCTTCTGGTGCTAGATGGTCTAGAAGCGCTAGACTTCTAGCGCTAAGTCTATGATAAACATTTATCAAGAATCTTCTCTGTGCAAGACACTGTGATCAGGATATAGACAAAATGAAAAATAATGCCTGACCCTATGTTTCCTTTAATGCATCAAATAAATAGCATCATTGTGCATTACATAAACATAACACATACATGTGCATGTGCAAACACACATACACAAATATCTTATCACATCACTATAATAACAAAGGTACATGTGCCTTCTGGGTTCTGCCAGGGAACCATTGAATAACTGTGTACTTTTGATAGTCTATTTGGGATACATGCAGAATAGTAAAGAATTGGATTAAGACAAAACTTGGTATAAGAGGAAATGTATTAGACTCATATCATAAATCATTCAACTATTCCTTACCTCAGTTTCCTTATCTGTAAAGTTGGAATCATCATCACAATATCAGAACTGGAAGACACCTCATACATCATATAGTTGAATCCACTCATTGGACAGATGAGGAAACAGAGACCCAAAGAAATGATTTGCCCAAAGTCTCTCATTTTTCAATAACAGAGTTAAGACAAGAACATAGGTGGTCTGACTCTCAATCTACTTTTTTTTTTTTTTTTACTATGTCCTCTCATAGGAGATAAAGGGAGGGATGATCAATTTTTCACCTCTTCTCTAGGAACAAGTTTGGTTCTTACAATTAAATAGAGTTCAGAGTTTTTAGTATGGTTTTATTTTTTCTAATAGCATCATGGCGGTCATTATGTTTAATTTTTTAATGTCTATGTTCTATCACCATTGTAGCCATTATGTATATTGTCTTTCTGTTTTTTAAAACGTTTATGTTCTTTCAATTAACATTATTGTAGTCATTGCGTATACTGTTTTTTTTTTTACTTTATTCTGTAGTAGTTCATATAAGTCTTTTCATGTTTGTCTGAATTCTTCATGTCCATTATCTCTTTTGGAATAGTAATATTCCATTATACTCAAATACCAGAATGGTTACCCATTCCCCATTTGATGGACTTCCATCAAGAAAAAAAATTTATTAAGCACTTGTTACGTTGCTAGGCAACGGAATACAAAAACAAAAAAGGAAACAGCTCTTACCATCAGGAAACTTACATTCTACTGGAGTGAACAATGCCTTTATATTTATGCCAAAGAACGTTAACCACATATGAATGAATTTATACTTGAAGACAGTTAAACATGGAAAGGTCAGATAGGAAGTAATAGGTATGTTACTGACTGAATGCTTTTCCCTTCCCTTCATCCAAAAGAAAACCAACTAGAGAAAATGGATGGGTTGCATCTATTAAGGAATCTTGTATGATTTTAATACATGAGTGAGAGATATTCTTATTAGAGATGAGCTTTTAATGTTTGCATTTTGCTCTTATGAATCAAATTTTTTTTTAAATAGTCAACAATTAATTCCTTCTTCTTCTCTCCCTTTCCTTCCTGCCCACAAAAAAGCACAGTTGAGGATAGTCCTGACATGTTTCTGTTGGCTTTGTTTTACAGAATAGGCTACCAGATCCCAATGTTCGCAGGATTCTGTATTATGTTTGTGTCCACTATCAGTAAGTACATGCAGTTTGTATCCTGGGTTGGGATGTTATACATCAAAGGCTGAGCTAGAGGCAGGGATTCTATACTACCTTGGACCCTAGAAATAGATGACTACTCCTCCCAGTCTCTTTCCATCCCTCACTCATTGAGCTGTTAACTAGCATCAGATCATACAGAGATGGTTTAAATTGGCCCTTATGCTATTGAAAGCTGGTCTTATGTCAGTTAGTAACAGGAAACTCAGAGGAATGGAGGACACAGAAGAAATTCCATTCCTTAACCACTCACTGATTCCATAGAAGAAGAGTTCCTGGGCAGCCAACTATCTGAGGATATAAAATGCTATTCCAGAAAGCATGGTGGGTAGGATCAGGAGACCTGAGTTCTAATCCCACTTATGATACTTAGTTGTGTAGTCACAGTGAGTCATTTCACCTCTTTGAAATTAAGAATCCTTGTCCATGTGAAATTGGGAATCAGAATACTAATACCACCTGTCTCACAGGGTTGACATGGGAGGAGTTGTGTTTTGTAAACACTAAGTAAACATAAGTTAATATTATTAGAGCATGTATTACTGCTGTAGAAATACTGGCACAGCAGGGAATGCTATTGAATCCTCAGGTTGCTGTTTGGTGTCTTCCTTACCATCTTGTAAGTAACTAGGGATGGATTTTGAGGGAAAGGACTTCAACTGGTGTTCAGTATCCCCAGTGCCCCTTCTGAGTGTGCCATGGACCCCTTTGGCAGTCTGGTGAAAGCATAAGAACCCTTTCTCAGAATGTTTTTTATGTATAAAATAAATAGGATTCCAAAGGAAACCAATAACACTGAAGTACAGTTACCAAAATATTTTTTGAAAAATCATGGACTCTGGATTAAAAACTCCTGTTCTACATAGACTTAGCAATTGCAGAGGAAAATGCAAGCAAACAGCACCGTGTTATTTTTAGCACCAAGCATGGCCACCATCGTGTTCATTCAGTACTTTGAGAAACCATCCCAGTTTAGAATGTTTTAATTCCTACTGCAATGAGACTTGAATTGGTTTATTACGTACCTCCCCTCTGCTCTCTTGGTAGTGTTTGCTTTTTCCCGGAGTTACACATTACTCCTCCTAGCAAGATCCTTACAAGGCGTGGGTTCTTCTTGCTCTTCTGTAGCTGGTGAGTATGGAAACATTCACTTACTTCAATGAACTACAATGAGTGTTCAAACCTGTTCTCCCACCCTCCCCCAGTGACCATCATGTCCTGACTTTCTGCTTACTTATTTAATTAGTGAGGAACAATTCAATTCATTTTGACATTAGATACAAGGTGTCTAAGACCTACTCTGACATGGTGCCAGGAATACTGTTCGATCTTGAGTGTTTCTAAAATGCCTAAGATCTTGTCTGACATCAGCGTGTAGAGAGAAAACCAGGACCTTAGAGGATTCTGCAACGCTGTAAAACTGGCAGGGGACTTAGTGCTGTGCTTGGCACATATCAGCACATTCTTGCTGACATGCTTATTGACCTTGGACGTCATCTAGGACAACCCCTATAATTGCTACACATGGCAGAGCCAGTTCCTCCAAGTCTCAGCATAGCACTCTATCTTATTTTACCTAAATGTACCAGATTAGTAAATCAACCAATCCATCAACAAGTATTTATTCATCACTTACTGTGTACCAGACATTTCACTAGGTGCTGGAGAAGTTGATATACACAGAACATGTTGACTAAAAAAGAAAATTCCCTTTATTACATTGCATTGATTTTTAAAAAAATTTTATTTAGGGATGGGTATGCTGGCCAGCGTTTACACGGATGATGAAGAAAGAGGAAATGCCATGGGAATAGCCCTGGGAGGACTGGCTTTGGGAGTGCTAGGTTGGTAAAACTAAAGTATTTCAATGCCCTAGAGGAAAATGATTACTGTGGCTTTCCTTCCTTTCCTTCCCTCCTCCTCTATTAATCATGGAACTCCCTTAATCAGTTTCACTAGAGTCCTTTCCCCCTACCTCCTCCCCCAGGGAGAAGTCAGTGGACCAGGGCTAGCTGGTTACACAGTCCCTGAGTGCATGATTCCAGGACCAATGTAACATCAAAGACTGGATATATTATTAATACTCAATCTAGAGATGAGCTTCCCCAGAAGGTATACTGGATGCATGGAGGCTGAAGGACAGAAAACAGGAGGGAAGTGTCAAGCTATAAAGTAGAACTCAAGGAGAGAATTCCCTTTTCCTGACTGATTGGGAAGTGGGTCTCCACTGGCATGTAGAGAGAAGGTCCACTAGGAAAATAAAGTATTGCTCCTTTGAGTCACAGTACATCCCTTTGAGTCATCCCTTGGTTGCTCAGCACAGATGCTAGCAAGCTAACTCTAATTTCCTTATAAAGAGAAAGAGAATGAGATTTCCCCCTAATAAGAACTGACTGGTGTGACCCGAAGATGTAACTCACGTTGACAGCATAGTTCTTAATCCTCTTCTTTGAATCATATTCATCTGGAATAGGTTTGCTAGTATTTGTGTGTGTGTGTGTGTGTGTGTTTGTGTATGTGTGTGTGTGTGTGTGTGTGTGTGTGTGTGTGTGTGTGTGTGATCTTATCACTTGCTGGCTTCCATGAATGGATTCCAATTTCTTTACCTTCTCTCTTTTCCTTTGAGTTTAGAAACCTAAAAGACATACTCTTGTCGATTTCTAAGTAAGTCATGTTCTCCTTCACATATCCCCCTGTGCTCATAGGAGATGCGTTTCCCAGTCTAAAGACCTAATCTAATAACTACGATACTGATTCTCTCTGACTGATCATCCCTTTCAAGGTTAGGCTTTAAAAGAATGTTTACAGTTTTTGCTCGTGTCAGTCTGATCCCCAGAAAAAAAAATAACTGCTAAGATACATTAAACTCATGAAACAAATGGAGCCATTCTGTGGTCATCCCAGCTAAGTCACTCCAGGGAGACTAGGAATCTTCCCTTTCTTCTTTCTCTTTCTCAAAGTGGGGCCACCTTTTGGAAGTGTGATGTACGAATTTGTGGGGAAGACCGCTCCCTTCCTGGTCCTGGCTGCCTTAATTCTACTGGATGGAGGTTAGTAGAGACTACATCAAGAACTGCGGGGGTGAGGATCTTCAAAGCCTACTTTCTGAAGACACTCTTGGTCTTTTTTTCTTTTTTTTGCAGCTATTCAGCTGTTGATTCTCCAACCATCCAGGGTTCAACCAGAAGTAAGTAGTGCTACAATAGCATCTTTGCTGATAAACTGGGAATGCGCCTTCTTTTGACCCCGAGTTCTCTCTTTGGCAGAGTCAGAAAGGAACCTCGCTAGTCATCCTGTTGAAGGATCCCTACATCTTAATTGCTGCAGGTAGTTAGTGTTTTCAGAATGATTCTTTTCCTTACCAAAAGTGGATTTTACAAAAAAACTGCTTGAGTGCTTGTGGGTGCATGAGTGTGTATGTGTGTGTGTTTGTGTGTGTGTGTGTGTGTGTGTGTGTGTGTGTGTGTGTGTGTGTGTGTGTATGTGAGACCTCCAGAAAAAATGGCTTTGTAGTCTGAGGAATATCTTTGGAGTCAGGAGGACCTGCTTTAAAGTCCTGCTGCTGATACAAAGATTGTAGCTGTGTGACTATGGCCACGCAACATGATCTCTGAAGGACCCCAAGCAACACTGAGACTCGAAGCTATTAATTGCAGTTCTGTATCCTCATTCAGGATACAAGCATTCCATTAACTCCATCAGTTTCCCTAACTATATGTGGAGAGCCACATAGAAGCAGAGAGATAGAGGGACAGAAAGAGGGGAAAAAAAAGAAATACATATACATATATGATGTATACTCCTACATATGCACACATATATGTGTATATATATTATATGCATCTTGTATACATATACAAAAGTTTTGATAGTTTTAAAACTGCACTAAGACTTTTGGAAAACCATATATATGTTGACAGATAGATGGACACAAATAGACAGAGATAGAGATATAGGGAGAAGGGGAGAGGAAGAGGAAGAGACAGCTGATAGTGTAATGCAGGGTTGGAAATGTGTAGCCACAAAGCCACATGTGGTCTTCTAGGTCCTTGGGTTCATCCTTTTAACTGGGTCCAAACTTTACAGAAATTCTTTTACTAAGGGGCTTTGTTCTTTGAAGTTTGGATTACACTGTAAGGGATGAAGATCTAGACTAGGAATCATGAAGACTTGGATTCAAACCTTGCCTCTGACACATACTTACTGTGTGATCTTGAGTAAGTCAGTTAACCTGCCTCAGTTTACCCAGCATCCCTTAAGACTGTAAATTGCAAAGCAGGTGTAGGTTTGCCTTGGAGATAAAATTTCTTCACTGAAAATTTCTTCACTGAAAATTCCTAACCTCATGAAATTGTGCGTTAAAAAAAGTGTGTATGTATTTTATGTATATCTATGTATGTATATATGTATGTATATCTATGTATGTATATCTATGTGTGTATGTATGTATATATACATAACTAACCATGTGTCAGAAACATGTCCTACCCTAAATAGTCTCTGAAGTTCAACCCAAATTATTGGTTTTCTGATTAAGGTATCCCACAAATGTGTAACTGGAGCTATTCAAAGGCAGATGAGGGTTTCACACACACACACACACACACACACACACACACACACACACACACACATTTTGCTGTCTATCCCTGGAACACTCTAGAAATGGGCAGTCAGTCTAACTGCAAACATCTCAGCTTGTCAGCCTAATTTGTCTTGGTATATTTGAACCAAGGCAGTGCTGAATGGTATGGTGAGAGGAGTGGTATTCTAAGAAATATCTGAGAAACAACAGAAGGTCTGACCCCGCCCCACCCCTTTTTTAGATTGCTCCCTTGTATCTCTGAAGCAAGAAGACTAAAAAAAAAACCTAGAGGACTTTGTGACTCCTGCAAATAGTAATGGGCTAAGTAGTTTTTCACCAAAGATCTTTCTTGCTCGCTTTATCCAGTGGCTGAAAATTGACTTCTCTCTATTGGTGCCAGACATGAGAAAAACCAAAAAAAAATAAATTGATTATCTTACATAGGAAGAAGTGGGGCTAGCACACAGAAATTATAGGGAGACAGATTTAGGCTTACTATAAGAAAAAAACTTACTGATAGTTCAAGCTATTAAAAAATGAAATGATTGCCTTAGTGGTGGTGAGCTCCCTGTAACAGAAAAACTTCAGATTACATATCGAAGTAAGGACTGACCTAGATGTCTAATGCAATCTCTCCTACTGCCTCAGGTCACTGGTCCATTCCAACAAGAATCCTGTAGCCAGGAGGAGATATAGCCTGGTTGTTTTCAACCTTGAAGTACTGTCCAGTTTCTCAGTAGTCATTCCTGAATCTGCTATTCATACATTAGTCCAAATCCTTTTAAAATTCATTTAGTCTCCTGTCATTCCCACTTCTTGTGGGTAATGAGTTCCATAAACTAATTACCAGCTATATGAAGTAAGGCTTTGCTTTTATAATGATGTTCATGGACAAAAGCTGATTGCAATTAGTATTCTGTGGGATAACCAGAGGCTAGACTTATTTGTCTACAGGCATATTCTGGGGACATTAAGGAATTTTCCTGGACCTTGGTTTTTCCATCTGTGAAACAGGACTGTGGAATATTTGCATTTCTCACAGGAGTCACAGACAGACTGGGAAGACAGCAGCTCAATGAATGCTTTGTGTAACATGCTAGGCACAGTGAACATGACTAAGGTTGAAACAACAGATGGGGGCAGAACTCCAGGCAGAAAGGGGGTACCTTGAACAGCAGCTGCTGGGGAAGCTGTTACCAGGTCTCACACATTATTTGCCCCTTTCTTCCAGTCACAGAAAGGAAAAGAAAAGGCAATCAGCGCTAAATGTCAAACTATTGACAGTTCCAGATGCTCAAAGGAAGAGAGATACATTTGTATTTTCATATTTGAGCATTGTTTGTACAGATGGCCTTTAAATGTCACAAGAATGACAAAATCCTTTGCTTTCTTCATTATGTAAATACTATAATCTTTACTGCCCTGGTTCCATGAGAACTGAAGTCTAGTCCACAGAAGGTGGATGGCAGCGCTGACTGAGGCAATCAATATTCCTTGCCCCTCTAATTGGGTTCAAAGAATAGTACAGGAAGCTCCTATTTGCTCCAAATGATTAGGGAATGAATGGGGTGTTCCTGCTAATTGAATATTTTGATTCCTTGGCGGTTACCATAGAGATTTAATAGGTTCATCCTTTTTCTAAGTATTAGAATTTCAAAGCACTTATTACTAAGATTGTTTTTATTTATTATTATTTTATTTATTCTATATTTGCCCTACAACCTCCCATAATATGGTCTCTACTCACAACACTGGGAATTTTCCCTCTGTTCTTTGAACATCTTAGAGGCACCAGTACAGTAGGTGGGTTATCAATCTGATATCTTTCCTTCCCTTAGATTGTAAGTTCCTTGAAGGCAGACACTATCTTTTGCCTCTTTTTGTATGTCCATTGTTCAGCACAGTGCCTGGCACATAGTAGGTACTTAATAAATGTATATTGATTGATTGATTCTTCCCCTAGATTAGCAGAGGGGATTGATCTGCATTTACTGATCAAAATGTACACCCTGGACTTTGCTTTAAAGAAAAAAGAAAATTTTCAAATCATTTTAAGGGATGAGAATTATGATGTCATAATTAAATGTAAATTAAAGCGAACTCCCAGGTGGTGATGAAATTCCCTCTTCCAATGCATGTCATCATCTCCTCTGCAACTTTGAGCCTTTAGAGAGTTGTCCAGAGCATAGATGGCTCTATGATTTACTAAGGGTCACACAGCCATCATGTGGCAGAGGCAGGTTTTAAACACAGGTCTTTCTGAATCTGAGGCCGGTTTTCTATCCACTGTGTTGTTTTGGTTGATAGTATTTTACTTATCTCTTTCTCAGAACAGTGTAGGAAAAACGGAATTTGAGATGATGGTTCTGAATCTGGATGAAGACAGTTAATCTTATTCAGAAAGACTGGACCTTCCAAGGCTCAGCTTACATACCATCACAATTTGGTTCCAGAAATATTTGTAAAGCACCAACTCTTAGCTGCAGAGATATTAAAAAATATATATCAAATAGACCCTGCTCTCAAAGGTTTTATCATCTAGGAAGGAAAAAGACATATGTGAATTATTCTGATGCAAAGCACGGTGGGATGAATGCAAAGGGAAGTCTTAGGCAGAGTGCTATGAGAACTTGAGGAGGTGAAGATCACTTCTGGCTAGGGGTGGAGGGTTCTGGTGTGTGGAAAAGGAAGGTGCCAGGAAAGGAAAGCTTCACAGGGGAGGTAGTGTCTGAGTCAGGTCTCAAAGAAAGAGGAAAAACTCCAATAGATGGAGATTAAGAGACCATATACAGGCATGGAGAAAGGCAAAGCCAAGATGAGAGGTAACTGAGAGTAGCATATTTTGGTGGAACCATAAAGAAAGTCATTTGGAGCCACATTGGGGAAGGCCTCAAATGCCAGGATCAGGAGGTTAAGCTTTGCTCTGTGGGCCAAAGGGGAATCACTGAAGGTTCTTAAGTATTAAGATGATGCATTAGGAAAATTATAGTACATAGACTAAGAACAGAAGAAATCAACTGGAAGTGATGTTTTTCTCATCTGATCACAGAACATTTTATGTGTATTTTAATACTGATCACATTCTACTTGAACTATAATTATATGTCCAAGTCCTGTCACACATATTAGATTGGAAGTTCCTTGGAGGTATTAACTATCATTCTTTCTTCTATCTTCCCAGAATAGTAACAGGTATTTAATAAAAATTTATTAAATGAAGGGGTGAAGGAGAGTTAAGTAGAGATCCTGGAACCCGAATAAAAGCAAATTGTCTTCTTTATTAAAGGGTCCATCTGCTTTGCAAACATGGCTATTGCAATGCTTGAACCAGCATTACCAATCTGGATGATGGAGACCATGTGTTCCAGAAAATGGCAGCTGGGTAACGTACTAGAGTTGGCTTTCCATTCTTTAACTTTAACTTTAACTAGGCTCTTTCCTTTTGGGTAGTCCTGCAGAATTCCTCACATGAAAATGGCAAGCTGACTGCTGTTATTTGGTCCCCTAGGAAGTAAAGGCTTGTTTAAGCAATAAGACTTGTGGTATTTACCTGGTCAACTGTTCCTTCAGCTCATTTTAGATTTGGGACTAGATTTGAACTAAAGATACCAGAAGCTCACATTGCAATGGCTGAGTCCACATTTTCTCTACATTTCTGGAGTTACCTGAAAAGTGGTCACTGCTTGGGTCTTACACATTATTTGCCCCTTTCTTCCAGTCATAGGAAGAAGAAAAAGACAATTAGCACTAAATGTCAAACTATTACAGTTTCAGGTGCTGTAGTTTCCACGTGGTCAAAGGAAGGGAGATAGATTTATATTTTTATATTTGAGCGTTGTTTGTACAGATGGCCTTTAAATGTCACAAGAATGACAAAATCCTTTGCTTTCTTCATTATGTAAATACTGTAATCTTTACTGCCCTGGTTTTATGAGGACTGAAGTCTAGCCTCTGCTTGAAGACATCTAAGGCTGTGATGGAGCCCAGAGGTTGGGGGAAGGGAGGGCTAGTTAGAACCCCTTAAGACAGTCCATTGCATTTTTGAAAGTCAGAAGACCTGGGTTTAAAATCCTATTCTGCCACTAATTAGTAGTTCAATCCCTGGTCAAACATTTTAACTCCTAGGGGCTTCCATTTCCTCATGTGTAAAATAAGGGGTAGCTAGGTGGGACAGTGGATTGAGTACTGGGCCTGAAGTCAGAAAGATCTGAGTTCAACCAGGTGAGTACTTGCTGTATGACCCTGGGTAAATCACTTAACCCAGTTTGCCTCAGTTTCCTCACCTGTAAAATGAGCTGGAGAAAGAAATGACAAACCACTCCAGTATCTTTGCCAAGAAAATCTCAAATGTGGACATAACTGAAAATTAAGAAACAGAACATTAAGAGGGTTGGATTAGATAAACTTTTAAGTCCCCGTCTGATTTGATTTCTCTGATATACATGAAAGGCTTCCTGTTATGACAGGAAGAACACTGGATCAAAAGGCAGGAAGAGTCCAGGGTTTTTGTCTAGGCTATGTGACCTTTGGCAAGTGGCTTAAATTCACAGAACCTCAACTTTGTCATGCATGAAATGGAACTAGTAATTCTTGCCCTTCCCAACTCACAGGGTTGTTCTGAGGACCAAATAAGAGCATGTCTGTAAAGGAGTTTTGCAATTTAAACAGTGGTCTTCAGGGCTTCAATACAAAGAAATATAGCCCCTTGCATAAAGCAGACCAAATCTTTTAACTTTTCTAGTGTTGTGGCCTACTAGAGACTGTTTCTCAGGATAATATTTTGTTGTCTAAATTCATAATTAACAGAAATGCTAATTTCAGGTAAGAGATCAGTGAAAGTAAAGATATAATATTTTTCCTGTCCAAATTCAGAAACCCCCTGAAATCTTTCCAAATTTTTCCAGGAACCCTTAGGAAAGGGGTCAATAGACTTCTGTAGAAGGCGTTTAGCATTTGTTGAGTGAACGCTGAAAGGAATGACCTTATGGGTAAAGCTTTCAGGACTTCTAGGCCAGTAGGTGAAGCATTTTGTTGGGAAGAAGGGTGTTGTCTCTCATATCACACTTCCTCTACTTAGGCATTGGATCAGCCTTGTTCATTAGGTCCTATAAGTATTGATAAACTAAATCAGTTTTGTGGGGTTCAGTAAGTCTGCAAAAGAGAACTATGAAAAAGTGGGCTATGGTCCAAGCAGACAGGCTTCTGTATACAGACTACAAGCTATAGTAGATTTGCCTTAAAGGTCTTCCTGGGTTGAAATGGTTTGGGGATATTTCTGATGACTCCACTTAAATGATCTAATAACCTCACTAATTGAATGTGCCCCAGCTAGCTGTTGGCTACTCAGGCAGGCTTGCTTTCCCCAGCTCCATGCTATGACTTGGGGTTTTCAATAAAATAAGTATTTAAGTCATCAGGAAAAAAAGGTGGGGGTGGAATGGGGGTTTAGACATCAGACAAACAGGTAGGCTGCTTGAATTTATCAAGAACGGGACCATGTTGGGAACTTAACAGATGGCCAGATGTAAATCTGTGAGGCAAGCAGATTGCCTAGTAGAAGCCCATGCTAGGTGAGAAATGTCTGCAAGATGCTATATAGGCAAAGTCAGAGTCCCCACTAGGAAATAAATCCAATAAATTTACTTTTTTCATTTATTATTTGTAAGGCTCTGAGAAATGCCTTGATTCATTCATTTCAGTTTCTATAAGACAAACTCTATTCTTCTGTTCTGCTCAGTCCTCACCATGCTAAGTCCCCATTAAATTATTTTGCTCTTAAGTTCTATTAAAATCAGCAAACACATATATGCCTAGCATTGTGCTTGGAATTGAGTGGATGTAAAGATTATATACCTTAAACAGGAAAAGACCTTATCTACTTTATTTTAAAAATGAGGAAACTGAGGTACACAGAGTTTAAGTGACTTAGCAAAACTGGTAGTAAATGTAAGACATGGGATTCTAACCTGGGATTTCCTAAAACTAAATTCAACATGTTGCATTCCATATAGTCTTTATCATTTTAAGACACTAATCATATAAGATAGATGCTAATGATTTACCTCATAACCAGATCGATGCAATGCTATGAACAACAGCTTCTCGTTTGACCCTAATAACTACTCTGAAAATACTTTAATCCCCACCCCCACTTCCAATATTTTTTTGGGGGGTGATATCGTGAGTGTATTGAGCTCTTGGTGAGGAATTTCTGCTACCAATGCAGACCAGCTTTATCCTCTGCAGTTTGTAGTCTGAGAGCTTTCCAGGGCACTAAGATTCACTGGCTTAAGCAGCTTGACAGGGTTAGACTGTGTAAGAAAGCCCAGGTCTTCTTGATACTGAGGCCAGCTTTGTCTCTACCTACCACACTGTACTGCCTCTCAGCTTCATTTTGCAGAGCTAAAGTGATTTGTCCACATCTCTAAAACAGTAAACAAAAGAAGAGAGGCTTGGATCTAGGTTTTCTAAGTCTAGTTCTTTTCCTAATACGCTACATTGCCTTTCATATATTCACTTGGCCATTGCATCTTGTGAGATATGGGGAAAATACTTCTTGAAATATGAAATTACATTTCATGTTTTGGCTCTGTAGAGCTCCCAAGTCTTGGATGATGATGTTTAAAAATTTAACTTAATGGACCAAAAAGCCCTTGGTCTCACCACGTCAGAATGGGCAATGACTTCCTTGGGGTATTTGCTAGTGAATGACTACAACAATTTTAAAATAATTCAGTAGAACATAAGCTCCTTGAGGATAGGAAGTTGTTAATTTTTGTCATTTTATTTCTCATACCCAATACAGTATAGATATATACTAAGCACTCAAGAATTATTTGTTGAACTAACCTGAAGGAAAAGGCAGACATTCATTTGTGTGTGCTCTTTTTAAAGTACTAGCAAGGAAAGGCCAAAGTACAATGATTGGATTTCAGTCAGGGTACCCAGAAGTGTAAGTTACACAGCTCTTGCTTAGTTTTTTTTGCCTTTGGAAAGATTATATCTGGGCAGATGGGGTACACAAATCAATGTCACAAAACAGAGTGACTATCGCTAAGGAAGCAACCTCAGAGGCAGAGGTGGGCAGATATCAAATCAGAATTTGCCATGGGCAAATTCATTGGAAGAAAACCAGGGTTAGACTTGATGAAGGCAGAGCATTTAATGAAGACTTTGAAGTCCTCACCAGTCAAAATGCATGACTCCACAGCAGAGTAACTAATGTCTTCTCTCCTAGCACAGTGTTACCCTGAAGTTTTCCAAATGACACTTGGGTTCCCATTCATATTTCTGTAGCTAACATACAGGGCTAGATATTCTGCACTGAACTCTCAGATCTCAGAACTGCCCATTCTGACCTTGTGTGTAAAACTTATCACCTTTAGCAGACCTAAATATAAAATTTTCAGAGAGAGATTATGCAGTTGATAGTGAAATAAATGTCTTTCATTTCTATAGCTTCACAAGGGCTTTGTATTTGATGGATAAATAGTGTGGGGCCCAGGCTAGACGTGTAACAGACCGGATATTAGATGCTTGGGTGCAAGGCTACAGGGTTTCATGTGATATGCTCTAATCAAAACAGCTGTGCAACATTTATTAGTTTTTCTAACATTTGACTGAAATCAGTACTGATAAGGTGTCCCTTTCATAAATTTTCAGGCGTTGCTTTCCTACCGGCTAGTATCTCTTATCTTATTGGAACCAATATTTTTGGGATACTTGCACACAAAATGGGAAGGTAAGATAATTTAAAAAAAAACCCACTGTACTTATAAAGGAGTTCCTTATTTTGTTTCAAGTATTCCTAACCGATCCCCAAATGTAAAGATTTCTCAGTCTAAGTCCTTTTAGAAATCTCAAATGATCTCCTAGAAAGAGCAAAGAGACTCTGCTCTCATGATCTCTGGGTGCTTTTTCTTTTGACAGGTGGCTTTGTGCTCTCTTGGGGATGATCATTGTTGGAATCAGCATTTTATGTGTGAGTATGATATGACATCTTTAAAATGAAAACTCCATTCTGTGAATAAGATATAAAGCATTCAGCTATGGGCAAATATTACCAATTCCTACCAAATACTTTTGCTTCATGCTACACATTCAAAAGTCAATTATTTTTAGGAATTTTAGCAACATTTTTATTTTCATGGACTTAATGATTATCTCTGTGCAGATGACATCCAGATAAGATAAATCTGTTTCACATAGTTCCTCACCACCTACCTACTGGACATTTCAAAATGGATATCCTATAGGCACCTCAAACTCAGTATGTTCAAAACAGAACTATGTATCTCTTCTGTCAAACTTACTTATTTTCTCAACTTCCCTATTCCTGTTCAATTTGTTATTTTCAGTTGTATCCGACTCTTCATGACCTAATTTAGCGTTTTCTTCGCGGAGCACTAGAGAGATTTGCCATTTCTCTCTCCAGTACATTTTACAGAGGAGAAAATTGAAGCATACAGGGTCCCTTAACTCATGTCTGAGGCCAGGTTTGAACTTCGAAGAGGAGTCTTCCTGGCTCTAGGCTCAGGGTTCTAAACACTGTACCATCTGGCTGCCTGGTATCCCTGTTGAAAATGCTGCCATTTTTTAATCTCCCAGGTCTGAATTCTTGGTGTTATCTCTGAATCCTCCCTCTCCCTCCCCCTCACACATCCAAGTGATTGCCGGTCTTGTCAGTTCTATCTCCACACCTCCAGTGTCTGGCCACCATGCAGTATTGTACTTAGAGCACCAACACCTTGGTTCAGGCTCTCAAACCGTCTCACTTGGACTATTGCAAATCTAATTATTCTCACTGCTTCAAGCCTCTCTCTTCTCCGATCTATTCTTCCACATAGCTGCCAAAATTCTTGTCCTTAAGCCAGATTGTTTTGAGTATCTATTTGGCATTTCAAATCCTTCACAACCTAATACTATTCTACCTTTCCAGTCCTGCTGTACATTACTCCCCTCAATATGCTCTGCCATCCAGTCAAACTGGTCTTCTTCTTGTTCCCCAAAAAGAACAATCCATTTCTCATCTCCATACTTTTGCTCTAACAGTCTCCTATGCAAGGAACACACCTTTTCTACAATTCTGTCTTTTAGACTCTCGTTTTCTTTGACACTTGACTCAAGCACTTCCTTCTATGTGAAAACACTGCTGACTCCACCATTGCTCCAGCTGCTAGTGCCCTTCCTCCCAAAGCTGCTATATTTAATTTATAAGTGTAATGCCTGTGTTGCTGTAGAGATTTAAATTCTGTATTATCACACAGATAATCTTACTGCCTACCTTAATAGCATAAAGGCTCCTTCAGGTCAGGAACTGCTCTTATTCCAGTGGCTAGTACTTAGTAGATGGTTAATAAATGTTTATTGATTTACTACTGAATTTTCATCATAAAAATGACTATGAATGATACTTTTTATGGCAAAAAAATGAGGAAATACTGAGCTAATCCTCCCTTTCTAGGATAAAATAATTACTGCTATTACTAACAGAGTTTGATTGCTCTTGCTGGAAAACTAAGTGGAATTAAGTTGGTCTTTTAAATCTTGCTTTCTGTGTTTAAGGAGTTGAAAATATGTCTTATTTATAAGACCCTTTCTAGCTCTCAAAATGCTATGATTAGGGATTTAATAACTGTGTGATCTTGGACAAGTAATTTCACCTCTATAGGACTTACTTTACTCTTTTGTAAAATGAGGAGGGTAAGCTAGATGATTGCCAATGTTCTATGACTCAGATTCTTACTCTCTTTCCCAATTACCTTGTAAATAAATAAGCACACCAAGTATCTAAAGAAATGTTAATGCCTCATTAAAATAAGCCTAATGATATAGAATGAAATTGCATGATTAAAAAAAATGTAACCTTTTTTTTTTTGGAGGTACCATTTGCAAAAAACATTTATGGACTGATCGCACCAAATTTTGGAGTTGGTTTCGCAATTGGTAAGTCACACAAGCTTTGTGCCAAAATATAACATTTACTGGCTCCCTGTGCTTGGAAATATTTTTTTCTCATTCTGATTGATAGCAGCCTAAAACATTCTAGAAGCTTAAGATTCGATGGGCAGAGGTTTAAGGCTGAAATATAATGTGTAGTTTACTCATATTAAAGGGACTTACTTCTAGATTTTTGTCATTTTCTTTATGAAAACCATTTTTTGCAAAAGGTTGATATTTACAAAAGGCAAACGGACACTGCTGTTGACTCTGGGTAAACAGGGTAATACTTTCCACAGAGCACATTTGTACACTCTATATCTGTGAACAAGCTTACTCATACGAGTCCCAGTATCAAACTGCAAGAGCGTCATGGCAAGATTTAGAACTAAAAACATACATTGACTCACAGAAGACTTAGTCAATGAGTATTTTTTTGTGGTCAAAGGCATCCAATTTTGTGCCATTAGCATTACAGAAGTTAAGATTAGGGAATTTCTGCCACTGATAATTTGGAAGAATTTTATACTCTATGAGTATAATCACACAGAACATTCATGATAAATCTAATTGCATTGAAATGAATTCTGGGACAAGAAGAGCAATGAAAGATTTGGACTATGTTATAGTCTCTTATTCTATAGAAGTAACATGAAAATTCATTACTACCAGTTTGGCATCTATTGTGTGCTGTAAGTGCCACACCTGGGTAAGGACGGCCCAAAAATGAGGGGATCCCTTTCAGAGCTGGGACCAGACAAACAGGGCATGTGAACAAAGTAAGAGTCAGAAATGAAGGAAATAGAGGAGAACACAGATACCTTTGGAGCTTAGCAAGAGCTCAGAAACAAGAGATGCATGAGAACCAATAAGACAAAAAGGGAAAGATAGAACCAAAGAAAAGACAAAAGAAAAATCATGATAGCTGACACTTACATAGAATTTTAGGCTCTCCAAAGCATTGCTCTGAACGTTATGCTCACTTGGTCCTTACTAAAAACCTTTGAGAGTGGGTAGTATAATCAGACACATCTTACAGATCAAAAGAAAGAGGACTGCAAAGATGTTGTGAGTTGCCAAAGATCATGCAACTCACAAATGTTAGAAGTAGGATTCAAGTCTAGGATTCTGCTCCCTAGAATCTAGTGTTCTCCTTACCCTATCACTATCCACAATACCATTGTGCCTTAAAAAAATCAGAATCATTTCCCAATATATTCCCCAACACACTGAAATCTCTCTTCACAATGAAAAAAAAACTAAACAAACTTTGCCTTTTACTAGCCCTTGCTACCCTAAAGAATGAATTGTATCATAGCATATGCCTTTTTAGCACTCTGTAGTCCTCTACCTCTCTGCCAGGAGTGGGGAGGCTGTTTCCTCTTTTCCCGGGCACCAGAATTGGTGATTGTAACTAACTGGCTTCTTGGTAGTCCTGCATCCACCACATTTCTGCTGATAGGAGTGTACTGGTCATTGCGCAGGGCATATTTAGTAACATTGTATGGAGACCGTCATACACTTTGTTGTAGTCATTTGGCTTTTGTTCCTTTCTTGGCTCTACCTTCTTCCCTCTCTCTGCATCAGTTCATGCAAAATTGTCATGTAATAACTTCCTCGGAATTCTTCATGTTCATCATTTCTTATGGAACAATCCCATTGAGCTAGTGTGGCACAGTAGTAAGGTTACTGGACTTGAGAGTAACAGTATTTGAATTTAAATCCCGGCTTTGCCACTTACCTCTAACCTGTAGGGTCTTTGGCAAGTCATATCACCTTTCTTTGGACATCCTAAGTCCCTTTCATTTCCAGGTACATGATCCTTTTCCATTATATTCACAAGTCACAATGTGGTCTGTGATTCTCAATTAATGGACACCCATTTTATTTCCAGGGTTACTACTGTTGTTGCGTGTAGTTTAACACAAAAAATACAACTCTGAGTATTTGTTCTATATAGAATCTTTCTTTCTCTGGTTGACTTCCTTGGGGTATATGCCTAATGGTGCATTGGAAAGGTCAAAGGACTATGAGCAGCATTCTTTCCAATGATAGCTATGTTCACTAATAACAAAGAAAGGACAACCATGACTGAAACAGTTGGTAGTGGCAGCATTAGTGACTCTTATGCCTCTTGCCTTAGGAGAACACAGCTCTAGTAAACCTGGCCTGAAAACCTATTTTAGTATTAAAAGTTGGCTAGGTACTCAGAGCCAAAATGGCAGAGTAGAAGGACGCACATATTCTAGCTCTTCCTCCACAGTCCATAAAAATTCTTGTAAGGAAAGACTCTCAACAAATTCAAGGGCAGCAGAAGCCACAGAACGAAGGAATGGAGGAGATTTCCAGCCCAGGGTGACCTGGAAGGCCAAAGGGAAAGGTCTGTCACACTGGACACAGAGCTAAGCACAGCCCAACCTTGGCCGGGCACTGGGAGGGGCAGGGCCAGAGCAGGCCTCAGGGGTGGAATCTCCAGCAGCAACTGAGCTTTACAGATCCCTCAACCCACAGGTGACAAAGACACTTCAAAGGTCAGTGAGAGAGCTTTTTCACCTCCATGAGAAGGGAGCAGGGTCCTTCCCTAGCCCTGGCTCCAGGCAGCCACTGGCTGCAGTGGAGGTGGTGGCAAAAGGCAGTAATTGAGCAGCTGATCTGAACCTCAGCCCTGAGTGGTGGCCCTGCCCCCTACCTAAAGCCCCTGGGGAAATTGAGCAGCTGATCTCAATCTCAGCCAGGAGCCTGGCCAGGGAGTATACTCTTTTCCCCTGACTGTGCCCCCTTGAGGAAACTGAGAACTTACAGGTCCCTAGAGTATACCCTACTGTTGACAAAGGACACTAAAGTCAAGTAACTGGTTAGGAAAATGCCCAACATGTATTCTCTACCACCTTTTCGGATGAGGAAGAACAATGTGTACCACCAGGGGAAGACATAAAAATCAAGACTACTGCATCCAAAATCTCCAAAACAAATATGCAATG
>CM053769.1:536145898-536199413 GCA_028658325.1 Potorous gilbertii | reverse complement strand
CCCCAAAAAAAAGCTGAAGAAAATAACACCTTTAAAAATAGGCTAACTCAATTGGCAAAAGAGGTCCAAAAAGCCAATGAGGAGAAGGCTTTAGAAAGCAGAATTAGCCAAATGGAAAAGGAGGTTCAAAAACTCACTGAAGAAAATAGTTCTTTAAAAATTAGAATGGAACAGTTGGAAGCTAATGACTTTATGAGAAACCAAGAAATCACAAAACAAAACCCAAAGAATGAAAAAATAGAAGATAATGTGAAATATCTCACTGGAAAAACAACTGGCCTGGAAAATAAATCCAGGAGAGACAATTTTAAAATTATGGGACTACCTGAAAGCCATGATCAAAATAAGAGCCTAGACATCATCTTTCATGAAATTATCAAGGAAAACTGCCCTAATATTCTAGAACCAGAGGTCAAAATAAATATTGAATCCACTGATCACCTCCGGAAAGAGATCTGAACTCCTGGGAATTATTGTAGTCAAATTCCAGAGTTCCCAAGGCAAGAAGAAAATACTGCAAGTAGCTAGAAAGAAAAATTTGAGTATTGTGGAAATACAGTCAGGATAAGACAAGATTTAACAGCTTCTATATTAAAGGACTGAAGGGCATGGAATATGATATTCTAGAAGTCAAAGGAACTAGGATTAAAACCAAGAATCATCTCCCCAGCAAAACTGAGTAGAATACTTCAGGGGTAAAAATGATCACTCAATGAAATAGAGGACTTTCAAGCATTCTTGATGAAAAGACCAGAGCTGAAAAGAAAATTTGACTTTCAAACACAAGAATAAAGAGAAGCATGAAAATGCAAACAGGAAAGAGAAATCAGAAGAGACTTACCAAAGTTGAACTGTTTACATTTGTACATGGAAAGATAATATTTGTAACTCTTGAAATTTTTCTGTTATCTGGATAGTTGGATGGATTACACACACACACACACACATACACACACACACACAGAGAGAGAGAGAGAGAGAGAGAGAGAGAGAGAGAGAGAGAGAGAGAAACAGAAAGACAGAGAGCACAGGGTGAGTTGAATAGGAAGGGATCATATCAAAAAAATAAAATTAAGGGGTAAGAGAGGAATATATTGGGAGGAGAAAGGGAGAAATGGAATGGGGCAAATTATCTCTCATAAAAGTGGCATGAAAAAGTTTTTCCAGTAGAGGGGAAAAGAGGGGAGGTGAGTGGGAAAAAGTGAAGCTTACTCTCATCACATTTGGCTCAAGGACGCAATAACATGTACACTCAATTTGATATGAAAATCTATCTTACAGTACAGGAAAGCAGGGGAGAAGGGGATAAGCAGGGTAGGGGGATGATGGAAGGGAGGGCAAATGGGAGGAGGGGGTAATTAGAAGGAAACACTTGGGGAGAGACAAGGTCAAAAGAGAGAACAGAAGAAATGAGGGGAAGGATAGGATGGAGGGAAATATAGTTAGTCTTATACAACATGACTATTATGGAAGTCATTTGCAAAACCACACATATATAGCCTATAAAGAATTACTTGCCTTCTCAGTGGGGATGGGTGGGGAGGGAGGAAGGAAGAAAATTTAGAACTCAAAGTTTTAGGAACAAATTTGAGAAATATTTTTGTGTAGAACTGGGAAATAAGAAATACAAGTAATGGGGTATAGAAATTTATCTTACCTACAGGACAAGAGAGAAGACAGGGATGAGGGAAGGGAGGGGTGTTAGAAGGGAAGGCACATTGGCAGAAGGGGCAACCAAAATGCACAGCGTTTTGGGGGGGAGGGGAGAGGTGGGGAGAAAATTTGGAACTCAAAATTTTGTGGAAATGAATGTTACTTAAAATTAATTAATTAATTTTAAAAAAAGTTGGCTAGGTAGTAATTCCCAAGTAAAAATAAGGTATTCCTTCACAAGAGGAAGTTCTCTGTTGGCAATTCATATATGCTGAAGTAAATAACCATTTATTAAGTACCTACTGTGTGTCAGACACTGTGTGCTAAGTACTTTACAACCATCCTAGAAGGTAAGTGCTACTATACCCATTTTATAGATGATGAAACTGTGACAGAGGTTAAGTTAATTGCCCAGGATCACACAGTGAGTGTCTGAAGTCAAATTTGAACACAGGTCTGCCAAGCTCCTGGGCCAGGGCTCTATCTACTGTACTACTTAGCTGTCTCCTGATGTTAAAATCCAAAAGGTAAGGTTCTTTCTATAATATGTTTCTCTGAATTATTGGCAGGAATGGTGGATTCCTCAATGATGCCCATCATGGGCTACTTGGTAGACCTGCGTCATGTCTCTGTCTATGGGAGTGTATATGCCATTGCAGACGTTGCCTTCTGCATGGGGTTTGCATTGGGTAAGGATGTAGTTTTTTTTCCCCAAGTACTTAAAATGGATTAGACTATTTAATAGTGTAAAATATAACTTTAGAAACTGTACATCTTGTTTCTAAAGTTCTGAGTACAACACTTTTATGGAGCTCTCTAATTTTCTGTTTCCTACAAGGCCCCTCTGTTGGTGGAGCCATCGCAAAAGCAATTGGGTTCCCATGGCTCATGACAATTATTGGTATCATTGACATTCTCTTTGCCCCTCTCTGCTTTTTCCTTCGAAGTCCACCTGCCAAGGAAGAAAAAATGGTAAGAAATTTCAGAATGTGATGGGATGTTTTCCAATTGCTAGTACGAAACTCTTATAATGGAGGGAATACTAGAGGAGCAAGAAGAGTTGGTGATAGTTCTAAGTCTGCAACTAATAATTTATATTTACATATCATTGTAGAGTTAAAGCTTTTCTCAAAAAAAAAACCAAACAACTTTGAGGTAGGCAGTGCAAATGCTATTTTTATAATCAATTCAGAGATTGACTTGCCCACAACCACATGGTGGTACTGTCTTTTAAGTCTAACACTCTACTGAGTCATGCTTATTTCCAACTTTGGTGACTTTAGGCAAACCACTGCCCTTCCCTATCTTTTCATCATCTGAAAATAAAAAGGTTGAACAAGATTTAATAATGACCTTAGGAGATAGTTCTCCATTGCAGTCTCATGTAAAACACATTCATCTCTATTGGAATGGAAACCTCCACAACATGAATTGGCCTTACTGTGGTATTTTAGCTGAATGCTCCAAGGAAAATGTCTCATTTTAATGAATTACGTTGTGTTCATCCTTCGTTGCTGAAGACCATGCCATCAGAGAAATGATGACTTGCATTTGACTTGTTTTGAGTGAGGGAGGGCTGTGCAAGGTCACCAGCCTTTCTTCTCCTCCAGAGCCATCTTAGTCCAATGACCAAATATTCATCAGGATGACTGAAGATGACCCAGGATGCACTGGGAGACCCTTCCTTTCCCTTCCCGTTCCGTCCCTTTCTTTCCCTTCCCGTTCCGTCCCTTTCTTTCCCTTCCTTTCCTTTCTCTGAACTTTGAGCCTACTGCACTGTGAAGCTCAGACACTATGAGGCCTCTGCCCCCTGCCTAAAGGCTCTCTTCTGGACCCTTCCTGGCTTTAGAGTGATTATCAATAGTAACTGTTGCTGTTTCCCTCCCAGTCTGATTTCTTTCTTTTCCTTGTCTCATTAAAGGGGCCATTTACTGACTACCTCTTAAACAGGTCTATTCAATGAATGGGTATTACCTCACCCTAAGTGTGTACCTGCAAAGACCTTGGTCTAAAGAGCCCAAGGTTTCCCGGTGCATCCTGGGTCATTTCCAGTCATCCTGATGAATATTTGGTCGCTGGACTCAGATGGCTCTGGAGAGGTGAGGCTGGTGACCTTCACAGCCCTCCCTCACTCAAAACAGTTAAGTGTAAGTCATCATTTCACTGATGGCATGGTCTTCTTTGGCAACAAAGGACGAATGAATTGCGTATTATCAGAACAGCTTCCAACTACTCAATCACTTGTATCCTACAAGTTAAGGCTGTTGTTCAGACCTCAGTACTAGGAGCAACGGATGAAACTGGCAGGCAGATTTTAGCTCCATATAAGGGGGAAAAATTCTCTACCACTTCTTAATGGTTAAAGCTGAGTAACAAGTAGACATATTCTGAAAGTAAAATGGGAAGACCTGGAAGTGATTCTTGTCATATATATTACCTAAATTCATGTTGTTTCCTCACAATAGCTTTGAGGGCATGACCATCATTTATTTATTTATTTATATTTGCCGGGTAGGGGGAAGGTCTTTATGCACTTAGCACGGTGCCCAGAACACACGCAGTGCTTAACGTTTAATGAAAAGAGCTCAGAAACAGAGGCTAGTGCTTTGCACCGCTACATCGTGAGCTATGTCGGCAAACCTTACATACATATTACCTGTTATCCTTGTTCCTGTGTTCCTTCACTTAGACTTTGTAGCTGTGCATTTCTAATCCTGAATGTAAACTTGTCCATATTGGATTTTTTCCAAGTGTTGAACAATCAGTTTTTCTGTGGTACTTTTGTCTCCCTCTCATTGGCCAACATCATTATTTCCTGTCATTCTCTACTTCCCTCCTTCCTGCTGAGACACAAGTAGCAGCTGTTGATTTGCAAACTCAAATGATACTATTATGCCAGCCTCCAATTATGGGCAGTAAGTGGCACATCTCAAGTCTTTAATGACTCATCTTGCTAAAGCATTTATTTAGATTTTTGACAAACCAAAAATGGCTTTTCTGGGAACACTATAATACTGTTCTTTCCCTCCCGCTTTTGCTGTTATTTTCATCCTCTTCCTGCAGAAAGGTACTATTTTTTAAAAAAAATGAAATGTGGTATTAGCCCTCCCAGAAAGAGTCGCATAGCAGAGTAGTCAGAAAGACCTCGACTGAAAGCTCTGCCTAACATAGGCAATCTGTGTGACCAAGGGCCTCTCTGGACAGCTCTCTGTAAGTTACAGATGAATTGTTTGGTGGGAGAAGTTTCCCTATCACAAGTACCTAACATTAATGAAATCACAGTTGTGGATCAAAAATAAAAATGGTATTGGCCCCAATGTGTGGTAGGTGGGTATGCAGATTAGTCATCTGCAGGTAGAAGCTGGCAGTATGATGGAAGGAATACTAACCTCCAGAAGTTCATGACTTGCAGGCACCCCAAAACAGATGCTAGGCTAAATATTTTAAATATCTCATGTGATCTTCGTATTGTCCCTATGAAAGTTATTACCCCCACTTTACAGAGAAGAAAATTGAGAATGATTAGATGAATGACTTACCCAGTCACCCAGTTAATAACAGTTTGAGGCACGATTCAACTTCAGGTCCAACTCCAAGACCAGTACTAAATTTACATGCCATTCTGACTCTAAGTCAGGTATAAAACCTTTGCAAAAAACCTTTCCAGGCAAAACAGGGAAGTGAGTGTGATACAAAATGCCCATACTGGCCTTACTTGACAAGTAGTCCAATCTTGCTGCTAAAATTAAACCCATTTCTAAAGAGGCAAATCATTCCCCTTTTTGGACTTCAGTTTCCTCTTCTATAAAAGGATTAGACAGGATAGTTTCTTAAGTCATCTTCCAGTTTCAAAATTCCACAGCAATATTCAGTGGTGGGTGGTCAATTGTGTTTAATTCCCCATGTTCCCATTTGAAGTTTTCTTGACAAGGATACAGGAGTGGTTTGCATTTTCTTCTCCAGGGGTTTAAGGCAAATGAGATTAAGTGACTTGTTCACGGTCACATACCTATTTTGTGAGGCCACATTTGAACTCAAGATGAGTCTTCTTGACTCCAGGCCTGGCACACCATCAACTACACCACCTAATTGCCCCTCTAATTCTAAGGATAGTGAAACACCTACTTACTTTAACTTGCATTCCCAAGATAATATTTTTTTTATGGATTGTTGGCTACCATCCCTCATTTTGATGGGTCTAATTAATCCATATGAAGAGCTTTCAGGCTCAAGAAACTTTTGCCTAAATTTTAGTCTTTAAACTGCTTTCGAAAGGTAGTACGTGGTGTGCTGGTTAGAGCAACGGACTTGAAGTAAGGAAGATGTGAGTATGAACCCTCTCTCAGCTACCTATTAAAGCTACGTGAGTCTGGGCAAGTCACTAGTTTCTTCTTTGGTAAAATGGGGACAATATCACCTACCTTCACAAAAGGTTATCATGAGGAAAAACTGAGTTAATATAAGTGCATTACAACCTTAAAAGGCTAAATAAATGCTATTATAAAAGTAGATCCTTGGTTTGGGCATTCACTAGCTGCTAGAGGTTCCAGGCTAACTGGCTTCTTACTGGAAAAAAGAACTTGCAAATGAAGAATACTTCTAAAACTCGGAATTATAATAGTAAAATTATGGTCTACCTAACAAAAAACCCCAAAGATAATACTACATACTTTTTTTTAGGCAATACTCATGGATCACAACTGTCCAATTAAAACAAAAATGTACACGCAGAACAACATTCAATCATCTCCAACAGTTGAGGAAGAAGAATCTGAAAGTGACTGACAACTTCAACTTCAAAAGACCTAAGTATTCTGTTGTATAAAATGCAGTGTTTCCTGTGAAACAACTCATCAAAAAAAAATCTTAGTTGTACTGTATGCTAATGGTGTAGTAAAGAAACCAAAGGTTAAAAACATTTTTTCCCAATGTTATGAGATTGCTAACAGCCTTACAAAGAAAAAGAAGCTTTTCTAGGGGTTTGTATAGTGTTGAAAAGTTTAAATTTAATTTTATTAAATATTACACAATATATTTTTATCAAACTGTAGTGTAAATCTGTATAAATAGTTGAATCTTAATCAAGTATAATTTTTTAAACTTACATTCCTGAACACTTGGCAAAAAGATTCTTTATTTTCTGCATCATTACAGAACCAGATCTGTATGAACATACAGCACATTACCTGGTCTATTCCAACAATGCACAAACCATTCCATGTCCAAAGAACCGAACCAATCCAACGATTATTTCCAAAAGTTATCCTGAATGACAGTGCTGAACTGCAATTGAACTTGTAGTGTACACATCCAAGTTAAAAACTGGCTGGGGAAATTAAATTAAAATTCTTTGGAAAATGTCACATTTGAAGTTAAGGTTGTTACTAGAACTTGTCAATCACTTTTTTGGGCATATACATGAAGTGATATTTGCAATACTTTTCCATTTTTGAGAAAGAGGTATTAATGTAAAGTTATTTTTACTCAATAGGATTTTGGTGGTAATCATAGACCCAAATAAAAAGAAATTTTGTTAAGAGAGAAAAATACCAGTAAACATATGCTGGTATTATTTCAAAACTTCTGTTGATGCTTATTAAACTTTTGTTGGATAAAGATTTCATAGAGGGTGTTAAGTTATGTAAGTGTATTCAACTTACATGATTTAGAGTGCTCATCCATGGTCTGACATGAACTTTTAATCCAAAACACTAAAAAGAAGCCTGAATGCTAAATGTTTGCTTAAAAAAAAAAAACTAACCAAAATCTCAGATTATCTTCAGTCTCTTTAGAACAACACTGCCTTGTAGTAGTAGAATTTTCTATACATCTGAAATGTTTACAGAACCGGATCTGTTTGAAAAAATATAATTTAAAATGGAGGTGAAATAAAAATGAAATGGTCTATGTCCAAAGCCTCAATGTAACAAAGCAAGAACAAGTAGGTCTAGAGTAGGGTCTATTCACATATCCATTTACACAACTGTAAGAAATAAAAATAAAACCAAGCTGTCTAAAAAGGTTTAATAAATATCAACATTCATTTCATGCAGTGTACTGTGAGATTTCATGTGTGAACTAAAACTATGTGCCTTTTCTCAAAGTAACAGCACATTCTGTTTCATAGTGGAGACTTGTTTACATATGGTTTTGTAAAATGTGCCAAATGTATTCAGAATATTGTATATTAATGTTGTGGTATACATCTGAAATGATGGCAGTGGCTTATTTTACAATATTGTGATCGTAAACAAAAGTAGCCAAATCTTAGTTACAGGTTGTTATAAAACTCTATGTTATACACAGATCAAAGAGCAAGTAGCTAAAGAGTAAAACATATCTCTGATTTCATTATTTCTTATTCTCTAGGAGAGTTGCCAGTTACACTCCCATTTACCTTCTAGAGATCTTAATCAAGGTAGTTCTATCTGATGAAAAGTTCAGTTTCTATATGTGACATATTCAAAACAACATGTTACCTGTCATTTCTAATGTTCTACAACACAGCCCAGGAAAAGTTGGGTTTGGTCTAAAACTAAAGATCATTGAGCTCTCTAATTGCACATGTGTAACTAGCTATACATAGGAGTGGGCCAAAAAAAACCCATGAACTTTCAGGGGTTATATGAAGAGACAAGGAACTGTACATCAGCAGATATACTTAATTTTCTTAAGAGAACTAACTAGTCAACAGGCCTTCTCTCACAGTCTGGGGAAGATGGACATTTGAGGAGAGTAAAATATTCCAAGTACAAAAGCAAAAGAAGTTAATTAAAAAATAATTCTAATATTCAGGTTGGTAAGACCTGAAGAGGGGTGCATTTCTGATTATTTATGTTTATATATCTCGATACGTATGAGCAAAACACCTCTCTACCTATGACTGTACTTGGAACAAAAGGGGTACCATGTTTGTAACTGGCTAAAAAATTGTGTTGATAAAAGTACAAGCTCATGGTGAGGCAGCAGTGCACATATGTCTTTTTTCAGAGGGATGAGTGTACATATTAAATTCATGTTTCAGTCAACAAGAAATAAATGGGTTCTGAATTCGATACTATGCCTATTTGCATTTGTTTTGGACACTGAGACAACTGAAAATTTTTAAATGAGTAACTTCATCTTGGCCACACATAGTTCCTTCTGGAATCTCTCCTGCATGTGGGTGTCTGGATTTGGATTGTTTTATTCCATGGTTTTAGGTTTCATATAATCTGATCATTAAGATATGATCTCCTTAATAAGCAGCAAAATCAAGAGGCTGAGGCAAACAGTTACCCATCTGAACTACCATGTTCACTGTCAATATATGACTTGGTACAAGAAGATGAGTGAATATTTATTAGCTGCTGGATGATTTTGTGATTACAACATCTAACTTTTAATAAAAGACAATGCTAATCTGAGGGGGAGATGACAATGTAAGTTTTTAATTCAGAATAAGGCATTTCTTATGACTATGGCATAATGATATTAAAAGTGAAGCCTGGGGTTAGAGGGGAA
Source organism: Potorous gilbertii (assembly GCA_028658325.1). Taxonomy (NCBI): domain Eukaryota; kingdom Metazoa; phylum Chordata; class Mammalia; order Diprotodontia; family Potoroidae; genus Potorous; species Potorous gilbertii. The sequence continues at coordinate 536,190,257 of CM053769.1, read as the reverse complement.
TGATGCAAAGCTTTTTAGCTCTTTTGGACAAACTTTTTAGTACTAGCATTCAGAACAGGAAAAGAAAATCCAGGCTATTTATAGCTAAACGTCTAGTATTTAGAAGTCCCTCCCCTAGTGTAAAATGTCTTTATCTTGGAACAATAGGAATCTATGCACATACCTCAATGAAGAGTTAAGGAATATAAATATCATGCAAGATTAGTATTTGGAGGTCAAGTAAATTTAACAAGTTACAAAAATTCTGGATCCAAATATTATGTGGCTTATTTGAAAATGTTGCTAAAGTTTCACTTTTCTTGATTTGGGTTGAATTATACCTTAGAAAAATTAAGCTAAATATTCTTCTTACTTGTATATAGTGGAGGTATGTACATAAATCCTCCAGGACTTCCTGGATTTAGACAGTAATATATTGTACATATTAAAAAAACTTTTAAGCAGCTTAAAAACAATAGCTTTATTTAAAGAAATCACACTTTATAAATATTAGTTTTCATGACAAAATTCTAGTAGGAAGCAATCTCTGAAATATGTAACACCTACCAATTCTTTAGATGTCACAAAAATAAAAATATTCTTGTTTTCTGTGGTAGTCTTTATTATTTTTAGCTATTGATAACATAGCACAGCAGCAAAGATTACACATCAGTAATGTAATGTATTATAATTTTTCCTCTGGAGCCTCATGTAATAGAACTTAGGTTAACTGGATTGTTGCTTTACCTTCTCGAATATAGAATGGCAGTCCCCTTCACTCAGTGTATATAAAAAAACACTGTACATTAAATCTATATTTTACATATATCATTTAGCAGCATCATATAAGTAAGTTTCTATCTAGGCTTTCCATAGTCATTGTTCTACATGGTTATAAATACTTTCAACACTTGCATGAATTTTCAGGAACCCAAAGTTTTCTGTTATTTCTACAGTTCCCCTAAACCAGGCTGAGATCTGATGAAATTCTTGGATGTCAATTAAAACTACCATGGTATTACTATAATCACAGTCACTAAAACAACCTGCAAGCCTTGTTGGTCATTGATGGTAAGCTATTTTTAGAAGCCAAAATTAAACTGTATAGGACAGAATTTCATTTTGAATTTGAATTATTGAGTAATTTATAGTATATGTGAACTTTTACAGAAATTTGTGTCTGCAACAGTATGTATGTGTGTGTGTGTGTGTGTGTGTGTGTGTGTGTGTGTGTATGTGTGTATAACAGAACAGGCCTTTTAAAAAGTTGGAATATCTTTTCCACACATTTGGCTTAAAATGAATTTCATGTCCTTAACACCTTACAATTATTAAAATTTACAAGAATGGTAGCAATTGTTCATTGTGAGAATGAAGTAGTAGTCTGTAGATTTGAGTTTCCCCTTTTCCTTTCCCCTGGATTGTTGCCTTATTAGGCTAACAACAATAGCCATCTTGCATTTGTATACTTTAATTTTAAATGTTCTCCCATACACAATGTTTTCCTCACAACAATCCTGTGAGGTAGATAGGGTAAGTATTATAAACCCATTTTACAGATGGGGAAACCGAGGCACAGAGAGGTTATGTGACTTGCCTAAGGTCACAGAGTTTATTAGTTGAAATGCTTGGACTAAAACTCAGGTTTTAACTCATGGGCCAGGGTCTTTTCCACTAGATCGTTCTAATTTCCTCCAGCCTTAGAAGCTGTCATACATAAACCACTTGTAAATTATTAACTTGTTTTATAGTCAGTTTAATTTCCAAATGTTCTAAAAAATCAATTCTTTCATAAAATACCTACCCACAGGGAAGAAAATATGTGTATATGATTCCTATGTATGCAAAAAGTTAAAACATTCAAATTATTTTAAGAGAGAGCACAGAAGGAGAGTAGGAGAGAAGAGGGGCACAGAAGGGGAGAGAGAGGGAGAGAAAATACATATACATCTCCATCAATTACATGGTAGTAAGGATGGATAATCTGAATCTAGGATCATCTCATAATTTCCTTTTCAGAGAAGAGGCCCCAATTCTATTTATCTATATTATATAAGAGCATTCTGAATGAGAACACTCATTCTATTGTTATATATGCAACTTTGTGATATGGGAGACAGGTAATGGATCAAACGTATTTTTTGTACAATGTTCTTCCCTAAAGCCTTCTTCAGTAGAAACAGAAACCTGTTTCTAAAACAAAAAACAATTACCAATCCAACTGCTCTACAGTCTTCTAAAACTTGACATCCTTTTACACATTTTATTTCCTCTAGGATAAAGATTTTTAAGTGTCTAAATGTTTAGAACTTTAAATACCTTTTAGCAGATACACCAATCTATAAAAGGTAAAGCATCAACATTTTGAAAGGTTAAATACCAAAGATCTATTGGTTATCTTTTTCATAATTTTAAAATTCTTAAACTGATAAATGCTAGTGACCTGGCTAGAAATTCTTGAGTAAATGCATCAAACTATATCTATTACTTTCTGTATTTTAACAGTGCCAGCTCTTCAAAGGAAGCACTGAACACTGCCATAATTCAACTGTACAACTTTTGAAAAGAATATTTTTTAAAACAAAAGCATAGAAAGCAAGCAACATCATATATAATAATATCTTTACTAAATCATCATAGACAAAATAAAAGCCACAGTGTTTGCTTTCATGTAATATTTGGCCAACCCTCCCCCCCAAAAAAACCCATTCTAAATCCACCTCCAACATATATCATCTGTTGTTCCCTTACCACACCCACCCCCCACCAAGAAAACATTTACAACCAATTTGAGACAAAAAGAAATGTAACATGATCAAAACTTTCAAAACCTGTTCCCTCAATGATTGCTGTATTATCAGTTTGGGCATGCAGCAAGTTCATAACTATCACCATGATGGAAATTAAAGCATTTTAAGAATTCTGACAATAACTATTTAACACTAATTCAGAAACAAAAAGGAAAACAACATCAACATGAAATGTTAATTTCCATAATAGAAAAAGTTAGAAATTAGTAAAAATAAATTTCCAGTATTAACCCCCAAAACATATTGTAATACAATCCAAAACAGCCAATTTACCCAAGTCATACTTTTTGCTGGAAAAAAAGAACAACCTTTTTTTTGTTGTTAAGACAGGCAAATAAACGTGGAGAAGCAGGCCATACATATTATAAGGGTGTTTAAATGGGGGTATATCTGATGTATTTTAGTAAGTGTAATTTTTTTCCCGCAATTGTTTAGAAGGTTAAATAGGCAAACAGTTCTACTACACAGGTTCAGATGAGTCAAATAATTCATCTGATATGCTGTCAAAAGGTTGAGTGTTCATTAGTTCACGTATTTCATTATCGAGGTCTTCTTCTGCATCTTCTGTAGCCACTTTTTTGGTTTGATATAAAGATAGCGTTTCTAATTCTAGATCTTCAATACCTGCTCTGTAGTGTATCATAAGAAGTGTTAAAGCTTGCAGTCTTTCACCTGATTTAGTCAAGGCAGTTGCAAGGAGGGCTTTCTTCTTTGCATCGGTCGCCTCCTTCTCTTCTCTAGCAATTGAATTGTTGTGTTCTAGCTCCTGATCAATTTCATTCTGCAGTTTATCTAACATGAACTCTAGCTTCTGGAATCTTTCCTCATTAGGCAAACCCCTATAAAGGTCACGACCAATTTCTTTAACTGCAATGAAGACACTGTCATCTAGGCCTCCTTCTTTCCTTGCCAATTTGATTCCTGTAGTGCTTATGCGCTTGGAAGGACTATTTGGACCACAAATCTCTGTGTCACTGCCTTCGTTATCTGAAGTGTTTGGTGTTTGCTTGGGTGAGGGTTCTGCCAGTTCAGCAATCTGTTCAGCTTGGGTTCTTCTGACGCTTTGACGCAAGCTTAAGATACGAGAGCTAGTGTTCCATAAATGCCTTGTTATACCTGTACTTTTACCGACTGATTTATTAGAAGACATTCCTATCATATTTTCTTGTCCTTCTACCCGAAAGTTTTTCAAGATTCGGTCCACTCGCTTCTCAGGTCCTACACAAAGTGGAGTTTCAGCAAAGCATTTTTCTTGACACTTTTTGTGGCAAACGTAAGCACAGAATATGCACTGGGAAGCTGCTTTAGTCCAAACTTTCTTCTTACAGTAGTCACACCATGTCGGATTCTGGAATTGAGTGTCTTGGAAACAATGTTTATTTTCTGCAAAATTCATCTGTCCAACAAAATACTCATCTTTAATAAGGGTAGGAACGTCCTCTATCACGTTGCTTTCTTTTTCCTTCTCCATAAGATTCATATACTGTTCATATTCTCCTTCTTTCAAATATTTGAAATGTATAGTAATATCACCATAGCAAAATTTTTCATTGAATCCCTTTTGCATACTCAGACTTCGCAATGCAGTTCTAGTAACCATTGCTTTAGGTTTTGGAGGATTCAGCCTGAATTTTGTAAGATAATCCAAGTTTGAAGTAGCTAAACACCCTAAGGCAATCTCTTCCAGTTTTATACTAACATGTCCTAAGCAGATGAGACCACCTGCCTTGAAAGGATCTCTGCACCACAATGCAACATTCAGGTATTTATGGCAGCTTTCTATGTCAAATATACAAGTTCCCTTCTTTCTTGTCCATTTACCTATTTTATGGTGATAAGGAATTTCTGCTGATTCCCATGTTTGGTCATCTGCACTATCCTTATTAGCACTTTCTGAAATTGGGTCTTTTACCACTTCCTGCTTTACCACAGATGGCTTTGACACAGATGTGTCTTCTGTATAATTAACATTTGTTATTAACTTTTCTGAGAGTTTTTCTGATTGTGGAAGAGAAGGTGGTTTCTCTGTTTTTTCAACAGGTGTATCTGATTCTGCCTGGCTTTGAATATCAGTAGATGGTGGAACCAATTTTGTTTGTGGCCTTGGTGGCACAGAAGGCTTAAGAAGAGATTGTGGTGTTTTTGTTGACTGTTGTGGTGGGTCTGAAGCTTCAGAGACCTTAGGTGTTGCTAATTTGGGTGCATCTTTGCCTTGGGAAGTTCGCGGTACCACGTAACTTGCTGATTTACGATTTAAGATTGGTGAGACAGATCCAGAAGGCTTAAAAACTTGTGCTGAACAGCGTTTGGGACTCGGACTTAGTGATGAAACATCATCTTTGGGCTCATTTTGTAACCTGATATCGCATGCCAAATCTTCAAACTCTAAATCTATATCTTTGTTATCAACATCCACTATGAGGTTAGCTGTGTCTTCTTCACAATTCGGTTGACATGAATTTGTTAGAAAACTATTATCTTCCAATGGTGTAAAACTATCTTGTAGCACTGGTCCTTGATTACTCTGACCAACAGGCCTTTCATAATACACCATCACTCGGTCACCTGCTTGCTTGATGAGCTTTAACACTTGGATTGTAGATGTGATTTTAACTCCTATTTAAAACAACAATAACAACAACAACACAGTAAATTACTGCTCTAAGAATCATTTAAATCTGCTGTAAATGTTATAGTCAACTTTTGATTATTTGCACTAATGGAGTGATGTATGTACTGGGATGATTAAAGAAAACTTACTTCACTTTGGGATAGATTTTTCTGAAATCATAGTTTTAGTGTCCTTGCATCCAATATCAAAATACAAATAAACAAACAGTTGAGAATTTATACTCCTTCAAACCAAAAAATACACTCAGAATTATTTTACTTCTTAAAATGTATTGAGAGAAAGGGATAAATGGCCAAAGGATACAAACAAAAATTTCTCAAAAGAATTAACTGCCATGTGAAAAGACTGTTCTAAATCATTAATAAGAAAAACACAAATTAAAACATCTCTTGAGGTTTTATTTGATGCCCAGAATGTTGGCAAATAGCACAAAAGATGGGAATAGTCAGTGTTGGAGGGGCTGTGGGAATACAATCACACTAATACACTGTGGTAGAGCTGTCAGTTGGTATGACTACTTTAGAAAAGATCATGAAATCTAGAGATAGGATGTTGTAATAGACAGAGAGCTGGCCACTGAGTCAGGGAAGCCTAGGTTCACATCCTACCTCTGACAGATGATGATTATGAGGCTCCATACTTAAGCTCCCAGAACCCTAGATAATGCTTTAAAACTGTAAGTTGAAGAGCAGATGACTTTCTTTGGTAAAAGGTTTTTTTTTTTAACTGACTATGCCAAGAAAAGCATAGGTTTGTTCCAAAAACAGAAACTGGAATTATGCTTTAAAAACATGATTAAATTGACCCAGAGATCCTACTGTAAGGTATACACAGAAGACAAAGGCAGAAAGAAATGTGTCATAAACAACAAAGTATCTATAGCAGAGCTTTTAGGAGTAACAAAGAATCAGACATCAAGTAGGTGCTATTGGAGAATGGCTAAACAAATGGTGGTATATAAATATAAAGGAATATGTGTGCTATAAGAAATAATTAGTATAAATAATTGAGAAAAACATGGGAATCCATGTGAACTAATAAAGTAAACAAACTCCAAAAAGCAACATGGACACAGACGATACAGACAATGACTACAATGAAGGACAAAGAAAAACAAAGACACTGAACATGTAATTGTAGTGATCAAGATGACCGTTTCTTGAAGACATGGGAAACATTCCTTTCTTTGCAGATATGAGGCACTGTGGGTGTTGAATATTGCACATGTAGTCAGAGAAGCTTGGTGTGTGCGTTAGTGCTGCTGAGAGAGGGCGAGGGGAGCACTGAGCTCCAAATGGCAAATTACCACCTGTGTGGCCCAAGAGAAGGTGGTTAGCTAAGTATGGAAAAGGGACAAGAAGCTCTCACTCTGATGGAGGGGTACAATGTACTATATGGGCTCTGGGAGAGACAGACTAATTTACCTGGGGGAAAGAAAGACTAACAAGGTATTATTGATAAAAGAGTAGCATCACTGGATTTAACTTTTAAAGCTATTGTGTTGAAAGCAAATTAAAATAAGGTACAGTTTGCTTAAAAGATAAATTAGTTCCTAGGGGCAGTTAGGTGGCACAGTGAGTAGAGTACTGGCCCTAGAGTCAGGAGGATCTGAGTTCAAATCTGGACTCAGACACTTGGCACACTAGATGTATAACTTCGGGCAAGTCACTTAATCCCAACTGCCTTCCCTTCCCCCTTCCAAAAAAAAAAAACTCCAGATAACTTAGTTCTTACTCTGCTTAGTACCAATGATTAAACAAAATAATTTTTTATCTTTTTTGGAAGGAGAAAAATGGCAGAAAAGTTTTAAAAATTGGGCATATAGGTACTTGAACAAGGTGATACCTTCCTCCTCCTAGCTTTCTGTTGTTGTTTATCCCAGTGTCTCAGGGCTTCTCTGAATAGGCCACAAGAATGAAGCAGCCATCTAGCACATGGGGAGTGGAGAGTATTGAATGTGTTTAAATCTTGGCTTTGCCCTTTGGGATCCAACTGACTTTGAAAGTCAACTCCCTGGATCCCTCTGAACTTCAGTTTCCTCATGTGTAAACTGAGGGATTGGACTTAATGATCCTTATGGTATAGGATATGGTCACCAGAGCTCTTCAAACAAGTCATACTCAAGCTTTAACTTTTAATTGTCAAGCCAAGTTGCACACGTTAGGCTTTTAGCAGGTGTTTTCATTTGAAAATATGAACTCTGATTCCTTAGGTAAAAATTCAATAGGAGGATTTATTAACAGTCACTGAATAAGATTATGAATAAGGAAAATGAGATAATTTCTAAATTAGATAACTTGCACTTCCTGATATGGATAACGTGGCATTCATTCACTGCTATGGCAAATACAGTATTAGAATATAAGTGCCTTGAGGAAGGGACCAATTAAACTTAATATTTTTCTTGGCAACTAGTACAGGACATTAAATTCAATAATGTTAATAAATAAATGTGAGTTGAATGAATGTTTATCTACATGCATATACATGGTACTCTAAGAAAACCTATGTGAATGTTACCTAATTGTGCATCTTCTGCTAAATGGTAAGTCTGGGAACAGAGCTAAAGTTCATAGCCAAGAGGTACCATACTCATTTACTCTCCTCACAGAATGATAATTGCCTTATTTTCCCTTATAGTAGTAGTCGTGGTGGTGGTGGCAGCCATCATCAATAGCAATCATGATACCTTGCATTTGCATAGCATTTTTATATTAGGAGTCAGGTATATTTTCATTAACTTTATTGACAGGAGGAGAGTTATAGTGGCGGTGTGGAGCAAGAGTCTGGAGGGGTAGGAAGGGAGAAGACAGGAGAAAAATGATACTACAGGAGAAAAACGAACTGTGCAGTCAAAAGCTGATGAGGTGAAAAGGTAGGAAGAAAGGGAGTTGTGATATTGAGAATAACACCTCACTGAATTAAAACCATGCACTAGTTTAAAAGTTATTTTTTCTAAATAAAAATCATTTAAATGCATGGTAAAGAGCAACAGAAATTACCTCCAATGGCTATAAGTCTGTCTCCTCGCTGAAGATCTGCAAGTGAGGCAGGGGAATTTGGTGCCACAGTCTCAATCACAACATGTCCACCATATCCATCAGATGACTGAACCAAGCGAAGTGTAAGTCCAACACTTTGCAAATTTCCTTTTACCACCTCAACCTTGATAAAGAGAAAATGTTTAAGAATGAATATTGATACAATGAACTTATCAGTAATAACAGTTCATGTTCACATAGCACTCCAACCTTCTTTAGCAGGGAATACAAAGGGAATTATCCCCATTTGCTGATGGAGAAACTGAGGCTCTGTACAGAGCTTTAAATACCCTGACCCGGCAGGTAAAGTAAGTAGTCCTGGAGTAATCTGCACAAACCATCAAATTACTTTTTGGTCAAATTACCTTCACTGAATCTTCTTAATCTGCAGAAGAGGGGGTTTGGAAAGGTACTAATGAAATGGGTGTCTACTTTCCAAGAGTCTGTAGAACTGGGGTGTGTGTGTATACATACACAAACACATCTAAATATGTACGTGCATATTTGCTCTCTATGAAAGGTTATTTGGGGTCATGACTGTATATCAATTGAAATTTTAAAGAAAAGAAGCTGTGACAGTTAACAACCAATTATAATTGAAAAGTACAATGATAAATTCTTCAAAAGACATATAACTTTAGTAAATCAGTCCTTTCACTTCCCCTCATAGATGCAAAGTACTTTGAACTATCAATAAGTGGGGTCTACTTTTTTCAAATAAAAATAAAGGTTGATAAAAATGGGGTATGTATGTGGACATGCATATTTAATGGATGCTTTTAAATTAAGTAAACATAGTAAGATTTTCATTCTCTAAAATGCTCTGAATATAGGGATTAGGGTTGAGTTTTCTGATGAACTTAAAGTTAGATGAAATTTCCTTCGGCTTTGCAATACTGTTGAAAAAATTTGAGATGATTTATGATCTACTGGTTTTAACTCAATTCAAGAAAGATAGAGTGTAACTGATGAAACTCTCTTCCCAGGGCGGAGGGAGGGGAGGAAATAAGACCATAGAAGGTTACTTTCTTGGGGAACAGGTGTCTTCCCCCCATCCTTTTGGATGAGGAAGAACAAGACATACTGTCAGAGGAAGTCAAGGCCTCTGCCTCCAAAGAGAACTCAAATTGGACTCAGGCAATAGAGGACCTTAAAAAACAAGTTAGCAGCTTACTAAAGGAGAACCAAAAAAATGCTGTAGAAAGTAACAGCTTTAAAAAGAGGCTAACTCAACTGGAAAAAGATAAAGCCAATGAGGAAAAGGAGGTTTTAGCCAAATGGAGGAGAAGGTTCAAAAGCTCACTGAAAAAAATAATTAGTTGAAAGAGAGAATTGAGTTCAGGGAAACGAATGACTTTGAGTTAAACCAAGAAGTTAGTAAACAAAACCAAAAATCTGGAAAAAAAAATAGAAGATAATGTGAAACATCTCATTGGAAAAACAACTGAACTGGAAAATAGATCCAGGAGAAATAATTTTAAAATTATGGGACTACCTGAAAGCTAGGATCAAAAAAAGAGCCTAGACATTATATTCCATGAAATTATCAAGGAAAACTGCCCTGATGTTCTAGAATCAGAGGGCAAAATAAATATTGAAAGAATTAACCGATCACTTCCTGAAAGAGATCCAAACAGGGAAAACTCCTAGGAATATTGTGGCCAAATTGGAGAATTCCCAGATCAAGGAGAAAATACTGCAAGCAATTAGAAAGTAACAATTTGAGTACTGTGGAAATACAATTGGGATAACACAGGATCTGGCAGCTACAACATTAAGGGATCAAAGAGCTTGGAGTGGGATATTTCAGAAGTCAAAGGAACTGGGATTGAAACCAAGAATCATCTACCCAGCAAATCTGAATATAACATTTCAAGGGAAAAAATGGTCATTCAGTGATATAGACAACTTTCAAGAATTCACGTTGAGGAAAAGACCAGATCTGTATAGAAAAATTTGACTTCCCAAGACAAGAATCAAGAGAAGCATGAAAAAGTATACAGGAAAGAAAAATCATAAAAAACGTTCTAAAGTGAAACTGTTTACATTACTACATGGACAGAAAATATTTTTAACTCTTGAATCTTTTCTCAGTATTTGGGTAGATGGAGAGATTGTACATACATACATACACACACACAGATAGAGAGTACAGGGTGTGCTGTATCAGAAGAGATGATATCCACACAAAAAAATAAAATAAAGATTAAGGGGTGAAGGAGGAAAATTCCAGGAAGAGAAAGGGAGAAATGGAATGGGGCAGGCTGTAATTCATAAAAGAAGTAAGAAAAATCTTATTCAAAGGAGGAGAAAAGGGAGAAGGGGAGAGGGAAAAATGAAGCTACTCTCTTCAAATGTGGCTGAAGGAGGGAATAACATGCTCACTAAATCTGACATGAAAATTTATCATCACACCACAGGAAAGTAGGAGAGGAGGTGACAAGTGGGCTGAGGGGAATGTTAGAAAGGAAGGCAAATGGGAGAAGGGAATCACTAGAAATAAACACTTTTGAGAAGGGACAAGGTCAATTGTAGGGAAAAAAATAAGGGGGGATAGAGTAGGACAGAGGGCAATATAATTAGTATTATACAACAGGATTTTTATGGAAATCTTTTGTAAAAGAACACATAGTCTGTATTGAATTGTTTCCCTTCTCAGTGGGGCTGGGGGGGGAGGGAGAGAAGTTGGAATTCAAAGTATTAGAAATGAATGTTGAGAATTTTTCTTGCATATAGTCGGGAAATAAGAACTCTAGGGAATGGGGTATAGAAATTTATCTTGCCCTACAAGAAAAGTGAGAAGATGGGGATAAGGGAAGGGTGGGGTGTCATAGAAGGGAGGGTACATTGAGGGAAAGAGTAATCAGAAGGCAAGGTATTAAGAAGCAGGGGAGTAATGGGGACAAAAATTGGACATGTTACAAAGTGAGGTAAAAGCAATTAGTTTAATACTAATTAAATTAAATTGACTGAATTACTGAGAATAAATCAATGACATCTTTAGTTTGGGGAAAAATATTTTAGTCTAAATTTCCTAGAGGAAGGTAACCTCGGGGAAAATCTGGCATTGATGGAAAAGTTAAGGTTTTAATGGTAAATTTGATTTTATGACTGCTATTTAATCAGGAAATAGAACATGTACAGAAAGGCATGTAAGCCACTTAACACTTGCCTCAAAAGATATTCCTTAGCCAAAGTGAAATTATAATCATATTTGAAGCCTAGTTATTGGAATTCACCATTTTTAGATGCTATGGAACTATTAAGTGACTGTTCTTCTGAGTCTAACTCCAGGTATGGGTATCAAGAAAGGCTATCTGAGCCTCCAGTGCATGATGCCAGTAAGCTGGTGAGATGCTGGTATGAACTGCAAAAAGTAATCTCATGGGAAGGGTGGGAGAGCAGCTGTTTAGCCTGGGCTGAGGTAGGATTCTCCTGACTCAACTTCCCCACTGACACGTTGGCAGACTTTAAGCCTGACTGAATGCAAGTGGACAATCTAATCCTGCCTGGAATTGACATGAAGCTGGGGAGACAATGTATCCCTGCAATATTTCTACTCTTGGTGGCAATTTCCTATAGTCGAAAGGTTTCTAAGCTTAATACCAGATCTATTCAATTACAGATTATTAGTAGGGGAACATCTGAGGTTAAGTCTAAAATTAAGCTATTAGGCATAGGATTTTAGACCAACAACAATAAGTTAGTGTCCTTCAATTCTTAGTAATACTATGGAGACAATTAGGTCAAGAGCTGGTGAAGTTAGCAACATAAATATTATTTGTGTCTCAGTTGGTTAATGTTTAAAAAAAAAATTCTTTTGTAAATGCTTTAAAAAGAAGTATCACCTGACCAAAAGTTTGAATTGTTTTATCTGTTGTAAACTGTGTTAAAAATGAAAAATTAAAATTAAATAAAAGAAGGAAGAAAGAAATTCTCTTCCCTGCCCTCCCCTTAATTGACTAACGATCTTCCAGGTCTCAGAGCTGTCATTTTTTAGAAAAGAGATTCCATTTTAGATGGCCATAACACTATAAAGCATAGGTAACTGGGATGAATGTGCCCTGAATTGAATATATACCTTGAAACTGAGAATGGGGAGAAGCAACTTGTCTGATTCAAATTCATTTTTTTTTCTGTGCTTATTTTAATGTCACTTTTGTTCTTGTAAATAAAAATTACATGTTTGAGAGGAAGCAAGTTCTAGTTAATTCTGGTTGAGTTTTTAATTTTAAAATGTGATACGCAACTGTTTTGACAATAAACACTTGCCACACATGTTCAAACAAGCTCCCTTACAGAGTTCGATCCATTCAAAACAATTCATTGAACATTTAGATGAAAGAGAGGTGACTTCTTTAATTATTACAGGATGGTATGAAAATTTTCATCAAGATTTTATAACATATTAAAAGTAAAAGATATTCTTTACAAAACAAACTACCTTGTAAAGAGCTAAGTAATTCAGTGTTCCCAAACTAAGGGTCAGGAATCCTGAGTTCAAATCCTGTCTCTGAGACTTACCTGTGTGACCCTGAGTAAGTCATTTAACCTTTTTTTAACCTACTGTTTCTTCAGCTGTAAAAGAGTAATTAAAAATAGCTTGTACTTCATAAGGTTGTGGTGAGGATCAAATGAGGTAAAAAATGTGAAATGTTTTGCAAACCTTAAAGTATCACATAAATGTTAACTAGTATTATCATTTTCTTTATTCAATCTAAAGAGAACTTTTATCTTTTTTTTAATTGCACTCTACTTGTAATTAAAAAAACCCTACCTTTTTCCAGTTTCAAATGATCCTTGACATAAATGTCACCTGAAAAACTTCAGGCTTCCAAAGCATAAAGTTTTCCAGAACAATGACTCAGTTTAGAAGAAATATTAAATGAAACTGTGTGATCAATTTTTATTAGATACTGCTAGTGAATTCTCTAATGTAAAACTTGAAAAAGGCATAAGACATACACTATGAACTATATCTTATAATCCATAACTATACTGTACCATTGTCAGACTAATTGACTTTTTCTATTTGTCATAGTGAATTCATACATTAATCTAAGTCAATATCGTTATCTACTACTATCATAATTTTAAAATGGCAAAGAAATTATAGCTGAACGTTAGTAATATGACCTCTTTCCATGACAGAAAACACTAGATTTATGTGTCATTTCTTACAGATCTGATGTTATTCCTGTCCTCAAAATCCCTCAGCCTGGAATTTAATCACCTCCAAAATATTTGTCATCTGCCTTTCCAGTCTTCTTTCCAGTCTTTACCTCCTAAAAGCTAGAGGGAGGGGGGAAAGGTTTACAAATCAAAATAACACTGGTTAAAACCTTGCTTGGCCCCTGAAAAATTTTCTGCATTAAAAAGAGGTAAAGTCACATGGTGAAGTTCTTAGCTGCTGGTCAGTTCCCCTAACATTCATGATCCCAGATAAATAATGGGTGGTACGTGCCCAAAAGTTCCATGTTTTGTTAGTTTTATTCAATTTAACATCCATTTATTAAGCTTTTATTATTTACAAGGTACCAAGAAGGGAGAATTAGGCAATGAAGATACAAAAACCAAAAAGAAACCATTCCTACTCTCAAGGAGTTTGCTTTCTACTTGGAAGACAAAACTTGTCTACTCATGTAAATATTTACAAAGTTATTACAAGAGGGATAAGACACTAAGAAATGGGAAAGGCCCATGAAAGGCCTTGTGTTGGATCCTTTAAGGAAGCTAGGGATACTACAAAGGGAAGAGAGTGTATTGCAGAAATGGTGAATGATTTGTATAAAAGGCAACAAGTAGCAGAAGTAATGTAGAGGATACAACTAGTAGGACAATCTGATTAGAACAGAGATTGTGAAGGGGAGTAATAGGAAAGAAGACTGGAAAGGCAGATGACTAAAATATTTTGTGGGTCTTTAAATTCCAGGCTGAGGGATTTTGAGGATAGGAATGACATGGTCAGATCTGTGTTTAAGAAATACTATGTAGAAAGAGGATTTGAAGAGAGCAATGCAGGGCAAGGGTACCAATTAGTAGACTATTGCTCTTATCTAAGAGGTAATGAGGGCCCGAGCTAGGATGAGAAGAGCTGTATGGGTAGAGAGATGTGGACAGATATGAAAGATGCTTAGAGGTATAAGCAACATGACTTGGCACATGATTCAATATGGGGGTTGGTTGGAACTGAAGGAAAAGAAAGGGATGGGGAAGACTCCACGGTAGCAAGATAGTGAACCTGGATGACTGGAAGGACGGTGTCCTCAGCAGAAATAAAAAAGTCTGAGAGAGGGAAGGGAATATTTCATCGTGGACAAAATGAGTGAATGATGCCTCTAGGCAAACATACTAAATGGGCAGCAGGTGGACGAGGGCTGGATACATAGATATACAAATGCCCCACAGACAACCCCAACTCTGCACATCCCAAACCAAAATCATTATTTCTTTTCCTTTTGCCAAACTCACTTCTCCCCTAACCCTCCCAACTTCCCTATTTCTACTACAGGCTCCGCCTTTCCTGAAGCATTCCGGGTTCTAGCTCTATGGTTAATCTTTTCCTCTTCACTTTAGTCTACCAACCCTATACCCCCTTCCCAAATGTCACCATTTCCCAAGTCTTATTCATTCTCCCCCCCACCATATTTCTTCCTTGTGTCAGGGGAAAATTTTACCCCTTTTCTACTTACAACTATAATAACTCTGGTAGGGGCCCCATCGCTATCTATTTCCTGATTACACTAGTTTCCTAACTGGACTGATAGCATCCAGCTTATCTCCCATCCATTCTTCACACAGTTGCAAGACTGATATTCCTAAAACAAAGGTCTGAGCATGTTAATCCTCTGGGTTAAAAAGCTCTAGGACCTTTTTGGTTTTTAGCTCAAAGGTAAAATATGAATTCTAGTTGGCATTTCAAGTCCTCTACAGTCAAACTTTTGGCCTGTCTCTCCGGGGTGATCACCCTCTCTCACTTTCTTCCACGTACTTGTTCTAGTCAAACTGGTCTGACCGTTGTTCCCTGACCA
Organism: Potorous gilbertii; assembly: GCA_028658325.1. NCBI lineage: Eukaryota > Metazoa > Chordata > Mammalia > Diprotodontia > Potoroidae > Potorous > Potorous gilbertii. The sequence goes on along the minus strand of CM053769.1, from coordinate 536,174,764 downwards.
TCATACTCAATATCATATCCTGTCTCCTGTCACTATGCTACACAATGGCTACCTCTGGAATGCTTTCCTTCCCTGCTACTTCTTCAACATCCTAATTCAGCTGAAGGCTCAGTTAAAACTTGCATCCTAATGACAAAAAGTTGGGCTTCAGAAAAACTGGGAAAGCCTTACATGAAATTATGCTGAGTGGAATGAGCAGAACCAGGAGAATGTTATATACAGTAACAGTCACAGTGTGCGAGATTGCTTCTGACAGACTTAGCCCTCCACAGCAATGCAAGGACCTAAAACATTCCCAAAGGGTTCTCGAGGCAAAATGCCATCCACATCCAGAAAAGAACTATAGAATCAGAATACAGAATGAAGCAGACTATTTTCTCTTGTGTTATGTTTTCTTTTTTTCTCATGGTTTCTCCCATTCATTTTAATTCTTTTATGCAACATGACTAATGTGAAAATGTATTTAATAAGAATGTATGTGTACAACCCATATATAATTGCATGCTGTCTTGGGAAGGGAGGAGGGAGAGGGAAAAAATCTAAGACTTATGGAAGTGATTGTAGAAAACTGAAAACAAATAATTTAAAAACATACATATTTTTTTAAAAAGTTGCTTCCTACAGAAAGCTTTTCCTATTTCATCAGGTGACAGAGGCAGGTAGGAGGCATAGCAGCACCAGGCCTGAAGTCAAGAAAGATTCATATTCCTGAGTTCAAATTTGGCCTCAAACACTTACTAGGTTGGTGACCCTGAAGAAGTCATTTAATCCTGTTTGCCTAAAGTTTCCTTATCTGTAAAATGAGCCAGATGGGAAATGGCAAACTACTCCAGTATTTCTGACAAGAAAATCCCGAATGGGGTCACGAAGAATTGGAAACAACTTAAACGACTGAACAAAATTTCATCAGGTGACAGTGCCATCCCAGCTGAAATTTATATGTATCTTATATTTACTTCGCTATGTATATGTGGTTTTAGTCAAATGGTAGGATGGGAATCCAGCCTACAGGGGACTGAGAAATGGATGAGAGGAGGATAATACATAGAAAATTGGGCACAAAGGCAGGAAGACCTGGGTTCAAATCCTACCTCAAACATTTAACTTGTTGTGTAATTTCCTCCATCCCTACCTGCAAATCAAATGAAGAGGATTTGATAAGTTGTCAGGTGTCCTCTAGCACTAAATCTAAGATCGTATGATCCCAAATAAAGATGAGTACAAAGAACCCCAAAGGTATAAATATGAATAAAATCTAACTGCTTTTGTATTTAAATTATTAGTCTTACAGGAAAATATCACTGGAAACAAGAGTTACAAAAATATTACACTTTAGCTCAAATAAACTAGTAAAAAGAAGTCACTAATCACCTCTTCTCTCTTCTTGACTCCTGTTTATGTAGAAGAGAAATCTCTTCTACCTATAGCTCTCTGCTACCCTTTGCAATTGTAAAACAAATTCGTTAAAGCATCTACTATGTGCAATGCACTGAGCCAGGTACTAAAAGGAAAAAAACCTATAATCCTTGCCCCTGAGAAGTTTAAAATTTATTACAGTCTAGTATGTATAAGGTATGAACATAGATTATAAGAACCTAAGACAAATACCAGGAGTTTAGAAACCAAGAGGCATATCCAGCAAAGGGAATTAGGAAAGTTTCCTTTGTGGAGTTATCACTTGAGATGAGCTTGAAGGATGGCAGGATTACAGTAAGGAGAGATTGCAGAGATTGGGGAGGGAAGCAGTTAGGGGAATACAGGACATTCTGGGCATGGGATATTCTAGGATGGATGAAGGAAAAAGCATGAATTCAAAAGCATGTGATGAAAAGTCAAATTTACCTGTACAGTATACTAGGAGAATTAGGAGGAAATCAGGTTGAAATGAAAAGGTTAAGTTAGAGCAATATTGTGTTAGCTAAGCAAGGAGTTTGGATTTCAGTCAACATGCAATGGGAATCATTCCAAGTTCTAATACATAAAGTAAGAAACAAAATTACATGTTTTTGAGAATAAGGATAGCTGACATTTATATAGTGCTATAAAGACTGTAGAAGCATGTGGGAGAGAGCAGACGAGACCAGAGGCATAGAAACTGGCTAAGAGGGTGGTAATAGAAGAAAAGAGATAATGTAGAGACAGAATTCACAGGCTCTAAGGCTGAATTTGGGGAGAGAAAAGAACTAAAGATCACTCAAGTTTAGAGAATGAATGCCTTGAAGTAAAATGAAATTAAGGACAGAAGTAAAGAAGTATGCAAGAACTGATGGGGGCAGAGTTTGGGGGTTGGGGTAAGTAAAGGTAGAGGAATGGATCATGGGAGCAATAAGATGGGACATCCAGGGAGGGAAAAGAAAATCAGTTTTTAAAAAAGGTTGGTGTTGAGGTAAAGTAAAAAGTACTCTTTGAGGAAGTTTGACAGTAAAAAGGGAGAGACAAAAGACGGCAGACTGAGGAGGCAATATGGTGAAAATGATAGTTCTCAACATGTAGAGGGGGAGAGAATGATCATTCAAAGCAGAGAAACAATGACTGATGGGACATAATCCTGGAGGAGAAAGAAAGGATGTGGTGATGGGCCCAGTGGAAAGTTACTCATCCTGATCTAGAAAACACATTTGTCTCTCAAACAGGAATTGAAGGGTAAAGGATAGGTAAGAAGATAACTTCATATTCCCAGAGTTCGTAACTTTTTGGTAGGATCCGAACTTAGGAGTTCAAGCTGGATAGCCTTAATATAGTCAGTAAAATAGCAAGGTCATCTACAGAGAACAGGAGGTCTTTGGGGAAAGCATAGGAAACTGAGGGGTTATAACTGCATAGACAACTGAGGTCAGCAGAGGGCCAGAGGAAGTCATGTGACAGCATAGCATAACCACGTAGCAAAAACAAGAGGTAAAGAGAAAGTGATCCTCAATAGCACCAGGCCAAGAGAGAAGTGGAGTGAGGAAAAGAGCAAACAATGGAGGTGAAGAACTCCTCTGGCCAATGTTCCTACCTCTCAGTGTCAGGCACACTGATCTAGCAGTCAATTATATCTAATCTGAGGATAATTGTCTGTATACATGGATTTTGCTGCTGGGCATTTCCAGAATATATTCAGTGAGAATAGGAACTGTGTCCTATAATTATTTTTACCTTCTCAGACAAAGAACAGTTGCCTTTCACTCTAATTACCTAACAAGGAAACCCAGAATTGCATACGAATCCTTCTTCTCCAGAGGTGCCATTCAGTCAAAACTTTCCTTGGAAGGGATAGAACAGAAAAGAAGAAAACACTACACATGCTGGGGCTTTCCTTCCTGGTCTATGCAAGTGTAACTCTAATCCCAATTCCCTGATGGTTTTCCCCAGTCAAGACATGGTTACCTGAGTAACTCCATTCTGAAGTACCCACCTGCATTCCTTTTGAACTCACCCTCTGTATAAAAGCTCAATTATATTACTAATGCTAACAATATATAATTAGCTTCACTTCTGTAACTCCCGAGATTTTCAAAACTGGCTTTCTACTAGCAGAAACTATTTCTTTCACAAGTCTTTCAAAGTTTTTACCTCTTCTGAATCTCTGAAAAATGCTTTTCAAAGTAAGTAAGAAACTACCCACTGGTTTCCTCACAAGCCTGCAGCATTCCCAACTCACAAGTCCACAGGTGATAGATACATGTCTAGTCCAGAAGCAATGTAATAAAAACAAGCATTCCAACAAGGCTGCCAAAGATTTCTATCAGTTTCTAATAACCTTCCAAATGAATCTTCCAAAATGAATCCTTTTTTTGTTAAATTATTTCCCATTAGAATAAGAGGCAGCATGCTGTAGCAGAAAGAACACGGCATTTAGTTCTGTCGCTTACTAGCTATATGTGCTTGGGAAAGCGAGTCAGTTCCAGGGCCCTTTCTTCATCTGAAAAATAAAGGTGTTGTCTTTAGAGGTCTCTTCTAGTACTAGATTTTGATTGTAAGACCTGACTGAATACTAGATTAGCAATCTACCTACTTGTGACCTTTGGTAATGCATTAATTTTTAACTTCTATGGGACTGCTTCCTTCTAAAATTAGGAGATAAGATTATATGATCTCTAAGGTACTCTCCAGACAGCTAGATGTAACACAGTGGAGAGAGTACTGGGCCTGAAGTCAGGTCAATTTAAATTTGGCCTCAGATACTTACTAGCTGTGTGACCCTGGGCAAGTCACTTCATCCTGTTTGCCTCAGTTTCCTCACTTGTAAAATGAGCTGGAGGAAGAGATGGTAAGTCACTCCAGTATCTTAAACTTCAAATGGAACAGTCATACAAGTTCTTGTATGTAGCTAACTGAGATGAGGGAAAATGCCTAATTGAAAACAAATGGAACTACTGAAAAGGATGTTCAAGGATCAGTGGCTGGCAAGGTTGTATTCAACTGATGGGGAATTACAAGTAGGGATGTGAAGTTTGGGACATGCCAAGAGCTGTGTGAGTGCATGTGGAAATAAACTGATTCCAGTGAAATTAATTTACAGAGGGGTCTGGGAAAGAGGTGGATTTAATCCAAGAAAATAACACATAGGCAATATTTTGTTATGTTTCGGGAATTTGAGGTCAAGTTTTCAATAAAACCCACCACTGCATCCTGGGCCATCTCTAGCCATTTTGATGAATATCTGGCCATTGTACCCAGATGGCTCAGGAGATGAAAGTGAGGCTGGTGATCTTGCACAGCCCTCCCTCACTCAAATCAAAGTCAACTCCAAGTCATGTCATCATTTCCCTGATGTCATGGTTCTCTTCAAAAACGAAGGACAAATACAACCTGTGAGTAGACTGAGCTGCCTGAATGGGGACCCAGGCAGTTCGGTAACTCAGTTCATCCTCTCCTTCTTCCTCTCCTCCTTTCCAAAGGAAGGCAAATTTTGGTGGCCAGAAGCTGCACAGTTAACTTCGCATTTACTGCCTAGATTTCTCTTTCTTTCTTTCACAAAACTTTAAACCCAGTTCTCTCTGAAGCTCAGAGATTGGACCACAATAGGTCCTTGCCCAAGTTTCACTTAAAGGTTGCATTTTGAGCCATTCTGGCTTAGAGTGAATATCAATGGTTAACTGTTTCTTTTTGAAACAGCAACCCTGAGGGTCTTCCCAGTTTCATTTTTTTTCTTTTTGTCTAATTAAAGGGGCCATCCCTTGGGCATTACCTCACTCTAAGTGAGTACCTGAAAAGGCCTTAATCTTAAAAAGGTCAGGGTCTCGGGTTGCATCCTGAGCCATCTCCAGTCATCCTGATGAATATCTGGCCACTGGACTCAGATTGTTCTAGAGAAGAAAGTATGGCTGGTGACCTTGCACAGCCCTCCCTCCCTCACATCAAAGTCAATGAAAGTGATGTCATCATTTCCCTGACGTCATGGTCCTCTTCAAAAATGAAGAACAAACAAAAAACCCCCAATTTTGAGATAACTGTCTTGAGAGTGCTACAAATAGACATAATAAGTATTCTTTAATAATTTAAAGATATCAAAAATCAAAAATAGTTCTACTTAGGCAAATTTGTAAAATTTTATTTCTTAAATCTCTACATGTTAAAAGATAAACATATAATAATTTACCAGCTAGCAGCATGAGTTTTTTGATATGAAAACAGATATAAAATTTTCTATGATCAAGTACCTAACTTTATATATGATTTGGTTTTATTGTAGACTTGACAGGTCTACTTCCCATTCAGACAGTGATATAAAATGCCAGCACTTTTCTTGCTATAACAGGGGAAGCCAAAATATAGCTACTATCTTCATAACACTGGTGTTCTACAGCTTTTTATGTGAAGTTTTAAAGCCTCCATAAATGATAGCTGCATCTCCCTGAATTCAATCAAGTTAGTAAAATAATTAGACTCAATGGACAATAAGTAATCTAACCTGTTCCCCCCAGATATAAACCAACCTGGTGGATGATGCTTTATAAACATTAAAATAATTAAAATTAAACAAAAATATGAGGCTGTCTAAAACTAGAGACAGTTAAAAGAGAGAGTCATTTATTTTATCTACCGAAAACTTACAAATTGTTAAAGATTTAAGAGAAGACTTATCTTAGTCCGTTTACAATTAATTACCATGGATAATTTAAGAAAGAAACATACAATTTCAGGGGCTGGGATTTGTCTAAGATACCTTGATTGTAACTATACCTTTTAAAAATGAACAAAAAAGCCACCTGGTAGTTTTTTTTTTTTTTAATCTTGGAATGTTGATCCAAAACCAGTTTTTTAAGATTTAAAGTTATTTTTAGTTTTCAACATTCATTTCCACAAGATTTCAAGTTCCAAATTTTCTCCCCACGTTCTCCCTTCCAGATCACATGCATTCTGATTACCCCTTCCCCCAGTCTGGCCTCCCTTTTATCATCAACCTGAGTCACCCACCCCTCCATTCCCTTTCCCTTTACTTTCTTAAAGGGCAAGATAGATTTCTGTACCCCACTGCCTGTTTATCTTATTTCCCAGTTGCATGTAAAAACAATTTTTTTTAACATTTGTTTCTAACTTTGAGTTACAAATTCTCTTCCTTCTTCCTTCCTCACCCACCCCACTGAAAAAGCAACTAATTCAATGTAGGCTATAAATGTATAGTTATACAAAACACCTCCATAACAGTCATGTTGTGAAAGACTAACTATATTTCCCTCCATGCTTCCCCACCCCTAATTATTCTGTTTTCTCCCTGTCCCTTGTCCAAAGTATTTGCTTCTGACTACCTCCTCCCCCAATCTGCTCTCCCTTCTATCATCCTCACCCACTTTTATTCCCTTCCCGCTTACTTTCTGGTAAGGGTAAGATACCCTCCATAAGCCAAATCTGATGAGAGTAAAGTTCACTCATTCCTTTTCACCTTCCTTTTTACTGTGAAATCTTTTTCTTGCCTCTTTTATGTAAAATAATTTACCCCATCCTATCTCTCCCTTACACCTTCCAATATATTCCTCTCTCATCCTTTAATTTTATTTTTCAGATTTCATTCCTTCATATTCAACTCACCCTGTGTTATCTATCTATCTATCTATCTATCTATCTCCTCCAACTACCTAATAGTGAGAAAGAAAAGTCTCAAGAGATACAAATACTATCTTTCCATGTAGGAATGTAAACAGTCCAACTTTAGTAAGTCTCTTATGATTTCTCTTTCCTGTTTACCTTTTCATGCTTCCTTTGATTCTTGTATTTGAAAATCAAATTTTCTATTCAGTTCTGGTCTTTTCATCAAGAATGCTTTAAAGTCCTCTTTATCATTGAATGTCCATTTTTTCCTCTGAAGGATTATACTCAGTTTTGCTGGGTAGGTGATTCTTGGTTTTAATCCTACCTCCTCTGACCTCCAGAATATCATCTTCCAAGGCCTTCGATCCCTTAATGTAGAAGTTGTTAGATCTTGTGTTATCCTGATTGTATATCCACAATACTCAAATTGTTTCTTTCTGGCTGCCTGTAATATTTTCTCCTTGACCTGGGAACTCTGGAATTTGGTTACAATACTCCAAGGAGTTTTTCTTTTAGGATCTTTTTCAGAAGGTGATCAGTGGATTCTTTCCATTTCTATTTTACCCTCTGATTCTGGAATATCAGTATTCCTTTCTTGGAAGATGATATCTAGGCTCTTTTTCTGATCATGGCTTTCAGGCAGTCAGTCCAATAATTTTTAAATTATCTCTCCTGGATCTCTTTTCAAGGTTGGTGGTTTTTCTGGTGAGATATTTCACATTGTCTTCTATTTATTCATTCTTTTGGTTCTGTTTTATAATTTCTTGAGTTCTCATGATGTCATTAGCTTTCATTTGCTCCATTCTAATTTTTAAGGAATTATTTTCTTCTAGGAGCTTTTGGACTTCCTTTTCCATTTGGCCAATTAATGCATTCTTCTTACTGACTTTCTGAACTTCTTTTGTCATTTAGGCTAGTCTATTTTTTTAAGGTGTTATTCTCTTCAGTACTTTTGGGAGGTCTCCTTTAGCAAGTTATTTACTTGATTTTCATGATTTTCTTACATCACTTTCATTTCCTCTTCCCAATTTTTCCTCTACTTCTCTTAATTGATTTTCAAAAACCTTTTTTGAGCTCCTCCATGGCCTGTGACTAATTCATATTCTGTTTAGAGGCTTTTGATGTAGGAGTTTTGACTCTGCTGTCCTCCTCTGGTTGTATGCCCTGATCTTCCTTGTCATCAAAGTAAGATTCTATAGTCTGAGTTCTTTTATTATGTTTACTCATCTTCCCAGCCAAACACTTGACTTTCTAACTTTTTGTCAAGGTAGGACTCAGCTTCCAGTGGGGGTGGGTGTACTGTCCCAAGCTTCAAGGATTTTTTTATCAGCCATTCGATCCCCCACCATCTGTGAGTCCAGAGCTCTGGAAGTAGCCTCTGTTGCTGCTGTTGGCACCACCCCCAACACCGTGGGGCTTGAGCCAAATCTGGCCAGACTGCTCGCTTCTCCTTCACCCAGGTCCCAGATTTTTCTGACCGACCCTTTTGGCATTTGTGGGTTGAAAAGTCTGGAAACTGCCACAGCTGCCAATGATTCAATCCCTTGAAGCCTGCTCTGGCCCATGTACAAGTGCAACCCATGCCAGATTGGACTCCACTCCCTGCCCAGTGTGAAACATCTTTCTTGTTGAATTTCCAGGTTGTCTTGGGCTGGGGATTTGTTTCACTCTGTCATTCTGCAGATTCTGTAGCTCTAGAATTTGTTTAGAGTCATTTTTTACAGGTATTTGAAGGGTTTTGGGGGATTTCAGGGAAGTCCCTGCTTTTATTCTGGCATCTTGACTCTACCTGACCAAAACCAGTTTTTAAAAGGCTACGTTAGTATTTTTCTCATTCTCTCTCATTTTTAAGGTAAACTCTAATTTCATCTACAAAACTAAAACTGAAAAGTGACAAAAATTCATAAATCAATGAGTCAGCTCTTCTCCCATTCTTTATACTTATATCTTATCAGATAAATTCAGACAAATCCAACTCAAATAGGAAAGAGAGAAGTTTTTACAAAATTATTTCTTTTCAGTCAATGAAATGCACATTAATGCCTAAGTACAGGGATTTTACTATAATTAGAAGCAATGATGATTTACCTTTGTCGCTACTTACCCATTGGCCTTTTCCATAAATTGTTACTGGCTCAGGGGAAGAGCTCTGAAATAGTCAAGAATTTTTGTTTTAATCCACTAGATTTGGGAAATGGGGAAAAGAGGAATTAGAACTATAATTTTACTGGTATAGGGAACTTCCAGTGAAGAATGTCCTTCACCAATGAATATCAGTAACTATGTTATAATTTATAGCCATAGAGAGTCACTTGTAACATTGAGATGTTAAACAACTTATTGTCACACAGTCTCCTGTGTGTCAGAGGCAAAATATGAAACTAGTAAGTCTTTCTTATTGACTACAAAACCATCTATATCATATTGCCTCTCATTCCATAATTATGTTGAATAATTTAATGACAGGTATCTAATAAACCTATGGGATGGTTTTATCTTCATTATCAATAAAAAAAAGTTTATATTTGAAAATCACTAAATGACTGTCTTGTAGACACAATTCTCTTTATGAATGGTCACTTTTTAACATGATGGGTAGTTGGAGAGCAATATATAATTGCTTCTGAGCTGTATGATGACTAGATCTGTAATCATCCCTCACCATGCTGCATTCTGCATTTCACCATGCTTCAGAAATCTCTTTATCTACTTCAGCCCTAAAATCTACATCTCTCACCCTTACAGCCTCTCCCATTGATTGGGGGGCTCCTCCTAGAGCCTCCATTTGAGGAGGGAGCCCAGACCAGCCACCACTTTATTTTTCTCCAGGGAACTGAATTTCTCCTTCATGCCATTCTCTTATGTGCTATTTTCCTTTATTATAATGTAGGCCCCTTGAAGGCAGGACCTATCTTTACGCTTGTAATTTGATTTATAGTTTTATCCCTACTGACTAGGTCAGTAAGTCAGTCAGTGAATAAGCAATGAGTGCTAGGCACTAGGCTGGGCAATGGTGATATCATAATAACAACAGTGCAGTGATCCTCAAGTCTGTGATAGTTTTTCCAATAACTGAGATTCTAACAATGCTTTTACAGTCTGTACAGTGACTGTCTTACAATAAATTAATCCTGAGAGGATGTATGGTCTAAGCCTTCTTATCCTCCCTCTTTACAGAAGTATCTGAGGTTTTAAAAAGGTGCCTTTTCCCAGGATTACATAATCAGTAAAGAAAAGAATGAGAATCAGAATAATTTTCTCTAGAGAAGAATGGGCAACACAAGAAAGGTGATTACAATGCAAATGATGTAAGGAATGTAAAAGGTGAACCAAAAAGGCAGACAGTGTACCACAGGGGCATAAAAAGAAGTGCAGACCAAGTTCCACTGGCCATAAAGTATTAGGTAGCCAATTACTGTTGTTCAGTCATGCTGGATTCTCTGTGATCCCATAGGTTTTCTTGGCAAAGATAAAATGGAGTGCTATGCCACTTCCTTCTCCAGTATCAAAAAGAAGTCAAGCCCAGGAAGTTTCTGAGAGTGGACCTGAATTCAGGTTTTCCTAATTTCAAGTCCAGTGTTCTATCCACTGTGCCACCTAGCTGCCCCAGTTAACCAATACTATTTCTAAATTTCCATTAAAGTTCTTTTTGTATCTATCACCATGGTAAACAGTTATGGTGTGTGGGTCTGCTGACAGAAACCTGTTACCAAGGACAGGACTAGCAATATTTGGGGAGGCTTGCTGCTAAAGGACCAGAGAGATGAAATTCTTGCCCAAGCAATACTCCAAGACTGTCTACTAACTCACACCTGACTACTGATCTTCTTAAAAGGAGGAGCCCACAAAATTCTGGCCCAACCTACTAACACCCACCCAAAGTAACACCAATCACTTTGAGTAGCATGGGTACAGATTGGGCAAGAAGGCAATTGCTTATATTTTCTATCCTTTCTATCTTTTCTATCTCTCTTACCTTTCTGTTGTTCTGTTTTTCTATTCAATGTCCCACTTTTTCTCCTCTGCTGAAAAGTTTAACAAAAGACGCTGAATATAGTGGTCAGAGTGCTGAACTTGGAGTCTGAATCCTAGATTTCCAAACCACTCCCAACATTACATTTTTACTGTGACCATGGACTTTATCTCCCTGAAAGACTGATATGTAAAAGGTCTCATATGTAAAAGGGGCATAATGGTATTTCTGATACTTCATCAGTGGGTTTTGAGGATCAAATGAGAAAAGGTATGTACCTTAAAGCATGGTGTGTTTGAGTATTACCATTTCTTGTGACCTCAAAGGTCTGGATGCTTAAACCCTTATCAACATCTAAGTCTTAGGTAGATAATTATTTAAGAGTTGTTGCTTTTAAAGTAAATTACCTGAGTATCTTTACAATGACTTTGGCCAGTTATTTAACAGTACTGGTTACCCATACAGGATCCTTAGGAGTACTCTGTAATGCAATTTTTTTAGCTGTAAAAAGACTAGGTGATCTCTATAGTCAGTTTTGACCCTAAGTCTATGATATTAATATGTAGGTATGAAATATCGTAGCAAAAATGATGTTGTTCTTCCTCTAGGTAGAAGTCGACATTTTTATGTGATATGCCTTCTATTAAAACTCTTTCAAGACCCAAGAAGACTATAAGCTCCAGAAAGAATGTAAACTTGGTGATTGGTACTGCTTTTTGGCATCCTAGGAAACTACTATGGTGCTATCAGCACTGATCTGAAGTCTAGTCAGCAGGCTATGCTACTTCTTCACTCAGACTACTACTATGGTCAATAACAAAAAACTCAAACCAAAAATACTAAATAGTGGGACTATAACAGACTAAATTACAACATACTATGAAAACTATGGTGGCAAAGTATTTTCTATAACTGAGTATCAGTATTATTTTTCTGAAATGCTAGAAAAAGAAAACTGTTTAGCAATTTCAAGAAGTGCTGATAGATTTTAACTAAATAGCAATTATATGAGCTGAACAGCAAAGTTAAATACATAAAGGACAGTGGACAGCCTGCATTTAACTTCACCAATAACGTCGGAAGCAGGTAAAACCATTTCCAATTTTATGTGCATCTCTCCTAAGGAGAGCAATTTTGTAAAGATACCAATGTCAACAGATTGGCTTTAAGTGCTTTTACACACTGACACCCTTTTAGCCTTTATTTGATCCAACTGTGAGGCTATATATCAACTCAGCAAAAATGAATTTTTGAACATTGATTTTTATCCCTCTCTAAATTGCCATCAATTTATAAATGTGAAGACGATATATTTTAATATCAATGCTGTATGACTCAGTTTTATTTTTCAAAAGCTATCTTGTCAAGATTGGTTTAAAAATAAAGACAAAAAGCCAAGAAAGAGTAAGCAAGGCTTTCTTTTTTTTTTTCCTTTTTAAAGGTGCTTTATTCAATCATGTTTCCAGAATCCTATTTTTCTTTTGCTTCTATGATAAATTAACATTTGAACAGAAACATGAATTGAAACCCAATTCAAATATGTCATTAATCTGTACAAAAGTTAACCATTTCAAATTCCTTTCTATTCTCTGGAATGTTGTAGGTAAACTGCTGATTATGGTTTGAAAGTCATGTGAAAGGCAAAAAGTTTTAAGAATACCCAAGATTTTATCATTTGCGTACCATAGCATTATCCTGTCTGTGTGTATGTGTTTAAACCAAATGGTATTATTGTATAAAAGATCCACTTTTCCATCTGGCTGTAGTAGATTTTCAAAAAGTGTACATATAGATGATTTGATTGGTTCTTGGTTTATCTCGGAAGAGAGATTCTACTTCAAAGATCAATGCAAAAAAGACTAGCTCTGTGTAGTTCCAAATTTTTATTACTAACTACTAGTCTGTAATCTATTATAACCTGACATTTTTCTCCACAATTCGGCAAACCCTACTATATTAAGTTTTAGTCCAGCAGCAACTTTTTGGAATTGGTTTGAGCACTTTACACCTCTGAAAGGAGAACTGATGGATGTGTTCATTTTTATCCTTTTGTAACTTTTAAAATGTCTTTGTGATACTGGAGGACTGATGGTGTAGTATGTTCATCTTTCGTTGCTGAAGAAGACCATGCCATCAGAGAAATAATGACATGACTTGTACTTGACTTTGTTTTGAGTGAGTGAGGGCTGTGCAGGTCACCAGCCTCACTTCTCCTTCAGAACCATCTGAGTCCAGTGAGCAGATATTCATCAGGATGACTAGAGATGACCCAGGATGAGGCAACTGGGGTTAAGTGACTTGCCCAAGGACACACAGCTAGTGAGTATCAAGTGTCTGAGGTGAGATTTGAACTCAGGTCCTCCTAACTCCTGCACTGGTGCTCTATCCACTGCACCACCTAGCTGCCCCACGGATGGTATATATAATGAACAGAGAGGGAAATGTTTATATCTTTTTCTTTTTGAGGAAGAAAATTTTATTTTTCATTTTTAACACAGTTCATATCACATAACACACTTCCAACTTTTGGTCAGGTGATATTTCTTTTAGAGCATTTACAATATAGACCACAAATGGATTTATTTTTTAACATTAACCAACTGAGACACAAATAATAACTACGTATGCTGACTTCATAAGCCCTTGACCTAACTGTCTCCACACAATTACTAAGAATTAAAGTACCCTAACTTATTGTTGTTGGTCTAAAGTCCTAAGCCTAACAGCTCAATTTTAGACTTGACCTCGGATGTTCCCCTACCCACAATCCATAATTTAATAGATCTGGTATTAAGCTTATAAATCTTTTGACTATAGGAAATTGCCACTAAGAGCAGGGACATTGCAGGGAAACAATATCTCCCCAACTTCATGTCAGTTTCAGGCAGGTGTCAACTTGCATTCAGTGAGGGTTAGAGTCTGCCAGGTGTCAGTGGAGAAATTGAGTCAGGAGAATCCTACCTTAATGAAGAGCCGCTCTCCCACCCTTCCCATGAGATCACCTTTTTCAGTGCATACAAACATCTCACAGGCTTACTGGCATCATGGACTGGAAGCTCAGATTGCCTTTGTTGCTATCATACTTGGAGTTACACTCAGAAGAACAGTCACTTAATAGTCCCATAGAATCTTAACAAGGTTTTCAAAAAAATTGGCCAAGCTTAGATTTAAAATTTGAGTGTCCCATTATCAGGTAAGTTTTTACAAAAGACATTATATCATTATCTAGTTTCCTTGGTTGGGTGACTAGGCAGAGAAAGAAAAAGTGACAAAATATATAATCTATAGCAAGTGATACATAGTATATTACAAGCAGAAACTTAAAATAAGATTCTTGAGGCAAATAGAGGTTGCCCAGTGACTTGCCCAGGATCACAAATTAGTAAATAACTGAGGTGGAATTTGAGCTCAAATGTTCCTGGCTCCAGACTTGGTGCTCTATCCAATTGTACCACCTAGCTGCTCTAGGGCTTTCAAGACTTCTAAAAGGCAATTGGTGAGAAGCATGGCTGTACTTCAGGAGAAAGGTTAGAGCTGGGTGGATACAAGAAACATACATACACACAGAGAAATCACTTGCAAAGAGAGAGAGGATAATTGAACCTGTAGGAGTTGATAAAATCACAAAGTGATATAGTATAGAGCAAAAAGAGAAGAGGGTCTAGGACACAGTCTTGGAGGACACCCACAGTTAGTGGGAGTGACATGGATGAAGAACCAGCAAAAGAGAATCAGCATGAGATCATAAGACAGATAACAGGAGGATCAGGAAAGAACAGTTTTGAAAAACCCAGAAAGGATTGAATATCCAGGAGGAAAGATGATCAATATAGTCAAATACTGTAGAGAGACCAGAAGGTAGAGGGAAGAGCCTTGAACCCAGGTCCTTCCTGGCTCCCAAGACAGTTCTCTATTTATTATACCATGCTGTCTCTCTCTGTAACCTAAACTTGATGGTCACAATGTTTTCAGGATAATGTCAATATTATCACACAAGCAATCTTAGAAATACAATGCTTGCAATAAATAATAGACCAAATATGGAATTCCCCTGAATAGAGGTGGTGTGCCTAAAATGAATGCCTCTGTGAATGAAAAAAAATACATAAGCATATTTCTTTTTTTCAGGGAAAGAGGTTCCAGTGTAGGAAACTCCTTGCACTAATGCAGATGGGCAAATGTTCTGTAATTTATAGCTGTCTGAGACACTGAAAGTTAAAGAGACTTGCTCAGGGGGTACAGTCAATATAAATCAAAGGCAAAACTTGAACTCAGGTCATCCTGACTCAAGAGGTCAGTTTTCTGTCCACTACTGCCAAATGATGTCAGGAGTTAGAAAACAATAACATTATGGATCACACCTAGGTTAAGAGTAGTTGAAACAATATTTCAATCAGTATGAAAAGGAAAGCTATCTGTAGGCTAAAAGTTAGACTCAAAAAGCAACTCAATATGAAAAGGGTCCAGGACACAGTACTACTTATGATTAAGTATTTATGCTGCCTGTGTACCCACTGTCTTTCAGCAAATGACAACTACTAAGCAACTGTGTTAAAGAGATTTGATGCAGGCGATGACAAGTTTAAAGTCTAAGTTATCTACTGTATCTAAGTCTTAGATTCCACAGTCTTCCACTCAAGTCCTACCCCAGTGCCTCATCAGAGCATAGAGGAGATTGTGAAAGCTCAAACACTATGCCCAGATAATATAAGCACTGACATATCCTACCAACTGCAAAGTCTTAAGAGTATAAAACTAATGACCATTTTTTGTGTCAGATGATTAACTACACATGGCAACTCACGAGTATGGTCTACTTAAATCTTGGGATTTTTCAGTTCACATTGCTGGCAGAATCATGAACACCTGAGGTATCTCTAAGCTACGCTTGATGTATTCAATCCACTTACAGTACTTTAAAAAAAAATAAATTTGTTTTAATTTTTAAATTAAATTATATGAAGATAATGGATTATCTCACTAAAGGACAAATAAATTCCTATACTTTTTCAGCTCACATAGCTCCATGTCATCCTTCCCCCCTCAACACAATAACATGAGAGGGAAAGTAAATCAAGAAAATTATCTAACTATGATTACATCTTACTTAACCCTTAATTCTTTAGTCTCTTCCCTCGTTCAGGGGACCCACACAAAAGTTCCTGTTCTCATTCTATACCACAAAGAGATAATTTGTGTGGGAAAGGTACGCTGGAGAGAAGATAGGCTGGGGACTCTAGGGAAACACAGTTATAAGACCCGGACTAGGAGATCTGGATTTGGAACAGAGAAATTAGCACTGAACGACTTAAGTTTCAAATTCAAATAGGCGTTTCTGTCAGGCTGACTACAGAGAAAAGAGTCTTGGATAAGGCTTTGATCCTCAAGCACTAGGATCTTAAGAGAGAAAATGATGAAACAGAAAACTATATCCTTTTCTGACTCAATTTTGGTTTTTATTCTGCTAAATCTCTCATATTGTAACAGTTCTATTTTTTACTATGTTCCAATACAAAGAAGAGTATTTCAACTACGTCATAGTTCATTTTGAGAATATAGATATATCTCTGTACATTATAGATAAAACTCCTAGAAGGATCTCTAATCAAAGTAATTAAGAATAACTATGCTCCTAACAGGAATAAAATAAGTTTATCTATTACTTGATGGTCTAATTAACATGTTTTGGGAGGTGAGAGGAAAGGCAAAAAAGGCTAATAGAGTCTATGGTTACTGAATTTGGTACATTAGGAAGAAAAGCAGTTATGGTAGCATTATTAAATATGTGAGAACAAGGATTTAGAATTTAAGGGGATCTTAGAAACAACCTAGTCTGAGTCCACTTTACAGATGATTTTTCACCTCAAGTAATTACAAATGAAAAGTGAAGATTTCCAATAAGGACAATTTAATATCATTAAAAGAGAACTTGATAAGCCCCTCAGGTGTCTGGAAATTAGCACTGTGTGCATAATGTACAAAACAAGAAATTTATTATTCAATGATTATGACTTTATGCTCATTTCAACTGAATACCCTATGTCAGATCTATTTGTGTACAGTTATAGGGCACAAGTTGCTGCCAGGCATTAAAATAGTAGCTCACTGTCACTCTCAATTAGAAGCAGATATAAACAGTACACCTAAGGCCAGAGTTTCATATTGTTACCATTCATCACTTGTAAAAGTTTCTGCCATAACTGAAGACCTTTAACTGAATTAGTATTATAGTGAAATTTGCAACACAGGGAGAAAAGGCAGGTGCATCTTATACACTTGGCAAACAACACTGCTTCTGTAGCAACTTCAAATATATAAGCACAAAAAGGGAGGGGGAAGGAGTTGGAACCTTTGGAGGGAAATGGGAATAATGATTTCCACAAAACCAATAAATAAATCACTGATGTAAAAGCAAAAAGTCTTTATTTGGCCCATTTTAAACTCATATAAAGTTCTTTAACTTGAAATATCCATGTGAAGTAGGGGAAGAAGAAGGAAGGAAAGACAGGGATCTATATACCTGGGTCCCAGTTCCTACCCAGACTAAGACACACTGGATCCCTGGAGAGGTAGAATCAACCCAGGACATACTCAGCGGGAAGGACTTCAATTTGGTTAAGACAATAAGGACATCCCAGAATGGAGGAAAACTTGTGTAAAGGCAGGAAGCAGGAAACAGGACCGATACGTGAAGGGAACAGCAAGTATACTAGTTTGTCTATGACAAAGAGTACATGAAGAGTAATGTGAAATCAATCTGGAAAGAGAGATTGGAGTAGGACTATAATGGATTGTTAATGTCAAACAGATTAATTCGTATTTTATCCAAGAAGCAAGAGGGAACCACTGATGCTTCACGAGCAAGGGATTCAGAGGAAGACTTGTACTTCCAGAACACTAAGGGGTTATTAATCAATAATTCAATCATTTTAAAGCAGATTGTTGTCTTCTTTATTGCAACCTTCTAGATCGAATGAACTGGGTTTTGTGAAGTTGGAAAAAGGAGTACTTTCTGGGGAGAACTTGAACTTGAGCATGCAGACGCAGGGACTTGGTACTTGGAGTGGGATGGGGGTGAGCTTAGTGAGTTAAAAGAAAAAAAGAACAAAAAACAGTGCAAAGAATGGAATATTGCGTAAACTGTCAGACCAGATACATTTGCTTCATTTTGCTTTGAACTATTTTAAATTTTTTTCTTTTTTAATCTTTGTAACAAGAGAAGACTCACAGGGTAAAAAAAAAAAACATAACTAGAAATGACTGTGATGTAAAATCAAGAGTTGTGAAGAAAGTAAGAGGAAGAATTAGTATTGGCTATTTAAGAATTTTATCTAGGCACGACCCTGAGCTCAAGCAACAGAAACTAAACCTCCCTTTTTTATTCTGCTTGTCACTCCTAAACCCCACAGATGGACTAAGAACCAAGAATGATTTTATTTGTATTCTCATTATGAATTAAAATTAAATGAATTATGAATTTTAAAGGAATTTGAGGGGGCAAGGGGCACACAACATGAATTGGGAACTTCACTGTCACTTAAAATGTTTTTCTAAATACATTTCAAATAAGATGAACTGGCAATGGGGTACACAAATCTTTCTTGCCCCACAGGAAAATAGAGGGAAGGGGGATGGGAGGATAGATAGGGGAAAGGGGTAGATGGGATATATAGTGTCCTGGGGTGAGAGGATGGGGGGAGATGGGGAGAAAATTTGGAATTCAAAATCTTGTGGAAGTAAATGTTGTAAACTAAAAACAAAAAAAATTACATGTTAAATAAATACATTTCAAATTCTAAACGTCATAATTCATATGAATGCATTTTTTTTGGAGAATATAATTATCAACTAAGAGCTGCAGCATTGGCTACCCCCAGTTTAAAAGAGAACTAACTGATTTAAAAGACTGGCTTAAATAATGCTGAAAGTATACTGTATCACACAAACTCAATTTTTCTTAAGGGACCTAAGTAAGAATAATCAAACCATTACTAGCTTAAAAAAAAGAACTATGAAGAAAATGATAGTCTCTGAATGAATACGCTACAATATATTCATAAGTAATATTCTCATAATATACTCATGTTAATAGTCATAGTTTTAATTCTACAGTTTCCATATGTGCTTTTGAACTAATTTAAACTTTATATGATCTTTACAGAGATACTGTGATTCTGACAGAAAGGTAAGTGATACATTTGTTCCTACTATCTCTCACAATTATACTGAGCCCTATGATTCTATAATACTGAACTTAAACTAAATTTCTATAGGGTACCATAATATAGCTGGTTAGATGGTGACTTACTGCATTTTAAAGAAGTTTGTTACTATTAACATATCAGAAGAGAATAGAAATATTCATATTTTCATTATATCTTTTTTACTCCAAAACACTGAGAGTAAAAAAATGAACCCCAAAATATATAGTAAAACAAATCTGGAAGAAGTACATACATGGGATCTTGAAGTGCTCTTCTCTACTTCTTACACCTGCAAATGTAAGCTCCTAAACTGATTTTTTTAATAGGAATTCTTTTTCTAATCATTTTTTAGGGAATAATTTGGCATTTGATTAGTTCATACGTATTACTATGTTGCACACACCATTACTGCCATTTAGTTAGGATGAAAGTCATGAAGTTAGATAGAGTCAGCAAAATCAAACTTGCTATCATCTACAGTGATGGCTAACCAGCTAGTTTCCTGTTTTACCAGTTTTCACTTCTGCCCTTGGTTCTCTGATATGTATATAAACTATTATTTTCCTTTATTGGTAGTACTTTGAAATTCCATAATAGTGATTTTGTTTATGTAATCAAAACCTAGATAATGTAGCTTAAACCTGCTACTCAGGGTTCACAGATTTATAGTTTATAGTGATGCCTGCCCTGAATATAATAAACAGCAAGTTCCCTATCTCTGTGTCCTTAATTGTATGACTGGCAATGGTATATTACAGATCCCTGGACAATTTTTGTCAATTAAAACATCTCTTTTTTTGTTCCTTTAAACTTCATTTTTATTTCAGAAAGGCAGTTGTATTGTGATAATTAAAAAGATTTTAAGAGAGATAGTTTCTGAGTAATTTAATCATTTCATTAATGAGGCCAGCTGGTTATTAATAAAAGGATGGCCATTTAGCCATCTCTCTCAGACCAAATGGCGGTAGGGTCACAATTTATATGCTCTGCAAAGAGGAGGTTCTTCCAAGGGGTGCCTACTCAACTCTGGTCAATCAAATGGAAAGTGGACTATCTTGAGGTGCTATGACTTAGGCCATTCAAATTTTGGTCAAATAAACATCAATTTCCTTATCACCTGTCTTGATAATAAAGACCTGTTTTTTCCCCCCCGACCTGTCAGAGCAAACATAATGAACAGGAATATTCCCATTAGTCAAAACTCAGAATTTCTTTTACTCTCTGATTAGATCTTGGTTTGGGCAAACAAATCTTTAAGAGAGATTTCCCCACTCGTTAGTTTCTGGATGAGGGAATTAGAAAAAGGGAAAAACCTTGGTCCTAATACAGTATAAACTTTGGTGAAAATTTTTAGTTAAACAGCAATTTGACTCATGTCATCTGGCAATATGTTGGATATAACTAAAACATTGAATTAATTTTGATCTCCAAATCTGAAACTGAAGGCAGGCCAAAGTTTATTTTAATACTCCATAAGGAGAAAGGTTTTACTATAAAAATTCTAATGCAAACTAGAAAGCACAAGGATGTTTAATTTAATCTGGAAAACAAACTAAGTACTTTAAGGAGTTTTTATTTTATGTGTTAATTATAAGCCTATCTTAGGCTAGCTGAGCTAGCCAAGAATTTGTCTTATCTAGGCCTTTGATCTTCCTTTAAACGACTACAAAGTACCATGAATACAAAAAGGTACAATGTTTGTTTAAAGTCAAACAAGGCCATATTGTTAAGCATAAGTTATAGTCAACTTTGTTAATTCACAGGGACAGAACTTTTAAATGTTTCTTTATTTGTATAGATTTCTTAAACTAAGTTAATTAGATTTTATAAACTGATTAATCAGATGACTGTTAAAATGTAATACATAGACTTAAAGACAGTAATGAATTATACATGTAGTTCAACTGAAAGGAATTACAAACTACAACAATAATGAAGATAATTTATTAATATTACCAGATTATTCGTTATTTATATTAATAGTTTACATTCAAAGTGCTCTAAAAAGCATATTTCCTCCATTAATACCATATATCTCATCTTACATCAGCGAATACAAATAATGAAATATGCAAACAAAAAAAGAAAAAAGTGATTGTTGATAATGTACAACAGAAACAAGTAGATTCCTTTGAAATGTACCTATCTTAAAATAATATAACAAAAATCAAGCAGTTTCTCTGGACACCTTTTGCACTTTTTACATACATTTGTCCAAGTTTTGTTGCTGCTGCTGTTGTTTTTGAGTTGGAGTTAATGTATATAAGGTCCAACCTTCATTCAATTCGTTTCAACAAGCATTTATCAAGTGTTTACTTAGAATGTGGCATATGTGCCCGGATCAGAAAAGATGCTTAAAATAGAAATGCAAAACCCCAAACCAACCAAACAAAACCCTTGCCCTCAAGGTGTTCATATTTTAATGATAGGTAATACATTGCCATTTGTCCAGCCATTCCTAAATTATTAGGAATACAATTAGTTTCTAGATTTTTTTCCTATTAGAAGTAGTGTTGCCAAGAATGTTTTTACAGTTATTCCTTTTCCCTCTGTCAATAACCGCCTCAGAGAATAGTGCTAGTAGAAGGTTGATGCAATGAATGACATAAATAAGAATCTTTTTAATTTTTCCTAGATAATTCTTTATTAAGGATAAAGAAGGGGAAATTTCACTGATGTAGGGGACAACCAGGCGAAGAAACTTCCTCTACCATTGGTAGGTAGGTACTTTCTCTGCAACATAGAGCCTTAAAGAGATGCCTAAAACAGTGGTTTCCATTTAAAGAATTCACAAAAATGGTTCAAGGGGTTCACAACAGACAAAAGGATTCTGGTTAAAATTCCTTAACAGTACCTTAAATTGCCCAATTATGTGACAAATCTATTTTTTTCTCTGTGACAATTAGCATGTGCATATTTGAAGCATTATAGTTTTGTTTCTGTGGCTCTTGGAAACCGTCACGATCAAGCTTAAATGACCTAGGTGTTTGTGCAGCAGTTGTTATCAGACTCTGCTTCCGATTAAACAGTGTGTTCTCAGTTTCTCAACCTGTCATCAAATTGTTTCCAAACAACCCAAAGATTCCAGTCAAGAGCAACCAGGCTGATGAGATGAAGGATGAATGCACTTGCCTTCACTGGCACTCTGTACACTGCACCAGGGTATCACTTCATTCTCCTCTGTTTTTCTATAATTGTACCTCAACTGCTGTGTAACCATATGATTAAAACGTTATGAATGATTGTTCTTGCAGTACAAAAGTCAGGCTTTCTGAAGATTATGGTCACCGGGCATGTACACTAGAAGCTATTTTGACATCATATTAGATCATCATAAACTTCCTCAGAAACAAATCTCATATTTCCTCTCACATTTAAGGCTGTTTTTTAATTAAAATGTATCCTCCACTTATGTTGCTGCTATTCTTTTTGGCAGCTATTTCAAATGAACTAGCTGGCCACACTGATCAGTCATCTGGGAGAGTTTCTATGAGACTGTAGTGTGTCAGTGGTAGAAGAGAAGAAGAAAATGCATTTGAAAGAGATCCTTTTCTTACAAAGATTAGCATATATATATGTATATATATATATATATATATATATATATATACATATATATATATTTTAAAGCAACATGTGCAATTATTCTTTAAGTACAACTGTCATTTAATAAAGTACCTATCATTATCCAGTGGAACAGCAAATGTTTTATGCTGTAACTAGCTACATCATTCCTCTGATTAGGTGACTAAAAATAAAAATATTAATTTCCATCTTTCATCAAAAAAGTTTATAAAATTCTCCTACCATTTTTATTATGAATTTATGTGAGTGAGAATTTTTACTTTATTCCTGTTCTAAATAAAAATGCTGAAATAAACTCAATACAGAACCAGATTTAAAACTTTCTGGTGTTGAGTCAAATATTGCAAACTTCTGTTTTAAAAGTTCAATTTTGAAATTCAGTTTATATTTGATTATAATAGTATGCTAAATATCTTCCAAGTTGTATTTACTTCATTAAAATGTTATTTATATTTAACAAGATTTATAAAATAAAGAAAGTTAGTACAAAGTCTTATAGATCACACTTAAGCATGGGGTCTTCCATCCTCCAGTCATCTAGGCTTGCAAACTAGGAATCATCCACCATTCTTTCTTCCCACTTTGCAGTCAATTGTCAAATCCACATAAGAAACATCTCTCAAAAGTGTACTCTTCTTTACTGACACAACTACCACCCTGGTACAAGACCTCATCAGCTCACCTCTGGATTATTGCAAAAGTCTTTACTGACCCTTGCTAGTAAGGAAATCTTCACTTCATCACTGCTAAAATTTAGGTACTCTGTATTCCACTAGATGACATGGATGATTAAACCATAAGATCAATGTTTACATTACCTGAAAATAGCTATGAGAACAATATCCACCTTTAATATTGGCTTCCGGTAAGATTCAAACCATATAATAGCACTCTTTCTCAATCAAAGATAGCACATACACATACGAAATGATTAACTTAAAATAATTTTTTAACCTTACTAGTCTTAAGATGAAGCAACTAGCAACCCTTTTAAAAATCTGTTCACAAGTTTTATCACCTACTGTGGGCCTAAGGCAGTGCCTGAAGGTACACCCAAAATGTGGATGCCAAAAAGCAAAGGATATAGAAAAGGAGCTATAACAGGCAGAAGGACAAGAGGGAGTAGTGTCACAAAACTCCAGAGAGAATCGAAGAGGAGAGAGCAGTCAACAGTGCCAAATGAAGCCAAGAGATCAGAAAGGTGAAAAAAAAGCAACTGTCCTCAAACATACCATGTGTTTTCTGAGGTCTGTGTTTCTGTTCAAGCTGTTCATTATGACTGAAATTCCCCCTCCTATCCCCAACCTGCTGTCTCCCTAACCATCCTTTAAGCCTAGCTAACTCCTTTACCTTTTCCCAATCTATAATGCACTCACACAGGTTCAATTTCACAACACAACAAATATTCACTGTCACTAACTAACTCTGTGTGTTGGACCCATGCTAGTGATGGATAAAAGAGCAAAGAAGAAAAGAGTGAGCACCTGCTCTCAAGAAGTTCATTCACATTGTTCTGAAAAAAGAACAAGGTCACAATATAATAGAGACCATATCTGAGATCTCCCATCTACAATAATAGTATTTAAATGCTAGTGCTTTTCAGTGCCAAGCATAATGCTCTGCACACTGACATTTCTGCAGTGTTTTTAAACTTAATCGTACATGCCTACCCAGATAAAATGTAAGTTCTTTGAGGGGAAGCACCATTTCATTTTTCTCTGTATCTACAGTGCCTAGCAGATATTGAGTTTTTGAATGAAATGATATAAAATAAGAACTCATTGGCCTCTCAGTGTGTAACTATGTGAAAGAGCAAGAGTACCTGAGAGTATTAGTAATGTCTGCTAAAATAATTAAGTATTTGGAAATTATAATGGTAAAATCAGTCAAGAGGCAACATGCATTTATTAAGCACTTACTATGTGCCTGGCAGTGTGCTAAGAAAGCAGAGTTGGTGGATCCTAGATCATGTGGACGTAAAAAGTAAAAGACAGAAATTTTTGCTATTCTAATTCCCTCACACAGTGGGTTTATTTTTCAGCCTCTTAATGGTTTTTATTCCTTTTTCCATTGGAACTCCACTTCTCTTATCTGAGGTGAAGATTCTAAAACTGAACAAAAATTCTAGTAAACTGAAAAAGTCAGCCTGAAAAGTGGAGTTGACTACAAGCTGTATGAGTTTAAAATTTGATGTAGTTGTTAAAGAAAAGTTACTGTAATTTCAAACTGCAGTAATAAAAGTTATCCCAAGAACATGAAGGCAGCAGTTCTACTGCAGTTAGTGCTTGTGAAGACTACCTGAAGCATCATATTCAGATCTATATTCTAAGAGTTATGATGACAACTTGAAGCACATCTAGAGAAAGACAATCAGAAAAAGATGAAGAGTACTCAAAATCCTCTCCTTCAGGAGAAACAACTGAAAGAACAAAGGATGTTTAAGCATACTGGAAAACACAGTGAAAACATGATCAATGTTCTGAAGCATCTTAAGAGCTGTCATTTGGAAGGCAGATTCAACCTTCATTGCAAGGCTCTAGAAAGCAACATTAGGAAGACTAACAGGCACAAGTAATAGGGAGAAGAATTTACCTTAGTATAAATAATGATCTTACTAATGATTTGAGACTATCCAAAAATGAAATGAGTTACCTCACAGAGTCTTCTACCAGAAGAAGTAGTCAGAGACTAAGCAACTACTGTCTGGTATTCATTTATGACCTGGTACAAGCTAGTCTTTAACGAGACATTAAAAACATTTTTAAGAGCTAATGAACAATAAAGTTCCCATCTAACAAATGTTCTTCACCCAAACTTATCTTAGAATTAACACCAGTTCTTTTGCCTTTCTGATTTGTTGATGACATTATAAATTTCTTGAGTCAATGAAGCATCAAACCACAATGAGCTTCTGCTATCTACTCCCTCATTCTTTTAACTAAATAGTTGCAAAGTCTTGTTGATTTTGCCTCCAAAACAATTTTTACTTTCTCCTCCCTTTCCATTCCCAATGCTACTACCCTAATTTAGGCTCTCATTACCAGATATTGCAAAAAGTCCCCTCATTCTGCTTCCAACTTCTCCTAGATACAAGCCATCCTACACACTACTGCCCAAATTAATCTTTCTAATGAACAACTCTGACCCAGTCACTATTCCATAAAAAAATGCTTTCATGATTCTTTACTATCTACTAACTAAATATAGAACAGTTAAAGAGGGCATTCCAAGGACCCTCTCAATACAGGTCCCAACCTATCATTCTAGTTTTATTTCTTCCACACAAAGTTTCAAAAAACTGCATCACACAAAGTTCCTTCAGTGGTTTCAGTCTTTCTATGTCATGAGCTGGAATGGCTCCCTTCCCCAGGCCAGTAAAAATGCTATCCAGCCCAGAAAATACCTTTGCAAAGTTTGATTTCTAATTGATCATACACTCTTCCTCCTCTAAACCTTAACTGGGATTTTGACTCCAATACAGTAATTATAACATTACAACTTAGACAAAGGTTATTTGAATAATTCCCCTTATCTACAATTGCAAACCCACCTCCATCCCAACCCCTATAAAATCTTATATTTATTTTTCCTTAAGATTTCTTGTGCATTTTTATCAGTTATTACTATAAAAACCTTCCATTTTACAACATTTTATAGCAAGTTGTGTAAGTATCTTTATATTACTAGCACCTAACATGATAGGCACTTAATAAATATTTGTTGAATACTGAACCATTCAGAACAAACCTATGAGATGGAGAGGCCAGTTAAAATCCACAGATGGAGGAACTGGTGCTTAGTTATATTAAATGCTGTATCCAAACTTACACAGGAAGATTAGGATATAGGTCTCAAATCACTGTGCTTTACACTAAGCCATGGTGCCTCTTCTAGAAGCCAAGAGTAAGCTTTTTGGGTGGTAGGAATAAGATCTTTGTACCTAATTACAAAACACACCTAAAATGCCTAACACAAGTTCCCTATATATACAAAATAAGTATTTGATGAATTAATTCAAGTTTTGATCATTTAGTAAAAGTTGCTTAACTTTTCAACATTACCAACACCTGAACTTAGAACCAGAGTTCAATTTTTAACCAAAACTTTTAATGATAAAAGCAGAAATGCTATATAGGATTTATTGTTAAAGTTCAAAAACCTTCAATTTATTCATAAAAAAGATTACAGAATATTATATGTGGCTAAAATCTCAGTGCCCTTAATGTATTGCAAATATTACCAAATTGAACAAGGGCAGGGTTTTCATAAAAAGTGACATTTTCCAAAAGCTTTATTTGCTTTAATCCTTCTTTTTCCTTTTGATAGGATTAAGCTTGTAAATGGCAAAACCGTTCAATAAGAACACCAAAATGCTAACTCCAAGGCATTTGGCTTTAGGTAGCTAAATAAGCCCACCGAAATGCCAACTGTGAAGCATTTGGCCTAATGTACTCATAAATGAGTTCCTCAGACACTTCTAATTTTACATTACTGCATAGTGTTTCCTAACAATTTTTTTCAATGCTATGAATTTGTTGTATGTTAAAAGTACATTAAAAGTGACACTAAAAAGAAACCTATTTCACAAAGTCCGGGAGTTGGATAGGACCCTCAGTGATTTAATCCCACCTAGGTTCCCAAAAGAAAATACAAATCCATGGCTTAGCTGAACTATTTTTGTTATTGTTCTTAATTTTTGATTAAAGGGCAAGTTTCATAGGTAGGAGAATATATTTAGAAATAAAAATGATGTAAAAATAAAAGGTATGTTCTAATGTAGAAAAGGAAAAATAATGTCAAAGGTAATTTTTTTTTTACTATAATGCTGTTTTCTAATGCCTATTTGAATTTGTCATGCACTCATAAACCCATCAAAATGTATACTATCACATACGTAATGTTTTATGGTTTCTCCACATAAAGTATTGTAATTCACTTCTTTTAAGATTATGAAATTCAGTCATGCATGGCATTTGATGCCTTGCAGAAACATGTTATTGCTGACATCTTCAGAAGTGGATCTAATTAATAACTTAGATTCATTTTTCAGTTCTAATTTTGACACTAATATTTCAAATAATGGTTTCTGATTATAACAAATTTTGGGAAGATCTCCACATATTAAAGAAATTTATTCATTTTATCTTTGTAAATAATATAAAGGAGAATAAAAGGGCCTACAGCTGGGACCAAGTTATGAAGATTTAAAAAAAAACTCATAGGTTCTTCTAGTTAAAATTGTATATGCTATTTGTTGAAATTATATGTTTCAAAAAATCCTAAAATTATTTCTCTGAAAAGTGACATCAAATGTTTTAGTTTAAAGTGTCTGTTAAAAGGGTAGCAGACTGCTTTCTCCCCCACTCGGGGAGGCTTGACAGTGGGAGGAAGGGTTGAAAAACAGGGAAACAAAAGGTCCAGAGGAGAGTAACCAAGATAGTGAAGGTCTTGAGTTGAAGACATATTAGGATCAGCTGGAGGAACTAGAAAAGGGACAGAGGGGAAGACAAAATGTGTATTCTAACATTTGAAGGTTGGTAATAAGGAAAAGAGATTCGACTTCTTTTGTTTGGACCAAGAAGGCTAAACTAGGACCTGAGATTTAAACACAAGTCCTCTTCTGATTCCAAATTCACTGATTTGAATTTGAGATAATTCCCACCTCTTTTAGTATCTAAAAGAGGTCTGGATTGCACGTTACTTCTAAGGTCCCAGTTCTGAATTCTCTAACGAATTGCATGATTCATTCTTATATAGGTTCTTCAATACCCCATATGCTTCTCCTTTCTGTCTATCTCATCTCATCTCCTAACACTTAACCTTTTCATGATGGCCAGTAATCTCTTAATCTGATTAACTACAATAGCAAGTCCTTATCACAATTCTAACTGCTGCTTTGTGATGTTTTACATGTAGTGCTGAAGTCACATAAATCTTTTGTTATTATTTTTTATTATTTATTTATTTATTTATGAATGTTCTACAATCACTTCCTTAAAATTAAGATTTTATCCCCCCCACAGCTTCCCCCTCCCTCCCCATGACAGCATACAATTCTGTATAGATTCTACATATACTTTCCTATTGAGC
>CM053769.1:536105756-536145398 GCA_028658325.1 Potorous gilbertii | reverse complement strand
GCTAGACAGTGGAACCCTGACAATAGGCCTATGAAATCCAGATTAAAACTTGGGTAGAGGTACATGAGCTTATGAGAAAAATGGTTCAGGGATATTATCAGGTAGAGCAGGGATATATATTTATTGAGCACAACATGGAAGTGAAGCAACAATACAAAGGGAGGGGAACATACACACACACACACACACACACACACACGTATGCATACACACATAATTTGTAGATGTATGTATATATACTTTTATTTATAATAACAAGATATATTTATTTGATTACTATTCTGAGGAAAATTTCTGATGTTTTTTTATTGTTCTTACAATTTATTGTATCACTTTATTCTATGTGCATTTTAAAGCAGATGCTCACTTATTCCACTTACGGTAATTATACAGTTTCTTGAAATTGTCTTGTACACATTGCCATGAACTTACTTATAGGTAAATTTATTATAACATTTGAAATGTTCTGTGTTCTATCAAATATTAACTGAATAGAGTTCTAAATAAGTTTTTAAAAACTTAATTGTAATACACTATTTCAAGAGGTGATTAATTTAAAAATATCTGCTTCAAGACTACTGAATAAGAGATAGTTAAATCTCTATCACCATCATCATCACACAATTCTATCACTAAAGGAAAACCACAACTGTTAAACAAGAAAGTGGAGGAACAAGTATGGAAACACATTTCCCCCACTATCCATTGTGAATAACAAGTTTTACACAAACTAAATCTTTTAAAAAGCAAATATTAGTTTTCATAATCTATGAATATGCCACCTGCTTTTATTTTTAAAATAGGGAAACAAAAAAGAAGTATTTACATTACTTCATAAGGCTTAAACATTTGAGAAAAGGCTTTTAAGATTGTTTGCCTCCAGAAGCAATAAATTACCAAGCAAATGCCACTAGGCACTAATAAAAATGAAAATAATTTTGACTGCTAAACTTTATTAGAGAGAACAGTAAAATAGACATAAGTTTGTGAGATGTTAACTGACAGAAGCACGGACACTAAAAGATTAGAATGTAAATAAACTATGTATGCTAAGTTCTACTCTCCCTTAGAAATCTCAGTTTCATGGTTTAAAAATATATACAGTCTACAATATAACTATATCTACATGGCTTAAATATATCTATCTTAAATATATATATCTGTAATATAACTTTCAAATCTATACCTACAGTTCTATCCTACTAATGTGTCAGGCAGTAAATCTAAATCTACAGTACAAACATTATATTCAAAATATTTAAGTTTAATTTTATAGTATGATATTGAAATGTCATAAAGGATAATGTCATTAGAAATCACATTTTTTTAAACAAGAGATTTTACAGTTAATTTTTAGAAGTATGCTAATTCGTGGTTTTCTGAGTCAACATGTGGTCCCTTTGGGATCTCTTTCAACTTGAGTTTGAAACCACTGACTGTAGTCTTTTAATAACTTTCACTTTTTTCTTTTCTAGCTTTTTAAAATTTTTGACCTAACAAACTGGTAGTCTGGATACGATCTACAGCTGACTCGGGAACAGAAAAATCTCTTCAAATTTAATTAGAAGGCCCTCCAAATAAAAACTGCTCATGACTAAAATCAATCACTTACTGTTCTCTTTCTTATAGGAGAAAAATCGAAATCCTCACTATTAGATACATATTTCATACTACATGCATCCCAAAAGATACCTCGAAAGTTAAATTATTTAAAAAATAAATTACCAGCTTAATTGGGTCTTTGAAAAACATGTATACTTTAAAACAAAGATGCAAAACTTCAGAATCGAAAACTTTAGTGTAAGTGCTTGGCCTTAAATACTATATATATATAAACAAAAATTTATCCAGCTAAGGCTGCAGAGTGAGTAAGAGTACTAGACTTGAAGTCAGGAAAATTTAAGATCAAATCCTATCATAGGCAATTCTTGGTTGTGTTAATAACTCTGGGCAAGTCACTTCAGCTCTCTCCACATCAGTTTCCTCATCTGCAAAATGTGGATAATGAAATCACCTCCACTTCAGTGTGGCTGTGACAATAAAATAAGAATATATGTAAAGCACTTTGCAAAAGTTAAAGCATTATGTAAATGTGAGGAGGAGTAGCATTGTTATTACTATATATTTGTTTTTAAATTGCCTTTGGGAATCCTGAAGAAAGGAGAAATTGAGGAAGCCTAGCATTATCAGTGTTGGCTGCTATGATGATTACTTGGTTATATTTTTGGTCACAGTGACCCATGAAACAAAGAACGGAAAAAATGGCTCTTATTTTTCTCTAAGGCATTAGGAGATGGGGAAGATAGTTACCTTTCCTAAGAATTTGTGTATTTTAAAAGATGACTTCAGAGAAAGGGGATCATGAAAAAGGATCCTATTCTTTCTTCATAGATAGCCCACATAAGTAGGTAAAGATATGGCAGTGACTGTCAAACACTGCTGATTTTAAAAGATGTGTATATATAGATTTACTACTGATGCAGAAGTCATTCTTGAATCAGATGTCTATCTGTGGTCAAATGATCAATTTGTTATATAACAAAAATAAAATATAAAGTTGGAAAAGAAAAAAGCTGAATAAAAATAGATGGAGAGTAATGAAAAAAACTTAACTAAAACAAGTTATTCACTCCAAAATGTAAGGAATAGATAGCAAAAAAGACATTGATACTTAAAACAGGATGTATAAAAATTTAATAAATATATATCAACTGTTAGAATTAAGGAGATCCCAAAAAATCTAAAAAGTCTACCTGTTCTACCTGTTAAGTATAGAGTAAAGGCACCCAAGATTTAAACAATTTTAGAACATAAATTACTAGCAAAAATCTTATGGAATAAGATTACAAGGAAGGGAGACTCAACATCTGGAGATATGTCATTTCACCTTTGGACAGGAAATATTGTTAGGAAGATTTTCCTGACATCAAACAAACTGGCCCCTGAAATTTTCACTCAGTGCCAAGAGAAAGTGATCAAGGCTCTAGCAATTTTGGTGGACCTTTATGTAAAACATATGGGAGGACATTAACAGAGGCCAGAGAACATGAACAGGGATGCATTAGTTGTAACCTGCACTGTTACACAGAATGACTACACATATGAGATAACAGATCATTGCCGTGTTGGAGCACTTGCTCAGTCATCTGACTTGCGTCTCCATTGGGCTTTTCTTCGCAGAGATGTTGGAGTGGTTTGCCATTTTCTTCTCCAGCTCATTTTAGAGATGAAGAGACTAAGGCAAACAAGATTAAGTGATTTACCCTGGGTCACTTAGCTAGGAACTGTCTGAGGTCAAATCTGAATCCAGGTTTGACTCCAAATCCAGCCTTCTATCCACTGTGCCACCTAACTGGTATACTACCAGATATCAAACAATATTATAAAACAATCATCAAAACTGGGCTGAATATCAGAAAAGAAAAGTTGGTTTAGATTACACTAGGTCTACAAAACCAAAAAAGAAACAGACCAATGTTCAATAGACCCAAGATTACAAACTACTAAAAGAAGGGCTTTTTCTTCAACTAAACTGAAAAACAGTATGGCAGAAAACTGGTTTGGAACATCAACTTCCACAATATACCACAAAAAGCTCCAAATAAATAAGCAATCTAAACATAAAAGTGATTATTATGGATTAAAAAAAAATTTGTTCATAAGAAAAAAAGCATAGGTCAATACTCTATCAACATTCCGTAATGTGCAAATTCAAGTCATTTATTTTGTTCAGTAATATTTTTAACAGCAAAAGTGCAAGAAAAATATATCAAAAGTAAAACATAACTCATATAACACAGCTTATTTGTCCATCAGAGAACCCAGGTTCAAATCTCAACCGTTATTTTTACTACATGTGTGATGTTGCAGAAATTACTTAAGATGGCTATATCTTGGTTTCCACATGTGTGGGGAAAAAAGGAGTTGGACTATATGACATCTAACAGTTCTTCTATGGGGCAGCTAGGTGGTGCAGTGAATAAAGCACCAGCCCTGGAATCAGAAGGACCCGAGTTCAGTGCCCTGAGCAAGTCACCTAAACCCAACTGCCTCCAAAATTAATCCTTCCAGCATTTGTCCTAGGTTCCTATAACTAAATACATAACAGCAGCTTTATAACATTATCAGTTCTACCCTCTCAACACCAACATAAGGTAGTTTAATGTAACTTATTCATGGACAGGAAAATATAATTTAGTTGTAGCCAATCAGAAGAGGGAAAGGTATGAGACAAATCTCAAATATGAGGAATGTTTCAACTGAATTAAACCAGTAAGTTTTTTTTTAAAAAAGTCTTCTTTGAATGTTTTTATTAAATGTCTTTAGCTTTTTTTACATACTCATAGTTTTCCCCAGTATTGCTCCCTCTTCCCCTCTAGGGAGCTATTACATATAATGGAAAAACAGGGAAAAAATTGGCATAGCCATTCAATACACTGAAAAAGTCTGAAACGCACAATGAACAATACTTGTGCACTTCCCACCTCCATGAACAGGTAGTTAGGGGGTGTCCTCTCATGCTTGGTTTTTATCATCTTGATACATTCTCTTTTTTTCTTCTGGTATGGTTGCTCTTTCCATATATACCGTCGTAGTCACTGGTTGTTCTCTCGGCTCTACTTATTTCATTGTGCATCAGCTCGTGTATATCTCTCCATGCTTTTCTGTATTCATCACATTACAAAACAGTAGTATACCATTGTTGTTCAGTCATTTTCAGGTGTGTCTGACTCTTGAGGATTCCATTTGAGACTTTCTTCACAAAGATCCTGGAGTGGTTTTCTAATCTCTTCTTCTCTAATTTTCTTCTCTAATTCATTCCACATGAAGCAACTAAGACAAATGGGGTTAAGTGACTTGCCCAGGGCCATATAACTAATAAGTGTCTCTGGGCAAATCTGAACTCAGAAGTGAGTTCTGACTCCGGCTCAACATTCTTATCTATTGCACCACCTGGCTACCTGCAATAATCTATTACATTCCTGTATCACAATTTGTTTAGCTGTTCCCCAGCAGGCATCTGTTTTGCTTCCAATTCTTTGGTATCATAAAAAAGTGCTGCTATAAATATTTTTGGGTGTATATCAGGACTTTCTTCTTATCAATAGCTTTCTTGGGACAGAAGAAGCCTGATAATAGAGACTTTGGGCCAACAGGTCAACATTTTTAATCACTTATTTACATAATTTCAAACTGCTTTCCAAAATAGTTACACTAATTCAGAGCTCCATCAACAATATATTAGTGTGCCTATCAATCCACAATCCTTTCAACATTGTCTACTGCCATTTTTTGGGTCATTTTTGCCAACTTGCAGGGTGGGAGATGAAATAACTTTATGCTTATTATGATTTGCATTTCTCTAATTATTAGTGATTTTGGAGCATTCTTTCATGTTGTGAATACCATGCAATTCTTTTAAAAATTATTTGTTTATATCCTTTGACCACTTATCTACTGGAGATAAACTAATTTTTAACATAATACACAGAAGCTTCAAAAAAACTTCTATGAATAAAATAATCTGTTTCTCTATTATTACCGATTTTTAAAATGTTAAAATTTTAAGCACTCTGTTGTGATATAACTTTTCAATGTTTAAACACTTTATAATTTCATCATCTCCTCTACTGATGCTGATGTCAAAGCCTCTTTATCTGGGCAGATGGTCTTAAACAATGGTCAAACTCAAAAGATATCCCTGACGCTACATACTGACTTGGAAAATTACAAATGAACATTACTTATGTTACATGGTATTTTTATCTATTTTGTCAAACATCCCTCAATTACATTTTAATCTAGTTGGGCCTTGACTTTGACAGCTGTATTTATGGCTATGGCATATTACCATCCAAATGATAAACCTTTCTGAACTAGCCAGGCTGGTTCTCTACATACAATATTTTAAAACGCTCAAAATTCCAATTCTCCCCAGCAATTCAATGTGAGTCTAGGTGCCATAAAGCAACATTAAAATAGCTATATCAGAGCATAACTTATTAATGTTCAGTTGAAAAGACTCACACTACTGCTCATATATGAAATGATAAAAACAAGTTTAAAACTAATTTTGGCCACAGTAAGTATGAGAAAATGTCCATCTGTGACACTTACTTGCACTACTAAATTTGGGACAGTGGATTATTTCCTTTGGCTACCTGTGTTTTATGTTTCTTCCAATGACAAAATCTGTTTTCAACTCATAAAAACAACTTAGTAAGAAAGCATGAGTGCCATGTACACTGTAAAATTGATGCTGGTAGAAAAGATTCAACTTACTTTCACAGCATATGTAATAAAGGCATTGGGGGCTAGACAAAAGTATGGAAATATACATTATCTGCTCCACATTTTATTCAAGACCAATTTCTAAAAATCACAAAACGTGAAATTCATAGAAAATCCCACGATAATAAAAGTAAATTTATCTATGTACAATTCTGACAAACTTGGCAATTTTTAAACAGATCTTTGATCAAAGAGGAGATGATGAATTATGAAAATATATGTTTAAAAATTAATAACCCAGGAAACTACAGTCCATTCATTATAGAAAGCTAATTCAAAATAAGAGTATCCACCTTCTAAGTCTTTCCATGGCTCTTTTTCAAAATGTAATTGATTTTTGCTAATAGAAAAATCAGTCACTACAGTTTTATTCGGTAAACATATGACATGCAATAATAATATTAAAGAAGCTCTCTTCCACTTAAATGTTGTAAGAATTTAACACTGTACTAGAATTACAGTTCTGAATAAATGGAAAAGCATTTGTGAAGTGCTTACTAGTCAGTCAACATGAATTTCCTTAATTCCCCAATATGTTAGACACACATTACAAAGGCATATATACAAAGAAAGGTCAGAAAACAGACCTGCAGCTCATGATCTAACGGGGGAGACAAAGGGCAAATAGCTACATACAAACAAGATATACAGAAGATAAATTAGAGTTATACCAGAGAGACAGCAGTAGAATTAAGGGGGACTGGAAAAAGCTTCTTGAAGAAGATGAGACTTTATCTAGTACTTGAAGGAAGATAAAGAAGCCAGAAAATGGAAATGAGGAAGGAGAAGAGTCATGTTAGCATGAGGAGAGTCAGTTAAAATGCACAGAACCAGGAGATGAAAGGCCTTGTTGAAGGAACACCAAGAAGGTCAGTGTCACTAGATCACAGAGTACATTGTGGGGATTAAACTACCAGAAGATTGGCAAAGTGGGAGGGGGCCAGGTTAGGAAAGGCTCTGAGTACCAAACAGAGGACGGGCTAACAAATCCTGGAAGTGGCAACAACAACGATAACAGTAACAGTAACACTGACGTAAAGTTTTAAGGTTTGCAAAATGCTGCACAAATGTCACCTCACTCGAATCTCACAACCCTGAGAGGTGGACTGTTATCAATAACCTTCATTTTACACATGACACAACTTAAGCAGACAGCAGTTAAGTGAACTGCCCAGGATCACACAGCTAACAAGTGCTGGATCTGAACTTGGCTCTTACTCCAGGTCCCGCACTTTCTCCACTGCACCACTTAGCTGCATACTAGTAAAAGTGAACCACAGAGGAGTTTACTGAATAAGACATGTTCAGGTTTGTTCTCTGGCAGCTGAATGGAGGATAGACCTGAGCAGCTGTCCACATGTGAAGTGATGGGGGCCTACATCAAGGTGGTAGAAATGCTAAAAGAAAGGAGGAGGCATACACGGGATGAAGGAGAGTAAGAAGGTGAAGGTAATAACACTAGGTTGCACTGGTGCCTTTCACTGTATTGGGAAAGGTAAGAAGAGGAAAAGGTTTTGGGGGAAAGAGGGGTGGGGAAAATGATTTGATTTTGGACATACTGAGGTTAGGATGGCTATGAGACATCCAATTAGAGATGTCCAACAGGCACTTGGAGATGTGAGACTGAGATTAGGAGAGAAGTTAGGGGTAGATAAGTAGGTCTGTGAATCATCTTCATAAAGATCTCTGGGACCTGATTAGATCACCAAGTAAAATAGTATGAATAGGAGAGGGGAGGAGTTATCTGGGTCCTACACACTTTAAAAAAAGCCTAAGACACTGAAATGATTTTGTATAGGTATGATATATCCATGGGCAGCTAGGTGGCATAGCAGAGTGCCAGAGCTGAAGTCAAGAAGACTCAACTTGAATTCAAATCTGACCTTAGACACTTACTAGCTGTGTGACCCTGGACAAGTCATTTAATCTGGCTTGCCTCAGTTTCATCATCTGTAAAAGGAGCTGGAGAAGAAAATGGCAAACCACTCCAGTGTCTCTGGCAAGAGAACACTAGACAAAGCCACAAAGAGTCAGATAAGACTAAAGTAACTGAACAACAATATCCATTTATAGCCAATTAAATAGAGAGTATCTGTCAGAAAGTATTGTGGAAGTATATTTTAAAAATTGTATTTGTAAAACAGAAAAAAATGAGAAAGGATATTTTATCCAGACTCTAATAAAAGGACTTTTTTACTTCCCAGTTTCAAGAGATTTAAAGGAGAAAGAGTCCTTCAGTAGTTAGTGGATTAAGAGTGTCAACTCAGATAACTCTAGATAAGAATAATACCTTATCCCATTCTTGTAATTGACAGGATATTGACCCATCTAAGGGCGATCTTCTCCACAAACACTAGAAGGGGTAGTACTAGGGATCTATTCCATGGGAAAAACCCCCTATTCATTCTGTACTCTCCATGTAAGTAATTGGGAGAACTCTATTAAATCCTTCTAGACTAGCTGTCTGGGAGGAAGGGGATAGAGACCTGGTTATTACCAACATTAACCAAGAACTGTATTGTTAAACTACCCTGATTTTATTTTTTGTGCTTCTAAAAATGCTATTTAAAATTGTCTTGAACACAAATATGTCAGAAGGCATGTCCATTTTTAGATAGCTCTCTAAGTCAGAAATGACTTAGAATTAGATTAATCTTAAATTAAATAAAATTATTTCCAGAAGACTAGTGCTTAAGTGGAAAGCACAGTATTTTTTTCTTTGATAACATCCATAACTTACTCTGTGTCTCTGATGATGGATAAAAAGGAATATATTACTGTATATATATCCAAGCTTTGCTATTATGCCTGGGGCCAAAGGGGAAAAAAGAGGTAAAGCTCTCAGCTGAAGTCATTTTTTTCCTTCTAGGTCTCTTGACACTAATAGAACTAAACTAGAGAATGACATCCACACATTGATATGATGGCTCCCATAAAGTACAGATGTAATACCCAAAATGATGTGGCACTATGGGACTGGGGGCATGTGTGTGGGGCAGTTATTGGAATAATAAAAATAACAAAAAAACAGCATTTACATAACAAGCAAGTGTAAGGCTGTATTTAAACTCAGGTCTTCCTAAGTGCAGATTCATCTCTCTACCTACTATAGCCACTACACCATCTAGCTGCCCTTTTCTTTGGTAAATCATTGCAATCACATTCTCCTGGGGGGCCGAGCCAAGATGGCAGAGTAGAAAGACTCCCATATGCTAGCTCCAAACCCACAGCCCATGGATTTCCTCTAAAAAGAACACCCAACAAATTCTGGAACAGTGGAAGCCGCACAGCAACACAGTGAAGGAGATTTTCATTACAGAGAGCCCTGAAAATCCGACCCCAAAGGTCTGTCACGCACTGGACAGGAAAAGAGCCCAGCCCTTCCCTGGCCACGTGGCACTGAGAGGAGGGAGTAGATTCGAGCAGGCTTCAGGGACAGAATCTCCAGCAGCCGCGAAGGTCCCTCCACCCACAGAAGCACAGGTCAGTGAAAGAGACGTCTGGACGGGCTGAGAGGTGAGCGGGGTGTCTCCATGACTTGGGCCCCCTTGGGAGGCAGCAGCAGAGGCCCCATGAGGGAGGGATGGGGAGAAGCTGGAACTTAAAGTTTTAGGACCAACTGCTGAGTATTGTTCTTGCTACCAGGAAATAAGAAATACAGGTAATGGGGAATAGAAAGTTATCTGGCCCTACAGGACAAAAGAAAAGATGGGGACAAGAGAAGGGAGGGATGATAGAAGAGAGGGCAGATTGGTGATAGGGGAAATTAGAATGCTCAGTGCACTGGGGTGGAGGGAGGGGACAAATGGGGAGAAAATTTGGAACCCAAAATTTTGTGAAAATGAAGGTAAAAAGTTAAATAAAAGAAAACAAAACAAAAAAACCCCATTCTCCTGGTTGTTATCTCACCCACTTTCTAAATACAATGCCATCTCTGAAATAATAAAGAGTTTTCTAAGGGTTTGTAATTACTAGTTACGATAAGAAAACAGCCAAAGGTTAAAATTAGGAAATCTAAAGTAGAAAGCTACAAAATTAGAGGAAATCTTGACTGCTTGTGTGAATAGATAACCCTGTAAACAAAATTCCCTGCCCTCAACATCCAAAGATATTCTTTCTTTTCATTTTTATTTCCCAAGTTAGCTTCCTGGTCTTTCAAGTTTCCAAACTCCTTTTTTTATTCTCAGGGATACTTCAAAGTCACCAAAATGATTTCATGCTCATCTTCATCTGATGAAAAGGGTGCTGGGCCTGTAGTCAAAGAAGCAAGATTGAAATTCTGGCTCTAGTACTTAGCAACTATGTGATCTTGGGCAGTCTACTTCACCCCACTAAACCTCATTGGATCACTATAAAATCAAGACAGCGGACTAAAGAACTTTTGAGGTCCCTTCTAAGTCTATGATCTTGGAATTTTGTTGAGAGGAAAAAATTCCAAGTCAAACTTCTCTGGCCAATTTTAAAAGCCACAAGTGATATGAAACATCTCTTAAGTTTTAAGGCAAGTAAAGGTGATATTAAAAATTTAAAGCTTTATGATGGTGATCATATTAATTTTAAGTAATTTATAATGCAATAGATCACTTTTATGCATTGCATATGTTAGATACAAGTAATTTTAGTAACAAAGTTACTGCTTACAATAGTTATTCAATTTATTATTACAATAATAATAGATTTATTGTCACAATAAACTCATTCAAGAAAGAACTGTGAGAAATAGAAAGATAAAAGAAGACAACCTCTTTGTAACATTAAGGAATTTATAACCAGTAAAACATAATAACCAGTAAAAGAGTTAAGAAACATATAATAAGTAATACAATCTAAGAGAGATGAAAAAAAGGGGGGGAGAGGAGAGAAGAGAAAAAGCAACAGGGAAGGGGAAGGCAAGAGGAAGAGGGAGGTATAGAGGCACAATCTATAAAAATGTAAATGTGGAAACTGATTCTGGTTAGGATGATCAGGGAAGGAATGAAAACGCCATCTGAACTAGATCTCCAAATCTGGAGAAAAGCTCAACAGGTATAAGTGGGAGGTACAACATGCCAGTTAGGGATGTCTCTTCCTCTGAAGCATACATTGAGTATTAGAACAAAAATTATAATACTTTCCAGGCATTATTTTCCCTTCTAATGGTACCAAATATTCACAAGTTCAATAGACAGTTAATGGTCTGCTGCATTATTTAAACTCAGATAAAGAACCAGAGTTATATTTCAAGAAGGGGAGGGATAAAAGGGAATTTATCCTTCACTCTCATAAAAAAAAAAAATTCTCCTAGTCATTCCTGTTTTCTCTTCTACTGGGAGTTGTTACCTTCTTCCTCCAAATTCAGTTTTAACAAGCTACCCCTACTTGAATGTTTCCTTTTTAATAAATATACAGCAGAACACCTGACTAAATCTTTTTTGTTGTAAGACCTCTCTTGTAGTAAGACCTAAGAAACCAAGCAGTTCTACCCAGTGTCAACCTTCCAATAGTCTTGTTTTCTAACAAAGGATTTAAATGAGTCATTGGATTGATGTATGTTTTTTTCTACTCTGCTAACCAGCATTCAGTTTAAAGGTAAAATGCTATAGTGGGGGATCCAATCGACACAGTAAATTTAGTATTAAGGAACTTTCCTATAATCTCATCCCCATATATGGACAAGCCCTTAATCTATTTGAAAGAACCTTAGGATTTGGGGCTATTGGATGAAAGACAGATGAAGTCAGACAAGAAAAAAATTCTAGTGACTGGTCCAGAAGATTATGTCCTTCCTTGTAGCTGATATCCCGAGGGAGCAGAGGACACCTGTCCTACCTCTTACCCAGCCACAGAGGCTGTGAGCAAATGGTGCCTCGCTTTCTTTTGTGTTTATTCTTTCCTGATCTTAGTTTTTGTAAAATAATATTCTCAGATGAATGTCCAGGTGATGTGGCCAGTTTGGGAGATTCAGAGGTCCCACTGGTAGAGTCTAATAACAGAAGAAGTACCTGCTGACAGATATGAAAAGACAGTCTCCCCAAAGATGGTGACAGTTTCAGAGACCTTTCATGGTCTAAAAAAGCACTGGCTGTGAGCTCTCAAGGGGCCCAGCAGAGAGCTACACTGAAGAGGAACCTTTATGAGAATTCTAAGAAAAGGGAAAGGGACTTCCAGGACTATGAGCTGAGAGGTACCCCCCTTTGCTACATGTGCTCCCTATGCACGTGACCAATCTCTTTGAACTTGAGTACAGTCTCCCCAGGAAGGAACAGGAGAGTATGCAGGAAATACTTAGTATGAAATGTTCATAC
Organism: Potorous gilbertii; assembly: GCA_028658325.1. Classification (NCBI taxonomy): domain Eukaryota; kingdom Metazoa; phylum Chordata; class Mammalia; order Diprotodontia; family Potoroidae; genus Potorous; species Potorous gilbertii. The sequence goes on along the minus strand of CM053769.1, from coordinate 536,132,823 downwards.
TATAAGCACTTCAGTAAATATCTTTGCTAAATGCTAATTCACCGGCTGAGTATCAATGAGATGCACATCAAAAAGGGTTGGCAAACCAGTGAGTAAGGAGAACTCTAATGAACATGGGTAAGATACAGTAGCTCCCAATGGGGCTGCTATACATGGGGGCTTCATCTGAGATAATATTAGTGTCATTAACATTTAAAATAATCCACTAAAGAGGTTCACCACCTGGGATTCTTGTATACCATAGCTTTATGAGATTCATTAGAAAAATATGGCATTTTTCTTCTTCATTTAGATTGCAGTTGGTCAGTCTATTTTTCCAGTGTGTCCCTTAAAACTCAGACCTGTTCTTTTAAGATAACTTTCGTTCGAATGTTGATATATTGAAATCTTTCCAAGATAATCCAACTATTTCAAGTTCCCAGTATACTATAATAACTCATGTAAGTTTTTTCTTCTTTTATCTTAAGGTGATCTAAACTTTGCTTGCTGGACTAGACAGAGCATTTATTAAGAGCTTAGTACAAGCCCAACACTATGCCAAATGCTGGGGATACACATAAAGGCAAACAAAATATCACTTACCCTCAAGAAGGTTATATTCAAATGAAAGAAAACAACATATTAATGGGATTCAAAGAGAAGAAAGGGAAGGAGGAAAATTTAGGAAATGTTGGGGAGGCCAGGTAGAGAGCATTGATTAGACAAAAACTCACCTTTCAGAGCTTACTTATAAAACATAATATACAGAGAAATCAACTCCAGGTACTTAATCTCTTTTGGCATTTACCTGATCTTTCTTTCTTTCTTTTTTTTTTTAAACTAAGCCTACTCAGCCGAGGGAGGTATGAGTATGGATGCTCAAATGGAATTTCCCAGGTGACACAGTGATTCCTGAAGAAACTGTGGGTACCCTATGTTGTTTTAGGGGTCCCAGAGCATTTGAGTGTGATGGGACACATAAATTTTTGTCCAGACCTCTACTTTGACTCATGCTTATAAAATCCCTGAAGAAACTTTGGGTTTCCAATGTTACAAAGATTCAAAGGAATTTTTTAAGAGAAAGTGCCATATCATGGGCAAGATGGGCCTGTTCAGTAACAGCTTGCCCTAGAATGAATTTCATGAGGATCACACAAGGAAGAAAAACACTTTCAGAGGAGGTCACAATGTAACCACCTGGGCCCACATACTCCTCACTAACACTGTACTTTACATTTGTTAAGCCCATTCTCCTCAGAGAGAGCATGAGGGGCATGGTAAACATGGGGAACATGAGGGACAAGGTGAACATGGGAGTATGTGCCTCTGGATTGACAAAAATGTTTTGCACCAAGTGTTTTTGCTATAATTTATCACTAAATCACTTTTCTAAAAGTGATAGAAGTTATAAAGATTTCTGCTCTATATAATGAAAATATTTCTTAACAATTAGAGTTGTTCAAAAGTAGAATGGGCTATCTGAGGTAGAAAGTTTCTCTAGTTTTTCCCCATAGAATACTTTTAATATATTTAAACATAACACCCAACATATGTCAATTTCTCTCCTGGGTCAGTATTATAAATAAGCAGTTGTGTTTTCAGATGCATCAAGGATAATGCTTCTCAATCCCTGTTTCTAGTTATTAGTTCCCAATCTCTATTCCAGAGTATTTAAAATTATTTTTTCAAAAAATCTGTGGTACCTCACTCAGCAAATCAAATAACAAAAATTAACACTCATTATTTGGGCAGGAGGTGATCTCAAACTCTACCAACAGGATTTCATAACATAAAAAATTCTGGTGATCATTTCCCTGGAAGTATTTTCTTTTCAGATCCTGTTTTCTGGGAAGCCACTTATACTTTTATAAAATAAAAGAATTACTTAAATATGAGATGAAATTTAGGATTACATAATTGTATATGTACATAATCATAATTATACAATAATGAAGTAATATAAATTATCACAAAATAAGGTAAGTACAGACATTACTTAAAATATCATTTACTTCATTTTTATCTTAGCTGAAATTCAGCAAAGACAGAACAACATACCTGCTACATTCTATCAGGGTAATTTTAAGGCGTCCCTCTGTAAGTCCAAATTGTTGTATGTATAACAGATGTTCATTTTCCTCCTTTGTGGTTTGTGGGACTTGAAATGGGAAAAACGGCTTGAATCTGACAAAAATTAAAAAAGAGAAAAGATATAAGTTTCTGGTTCACAAAAACTTTGGGAATAACATAAAATATGCTAACATAATCACCTGCAATAAAAGACCAGTCAATCCATTCTTTTAATGTATTTTCTATTTGACTGGGCCAAGATTAATTCAGAACCCTAAAATGTCTATCTCATGTTGGAAAGCATTTACCTTTCCAAATCCAAACACATCAATACTAAAGCCAAAAACAGAAATGAGATGTACTCTCTCTTAATTCCATACTCCATGTCAAGATAGCAATACCATGTTATCTCTTGGGAATACCTAAAAGCTCTCAAAGGTCCTGCAGATGAACATCACATTGGTTTTAATGTATCTGAGAATTGGTGAATCCTGGTGAAATTCCAACCCAAATACAAGAAAATCTAAATCTAATCTGTACAGGGAAAAGAGAAGAGGGACATGGGACATTAGTCAACTAGAGGGACATGGGACATTAGTCAACTACATCAAGCAAAGGCACTGGTTCTGAGCACATTCTTCTCTCACCATTCACTTCTCTATAAAGAGGAAATAGGATATAAAGCTAGGAAGGAGAATAAGATTACAAAATAGATAGAAATACTAAATTAACAATCATAATTATGCATTTCAATGGGATGAACTCCCCTATGACACAGAAGATAGGATAGACTAAAAAAGCACAATTCAACAATATTTTGTGTATAAAAAATGAATTTAAAAGATATTCACACAGAATTAAAATGAGGGTCTACAGCAAAATCCATTATGGTTCAGCTGAACTCCAAGTGGCACATAGCAATTACAATCTCATACAAGGCAACAGCAAATATTCATTTGATTAAATGATCAAAAATGTTCCAAAGATAATGTATATACCACACAAACACACACACAGAAATATGCATCAAACGGCAAACCATCTAATACTTAAAGAAGAAGCTAAGTGAATTACAAGGAGAAATAGACAGTAAAACTGCAATAGTAGCAGTACTGGTACTAGCACTGGTACTCTTCATTTGGTAATAGTTAAGAAATTAGAAAGGTAGATAAATAGAATACACTAAATATACAAAGCTCATAAGAAAATCAACACAGTAGCCTAGTATTTGAGGTTTGATAGATCCAAAAGACCTCAGCTATCAAGATAAGAACTTACTATTTAACAAAAACTCCTCAGAACACTTGAAAGTAGTCTGGCAGAAAGTAAGCATAGGCCAACATCTCACCACATATACCAAAATAACCTCCAAATGAATACATGACTTGACACAAAGGGTGGCATCATCAACAAATTAGAGGTGTAAAGGAGAAATTATTTTTCAGAGAAGGGTCTAGTTTATGATATATGAGAAACTGATTCAAATTTATAAGCAATTTCCCAACTGATAAATGATCAAAGGATACAAACTATTTTCTAAGGAAGAAATCTAAGATATCAATAGCCAAAATCTGTTGATAGGCATGACAAAATGTGCCCAAATCATTAATAATTAGAAAAATGCAAATTAAGGCAATTCTGAGATCCCACCTCACATCCAACATGTCAGCAAAATTGACAAAAACTGCAGGAAAATTGGCACGTGAATGTACTATAGGGGGAGCTGTAAACTGGTACTGCCATTCTGGAAAGAAATTTGGAACTACACCACAAAAGTTACTACCATACCTGTTTGCCCCACCAAATGACCATTGTGCCTACATGCCAGAGATCATATAGAGGGAAAAGACCCCTATATCCAAAAAATATTTATAGTGGCTCTTTTTGTGTTGACAAAGGACTAGAAGTTAAGAAGGTACCCATCAATTAGAGAATGGCTGAACAAATTATGGATATGAAATTAATAGAATATCACTGTGATAATAAATGATAAAGGGAGAAGAGAAAATTGAGTGTGTTGGTACACACCTGCAATTCCTACTGCTCAGGGAGAGGCTGAAGCTTGTAAACAACTTGAGTTTAGTAGTTCTGAGCTACAGTAGGGTTAAAGTAATTTGGGTTTACAAAGTTCAGCACTAATATAACGAATCTTAGGGGAATAAATGCCTCCAGAATGTCTATAAAGAGGGAATAAACTAAATTGTAATGATTCTTAGAATTATATAGTCCAATGCATGAATGAAGCAACATGGTAACGTTCCTAAGTGCTTGCTAAGTATAACTCTAAAATTAGGGGTTGGTGTAGAAATAAACATCAAAATTCTCTATTTGTTATTGCCCTAAGGCATTCTACGATTCTTATATCTTTAAAGTGGACTAATCTTAAGAACAAGGGTTAGTTACATATTAAGTAGTTTGCTGGCTGGAAAGCACTAAGACACAAAATCTTAAATATCTTTGAAATCAATTGATGGAAGGGTTGTATGCCTGTAGGCTGTAGAGGTTTATGTGGAAATATTACTAATGCCTTTTGACTAGTGGTTCATGACCTAGGCATCAATGAAGTTTTACATTAGTACCGAATTCTTGCAAAAAGATCCTTATCCTTAAGAAAAGAATGTATGAGTAGTAAGCAGCAGTGATAACAGTGGATCAGAAGCAGTGAGACCAAAAAATAAGAGTCTTTCTTGAGGTCTACAAGCATGGATAAATTAAAAGATTCCTCTTATAATTAGAGGTAAAATGACTGCAGACAAGGGCATGAATAAAGACAAAGTATTTCAGGAGACAGAAAGGAAGGCAAGAATTATATTTTTGTTATTGATGAGAAGTTTAAAGTGAACTTAATTGAAAGATTCAAGTTTAAAGAATTCATTTAATTAAGAAAGGTTTATGTGTATAAAGCTTTGCTTTTTATCATTATTTTCAAAATAAAGTATCCAAATTTTGCTTATAAAAAGAATTTCCATGCAATCTCTTTAGAAAATCATGTAATTCATGAGAAATGTCTAGAAAAAAATTACATGTGTGTGCCACATAAATAGAAAACTTTATTTCTTTTGGCACAAATATAGGACTATATAGGATCATTTTTAGCACTGAAAGGGGCATTAATAATAACTGACATTTACATAGTGCTTTAAACAACCTTGTGAGCTATTACAAGCATTATTCCGTTATTCCATTTTATAAATGAGCAAACTGGATCTCCAAAAAATGAAGTGAAGTAGCAAGAAGCCTTTCCCAGGGCTCCTTACTCCTTGTGCCTTCCCTATGAGACTGCCCCTGACCTATCCGGGCTACAGCTTGCTTATACATACTTGTTTGCTTTCCCCATTAGACTGTGAGTTCCTTCAGAGCAGGCTCTGGTTCTCCCCCTTTCCTTCCTTCCTTCCCTTTCTTTGTATTCACAGTGTTTAGAACAGTGCTAGGCACATAGTAATCTTTTAATAAATGCGGGCTGACTGATTCACTTATGCATGGCTACACAACTAGAAAGCATCAGAGGCAAGATCTGTACTCAGGTCTTCCTGACCCCAAGCCCGATTCTCTTCACTATACCCTGTATCTTCTAGTAAGAGTTTGCCCAAAGTTCAGAAAACCCTTCTACAATACTGGTGATGCTCATCTCTTACATTTTCCCTGACAAATTACCTGTACTCATTTTCTATTCTGGGGAAGCTTTAATTATTGGAAAGGCATTTATATGAAGCCAGAAGCTCTACAGGGCCCATCATTTAACAAAGGTCACATAAGGTCACGTCAGAGATAAAACAAAAGTTCAAAAAGTCTATTATTTTGGCATTTTACTAAGTTTTTACACTCTCTAAAAAAATCTGTTCGCAAAACTTTTATTCACAGCAAAAAGTTTTATTTTTTTTTTGATTAATTTGTTTTCCATTTGCAACAATCACTTGCATAAGTCTTAAATTTTCTCCCCCTCACTTCCCGAGACGGCATGCAATCTTATAAACACATTTTCACATTACTCATATTACAAAGACAAATTAAAATAAATGGGGGAAACCATGAGGAAAAAAAATATAAAACAAAACTTAAGAGAAAACAGTCCGTTTCATTCTGCATTTTGATTCCATAGTGCTTTCTCTGGATGTGGACCACATTTTGCCTTAACAGTCCTTTGGGAATATTTTAGGTCCTTACACTGCTGTGAAAGGCTAAGTTTATCAGAATCCTCACATATTGTGATTGTTACTGTGTACAATGTTCTCTTGGTTCTGCTCATTTCACTCAGCATCAGCTCATATATGTCCTTCCAGGACTCTCTGAAGTCTTCCTGTTCATCATTTCTTTTTTTTTTAAATTTCTTTTTTTTTAATGTTCTACAGTCACTACCATAAAACTTAGATTTTTACTCCCCCACACACCTACCCCGCCCCACCACTCCCCTCCCTCCCTAAGACGGCATACAATTCTATATAGGATCTACATAAACTTTCCTAATGAATATGTTTTCACTATAATCATGCTATGTAGTCGAACTAAAATTAAATAGAAAAAATCATATAACAAATCAAAACATAATACACACGCACACACACACACACAAATGATCTGCTACATTCTGTGAATGAATTCCATAGTTCTTTCTCTGAGTATGGAAGGCATTTTGCCTAAGAAAATCATTGGGATTTTTTTTTTTAATTCTTGCGTTATTACGAAGTTCCAAGTCTAGCAGAAAAAACTCTTGCACACTGTGGTCATTGCTGTGCACAAGGTTCTCCTGGTTCTGCTCCTTTTGCTCAGCATCAGATCATATAAGTCCTTCCAGGCCTCCCTGAAGTCTTCTTGATCATCATTTCTTATGATGCAATAGTACTCCATTACATTCATATATCATAATTTATTCAATCATTCCCCAATTGATGGGTATCCCCTTGATTTCCAGTTTTTGGCAACTACAAAGTGTGCTGCTATAAGTATTTTTGTACATGTGGGACTTTTTCCCATTTTTATGATCCCTTGGGGATAGTCTTACTAGCAATATTGCTGGGTCAAAGGGTATGCACATTTTTGTAGCCCTTTGGGCATAGTTCCAAACTGCTCTCCAGAATGGCTGGATGACTCACAGCTCCACCAACAATGAATTAGTGTTCCAACTCTCCCACATCTTCTCCAACATTTATCATTTTCCTATTCTGTCATGTTTGCCAATCTTATAGGTGTGATGTGGTATCTCAGAGTTGTTTTGATTTGCATCTCTCTAATCAAAAGTGATTTAGAGCATTTTTTCATATGATTATAGATATCTTTAATTTCTTCCTCTGAAAATTACCTGTTCATATTCTTTGACCATTTATCAACTGGGGAACTGTTCATCATTTCTTATAGCACAACAGCATTCCATTACACTCATATACCACAACTTGTTCAGCCATTCCCCAATTGATAAGCATCCCCTTGATTTCCAGTTCTTGACCACCACAAAGAGACATGAACATGGATCTTTTCCCATTTATATGATCTCTTTGGGATACAGTTCCAGAAGCGATATTGTTAGTCAAAGGGTATGCACATTTTTGTAGTCCTTTGAGCTTAGTTCCAAATTGCTCTCCAAAATGGTTAGCTAAGCTCACAGCTCTGCCAACAATGAATTAGTGTTCCAACTCTCCCACATCTTGTCTAACATTAATCATTTTCCTGTTTTATTATGTTAGCTAATCTGAGAGGTGTCATGTGGTACCTCAGATTTGTTCTGATTTGCATCTCTCTAATCAACAGAGATTTAGAGCATTTTTTACATGACTATAGATAGCTTTAATTTCTTCCTCTGAAAACTGCCTGTTCATGTCCTCTGACCATTTACCAATTGGGGAATAACTTGTAGACTTTTAATTCATTTTTAAAAAATAGTTTTATTTATTTCTTTTTAGATTTCGACATTCATTTCCAAAACATTTTGAGTTCCAATTTTTCTCCCCATCTTTTCTCTCCCACCACCCTGTAACACCCTGTATTCTGATTACCCCTTCCCTCAATGTGCCCTCCTTTCTATCACACCCCACCCTTCCCTTATCCCCATCTTCTCTCTTTTCTTGTAGAGCAAGATAAATTTCTATATCCTATTACCTGTATTTCTTATTTATCAGTTATATGCAATAACAATTCTCAACATTTGTTTCTAATACTTTGAATTCCAACTTCTCTCCCTTCCTCCCTCCCAACCCATCCCCACTGAGAAGGCAAGCAATTCAATACAGGCTATATATGTGTCGTTTTGAAAAAGACTTCCATAATAGTCATGTTATGTAAAACTAACTATATTGTCCTCCATCCTACCCTGTCTCCCTTTTTTTTCTATTCTCTCATTTGACCTTGTCCCTTCCCAAGTGTTTACTGCTAGTTACTCCCTTCTCCCATTTGCCCTCACTTCTATTATCCCCCTCACCCCACCTGTCCCCTTCTTCCCTACTTTCCTGTACTGTAAGATAGATTTTCATATCAAATTTAGTGAGCATGTTATTTTCTCCTTAAGTTATATGTGAAGAGACTAAGCTTCACTTTTCCCCTCTCACCTCTTCCCCTTTTTCCTCCATTGAAAAATATTTTTCTTATTTCTTTTATGAGTCTGCCCCATTCCATTTCCCCCTTTCTCCTCCCAATATTTTCCTCTCTTACCCCTTAATTTTATTTTTTATGGATATCGTCTCTTCTGATTCAATTCAATCTGTACTCTCCGTCTACGTATGTGTGTGTGTGTGTGTGTGTGTGTGTGTGTGTGTATGTGTGTGTGTAATCTCTCTATCTACCCAAATACTGAGAAAAGTCTCAAGAGTTACAAATATTATCTTTCCATGTAGGAATGTAAACAGTTCAGCTTTAGAAAGCCCTCTCTGATTTTTCTTTCCTGTTTACCTTTTCATGCTTCTCTTGATTCTTGTGTTTGAAGTCAAATTTTCTATTCAGTTCTGGTCTTTTCATCAAGAATGCTTGAAAGTCCTCTATATCACCAAATGACTCCCTTGAAGTATTATACTCAGTTTTGCTGGGTAGGTGATTCTTGGTTTTAATCACAGTTCCTTTAACTTCTGGAATATCATATTCCATGCCCTTCAATCCCTTAATGTAGAAGCTGCCAGATCCTGTGTTATCCGGATTGTATTTTCACAATACTCAAATTGTTTCTTTCTAGCTGCTTGTAATATTTTCTCCTTGACCCTGGAACTCTGAAATTTGGCCACAATATCCCTAAGAGTTTCTCTTTTCAGTTCTCTTTCAGGAGGTTATTGGTGGATTCTTTCAATATTTATTTTTCCCTCTGGTTCTAGAATATCAGGGCAGTTTTACTTGTTAATTTCACGAAAGATAATGTCTAGGCTCTTTTTTTGATTGTAGCTTTCAGGTAGTCCCATAATTTTTAATTGTCTCTCCTGGATCTATTTTCCAGGTCAGTTGTTTTTCTAATGAGATGTTTCACATCATATTTTTTCAATCTTTTCATTTTGTTTTGTAACTTCTTGGTTTATTGTATAGTCATTAGCTTCCCTGAACTCTACCATCATTTTTAAAGAACTATTTTGTTCAGTAAGCTTTTGAACCTCCTTTGCCATTTGGCTAATTCTGCTTTTTAAAGCCTTCTCATTGGCTTTTGGACTTCTTTTTGGACTTCTTTGGACTTCTTTTTCCAATTAAGTTAGCCTATTTTTAAAGGTGTTATTTTCCTCAGCATTTTTTGGGTTATCCTTTAGCAAGCTGCTGACTCTCTTTTCAAGCTCTTCCTATGACCTGAGCCCATTTCATATTCATTGTGGAGGCACTGGAGGCAGAAGCCTTGACTTCCTCTGACAGTATGCATTGTTCTTCCTCATCCGAAAGGATATATCTGTTCACCAAGAAAGTAACCTTCTATGGTCTTATTTTTTTTCCCTTTTTTGGGCATTTTCCCAGCTTCTGAATCCTTTGTCAAGAGGAGGGTCCTAGTGCTCCCCTCCCCCCCAGGACGGTGCTCAGGGCTGAGATTCAGATCAGCTGCTCAATTCCCCCACGGGCTTTGGGTGGGGGCGGGGTGCCACTGAGGGCTGAGGTTCAGATCCCCTGCTTAATTCCCCCAAAGGCTTTAAGCTGAGTCTCTCAGACAACGGATCTAGGCTGCTTCCACGGCCACTGTACCACCTGCCTCCTGCTACAGCTGCCACCTCTGTGGCCACCTGCAGCCAGGGCTGGGAGTAACCTGCTCCATTCTTGCCCAGCTGGGAAAGCCCTCCCACACTGACATTGGAAGCTTTCTTTGTCGCTTGTGAGTTGAAGGATCTGAAACCCTCCCTGCTGGAGATTCTTCCCTGGAAGTCTATTCTGGTCCTGTTTCTCCCCATGCTGCATGGCCAGGGCTGAGTTCTACTCCACTCAGCATCACATGGGTTAGACCTTTCCTGTCAGCCTTCCAAGTTACCTTAGGCTGGAATTCTCTTTCACTCTGTCGTTCTATGGCTTCTGCTGCTCTAGAATTTGTTGAGTCATTTTTTACAGGTATTTTGTGGGCTGTGGGGGAAGCACTAGAGTATATGCATCTTTCTACTCCACCATCTTGGTTCCGCACCCCACCTAGTCTTTTAATTTATAAAAAAAATTTTAGTAGCCAATATAGGGAGGGATTTGGTGAAAACTTTTAGAAATTGTGTTTTGTTTCTGTTTGCTATGGTTTAAGGGAGACAATATTACAAAACACTGCTTCTGAGAATCCAGATACCTAGCTACCAGAGTCAGTTTTACCACTAACTACAATATAACTAAGACCAGAGGCCAGAGGTAGGGAGACCAATTGGGAGATTCCTATAAGAAGTAGAGGAGGCAGAGAGTGAGATAATTTGTTGGGGTATCAAAAAAGTATGAGTGAAAACAAGAACAAGGGGAAGAGAATTCAAAGGAGGAGAATAAGCGTAAAGGTGAATGGGTTTAACTCTGGGGTCAATACTCTGAAGAAAAGAAAAACCAGAGCAGAATGATGGGAATGGGAAAAAAATAAATGATTTCAATTTTAGAGGCTGTAGAAAAGATAAAGAACAAATTTTAAGGGAGGTAACAGAGAAATTTCAGTTTTGGATTGTGAGGGTTTGGACTGATGATGTGATCACAGATATGATGCTCTTTCTGTCGATGAAGTGGGGTTGTGGGAGACGCTTGTGGTGTAGTTTCCTCAGTTGAAGACTAGAATGACTTTCCTCCTTTTTGTTAAGCTTCTACATGTCATCTTTGTCTTGAATGGGGTTAACTCTGGGGTCAATATTCTGAAGAAAAGAAAAACCAGAGCAGAATGATGGGAATGGGAAAAAATAAATGATTTCAATTTTAGAGGCTGTAGAATAGATAAAGAACAAATTTTAAGGGAGGTAACTTGCTTAGGGCTATACAAATCTGCTTCTCAAGGCCAGCAAGCACTACTGCTATTTGAGCACCCGGGGACTGTGCCCTTTTCTGGAAAAAGAATAAAAAGCCCTTTCTGTACTCGAACCTTGACTCTGGCATTATTTGAGGTGATTGTCTGCCCCACACAACTGAGGGTTTGTCCAGGATCCCCCCATTTAGAGGGAAGCCCCAAAACCTAGACCAACTGGCAGGATGTCCCAACAGTAACTTACCAGGGGCCCTTGGTCAGGTTCAAAGGGGGTTTCCCTTTTTTGGAGGGAGGACCCGAAGGGAGGCGGGAGTCAAGAACACAAATGGTGGGAAGGCAACAAAGAGAACTGCTCTGAGAGAAGCTGAAAGAAACAACAGTCATGTAAGGCTATGCACAGACCCAGGTAAATCCTGATAACCTGGGTGACTGGGTGGTGGGATAGAGAGAACTTGCCCTATTGAGTCTGAGAGACTGAGGTCTCACCAAGATCATCCAGGGCAAGAAACTGAGGATTCTTTAAGAACATGCTCTGTTGAGCTTGCCAGGTTGAGGGAGAGCCAAGATATCCTGATCAAGAAACAGGGAGTTCTCCACCATGGGAAAGTCTTAGTCAAAGTTGAGTGGCAGGAGTCCACTCCAAAAGGTACTTCTCGGAAGGATTTTTTAAAATTGGCTAGAAATCAGTCAGAGTAAGTAACAGTTTTGACTGGTTCTTCTGAGTTCGAAATCAATGTGCACAATGTTTTGTCTGTATTTCATGTTTTTGAGGTAAGGCTGTAAATGCAGTCAGCAAAGCTTTCTCTTTATCTTCCCCCTTCACACAACCCCACCTGGAGCAGTTTCAGAGTGGGTTGGGAAGGAGACAGGAGAAGAGAAAGAAAAAAAAATCTTTCTTTCTTCATTCTAGACCCTGGCCAGGTTTGGGAAAGTGAAAAGAAAGGTTTTTGTTTTTTAAATTCAAATTAAAAAAAAATGTGGCTCTATTAACCTCTAAGGTTTCTTTTTAAGGAACAAAGAAGCTGGAAAAAATGGTGAGTATCTGGTTTATCTGAAATATAAAAAGAGGGGAGGATATGGGTAGGATGGTGGAGTATCCATGTCTCAGACCTTGTACTCCCTTCCTCCTCCCCATCCCACTTCAGAAAATGTTTAGCCTGATTGGGAAACCAATAAACAAAGTTATGGATGGTTACTGGATTTAAAAATTTTAAAGCTGTTTACTCTGATTTGTAATTATTACTATTAGTTATTAAGCTCCCAAGCTTCATGCTTGGAAGTCACACTTTGTCAGTATTAAATTATTTAGGCCTTTTTTGCTTGGGCAAGGAGGCTCCTTAACTAAACTGATTCAAAACTTTTTTTTACCATTCCCTACCTCATCTGAAGGAGGATCTCTTTTGTAATGGAAATTAGCAGAGTAAAAGACAGACAATTGGCAGGGGAAAGTTGTTTTGATTTGATGAGATCTCAAAGCCCTGTACTTTATGTTTAAATTAAGCAAGTATATCTGACACCAGACAATGTGTTTAAAATTGAAACTTTACTTTAGAATTTCAGTGATTTCTTTTAGAAGCATTAACTCTGTCCATGTGCTCAGACCATGTGCACAAGGGGGAGGTTACCCCCTCCCTCTCCCAGTCTGAGTTAATTGGGAAAGCTGCTTGTCTGGTGGGCCTCAGAGTGAGGAGAGGAGCCAGAAGATGGTATATCAGCTCTTTAAGAAAGTAAGGCTATTCAGAGCTGAAAATAGCCAGCCATGTGGGCCGTCAAGGGAAATTTTCTTTTAAGTAGCATGAGTATTTGACTTAAGGGGGGAAAAATGGTTATAAATAAGTAGTAATAAATGATTAACTTGATTTAATAGTTAATAGCTCAATCAAATTTGAGATGATTCTATCTGATCAAGTGATAGAGTATGCCTATGTGGTGGTAAGGAGATGAAATTACTGTGCACTGTTAAATTAATGATGAATTGGTTAAGAAGCTGTTATGAATTGTGTAAGAGTTTCTTTGTTGTAGAATTCTTTTCAAGCCTTTTCCATCTAAGAATGCATTATGTTAAAAAGTTTATTTCTCCTATTAAAAAGAAAGTTTTAACTAAGATAGTTTTTGCTATAAATCAAGCATTTAAGGAAACTTGTTGAATGTACAAAGGCCTTGGTTTTAGGTCTTTTCTTGTAATTTTTGTCAATTAGGTTCAAGAGAGTTATGTGATAAATTGTAAACTGTTCTTAAGAGAGGAAAATATTTGTTGTATGAAGAAATGTTTTGTAAAATCCTTTGTACGATTTTTGGAAGGCCTACACAATTTCTATTTGGAAGTTAATTTGTTATATAAAGATTTTATGGGGGTTGGAAATAAGAGATAAGGAACTACAGCTCCTCTCCAAACAAGACTCTTAAATCTTCCTTTATGGAGGAAGGGGCTTCCACACCTATAATGGGTCAATCCTTTGCAATTGCCAAAAATTGGGAATTGGGAAAAATTTAGTTTCTCTAAAGAACTTAAAAAGAAAAAGTTTGTGTTCTCTTGCAACACTGTTTGGCCTCAGTATGACTTAGAGGGCCACAAAGCATGGCCCATTTTTGGGACTTAAAAAAAATACTCTCTTACAGTTAGAATTATACTGTAGGCCTAGAAGGAAAATGGGTAGAAGTTTTCTACATAATGGCCCTTGTCAAGCTCTCAGAATCCTGTTCTCAGGAAAGATTGTGAGATGCTTATAGTTGGAACTGCCCCTCTAAAGAGCAATGGGGAGTCAACTAGACACTTTTGATGATCCCCTTTTCAGGGTCTCAGGGCTCTTGTTCTCTCTCTCCCTCTCTCTCTCTTTCTCTCTCTCTCTCTCTCTCTCTCTCGCAGCCACTAGTTTTGCTGAGGTGTGACCCCCTGCAGTCCTCTCCCTGAGGTGACACCTGCTTAGGCCTCAGGCCCCTCTCCCACAGCAGTCTCTGGGTATCTCCCCCTCTGACCTCTTCCCCTCCTCAGGGGTCAGTTGATCTTTCCCCCTTGCCATCGAGATCCCCTGGCCTAGCAGCCTAATCTAGTTCAGGTAGCACTCCCCAGCCCCTCCCTCACAAGAGGTGGGACTTCCTATCTCTCTAACCAAGCCCCCATCCTTACAGGGCCCTCAGGGCTTTTTCCCCTAAGAGAAGAGCCTGCTTCTAGTGGGTCAATTAGAAAACCTTGCCCTGTTTCAAGGTAGAAGGGGCAACAGCTATGGCCTGGAAGTATCTAGGTTCATGGGTAGAGGGTGAAGGGGGATGGGTCAAGATAGAGAAGCCAGACAGTCACTGCCTGCACTTGGTAAGACAGTCCATCCTTCTGTCAAAAATTTTTACTTGTTGAGATCAGGGGTGCTTGGGAACCAAAAACAATGACTCGATGGGTCCTGCTCAAATGAATTCAACTCAAGTCTTCTTTCAAGCACAGAAGGTCAACGTTTGTTGAGATTTCTCAATGTTGAGTGGAGCATTTGTAATGCTAAAACAAAATGTATCTTACCTACAGAGAGACTCTGAGGAAGGACTCCAGAGTGGCCCCAGGTGGTCTGGGGGTTCCAAGGGTGGTCTTGATGGGAGAGGCCAGTATCCTGGAGAATTGGATTGATGAGGCATAGTGATATGGAAAAACTAGGGAGCTTTCAAGATGAGGTTTTTCCAGGGCCCTTTTGGACAAATGGGACTAAAACTCTTTTGGGGTAATGGACAAAGGTCCCAACTTGGAATAAGGTCTTTACATGTTACAAAATGATGTAAAAGCAATTGATATTAAAACAACTGACTCAATTAATTATTGAGAATAAATCAGAGACATCTTCAGTTTGGAGAAAAGAATTTCAGTCTAAGTTTCTTAGAGGCAGGCAACCTCTGGTAATATTTTGCACTGATGGAAAAGTTAAATGTTTCTGTTTTGATTTGAATTCATTTCATGAAATAGTTGAAGTTAGTGTTTAAACTTGTCATATGTGCAGCTCATTTTTTTAGATTGGGCGGGGTTAGAAAGGTATAGGGAAGCCTGGGGAAACAGATATGAATCTATTAGAGCAATAACTTATGGTTTTAATGGTAAATTTGATTTTATGATTGTTCTTTAATCAGAAACTAGAACAGGTATAGAAAGGCATATAAGATACTTAAGCCTTGCTTCTAAAGATGTTCCATAGCCAATGTGAAATTATAGTCATATCTGAAACTGACTATTGGAGCTTGCTGTGTTAAGATTTTATGGGATTATTAACTGACTGTTGTTCTGAGTCTAACTCCAGGTGTGGACAGTAATAAAAGGGGTCCGAGTCACTGATCCGTGATGCCAGCGAGCCTGTGAGATGCTGGTATGAACTGCAAAGGGGTGATCTCATGGGAAGGTTGGGAGAGTGACTGTTCGGCCTGCACTGAAGTAGGATTCTCCTGACTCAATTTCCCTACTGACACCTGGCAGATTTTAAGCCTGATTGAATGCCAGTTGACAATCTACTCCTGCCTGAAATTGACATGATGTTAGGGAGAAGTTGTTTCCCGAAAACGTCCCTACTCTTAGTGGCAATTTCCTATAATCAAAAGTGTCATAAGCAAAATATCAGACCTATTAAACAATAGATCGTTGGTAGGGGAACATCTGAGGTTACATCTAAAATTAAGCTATTAGGCTCAGGATTTCAGACTAACAATAAGTTAGGGTCCTTTAATTTTAGTAATAGCATAGAATGGAGACAATCAGGTCAAGGACCTGTGAGGTTACCATACATAGTTACTATTATTTTGTCTCAGTTGGTTAATGTTAAAAGAAAAATGGTTTGCGGTCTATATTGTAAGTGCCTTAAAAGAAGCATCACGTGACCAGAAGTTGGAATTGTTTTGTGATGTGAAATGTACTGTGTTAAAAGTGATTATTTATTTATTTATGTAAGTACTGGAGTCTAGTATTGACTCTTTAGTGAAATCTCATCCTCCTGATGTGAGAAATAATGAATCAATGTAAAATGTAAAAACTGAGTTCTAATGTGAATTTCTTAAATATGACAATTAGCCAAAGTTCCAATTTTGATTTTGTAAGAGTGATAGGAATGGTCATCTAAAAGAAGATGAAGGGAAGAAGATGCTTAGATGCTGTGCTGAAGACAGCTTGAAGGAGCATCTAGACCAGAAAACTGCATCAGATGATGTTCTTCCCCAGACTGAGATGGAACCTCAAAACGGACAATTCATTAATCTATTTTTCTATTTTGAATCTCTGTATCTGTACTTATGAAAGGGGACTGCCCCCTTGTAATTTGTCAATGCGTCAGTCAACTTTGCTCCCTTCCCATATTCTTAAAAAGTGGAGATAGATAAAAGGAAGAATTCATAGGGGAAAGACTGTGAGTAGGTAAAGATTGGATTTAGGTGAGGAAACTACAAACACATGATAAAAAAAACAGGGGATTGTGGGAAATGGCCTATGGTATAGTTTCCTCAGTTGAAGACTAGAAGGACTGTCCCCTTTTTGTTAAATTTCTATACATGATCTTAAGTCTCAGTAGCAGGGGAAGGAAGAAGGGAGGACTACAAGCACAAAAAGGGAGAAAGAGGATGGAGGGAAAGACACAGATAGTAATTATAACTGTGAATGTGAATGGGATGAACTCTCTTACAAAAGGGAGACAGATACAAAAAATACAGGGGGATACACACAGGGTAAAGGTAAAAGGTTGGAACTGAATATATTGTGCTTTATCTGATGTAAAA
This sequence comes from Potorous gilbertii, assembly GCA_028658325.1. Taxonomy (NCBI): domain Eukaryota; kingdom Metazoa; phylum Chordata; class Mammalia; order Diprotodontia; family Potoroidae; genus Potorous; species Potorous gilbertii. Next base: position 536,115,692 of record CM053769.1, on the reverse strand, counting down.
AACGCAGATAGCCATCCTAATCTCAGACAAAGCAAAAGCAGAAACAAATCTAATCAAAAGAGATAAGGAAGGAAACTTATATCCTGCTAAAAGATACTATAGACAACGAAGCAACATCATTACTAAACATATGTACTCCAGCATCCAAATTCTTAGAAGAGAAGTTAGGGGAGTTACAGGAAGAAATAGACAGCAAAACTATACTCGTAGGGGACCTCAACCTCCCCTCTCTGAACTTGATAAATCTAACTTCAAAATAAACAAAAAAGAAGTTAAGGAGGTGAATAAAACTCTGCATAAGGCAGATATGATAGATCTTTGGAGAAAACTGAATGGGGATAGAAAGGAAAATACCTTTTTCTCAGTGCTACATTGCACATATACAAAAACTGATCATGTACTAGGGCATAATAACCTCACAATCCAGGGCAGAAAGGCAGAGATAGTGAACGCAACCTTCTCAGATCATAATGCAATAAAAATTATATGTAATTAAAGGCCGCAGAAAGATAGACCAAAAATTAATTGGAAACTAAAAGTACCATAAACAAGTTAGTGGAGAAAGGAATAGTGTTTATAAGATTTAAGAGAAGGGAAGCAATTTTGATTAAACAAGAGACAGAAAATATTATGAAGTGCAAAATGGATAATTTTGATTACATTTAAATTGAAGTTTTTGCACAAACACACCCAATGTAACCAAGATTAGGAGGGAAGCAGAAAATTTCTAAAATATATAGAGAACTGAGTCAAATGTACAAGAATACAAGTCATTCCCCAAATGATCAAGGGATTGGTCAAGGGATATGAACAGGCAGTTTTCAGAGGAAGAAATTAAAGTTATTTATAGTCATAGTCATAAATCACTATTGATTAGAGAGATGCAAATCAAAACAACTCTGAGATCCCACATCACACCTATTAGATTGGCTAACAGGACAAAACAGGAAGATGATAAACGTTGGAGAAGATGTGGGAGAGTTGGAACACTAATTCATTGCTGGTGGATCTGTGAGCTGATCCAACAACTCTGGAAAGTAATTTGGAACTATGCCCAAAGGGCTACAAAAATGTGCATACCCTTTGACCCAGCAATATCACTTCTGCAACTGTAACCCAAAGAGATCACAAAAATGGGAAAGGGTCCCACATGTACAAAAATATTTATAGCAGCTCTCTTTGTGGCCAAAAATTGGAAATCAAAGGGATGTCTATCAATTGGGGAATGGCTGAATAAGCTGTGGTATATGAATGTAATGGAATACTATTGTGCTATAAGAAATGATGAACAGGAAGACTTCAGAGAGACCTGGAAAGACTTACATGAACTGATGCTGAGAGAAAGAAGCAGAACCAGAAGAACTTTGTACACAGCAACAACCACAGTGTGAGAAGAATTTTTATGGTAGACTTAGTCCTTTACAGCAATGCAAAGACGTAAAAATTCTCAGTTGACTTTTGAGGCAAAACGCTTTTCACATTCAGAGAAAGAACTACGGAAGTGGATTACAGAATGAAGCTGATCATTTTCTTTTGTGTAATGTTTTGTTTTGTTTTTTGGCTTCTCCCATTCATTTTAATTCTTCTATTCAACATGACTATGGTGAAATTGTATTTAATAGGAATATATGTGTAGAATCTATATAAGATTGCAAGCTGACTCAGAGAGGGAGGGGGAAAAGATGGGGGACGAAGGGAAAAAAATCTAAGATATATGAAGGTGATTATAGAACACTGGAAAATAAAATAATTATTTTTTTTTAAAAAGTCTCAGTAGCCCCTGGTAAGTTTCCATTTCCCAAAATCCATGTCAGCTTGGGTAGTGCTCCTGGAAAGTAGCAGTAGCGGTGAGGTGATGAGATAGTAAGTCTGGAGTACTCAGCCAATGAAGAAATAGATAAGGAGGGGACATGCTTAGGGCTATAAAAATCTGCTTCTCATGGCCAGCAAGCGCATTTCCCCACTACAGCTATTTGAGCACATGGGAACATGCCTTTTTTCCAGAAAAAGAATAAAAAGCTCTTTCTGTACTCGAACCCTGACTCTGGCATTGTTTGGGTGAGCATCTGTCCCACAAAGAGTGAATGTATAAGTTATGGGAATTGAGGAGGTTGATAAACTGGAGGACGAGTGTGAGAGAGGATGTCATTTTGCAAACTGAAGTCACCAAGGGAAGTTTTTTAGTTCTGTTTTTTGGGATGTGAGGTAGAGAGAGTGCGGATTACAAACTAAGTAGTGAGTTCTTTCCAAACAGAGGTAGAAATGACTAGAGGCATATAGACAACTGGCAAGAAGATTGGTCAGGAGGAATAATTTGTTATGAAACAAACTTTCAAGGAAGGGAGACTGTTTAAAGACATGAGGGTCTGGAAATGGTAGTGAGAAACAAAGACGAGACCTAGTCCTACTGTCACAGCATTTTGGTAAATATTAGAGAAGAGTTACCTACTTCTAAACAGCTTAGCCAGGCTTATATTCTAATCTGAAGCTGTTTTTGTGATTGCAAGAAAATAGGAACGTGGAAAAAAAAAAGGTCCAAAAGGAAGGCCCGTAAGCTAAAGTGGACTTCCAGGGAGTACAATGAATGATAGTAGAAGCCAGAGCAATTAAGGAACATAGAGGATGAGGTGGGTGTGAATGAAAAAGCAGAGGAAGGGAGTTTTTGTTTAAACTACTTTAGATTTCCCCAATTCCAGGAGGAGGAGGAGGAGATGACTTGCCAGTTACAGAATTCTTATGAAAGTAGTTCGGTGATATGAAAAGAAAATTTTAGTAATAATTAGAAGCCCTTGGGTCCTAGTTTCAACTCCACCAATAAGACACGAAGAAAGTATAAAAACAATAACAACAGCAATCATTAATAATGTTATTATAAATAAAATCAGAATAACAGCCAAATTTTACATAGCACTTTAAGGTTTGCACATGACTTTATATGTATGTTCTCATTTAATTTTAATTTCCCTGCATGCCTAACCTTCCCTCTTTCTGGTATCTCCACCCCATCCCCGGAACCCTGCACTACCCCTTCTAATAGCTGTTCCAAGGAACACAATGGAGTAGGGGGAAAGAGCCGTAGATTTGGAGGCAGAAGACTTAGGATTGAATCTTACCTTAGATACTCACTAAATGTGCGACCACTGGCAAGTCAATTCAACCTTTGAAGGGCTTTGCAAAATGAGACTAACAAAACTTATAGTACTGAGAAAAGCAGAGCTTCATATATGAGTGTTTAAGTATAACTCAAATGTTAATTTGGTATTGACCTCTCTCTGATAGCAAATTTCACTGAGATCTTTCCAATGTAAGAAGATACACTTAAAAAGTTATCAATTACCAGTGTAACTTCAAGATGGTGGACAAAATAAACTTAAATATTTATCTTAATCATTTTCAGTAGGGTCCTAAATTTCAAGGTAATCAACTCCCTTAAAACATGAAACAATCACGAAAAAACAGCCAAGATGAACCACAGATCTGAATTCCAACTAATAAAGAATAATTCAAAACAGACTTTTTATTAATTTAATGTGCTGTTCAGACATCATCCACTATAGATGTGAATGGGTGAGATAATCCTTCCTCTGATCATCTCTGTAGTTATGATTTGAAAATAAATAGACATATTTCATTACTGCTTACAATAAATTTAAGGCTTTAGCTCTAAATGGGGAAGAAAAACAGGAAAAATGAAAAATCTTTGTGATAATCACCTGAAAGCATTTTCCTTCCAATTTTCTAACAATCACACTTTACGTGTATTTTCTTTAAATATTAACTAAAATCATAGTACTTGGATGACAAAAAATAGGGGGTAATGTGGTACAATGGAAAAAAAACAATGGTTCTGGAGTTAGAGAACCTAGTTCAAATCCCACCAGTGACATTTATTACTGGACAAATAAATCACAATCTCCCTGGATCTCAGTTTTTTCATTTGCAAAATTAGGAGGTTCAATTAGGCATCATCTAGAGTTCCCTCCTGTTCTGTATCTACCATCCTACAAAAATCCTGGGGTCTACTGAATTTTAGCAAAATCTGACCTAGTTGCAGTCTTTGTACTGAGAAACATCAGGGCATGAGAAAAAGAAAAGAAGAGCAAATGATGAAATAAACCATAGTTCCATATTGCTGCTCAGCACGGTGTAAAATATTCTAATTGGAAACTTGCATGATTACCTGTAACTCACCATAAAATAAATGACAAAATAAAGAGTAAATGAACCATACTCAGAAGCAGCTAGAGAAGGAAAGCTCAAATCTGCTGACAGATTACAGACAATATGGAATAAAAACAGAGATGGAGTTAAAAAGAACTGGTAGAAATTGTGAAACTGATTAGGTCTTTAGAAGCAAGACTCTGAAAGTCCAAATAACATAATTAATCATAAAACTAAGTAGGCTGAGGTAGTCATCTCAATCTTTCAAAAATTCTAAGTTGGTAGAGAGCAAATTTTAAGACACACTCTAATATTCACGGAAGTAATAACAAGTTGTACATCCTTTTTTTTCTTAATCCACATTAGTCAATAATTTGTAGCCTTTTCCCTATTTGGTCAGGATTAATAAAGTTTAATAACTGATTTTAAAAGAATATTGTATGTGTATTCTTAATTTCTAGCATGGTTCCTGACATATAGATGCTTAATAAATGCTTATTGACAAATTGACACAATCTTAAATGTATTTGGCAAAATTCTTCCTAATATAAAACATTCTTCTAAAATGTCACCAACTTTTCTATAAAATTCCAAGGAACAATCAAGTCCCTTCACATAGGAATAAAGAAAAGGAATGCATTTTCTTGGGGTAAGAAGTACTTAATAGACTCCATTTCCCCCACATAGAACCAAGTTCTACCAATACCCACATTTCCCCTCTAAAGATGAGAAGAAAAAAATTAATAGAGGTATCTCACATAGACTTATCTTTTTCTTCTGTGTCCTAAGCAGACAAATTCACAGGTACAGTTGGATTAGATTTTTCTCAAAGGTTCCTTCCTATTTTATATGTAGGAAGAAGATTCCGTGTTTTTAACTTCTTATGCTCCATTTGGAACTTCTTTTTATCTTCACTGACTTTATATTTGTCTGCCTGTTATTCAAACTTTAACTTATAATCACTATAATTACCTCATTTTTTTTCCTCTATTCCTTCCCCTAACCCCGACGTAATAAACAAATTCCTACTGGGGTGTCAGAAAGATGGATGAATAGCAGGACACTGTACAGTAAATTCCCCCCCCCTCCCAAAAAACCCCTTCTCCAAACACACCTAGAAAATGCACATAATTCTGATTAGGGAATGCCAAGAAAAAGTCATGAGCCATTTTTCCAGCTTAGGTTGACACGAGGAGACAGAGGCAACGTGGACACTGAGGAGTGAGTCTGAGCCAGCAGAACTACTGGTGAAATATTCCAGGCCAGGATTAGGCTGTACACCAAAGGAGATCTAAGTCCCACCATCAATACTGGAGCACTATGAAGGGGAGAGATGTCATGTAGTAGCATTTTGTTTGACTACCCAATTCCCAGAATAATCAAGGTGGAGAATTGTACCACTCTCCCTCCACCACCACCCAGCCCCTGGACTCTGTTACCAAGAGAAGAGCAGGTTCAGAAGCAAGCAACAGCTACGGGGGCTCAAACCCCAAGATTAGTTTCAGAAAAACCTGGGAAGACTTATATGGAGAGTAATGCAAACAAAACCAGGAGATCAATTTATACAATGACAACAAAAGGCCAAAGACAAGCAATTCTAAAAGACTCAGAACTCTGATGTCTATTTACCAACCTTGCTACCTACCTCTTAAAAGGTAAAAGACTCAACAGAATGAGACTTATGTGTATGTGTATTTACACATATCTTTGTGTGTGTATTATACATAATAACGATCATTAACTAGATGGTGTTTGATGTTAAAGTACCAAACTTTGGGGGACATTTTGGCAACATTTGTACCCCTTCAGCAGTAAGGAAACAGCTAAAATTAGTACTGAACAGTAAGACTGATTTTTTAAAATAGGAAGCTGTTAGATGGTTTCTGCTTTCCCCATCTGGTTACTATCCTCCAGTGGGGCAGTTATGTGGTATAGTGGAAAGAGCACCACTGCAGGAGTCAGAAGGACTTGAGTTCAAATCTCACCCCAGACACTTGACGCTCACTAGCTGGGTGACCCTGGGCAACTCACTTAACTCAAACTGCCTCATCCTGGGTCATCTCCAGTTATCCTGATGACTACCTGGTCACTGGATTCAGATGTTTCTGGAGGAGAAGTGAGGCTGGTGACCTGCACAGCCCTCCCTCACTCAAAACAAAGTCAAGTGCAAGTCATGTCATTATATCTCTGGTAGCATGGTCTTAGTCGGCAACAGAGGAGGAACACATACACATACGTGGCCATGTACAGGGGTTTTGTTTGTGTTTTGTTTTCAATAGAAGGGCCAGGATTTGGGGTAAGCAGATGATCTGGCAAATTTTTGCTGATTAAAAAAGTATACAATTTTTTTTATTTCAAAGAAAAAATTATTTCTAACAAGATTTTGTGATGACCTAACCTTCATAGGAACTGCTGCAAAATGAAATGAGCAGGGCTAAGCAAATAATATGTATGACTACAACAATGTGAAAAAAAAAAGGCATAACCACCATAAAACAACTGAAAATAAAAGCTGCAAAATCATAATGAACAAGGCTGACACAGAAATGAGATGAGAAAACCTCTCTCCCCCACATTCATTTCCAGAATTAGGAAAGTAGACCCAGGGTCAGAAATTGCATATACTGTCAATTTTTTTTCTAATGTATCCACTGGTTTGCTGATTTTTTTCTCTTCTTATTCCTCCCCCCATTTTCTTTTTGAATAATTATTTGTTATATTCTCAAGGAAGGGAATGATGCAGCAGAAAATGTATGAAATATAAAATTAAATATATTAATAAAAATTATCTGAGAAAAAACTAGGTTGCTTTTTGTCTTAATAGACTGCATCACATCTAGAGATTGCTAAAGAATTGTACTTCATAATTTTTCACCTTAAATGAAACTATCTAGTGAAATAGCCCCAAAGCTGTGATTTCATCGGCATGGGTACTATTTGTACCAATATCTGTACCCATGCCTTCTCATCCTATATAATTTTTATACCATAAAGGATCAACCAAATATGCCTAATACATATGCCTATTACCTTTCTCTGGCTCTGTTAATGTTCTGTGGATACTAGTACATCTAGCTGTTCTTCTATACTCCCTTGTTCTTATATGAAAGACCCATTTCCTTTTCAATTTACGTAGTATCTTCTATAACAGCTGTGGTTGTCACCAGTTAATTGGAGCAGCCTGCTGTAAATCTTAACCACGTTCCCGGAGTACCCATAAATGTGATTCTTCAAATGTCATGGTATTCCATTATTCCAACCATAAGGTATCAATGAGAGATAAACATATAGGCTTCAGAGATGGACAAATGTTGGACTAGCTGAGATGCTATATAATTTTGTGTTAGAGGCAACATTCCAATATCAAAATTTCAACTACAAATCTAGTACTCTCTCCATTACACTTGAACTCTATGTTTTGGAAACCTACAGAATAATAAAGGTTATCAAAAAGCCAAAAGGAACTAGTCTTTTTTCAGAACAAAGCTTTTAACAGCACCAATCCTGTTGTAATTAACTGGTGGAAATCTGACATACTGCATATTCCCAACTTTCTTAAATAATACTGCATATAATTTAACTTCTTGATTACTCAACAATCAGCAAGAACCAGGGTCTTCAAGTACTCCCATATATAAGCAACAGATGTATCTTACATCTTCAAAGTCATTATGCTGCCTATAAAATTAATTAATATTCAAAAATCATTACCTATTATTATATATACCACACTATATTGAGATGGCCTCCATATCCTCCAAAATTAGATATCATCTTCCATCTATCTCTTATTCTTGGGTTCCTGTTTTTCTGTCAAGAAGTTCACTGCCCTGTCATAGATTTCAGAGATCACCAACTACCCTCTTCACCTTCCTTTTTCTTGTCTTTGCTTTTCTTGATGTTTCTCCCACTCCTCAGCTTTTACAGAAAAAGTGCTGGCCTTCTGTAGATACCAACAAGTTATCAATAATCCTCTCCTGCCAAGATGTAAGCCAGCCATAACTAGGAGTTGTGTAACATGGGACTTTTTCAGATATTCCAGCTTTTCTCACACAAGAGTCCTGACTATTTATTCTCCTTCCCACCCTCTAAATCCCACTTTCAGATCAGGAACCATGATTCCTCAGAGCTAGATCTATATAGTTAAGTATTTACTCACTGGGAGATTTTTTTTTTTTAAATTGTGTTCTTTGTGACAAAGTCAACTTCTAAGTACCAAAAAACCCAACAATGTCACTGATAGTAATATTTAGGAGGAATATTTCTCTCCCAGCTGCTAGATGACATTACAGATAGATTTGGAGTACAGAGAAACTTGGCAAATCACTTAACCTTTCTGCCTCAGTTTCCTCATCTGTAAAATGGGGGGTGACTCGACAGCTATCAAGTACTTATCTAGTAATACCAACCTTCTGTAAAGATCAAATTAAAGCATTTTACAAACCTTAAAGTGCTATATATAGTTATAGTTGTTGTCACTATCATCATCACTATTACTACATAATTAATGTGGGACTAATCATTTCAAAATCACATATACTTAAAGCTTAAAGAGAAACATATAGTTCTCTTTATGAAATTCCTTATTGTGACTAATGAAATCAACTTCTAAAATAAAGGTTCTGCCCTTTGAATTCCACAGGTGGGAAAAAAAGATTTTTCAATATACCTGCAGAGCTAGTAGAACTGAAGTCTGCTTTTCTTCCTTCTCTGTCCATAAACTTTATGTCTGCTGTAATCTAAATTAGATCTTAACTGAGTCACTCTTTGAAGTCCATAATTTGGCGCTATTCTGCAAGCAAAAACCACAAAAACTAATAAGAATTGGACAAATAAAAACTAAATTCCCAAATGTCTCAATTTCTCTAAAGTAATTTCACAGACACATTGAAGAAGGAACTTCACAACAGAATATTTATCATCTGACTCCAAGGTGAGTAATGACAGGTGATACCCTACGTGCACCAAAAGAAGGAATCAAATAAGATGAGCTTCTCAGAGAATAAAAATAATTTTCTAGCTCTGTGTCCAATAAACTTCTCATATATCTCTAGATTCAGCACAACTACAACATGAAGGTCCTCTTTCTGAACCTTCTACATATCTAATTTAATTCCTCAAATTTCGGGGGGGTGGAGCCAAGATGGCGGAGTAGAAACACTCACATATGCTAGCTCTGAACCCACAGACCATAATTATCTATAAAAAGAACTCCCAACAAATTCTGGAACAGTGGAGCCATGCAGTAATGGGGTGAAGGAGATTTCCGTTCCAGAGAGCCCTGAAAAACTGACCCAAAAGGTCCGTTGCGCACTGGATGGGAGCTGAGTCCAGCCCTGCCATGGCTGCAGCAAAAAGAGGAGCAAGCAGATCTGAGCAGGCTTCAGGGACAGAATCTCCAGCAGCCGCGAAGGTCCCTCCACCCACACACGCACATGCTAATGAGAGAGACGTCTGGACGGGCTGAGAGGGAAGCAGGGTGTCTCCATGACTCGGGCCCCCTCAGGAGGCAGCGGGTGGCCAGAGGCTCCAGGAGCAGGCAGGAGCTCAGCAGCAGCTCCATTATGAAAGGTCTCTGCATAAACCCCCTGAGGGAACTGAGCCTGGGAGGTGGCCCTGCCCCCACCTGAGCACCAGAACTTAAGCTCCCATTGAATAGAAGCCAGGCCTGCCGCCAAAAGCCCTGACGCTGGGGAACAGCATTTGAATCTCAGATCCCAAGCACTAGCTGGGCGGATCTAGGCAGGGGTGGACAGGAATCTCAGAAGTCAAGTA
>CM053769.1:536072105-536105256 GCA_028658325.1 Potorous gilbertii | reverse complement strand
TTAGAATGCTCAGGGTACTGGGGTGGGGGGAGGGGACAAATGGGGAGAAAATTTTGGAAACCAAAATTTTGTGAAAATGAATATAAAAAGTTAAATAAATAAATTTATATTTAAAAAATAGAAAACAAAATAAAAAAAGAAAATGAATGTAAAAAGTTAAATAAATAAATTTATATTAAAAAAAAAATTCCTCAAATTTCCAATTCTTAGCCACTACTCCATGATCAACAACCACAGAACAGTTGCCAAAAAGACTGGCCATAACCCAAATTCATCCTCAATTCTCTCAATAAACAGCAGACTTCTATCTACTGAGTCAAACTATTGTGTACAAACAATGCCACAAGTCTTTAATTGGGCCTGTATATATCGAATATTAAAGCTGACTTGTTAAAATAAAATTCTCCTTCACAGTTTTCCAAATTTGGGAAAAGCCATATGAAACTATAATGGCCTCCTATACCTAGTCATGAAGGCAGAATCCAATAGGTTAATTTACCCATCCAAAAGAATTTCTTAAAAAAATCATACTAGCCAGTAAACTTACCCATTTTAAGATTTTCATTAAAACTGTCACCTAACCTATACTAGATCTGTATCCCGAAGAGATTTAAAGAAAAAAGAAAGGACCTATTTGTACAAAAATATTTATAGTAGCTCTTTTTGTGGTGGTAAAGAATGTAAATTTGAGAGGATGCCCATCAATCAGAGTGGCTGAACCAGTTGGACTGTACGATTGTGGCAGAATACTATTGTGCTATGACAAATGACAAAGAGTCAGAAAAACCTGGAAAGACTTAACACAAACTGATGCAGAGAGAAGTGAGCAAAACCAGGAGAATACTGTACAGAGTAACAGCAATACTGTATGATAAACAACTGTGAATGATTTATTCTCAGCAATGCAGTGGTCCAAGACAATCCCAAGGAATTCATGATGAAAAATGCCATCGATCAATATATAGATCAAAACATACTATTTTTCACTTTTCTTGAGCTTTTTTCCACAAAATATGGAAATATGCTTTACAAGACTGCCTATGTATAATCTATAATTAGATTGCTTATCACCTCAGGGAAAGGAGGGAAGAAGGGATAGAATTTGAATTTTTAAAAAAATGTTAACTATTTTTATTCATAATTGGAGAAAAATAAAATGTATATTTTTTAAAACTGTTACCTAGTTTTATAAGACAAAATAACTTTTCTTCCCATACCAGAAACAGCATGATCTGGAAAACTTTTAAGATAAGTCAATTATATCAGAGAAGATAAAGAAGCTTCATTATGTATATAGTTAGTTATATCTTTACTGTACAACCTTTATTCCCTGATTAAGGTGAGGTGTTCAATGTTTAAGAGAACACAAGTACACTTTTAATTTTAATCTTCAATATTAACATTTTATATCACTATCTTAAGTCTAGACAATCAACAAAAGATCAAACTGGTTTGTAGTGTTCACCAATTTCCTGAGGTATAAATGCTCACATTGAAATTTTAATGATCAGTTCTTGCTGACACCACTGAGAGATAGTAACATACATATACACAAATACAAACACAAACAGACACACAAGTGAAGTAAGATGAAAAAACTGAACCTTGGAAGGAATGAATGACTTGTACAAGGTCACGCCAAGGAAACGAACATTAAAGTCAAGAAAGGAACAGAGATGTCCTGTCTTTCAATACCATGGTCCACTGCAAGTGACCAGACTGCTTCCAGAGAACACAGTATCCCGAAGGTCTTACAATTAACATCATATTAGCTTTAATATATCTCAGATTATTAGCAATTTTTAAAAATTGTTTTATGTTTTTCAATCACCAAAAATCTACTCTATCTCCTTACCCCACGTTCCCTCCCACTGAAAAGAAAAATAAAAACCTGATATATGGCCATGTACTATATATGAGTGTGTATACACATGTATATGTATGAATTACACACACACACACATATATAAATATCTCTGCACTGAGTCTTTCACCTCTCTATCAAGAGGTGGAGAGTATATTTCATCATTAGTCCTCTGGAATCATGGTTGGTCATTGTGATGATGATGAGTTCCTAAGTCTTTCAAAGCTGTTTGCTTTTACCCTGCTGTTGTCATATAAATTGTTTTCCTAGTTCAGTTTATGTTATTATGTCTTGCCAGGTTTCTCTGAAACCACTCCCTTCAACATCTTTTACTTCACACAAGTATTCCATCACATTTATATAACATAACTTACTTAGTCATTCCCCAATTTATGGACATCCTCTCAGATTTCCATTCTTTACCAAGTCAAAAAGACCTGCTACAAAAATTATTGTACATCTCTAGACTTTGTTTTGTTCAGGACTGATTTCTCCACCACCCCCCCTCCTCAATTTACTCCCTCTAGTTCCTTCACTCTAGTCTCATCTCCCCTTTCCTTTTTACCTACTGCATGAAATGTATTTCTATACCCAACTAACTATCTGTGTATTCTTCCCACCTTTCACCAGTTTAGATGAGAGTGAATCACTCCTTTCCTACTTCTTCTTTGTCCCTATAAGATTTCTCCTTGGGCACCCTAATTAGACAAGATAATTTTCCCTAATCATTTACCTAACTCCCCTACTACTCAACTATGTTTTTCTTCATCTCTCTTTCCACTCTTTTCTTAAGATCATCAGAATATAAGAGAAAGCCTCCTTGGTAGTAGTAGACAGGTCTTATCTAATTAGCATCTTTCTGTGACACCTGACAACGACACTAGGGATATGTGTATCCTCTGTCTATATTAGAATATCAGCAGTTTATCCTTTTTGATTCAATGACCACTGATCATGTTCATGGTTTTATTTTTCTCTTAACTACTATGTTTGAATTTCAAAGTTGCTATACAGTTCTGGGCTATAAATCAGGAATGCTTAGAAGTCCTCTATTTCATTAAATATCCATTCTTCATGTATTATTATGTTTACTTTTGTTAGACAAGTCATTCTATATTGCATTCCAAGCTCTCTGCTCCTTTATCGTACAGCGATGGCTGCACATTGTGTGTGATCCTGACTGGCTCTTTGGTACCTGAATTCTTTCTAACTGCTGGCAATATTTTTTTCTCTGGATTTAGATTCGTCCTATAATGTTCCAAGGAATTTTTATTTGTGGAGGTACCTGGAGAATTCTTTCTATTTCTACTTTGTCCTCTGGTTCTAAGAGATATGGGCAACTTTAAGATGCATATGTTTAGGGTTTTGGTTTTTTTTTGAGTGATGGAGTCATCATGATTTTCAGTAAATAAGTCGAGTGATTTAAGTTTTTCTTCTCAATGCGTTTTCCAGGTCAGCTATTTTTCCTATTAGATACCTGACATTTTCTTCCATTTTGTTAGGTTTTTTGATTTTGCTTGAATATTTCTTGTTACATCATGGAGTCACTGACTTCTACTTAGTCCACACTAATTTTCAGGGAAATTATTGTTAATTCTTCCTTAATTTTTTTGTCTTATTTTCTTTCATCACCGAAAAAAGCATTTTTAAACACTTTTGTTTTTAAACTCTTATTTCATCTTTCTAGGAATTCCAGATAAATTTGTAGCCAGTCATGTTTCTCTTTGAAGTCTTGCTTGTAGAAGTTTGGGAGTAATTCTCTACTTCTGGAATTGTATCTTGAGAATCCCTTTTACCAAAAGAGCTTTCAATGGTGGGATTCTTTTTTTTTTGTTTTTTTTAACTCCCTGACTTCAACATGATGTTAGGGCGGGGTACTAGGCACTTCTGAAAGGACGATCTGGGTTGGTCTTGTTGCTGCTTTCTTTGGGTATTTGAGTGTTATATTGTTCTAGGTTCCCAGGGATAGCTCATATTAGGGATCTCAAAGCTTTCAGTGCTCCCACAGGGATCTAATCCAGGGTAAAGTCTTGATAGGTGACCCCTGGCCTGAGTTCACCAAGTTTCTAATCTGGGTTTGGATCCAAACAACAGTAGACTGCTGCTCAGTCAGCTAGAATGTTCTCCAGTACAGAGTGATGGAACCAGGGTTTTCCCTCAGTCTGAGATTCCTGCTCTGTTTATTCCTCTTTATTCCTTCAAAATGGGCTGGAAGTGGAAAGTGAGACCCATGTCTCTTCTTGAGGATCTGAACTCCATAGATGCTGATTGTTTCTGAATTCCTTCTCTGTAGTTAGATCACATGGGGCCTTTAACCACTCTTTACCCCCAGAATGCCACAACTGGGTTCAGGTCCTCTCCTCAGTCAGCCCTAGAACTAGGGTAATGAGTGACAAAGCTGCAAGTTGGCAGCTGTTCTTGTACCCTGCATGAGGTCCTGGTGTACAAGTCTGTCTCCTGAACTAGAGTGTTTTGTACCCAAAATACTTCCACAAAGGCCATCTCCAGGGTTCACCAACCTCTTTGTCTCCCTATGCTGATCTGGCCTGAAACAATGAATCACTGTGACTTTTTCTTGGACTTCCCCATCAAGATTCAGTTTACTTTTTTTAGATTTGTTTGAAGGAGTTGAGGGCAGAAGGGTGAGCTCCTTTAATTTCTTATTGCTACTCTACCACCATATTTATGCAAATGAAGTTGACAACAGACTTGTTCTTACATCAAATCAAACCTTAAAGAAAAATTTTTTTAAATAAATTTATCTGCTCATTGGACTAGATAAATATGGAATCAATACACAAATCATCTCAACAACACCTGCTGGAACTACGTCGTAAATATTCGAACAATGCTGAATGCAGAGGATAGAAACTTTGTACATACTTCGTACACAAACAGAAGTTCATTATTTACTAGATAGTGAGTTCTTGAGATTTGCAAGTACCTGAAAGAAGCAACCAACAGTAAAATACATAAAACATCACACATAAAAAAAAAGATTCTTTTAGTTAGCTACTAAATAAAAGAAAAGAAGCCCTTCATTAGTACTACTTTAAGATTTAGCACTTAGGCATGAAGTCTGTCATCGGAGAAACATCTTATTTTACATTTCTGATGTGGGTTTTTTGAAACCATATTTGTAGGACATCTCTCTGTTTTATTGCACTGACTCTACTAACTCTCTAAATATGCTTAAACGGTTGCTACTTAGTACTAGGCAAAATTAAGCTTCAAAGCACTTAGAAGCAAAAGTAGTATATATTAGCAGGAGTTAATTATGCTGAGAAGTGGGACCTTTTCTAGATCTTTTTTCATTAAGATATATTCAAACTACTAAATATTTCATTACTCCACCCACATTACTAATTCCATTCCCCTTACAATAAAGAATGGGATTACTCCTAAGCAGAATCTTTCATGTGCTACTGACAAAAACACAAGATATCTTTATGCTAGAATCTTCCTTTCACAAACACTATGAAGTGTTTTATAAACATTAAAACATTATATAAATACAAGTCATTTGCTGTTTGTAGTATCAGATTCTACTGTTAAACATCTAGAAGATAAAGAACATAATAATCTCCAAAGATATAAATTAAACTGACCATCATACAGAAAGAAATGGAAAATCACATAGTGGGTTTAAACAGGCTACAACAGACTAAAAATGAAGAACTTCAAAGAACAGGAGTAAAAGATGACTCCAGGAAAAATCTCATTTTCTTAGTTTCCTGTGCTGGTTCACCAGCTATATGCAACATGCCCCTTGATATACAAGGCTCTGTCCTAGAATCCCTTCTCTTTCCCACCCTATATTCTATTAGTGACTCATCAGCTCCCATGGGTTCAATATTCACCTGCATGCGCATGACTCCTAGATTTATTTTTCAATCCATTGTTCTTTTAAGTGCTAGTACCATTTCTCCAATATCTATTGGATATCGCAAACTGGACGTTCCATAGTCATTTCAAAATCAACATGTCTACAATAGGACTTTTACCCCCAAAACTATCCTTTTAGATTCCCCCTTTTCTATTAAGACACCCATAATCTTCAGATTGTCCAGGTCTGCACTCTGGCATCACCCTTGACTCCTCACTCCATGTACCTAATCTTGTCACTTTTACCTCCACAATTTCTCCACTCTTTTCTCTATACCCAGCCACTATCCTAGTTAAAGCCTTCATACCTCCTTCTCAACTACTGAAATAGTTATTCCTTCTACTTCATGGGGGTCAAGGGTACAGCATCCCCACAATCTTGAAAATATGCCTAAAAGTTTTAGGCCCAGAGAATAAAGTCTGAATTATTATGGCATTAAAAGATAAAAGATGTTGATATAATATAATATATATATATACACACATTTCTGAGTTTCCAAACTTTTTCCTGTATCATTTACAGCTTCAACAAAATTCCTCAAAAATTCCCATTTAATTTCTTATGCCAAGCCAACCAGTAATATATCAAAACCGTGGTAGGAAAGGTCACAATGTAGAAGGGAAACTACAGTTATCCTCACTGACCTCCCTTCCTTAAATCTCTCTCATCTCCAATCTATTCTCCAAAGAGCTGCCAAAATATTCTTAAAGCCCAGCTCTCACTATTACACTCTCTTTCTCTACCTTTAATAATTCCCTATTGCCTCTAGGAGCAAATATAAATTCCTCAGCTTGTCATTTAAAGCCCATCACAATCTAGCCCCAACTTACCTTTCTAGCTTTATTACATATTATTCACTTCCTGTGACTCCCAAGGAAAGTAACCAGAAGCTCTTCAGCAGAAGAACCTAACCTTTCTTATTGGTGAGATGGAGCCAGGACCCTATCTGCTGATCAAGGAAGGAAAAAACACCTAGAAACAGAAGATACAGGCTACTGGGGGCTTTTTCAGTCAATGATTTTATCCTAACAGAAGAGTTCTCTGATATAAGCTTACTGCCAGTCATTTGTAAAGTCAATGGAAATCCATAGAGAAAGAAAAAGAATTCATCAGATGTCTCTTCTCTGCACTTCTTCCCTCTCTTTCAATACATAGTACTTGAAGGCTCACTATCAATTACTAGCTAGTTCTAAACTACTTACCACTTTGCCGAAAATGACTCTGGATTCCATCCTTGTCTAATAATGGTGCTTACCACTCCAACCTCACTCTATGTCTTGAAAGAAAAGACACTCACAGTTTCACTTTCTCTTTTTTAAAGCTGATAGTAGAATTCACATCAAACTTACATTCAGTACCACAACTAGGATATTTCAAACCTGGGAAAATGCCACAAAACACGACTAGGGTAATTAACATGAAGATGATTCTAAAATTAACTTAAAACTCAGCTGAAGGGGAATTGGGGGAAACAGAGATCTTGGAACACAGCAAGGTGCCCCAGAAGGCCTAACTTGGAAGACAGTGTGTGTTCGTCCTTCGCTGCCAAAGACGACCATGCCATCAAAGAAATAATGACATGACTTCCATTTGACTTTGTTTTTTCTGAGTGAGGGAGGGCTGTGCAAGGTCACCAACCTCACTTCTCTTCCAGAGCCATCTCAATCCAGTGACCAGACATTCATCAGGATAACTGGAGATGACCCAGGATAAGGCAATTGGGGTTAAGTGACTTGCCCAAGGTCACAGAGCTAGTGAATGTCAAGGGTCTGAGGTGAAATTTGAACTCAGGTCCTCCTGATTCCTGTACTGCTGCTCTATCCACTGCACCACCCAGCTGCCCCACTGGAGGACAGTAACCAGACAGGGAAAGCAGAAGCCACCTAACAGCTTCCTATTTTAAAAAATCAATCTTGCTATTCAGTGCTAACTTTAACTGTTTCTGTACAAACGCTGCCACAGAGCCCTCTAAATTTTGGCATTTTAACACCAGACAGTTAATGATCGTTATTATACACTACAGAAATGAAAAATGAAACTTTGGAAGGATTAATATTATTCAAAAGAAATAGAACAGGATAAAATTGGTCACTGACAGAGAAGAAATTTGCAAAAAAAAAAACCCAAACCAAACAAAAATCAAGAACAAAAAAAATTATATCATAGATTAAAATAAATTTTAAAATTGATGAAAAAGGCTTTACACTCAAACGAGAAAGATCTCCCAAACCTAATGGCAAAAAGTAGCAGGCACAACACCAAAAGAGACCAGTGATTGATGGGACACAATATCCAAGAAAATAGCAATAGGATCTATCATATTAG
This sequence comes from Potorous gilbertii, assembly GCA_028658325.1. Lineage (NCBI taxonomy): Eukaryota > Metazoa > Chordata > Mammalia > Diprotodontia > Potoroidae > Potorous > Potorous gilbertii. The sequence goes on along the minus strand of CM053769.1, from coordinate 536,097,181 downwards.
AGGCCTCTACAAAAATATTCAAGGGAAAGGTAGTAAACAAAGTGAACGAGGGAAATTTGACCTCATAAGTACTGCTGTGACTTGGTAGAATAGAAGTCCTAACTTGTCTTATGACTCTTACAAGACAATAAAAGGGCACATTTATTCAAAAGGATACAAAAATTTTTTTTAAAAAATGAGTGGTAGAGTAACATTGTATATGAAAAAGATATACTGTTTAAGGAAATCTAGGAACTCGAGGGGCAATAGATGTGGAGATTATTGGGACCATCAGAAACAGTATTGTGTCAGGTTGCATTAAAGGTCATATAGAGAAAAGGAGGAATTAGATGTAAATCAAAAAACAAATCACAAACCTAACACAAAAAAGTATGTTATTATAGCAGCAGATGTCAACCTTCTAGACATATGCTGGAGTAGTCCGTCATCAGCAGAGAATCTGAAAAATCTGTGACTTACCCAAATGACAACTTCATTCTTCACAAGTTAGACGTGTTAATGAGGTTAGTATCCTCTGGCTAGTGAGGAAGAACTAAGTAGGAATAACATGATAGAGAAGAAATGGAAAGCTGGGCACAGCTTTAAACTTAACAGATTTCATAGGGTTTAGAGAAAGGATAGGTAGGATCCAAAAACTCAATGTTTTACAGAGAAAGTTATTCAAGAAGGGTAGGAGATCTCAGAAATAAAATTGTGAAGATAAAAGAAAAAAATCACAGCAAACAGAAGAAGAGGGACTATATAAAAAAGGTTTATACATGAAACTCACTGACCAACTAGAAAATAAAAAGACAGTCCAGATAAAGGGGCAAGTGACTGAGGATAAATATCAAACTGTAGAAATATTCTTTAAGAACACTGGCAGGAAAGCTGAAGTTTAGAATGAGCTCAGGCTCAGGAAACCCTAAAAGCTGAGCACAATAAAATGTTTTGTTTTGTTTTTTTAAAGCTATTTTGGAGGCAAGAAGATCAAAGAAGGGATAGGAGGGAATGTGATGATGACAACTGGATCATGGTGAGAACGCTGAAATACTTAAAACTTCACATGCTTTTGTTTTTTGTTCTAAGAAGAACACCTGGAAAACTGTTTGACAGGAAATAGAAATCCAAGATAAACAAGGAAACACTAAATTTCAAAGAGGAAGTCAATAAGTTCTAGTCAAACAAATGTTTATTACTGCAGTGAAAGTAATCTTTGAAAGATTTCAGGAAACTGAAAAGGAAGGACAAATATTCTGATATATAGAAAAGGAAAAATGTGTGGGTTTGGGGGCGAGGGAGGAGGGGAGGAAAAGATACATACAAACTGCAAACCAATGAATTTTACCTCTCTTTCTGGAAAAATTACAGGATATATTTTTAGTGACCATGAATAAAGGGAAGCAGTGATATACAGAAGACAAAACTTCATGAAAAACAAGTTATTTATAGCAACATATGAAGTCTTCTTTGACAAATAGATCTAATATCTATAAATGTTAGAAACTCTAAAAAGCAGAGGCATGGCAAGGTCCTTAATAAGCCCAAAGTATATTTCTAAAGAGTGAATTTATTTGCAATGGATGAACACTGGAAGCTTTCCCAAGAAAAACAGGGCTAAAGCTAACATGTCCCCATTCCTATATTATTTGACACTGACTAGAAATATTAGTCAATAATACAGTTAATAACTATAGCCAGTCTATCCTAAGACAAGAATATGAAATTAAAGTAAAGGCCTAAACAAAAAGAATACAAAACTATCTTTATATAAATGATAGTTTACTTTAAAAAAAATAGAGATGAAATTAATTAAAATGAATAAAGATGAGATGAAATAGAGATGAAATAATTAAAATGAATAAATATTGAAATACTTCAATAAAGTAGGAAGATTCAAAGTAAATACACAAACCATTTTTTGCACTTGTAGATAGGAAATCGCATTCTAGGAGGAAATGGTAATAAGACATTCAAAATAACTACAAATTCCTAAAATATCTGGGGTGTAATCTATCAGGATAAATTTAAGATTTACGCAAAATAAAAATAAAACCACAAAACTTCCTGTATGAAACAAGTAATGACAAATTACTGGATAGATGGCTTAATTAATATCCAAATTTAGTTCTCTCTCAATCAAATCACCAAAAGAATATTTTACAGTGCTAGTCAGAACAAAATTCAGTTGGAGAGAACAAAAGGTCTAGAAGTGCAAGAAAAATAAAAGGGGGTACAAAAAGGAATCAAGAGGCCCTAACACTGTCAGACCTCAACCTATTATATGAAGTAGTAATCATCCAAATTATTTACTATTAGCTTAAAAAAAAAGAAAAGTAGATCAATGAAACTGACTAGAGAAACAAGAATCAGAAACAACTGAAAACATTAGCCCATTATGTGATAAATCTAACAAATATTATTTAAAGGAAGGTTCCCTTTTTGACAAGAACTGCTGGAAAAACTAGAGAGTAAGCTAGCAAAATTAGGTTCAAACCAGCATCTGACACTGCTAAATATTTTTTTAAAAGGTCATATCATTAAAAAAAAAAACCAGGAGACTAGAAGGAAGTACCTATGATTGGCGGAAGAATTCCTAACCAAACAAAGAATTTTTCTAGAAAGAAAGGATTATAAGAGGAAAAACAGATTGTACTAATCATCTACTATTAAAAAGCTTTTGCAAAATCAATGCAGATAAAACCAAGAAGGAAAAACAATTTTGTATCAAATATTACTGATAAAAGTCTGATAACGAAAATATATAAGACCAAAGCTATTTCTGAATAGATAAGTGGTAAAGTGTATGAATATTTTTGAAAAAGAAATGGGATTAATAATCATATGAAAACTTATTTAAAACAGTTCTGAAGTGTCATGAAAATAGTCAATGAAGGAGAGGCTTAGGGAGACAGGCACACTGATATAGTTAGTGTTGGTGGATTTATGAACTGATTAAACCATACTGAGAAGTAACTGGAATTACAGAAGAAATGTGATTAGGATATTCATACTCTTCGAGCCAGAGATCATATTACCAGCTATATAATCCAAGGAAGTTAAAGACAGAAAAAAAGGTTCCAATATCATTCAATCAGCAGATTCAACATTTACTACCTACCAGACCCCATGCTAAATGCTGAGGCCATAGGGACAAAAGTGATCTCAAAGAGATTATACTAGGGGAGATAATATAAACAACAGGTTTATATAAAACCATATATACAAGATAACCTTGAAAGAAAAGACAGACCACTCCAAAAAAGTCTTATCAGCACTGTTTATGGCTAAAAAAATTTAGAAAGGTTATGAATGACCTTTGAAATGAAGAATGTAATAAAGTAGTATTATATCATGTGCCAATCTATATTAAGTGATATGAGTGAAATAAGAACCAGAACAATAGACACAATGCAGCCAACAATTGTACATTAGAAATAAAATAAAGTCGAATTCTGATTAAAGGGCAATATACAATCTTGATCCTGGAACACTGATAATGAAACAAACCTCCTATTACCAAGACAGAGAAGTAAGGCAATCATATATTCAATTTATGAAATAATGTCCTAACGCCACCATCCCTCTTCCTCTTAAATCAATATATTACAAAAGAATATTAGGATAATGCTGTAGTCTGAAATCCTGATGTCAAATGAAACCTTTTATCAAGTCTTTCTTTAGCTATCAATTTTAAAATCATATCTTGCCCTGAAATCTCTTAAAAACCATGAAAGGTCTATCAATTTATAAAAGGAAAAGCCTAGTCAGCTCAGAAAAGACTCTACGCCCTGAAATGATTTTGGTAAGATCAGTTCTTGACCTTTTTTGTGTCAGGATCCTCCTTTATCAGTCTGCTAGAACCCTTAATTGCCAAATCTAGAAGCCCTTTCCCAATCTTCATCCTTGTTTACCTGTCTGAAGAGACTCTGACACTGTCAATTGCCCTCTCCTTGACACTCTCTTCTCTCTATCTTTTCAGGAAACTACTCTCTCTTCCTACCTATCTTACAATTCCTTTTCAGACTTCTTTGTTCATTTAAGTCATGCCTACCAACCTATACCCTCTCCTTTTTTCTCTCTAAATTATTTTACTTGGTGATCTCATCAGATTCCATGGACTCAGTTATTGTCTCATGGCTCTCAGATCTCCTTATCCACCTCTAATTCTCTCCTAACTTCCAGTCTCCCATCTCCAATTACCAATTAAACATCATAGCCTAAAAACATTTTAAACTCACAATATGTCCAAGGGTACCATCATCTTCCCAGTTACCTAAGCTTTTCAACTTGTGTCATCTTTGCTTCTTCACTCTCACCTCTCTCCCCCATAATCAATCAATAGTCAGGTCCTGTCATTTGCACCTTCACAAAAGCTTTCACATGTATCCCCCTTCTCCCCTTTTACACTGCCACCATCCCAGTGCAGGTCCTCATTACCTTCTGCCTACACTACTGCATCTGTCTGTTGGCTGGTATCCCTGCACATAAGCAGTCCACTCCCATCCCACTGCAGTCTATTATGTAGCCGTCAAAGTGATCTTCCTAAAGTGCAAGTCTAACCACATCACCTCCCTATTTAATAAACTTCCAATGGCTCCCTATCACCTACATGATTAAATATAAAATTCTATTTGGTTTTAAAGTCCTTCACAATCTAGCCTCTTTCAACTTTCTAGTTTTCTTATACCTTAACACTCCTCTACATATTCTGTGATCCAATGACACTAGCCTTTTTCTGTTCTTCACACAAAACATCCCATTTCCTGACTCTAGGGATTTTCACTGGCTGCCCACTGTGCCTGGAACTCTCTCCCTCCTCATCTCTACCTCCTGGATTCCTTCAAGTCTCAGCTAAAATGCCATTTCTTGCATGAAGCCTTTCCCAATCACCTTTAATTCTGGTCCCTTCCCTTTGTTGATTATTTCCTATTTACCCTATCCATAGTTTGTTTGTACATAGTCGTTTGCTTGTTGTTTTCTTCATCAGACTGTGAGCTCCATGAGAACTAGGACTGTCCTCTGTACTCCTAGTTGCTTAGCACAGTACCTGGCATGCGGTAGGCACTTAATAAATGTTTACTGTCTAACGAAGCAAAGGCCAAAATCAATACAAAGCTAGAGGAGAAAGAAAAAGACGTTTAAAATTCCAATTAAAATTCCAACATGACCTGTTAAAACAAGTTATTGATACCAAAATGGAAAATGGAGAAAAAGACATCAATATTACAATTTCATATAAAAATTTAACCAATATAAATTGTCAAAAGATCAAGAGTGTCAACACTACCTCTTTCAGCATACACTCTTGACCTATTTGCAAAGTGATTAGATACAGCATCCAAAAACATCATAATTTAGAATATGAACTTCTTTATAAAATCTTCTTGGGAAGAATGGTTGAAAATTATAAGCAAGATTATCTTATAACAGGACTTTGATAAACTGTGGAGAAAAAAGATATGGAGATGGCTTAATATGAAACCCAACCAAGCAAAGGCATCCCAAGGGTGTTCCGTGATGAAATAAGAAAAAACAAAACAAAACCAGAAACAGCATCAGCCCTGATCCTCCCTCTAGAAGTATGGCGGAGAATAGGCCTAGCATCAAGTCAGAAGTCAGGATGTAGGTGATAAGAATGGGCAAACAAAAAAAGAACCCCACTTTGATGAGCTATTATGGTAGCTGAGAGGTTCAAGACACAAATGAAGAGAACTTCTCCAGAACATCTATAAGAAATGCCTCAGAGAAAAACAAAGTTTAAGCACATACTCAACTGGAATTCCCAAAAGAGATGAAGCAAAAATTAAAAAAAAAAAAAAAGACAAAGTTTTTTCTTAACAAATGAAACAAGAACACATGAGGGGAAAACGGGAAAAGAAATTATAACTATGGAAGAAGGAACTGGAAAAGAAATTAACAGGTCAGAACAAGAAATAAAAAAGCTTGCCCAAGCAATATACTCCCTGAAAATTAGAATGGAACAATAGAAGCCAATGACTACATTGAGATGGCAAGAAATACCAAAACAAAGTCAAAAGATTGAAAAAATATTAGAAAGTGTCCAGGGATCAAAAAGCAAAAGCAAATAACCGAAACAGATCACAGAGAAAAAAATAAGAATCACGAGACTATCAGAACATCATGACCAAAATAGCCTGCACATTGTATTTCTAGATCTTTTAAGAACTGTCTAGATTTCTGAGAACCTGAAGACAAAGTAGAAAAAAAAACCTTCCAGGCATCCTCTGGGAGAAACCTACACATGAAAGCTCCCAGAAATACTACAAAATTACAAATCCAGAGCTTCCAGGTCAAAGCAAAAATACTGTAAACATCCAGAAAAGAGAATTCAATTACTAAAGAGCTACAGTCAGGAACACACACAGTTTAAGAGCCACCACTACAAAGGAGTAAAGAGAGCTTGAAATACAGTATTACAGAAGGCAAAGGGTATATATAGGCTTACAGCCAAAAATAATATACCCAGCAAAACTAGATATACTACATGAGGAAAAATGGACATAACACACATGCCCCTTCTGAGTCCTGTTATTATCAGGTGTCACAGAAGAATGTGAGTTAGATAAAGGCCTGTCTATTACCAAGGACAGGTTCTGTTATATCCTGATGATCTTAAGAATGCAAAGAGAGGAGAAAAGGATTGGGGACAAGGAGCGGCGGGAGGGAGAAGATTTGGGAGAGGACGAAGGAAGAAGGTTAGGGAAAATTATTTCCTGTAATCAGGTTGCACAAGTAGACATCTATACAAACAAGGAGGAGGTAGGGGGAGGCAGATGACACTTCAACCTCACTGTCAAATGAATTGGTAAAAGAAAAGAATGGAATATATACATACACATACTCACATAGAGACTTAGGTACAGTAACACATTTCATTCAACAGAGAAAGCAGAGAAGGAGAAATTAGAGGGAGGGTAGATTAAGGGAGAGGTCAGTCTTAGACAAAACAAAGTCTAAGGCTATACAAAAATATAGATCTGCTTGAGGTGACAGAATGAGAATCTGAGGGGTAGTCAAAAACTGGGGAATGGATAAAGTAAATTATAGTAGATAAATGTCATGGAATATTATTGTGTTGTAAGAAATGGTGAGGAATGATTTCAGAGAAACTTGGGAAGACTTCTATGATCTGAAGTCAAGTTAACAGAACTAGAAGAGCAATTTATATAATGACAGCAACATGGTAAAGGCAAACAACTGTGAAAGAATTAGGAATCTTAATCAACTTAACAAAAAGAGCACAATTCCAGAGGATAATGAAACATATTATCCAACCCTTAATAGAGAAGTGAAGGAGTCAGAGTGTGGAGTGAGATAAATAATTTTTGGACATAGTCAAAGCAGAGAAAGCGTTTTGATTGACTATACGTTTACAATGGGGTTTGTTTGTGTTTCGATATCAAATGTGCATGTGTGAAGGGGAGAGGTTAGACAGGAGGCAAAGAAGGCTATCACTCCCTTGATTACTAGGAATTTGAATTTGATGTAATTATTTTTAGTATATCCCAACCTAAGCAAACATATACACATACTTTTTTTTGGAAGGGGGAAGGCAAAGCAATTGGGGTTAAGTGACTTGCCCAAAGTCACACAGCTAGTAAGTGTCAAGTGTGTGGGGCCACATTTGAACTCAGGTCCTTCTGACTCCAGGACTGGTGTTTTTATTCACTTTATACATACTTTAAAAAAAAATATTACATATGGAGAAAAGAAAAGGAAAGCAGCCAAAAAGCAAATATATGATTTATATCTTATCTTAGATCTGCACTGGGGGATTTTAAGGAAATGTCTTTCCAAAGAGAAAGTTTCTAAGAGTTAAATCAAAATAATCAGTAAATGAAATTACAGATCACTTTGGTCTTCCAACCCATCCTAAATCCTTATGTCACATTAGTCTTCCTAAAACAAAGTTGCACTATTCACTTCTCTGCTCAGAAATCTTCCACAGCTGCTCACAGCCTGAAGTACAAACTCCAGCACTTCACTTTTGAGGACCTTTGCCACATAGCCCCAATTGCCCAAACATGCCCTTCACAGCACTCTCCCTTATACTTTTCCTTCTGCCCAGAATGTCTTCCCATGGCATCACAACCTTTCAAACTCTCACTTGAAGATAAGCTCAAAAGGTACCTCCTTCTATAGGTGAAAAAAAAAAGAGAAGAACATCTGTGCAAGAAGCTTTCCACTTTAAACATAATTTAGGTCCCTCTGAAACATTTATCTAGACCTTCAAAAGTCTGCTAAAACTGTAGGTGTTCCTTGGGGTTCCGGCTCCGGTCCTCCTCTCTTTTCCTTCTATACTATAGCAATTGGTGATCTCATCAGCTACCATGGATGTAATGACCACCTCTATGCCACTTCAGTGGCCTTATCTGTAAAATGGGAACAATACTAAACTTCTACAAACAGTGAAGACATCCTCTAGCCCTAGCCTTCATTTACAACTGAGAGACTTCTTTTACCTGCCTCTCAACACAGCTGCTGAAGGAAAAGCAGGCTGTAAATCTGCTGACACTACATAAGTTTATCATTTTTATTATTGTTATTTAAGCAAAAGAGTTTGAGAGAAAAAATGTCTGCAGATTCTACCTGTAATCTCTCTCCAATTCTCTTCCATTTCCACTGCCACTCTTGTTCAAACCCTCAAGACCTCTCAGACTATTACAAAAACTTTCTGACAACTACCACTTGTATATCAGATGTTCCTCATGAACACAGCTGATCACTTCACTGCCTCCCCAACCCCCCCTCAAAACTCTTCAATGACTCCCCTAAAGTCCAACTCCTTTACTAACTGTATTAAGTAGATTAGACAGCTAAATGGATGAATTAGCAAGACCTTTTTAGAAACTGCAGCTGTCCAATGTTTAAATCATAAGGATTAATATGGCAGCAACTAAATAATAAAACAATATTTAAGAGAACCAAGCTTCCTATTAGTTAGTACCCATTCCAGTTTCTTGAAATTTTAGGTTAACACAGACCATATATTCAATAAAAATTTGTCTTATGTTACTGCCTAAAAACAAATATTTGTGCACTTAAGTAATGAGTTTCTTTTTAAATTATAAAGCACATATTATCATGTTATTTAGGTACCATATTTTAGTTCAAGTCGTAGAACTCCAAAAACCCCAGTCAGTTCAAATTGTCTTGCTATTTAAAGATACTTTCAAATAAAAGTATTCTAGAAGTTTTGTCTGCTTACTTCTTGTTTAAAACAAGTTCACTGAATTGAAGGAAATCTTTAAATAGTGTCTACTTTATACTGTCTATTCTTTCCAGTCATTATTATCTAATATCTTTGAGACCTATCTAAAGGCCAGACTTAGTCAATATATCAGCCTTGTGGGCTTTATGTCTGCTACATGCCATTTTGCAAAGAGTAAGTAATCTTTATTTACCTTAAGTTAAAGTTTGCCCCGAGGAAACAAAAGCAAAATAGTTGCTTCTTAGCATAGTACTGGTTTGAGAGATGGAAGGAACTTGGAGTTAATCTAGCTATTTCATTTTGGAGATGAAAAAACTGAGTCTCAGAGCAAGTGTAGGATTACAGGTAAGCAGCAGGGAGCAGTCCAGAGATTAAAACCAGGTATTAGACAAAGTCATTTCCCTGGGCTTCAGTTTACTCAACTGTAAATGGGGGAGGGGAGGGAAGAACAGGAGGGAGAGTTTGGACTACACCCCAAAGATACCTCCCAAATCTCTATCTCTGATACTATTTACAAATTTAGAACCATATCTACTAAACTATGCTCCTTTTGGATTGTCACAATCTTGCTCAAACTCACTCCAGAGCTACAACTTTCTATGATAAAGAACTTAATGTTTAAACTACAGAATTGATTTGTGACATAACACAATTAAAGCATTAAATAGTAAAGAAGAGAAATTTTAAAGAATTATATTCATAGGAGGACATAAGAGCTGAAAAGGGCCTCTATGGAGATCACCTATTCCAACTTATTCTACTTCAAGGATGCAGTATGATATAATTCTGTTAAAACAGAACACAACATAATTATTCAATTTTTCCATAAATCTTTAATCCTAAACTATATTCCACCTGTCATACATTCACGTTTTCAATCTGACAGCAATTAGTGTGTTTTAGAAATGAAAAAAAATTTGATATAAGCATAAAATGCTTTTGCCTATAAAAAATCCCAAAGCACCAAAATAATAAAGTTCTACATTATGTGTCATTGTCCCTTTAAATAGTACAGATAATAGAGATCTGAATGCATTTTCATCATCCTGATGGTTCAGTTTACTAAAACTGATGTAATATGGGTAACAGGGCAGCTAGGTGGTGGAGTGGAGTGGGCCTGGAGTCAGAAAGACCCGAGTTCAAATCCTGTCTCACACATACTTATTATGTGATCCTGGACAAGTCACTTAGCCCTGTTTGCCTCAGTTTTCTCATCTATAAAATGAACTAGAGAAGACAACAGCAAGCCACAAGAGTATCTTTACCAAGGACACCCCAAAATGGGGTCACTATGAGTTGAACATGACTGAACAACAACATGGGTGACCAAGGGCATACATACTCTTGGACAGAGTTAAGAGAGCTATTACCCAGAGGACAGGCTGCACAAGATCCTATAATGCATGTTATTATCACATTATTTTAGGATTCTTTGCTATAATTTTAAAAAATTGGCTCAAGGGTTAGGGATAAAAACACAAACTTTAGAAATGACTTTTAAAAAATGACTAACGTGAACTCAAAAGGCTCTTCAAATTCCACCCAATAATCTTCCCAGAGTAAACACATGGGACATTCATTTAATCCCCACATACGGTTTCCCTACATTATTCCCTTCAAGTTAATTAAAAGAAAATGCCACAAATAAGAAATAAGATGAAATCAACAATGAGACAACCACTATAAATGAACTTGGAAAAGTTAAAAGTCACTGTACAAAGGTAAGGCTATTTTTTGTTTGCTGGTCCCTGTATGTATATTTGCATATTATATATTGCAACAATATTACATATTGCTCTTGAGGAGCTAAGGACCATGACCCACATATTGTGCATCGTAGAGAGACAAGAAAGATTACAAAGGTCCTCATTCATTTTGATAGGGGAGGGTAAGGAAAACTGCATCCTTCACCGCTAACCACCTACACGGCTTTCCACAAGTGGAAGCAAAGCCGATTTACCCTATGCTTAGCATGTCCTTCACACCTGGAATCTTGTCCTAGTGCAATTTCCCAAAGTGGCCCAAATGAGATGATGCTGCCATCCTTAACGCAGTGGCCACTTCCAGAAACAGTGGCTAGGCAGACCCAGAGATGACTCTTGCCTCACCGGGACAGCTTCGACCTCCATCCATATTCGCAGTAACACTCTCCTAACAGGGAGCCGTCTATCGTTGCGATGGGGGAGCCTCTGAGGTACCTGTGCTGGTTAGTGAACCACCCCGGAGGTGGCCGGGCAACGGATGCCCTTTAAGCTCACCGCACACCGGCACGCGCGTCCGCACGCAGCATTCATTCATTCCCCGGGCCGCCCGGTCTAGTGCCCCCGGGCCATGTCCCGGGCTCTCACCCCGCGGCCCCCGCCTTTCTCACCTGATCTTGTAGTTGGGGAAGGTGTGCTTGCGCCGGAGGACCTTCTTGAGCTGGTTGACGATGATGGAGGTGAGCTGCGGCATGGGGCGCCCCTCGAACTGCGAGCGCACCTCTAAGTCCATCACGGGCTCCTCCACGAACGAGAAGGCCCAGTAGGTGAAGGGCATACGGGTGAAGACGAGCCGCAGCCTCCCCGTCATGCGGGACAGCTTGACGAACAGGTAGGCGGACTTGCCGAAGACCAGGTCCACGTCGATGGCCAGGTGGAAGCCGCCGCTGTACTCCACGTCCACCTCGAAGACGAGCTCCTCGGGGCTGGAGGCCGGGAGCTCGTCCGTGCCATCCGCGACCTCGGCTTCGTTGGCGAACGAGGGCACCACCGGCTGCAGGAGGCGGACCGTCTTGATGTAGGGCATGGAGTGGCCCAGAAACACATCCCGCAGGCCCAGGCCCTCCAGCAGCCGGCCGGCCGTCTTGCTCTGCAGCAGCTCCTCGAACTCCACCCTGATCTTCTTGGTGATCCAGCGCCGGGCCACGGCCGTGTCCCGCAGCTCCCGGAACAGGAACAGGATGATCGCGTTGAGGAAGTAGCAGGTCTCCTCGGTGCGCTGCACCCCCGCGTGCGGGCCGGGGCCGGGGCCGGGAGCGGGGCCGGGGCCGGGGCCGGGAGCGGGGCCGGAGCCGGGAGCGGGGCCGGGGCCGGGGCCCTCGGGGGGCTTCGACGTCCGGCCCGAGCCGCCGCCATAGAGGTAGTCGCTGAGGAGAAGGCCCGGCGCCGGGGTGGCGTACTGGACCCCCCAGTCGGCGGCGCTCGGCTGGCACGGCCGCACGGGACCCCTTTGGTAGAGCAGCAGGAACTGGGCGAGGAGCGTGAGGAAGGAGCCGACGAGGGCCGACACGGCGATGATCACCAGCAGCTCCATCCCGCCGCCGAGGCACCTGCTCCGGCCCGGACCCGGACACCGCCGCCTCCTTCACGCCGCCGTCTCCCCCGGTGCCTCCATCTTGTGGACATTGGGCGGCGTGCTGGGGTCGCGGTCGGGGCGATCGAATCCCCCGGCCCTGTCCTCAGGCCCGGGCCCAGGTGGTCGAGCCCTGGCCGAGGCCGGCGTCTTCTTTCGGGCTCCCCGGGCCGGTGGTGGGGGTGGCCCTGGCGGGGGCGGAGGGAGGGAGGAGAGAGAAGGGAGCGGGACGGGCTGCCTCCCTCCCGCCGGCGCTCATTGGACGAGCGGCACGTTGCGTCGGCAGCCGCGAAGAACGGGCTAGTTCCCCTGGCGTCGCTAGGGACCCGCCCCCTTTCTGCGCGTGCGCCCAGGAGGGACACCTTCCTCACCTCCGGGAGGTCGCGTTTCCCGCGAGCCGTACCGCCCCCGCCCCCGCCCCCGGTTGTTCCCTCCTCCCGCCTCCTCCAACTCCTCCTCCTCCCTCCCTTCCTCCTCCTCCTCCTCCTCTCAGCCCCGTCAGCGCCTCTGCCAGCTTGCCGCCCCTCACTGGTTAGGTCTTGAGAGAAGCACCCAAATTAGAAGAACCCAGTGCAAGTGGGTCAGCGCGTTATTAAAAAAACATAAACAAACGATTCCCTTCTGCCCCCCCTTTGGGTTGGCGGCTCCGCCTGGGAAGACTTGGGTGCCTTTCCTTGGCCGGGCAGGGCCCCAAAGGTTCTGTGCCAGTAGAGGCACCGTCAGAAACTTCTCCTAGAAAACGAAGGCAAAGGGAGAAGGGTCTCCGGGCAAGGCGGAGACCAAATCCAACGTCAGAACCAGATGTTCAGAAAGCCCTTTTTTCAAACCGAGTGGTCTGGGGAACGGCCGAGAGCCCCGACGCTGGAGTCGGACGTCCTGGGTCCCCATCGCAGCTTGGCTGCTGGAGCCCTGCCCAGCCTGACCTGGGGCAAAATTCACTTCCTCTGGGTCTCCCGGATTCCTCCTCCCTGTACCGGGAGAAGCTGAACTAATCTCTCAAAAGTACTTTCTAACTGAACTCTAGGACCTTTGGTGGGGGATGCCCAGCCGGGTGCTCTGTACAAAAATTAAAAAGCGTAAAACAATCCATCTCCCCAAGGAATCTGCACTTTAGTTCCAAGGATTTACAGGTGCCAGAAGGTCCCTTGGGGATCTCTAAGATAAATGAGGGGTTTGAACAAGTCTCCCCTAGCTCTGAATCAATGATCCCACTCCCCTCGTAAAAACGTCTACATTAAAAAAAAAAAATAGTTTCAGTTTACCCATCATAGGTTAGGAATCGAAGGTCCAAAGAAGTGAAATAGGCTGCCCAAGATGACATAAATATAAATGAGTAAAGTTACATAAGCAGATTGATGCTCAATCCAGTGCTCTTTACGATGCTGAATTTCCTTCTCTTTATAGTCTTTTTGATTTACCTCAGGTCCCCCATTTAGCCTGTCATTGTTTTCCTAAACTAAGAAAAAAAGGTGGATGGTGTTTAATAATGTGTTTATATCAACATGTGAAGTCTTCAGATAACTCAAGGACAGTAAAATATTTAAATTCAATGATAATCATTCCCCAAAAATCCAATAACAAAATACAAATAACAAGAGGGGGATTATGTAGTTAATTACTTCATGATAGGTATGGATATTAAGTGCTGTGGAATTTTAAAGGTGTGGAAAAACCAAAGAAAAGTTGAAGGGGGTCAAGGAAAGTCTTCTTGGAGGAGATGGGATGTAATATGAGTTTGGAAGGTGGATAGACTTTGATACTAGGAAAGGAGAGAATGTGGGTTTGTGTTCAGGGATGGCAAATGAAGGGGAAAGTCTGGCAAAAGTAAAAGTGCAGAGGTAATTATAGACCCCCTAGAAAGACAGACTTACCCAGCACTAGAATCCTCACTTCTACACCCCACTCCAACTGCATACTTATTACATCACAAATGCTATGACTGAGCCCCTGCGATCCCACGGGCACCAACAACACTTTTAAGTGCCAAATGACTTCAGTGACCCCAGTCATAAGAGCAGGTCAGTTTTGGTCTAGCTCTGGCATTCCAGGGCCATTTTTATTCTCTGACTGCAGGTCCATCTCTAGACCAGTAGTTCTCTCATGCCCTCATTCTCTCATTCAGCAAAGAGATTGATGATTCTAAAGCCAATCTGAGAGTTAAAGACCTAGGGTTCTGATTTGATCTAGGGTCCAAATGAACCCAAATATGGGTTGTCTGAGTTCAGTCCAGTCATTGGTTGAAGCCAGGGATGATCCAAAGTTAAGTCCTCTCCAATCCAGACATGAAATATTAGAGAACTTTCGTCACAGCTTATTTTTATCTTTCTAACCTCACATCAACATGAGTACTTAGCACACGGCATAGAGCAGCACGAACTAGGCAAGGAATGTGAGGAAGGAGCCGACAAGCCTTGTACATAGTAGGTGATGGAGAGATCTTTTTTTAAATGAATGAAGTATTCAGGGTACCACACCAAAGAATTCTGCCTTGGAATTATCTACAAGTGGACAGTTTCAAGAATCCATTTGGTGGCCTCTCTTTTCCCCATGGCAGATCTCTTCAGTTTTTACCCATTCCTAAATTATCTCCTTCCTCCAGCACCCCCCTACACACCACCCTCCCTTGGTACATATTTAGGCAATACAAAAATAACTTGAATAATTACTTAAGCAAAACACAATCTAGATAAATCTAATGGAGAAAGTTGTCACTGAGCCAATTTTTTTTTTCAATTTTATCAGTGTTTTGAGTTTTAATCATCCATGTTTCCTCAGCATGATAAAGTTAAGTGAATGTGTACCAATAACTAGTTTTCTCACCTTTGGGAGTCAGGTCACATTTCTGAACTTCGGAGTCTTAATCTACAGAATGCTAGGATTGGCTATCATTTTTAAGGGCCTCTTCCAACTTTTAAACTTTGTGATACCATACAGTATTTGGAAGACAGAAGTACTGACTTGACTGCCTATTGACCTCTCAGTGAATAATAGATTACATCTGAGAGTATCCATTTCAAGAATGGAGGTGGATGGATATTAAAGGACAGGTATAAATTGCATTAGTTTGACCAAAGACAGTTATTTTTTTAAGAAGAAAACAGGGAAGAGTTATAGAGAGAATTTTAGTTTGTACCTTCTCAAGTACAACTTCATCAGTATAACTAGAAAATAGAGACATGAATGTTATCGGCAAGTAAGATTTGAACTAGGAGTAAAAGCCACTAAAAAGTACCCTTTTTAACAGAATAATAATAACAGAAAAAAGAGAAATTTTTCACATTTTGCCTAGTACTTCATCTAATACGCAAGTTCTTTAGAAGCTCGACATCATCATAGAATCATAGAGCTAGAAAGAACCTTAGAAATTTTCTATTAGTAAATCCATTCAATCATTAAGCATTTATTAAGCAACTACTGTGTATCAGATATTGTTCTAAGTATTAGGAAAACAAAGACATAAAGTGATTGCCTGCTCTTTTAATTCAGGAGACAAGGTGTGTCTGGGTGTATATAAATATATTTTTATGTATATGTCACAAACGTATACTATAGTCAAGCCAAAGGGAAACCTGATTGTTAAATTTTCATCATGAGCATTTATAGATAAGATAAAATCCAATTCTACAAAAAAAAGTTTGATTTATTATTTTACTAATTGTCTCTAGCCTTAAGAATGTGATGGAGAAAATGTTAATAATGAAGATTACACTTAAAAGTGTATTATATTTTTTGAGAAGTGGTTGTTAAATATTTTCCAGCACAACCCCATATACACATATATTTATATATGAATATGCAGAATAAATGTATTTAAAATAGAATCAAAATCAAACAAGTGAAGATACTAGCAGTTGAGGAATCAGAAAAGGCTTCACAAGGAACTGATCCATTTTTGAAGTGAGGGAATCTTTGAAGTGAAGGTAAGGAAGGAATACATTCCACATAGGACAGGGGTGGCCAGTAAAGGCAGAGACAGTAGAGAGAACTGCACTGTTGGGAAGGGAAGATACTGTGTGGGTAGGATTTGGTACAGGGCCATGAGAAGTAGTCTCATCATTATGATGCCAGGGCTCTCCTGGTAATCTCCCCCTTCCCCCCTCCAAAAAAACAAACTATAGAATATAAACTACTTGAAGACAAGGGATATTTTTGTCTTTGTGGTCCCAGCATTCAGACCTCTACTGTGTTATATGAAATCCTTCCACAGCAATGTTTTTCCCTTGAAGGGCAATGGAAGAGGTTAAACTGGTATGGACATGCCTACCAAAATTCCCAGAAGGGTATTTGGAGAATCTGAAATGGCAGTTTGATCCAGACAATAAAATTGTATATGTTGTACTATGAGATAATATGTCTTACCCAAAGAATCAACTGTCTGTTAAATGATTGAACTTTTTGTGAAAAGGTTACCAGGCTTTAACTACCCATCCATAATATGAAATAAGTCAAAGCAAATAAAACTGCCACTGTTTGCCTTGGTTTTGGACATAGATTTTCCATTATAATACCAGGCACTATCACTTCGGGTAATACAAAAACAGCTCAAGAAGCAATTTATAGTGCAGGTAGCCAATAGAGTTCAGGACAAAATTTTCATTTGGTGGTCCTCCTACCTTCCAAACCCCTCTTTCCCCTCACCAGCCCCACCCGGCATAGCATTTTTGTATCAAATAAGGCACTGTACTCTATGACCAAAGCAGGATTGCAGTAGCTCAAAAGAAATGTGAGATGAGCAAATTTGGAGAAATTTCCTCTCCACATGTTCATATGGACTATGTGTACTCAACCTATGGCTAAGCATTCTGAGCCACAATTGGATACACTGTACCTTGACCCTGATATAGTGACCTTCTTCAAAAGCAAAGGAAAACAAACAAGTTCTCCACAAAAATGTTCCTTCCAAAGTTACCAATATATCTCTTAATTGCCAAATCTAATGGATTTTTCTCATGTTTTATCCTTCTTGATCTCTCTGTGGCAGTTGATGCTATTAATAACCTCCTTCTAGATATTCTCTTCTCCCTGATTTTCTCTGAAACTGCTGTTTCCTGATTATCGTTCTACATGTCTAATCATTTCTTCTCAGTTTCATTTACTGGTTCTACATTTCTCTCTTCTCTTTTCTGCTCTGTGTTATCTTCACTTGGTGATCTCCCCAGTCTCTGAACTAAATTGTGAGATAAAGGGAAAGAATCTGATTAGAGTAGTCAGATGCTAATAGGACTGAAGTGCCAATGTCAATGGCATTTCCAGTTTAAAAGAGGATCTTAATGAACATTGGTAAAGTATAGAAAATGTTTTGAGCTAGAACAGCTTCTCTTTTCCTATCCCCCTTTTCCCCATTTGCTTCCTGTTTAAAGCCATAAACATAACCAGAATTAGAAGTGCCAACTTCATACCCCATTTCTTAAAGGTG
Source organism: Potorous gilbertii (assembly GCA_028658325.1). Classification (NCBI taxonomy): domain Eukaryota; kingdom Metazoa; phylum Chordata; class Mammalia; order Diprotodontia; family Potoroidae; genus Potorous; species Potorous gilbertii. Next base: position 536,079,218 of record CM053769.1, on the reverse strand, counting down.
GATGATCATGACTACATATTCCCATTAAGCATAATTGACCTATATTTTGTTAAGAAAAACACATAAAAGTTCATATCTCTTAGTATTTAATTTCTAGATGTCATTAAACCAGGAAAGCATTTGACAAATAATCTTTAATAATCAATTAATAAGTACATCAGAATAAAAGTTAAGTAAAGCTAATGGAAAATGATGAAACTGCTTTCAGAAAACATAAAAGTCTATGAGGAAAAATTCCATCTACCTCCAGAGAAAGAACTGATGGAATCTAAATGCAGATTGAAGTATACTGTTATTTTGCTTTATTCTCCTTCGGGTTTTTTTGGGAGGGAGTAAGGGGAAGTCTGTGTTTTCTTTCACAGCATGACTAATATGGAAATATATTTTACATGACTGCATATGTATAACCTTTGTCAAATTGCTTGCCTTCTCAATTATGGGAGAGGGAAAGGAGGATGGGAAAAAATTTGGAATTCAAAATTGTAAAAATGATTAAAAATTGTTTTTACATGTGTTTTGGAAAAAATAAAATGTTAAAATTTGGAGGGAAAAGAAAGAAAACACAAAATCCATTTTATAAAAAAGACAAAAGACACCCAAAAGTACTGACAAAAAAAAATTTGCACAATACCTGAAGACATGTGGAGGATACATTACATTACATAATCCTATGTAGCTATAGAGGACGATGAAATATATAATTAGGTAATTCTAATATTGACGATTAGGAAAAATGTTATTGAAATTACTTGGAGAATATCATTCTTTTGATAGTAGTTTATATTCCCAGCAAATATATATGTGTGGGCATATATATACACACATACATATAAATATTTTATACCCACACATATATATGTATGTATGTACATACATATATGTTATATATATAATTATATATGTATGAATATCTCAGACTTACCCCTAAACCACATGTATGTACATATATGTACACACACACATATATCTACACATACTTAAATGGGGAAGAAGAGAAACATTATCTTTTTATATAACATAGTTGACAAGCAAGTCTTAATGTGTTAAATTTTTCATGATACAAAATGTTACTCACTGACCTATCAAAGAATAAGAATTTGACTTTTGAATCTGACCACTTTTTTTCCCCTTATTTTGGAGTTAGGGCTAGAGATTATACCCATGATTTCATTAGTATAGGAAAATCATAGAGAGTCTTGAAGAAAAAAAAGGGGTAGGACTAAAGAGTTTTGTTATTATTATAGAATGAGTGGACACTTGCACAGTTTTTCTGCTCACTTCCAATTCAGTCACCTAAAAATTTGAGAAGCTAATTTGTAGTCAGGAGTGACTGAGACTTGAGTACTGTATGATGATAAAAAAAAATTGGCTTCTAATTGGCTTTAGAAACAGAAAAACTGATGGTTCAAGAGATGCTGAGCCAGAACTTAGTGTATATACAAGAGATGTGACCCATTCAGCTCTCATTCTCTTAGAAGCTTTGAGTGAGTACTACTTTAAGGGAAGGAAAGGCAGCTAGCTTCATTCCAATACCCAGCTACCGTGTGTGAAGAAGCATATAGTATCTCTCCATTCTTTCCTAATCTTAAGTGGAAAAAAAAATGTTCTGAGATAGATGTAACCAGTCTGCATGATGAGTTCAGGAGCCTTTATAGGTCCTACTACCAGTGACTAAAGTTGGTAGCAGAATCCAGCAATCTGGTTAGCAGTAGACACTGAAGTCTAAGTGAGTAGCAATTATGAAAGGGACATATCCAATCAGCAGCCATGTGAACATGATAAGGTCTGGAGAGACTGCAGGATGACCAGCAGCAGCTAAGCCTGGAGTCTTTCTCTTCTTCAGCTCCCAAGCGGAAAACAGAGAACGAGAAAGCCAGCAAGAGTGAAGTGGCCAGGCCCAATGACCTACCCAGAAGGTCGGCCTGGTCCTGCAGCAGCAGCCTGGCCCAGAATCACATGACCTACCCAGCCTAGAGTTATAGTAGGTACTTAATAAATATTTACTGACTGACCGACCTAATTTGGAATTTCATGCTGATGCCACAAAGGGAGAAAAGAACTTCCAGGGCCAAAAAGTGAGAGGTATTCCTTGGCCACATGTATTCTGCATATAGTTTTCTCGTTAACACTGTATCATAAATTTGAACCCACTTTCCCCAGGGACCTTATGTATGAAAAAAGGAGTATGTCTTACAGTTTGGAAGGTATTTATACTAACAGTACATTCTTAGTTAATCCATCTCTACAAAGCTAATGGAGTCAACTGATTGACAGGTTATGAGGAATACATTAGTGGATGTTCTTGAGTGATGGTAGTAGAAGCACATCAGGCTTACCGCTAGAACATCTATGGGGTCTCAGCCTATCAACAAAAATGACAACTGGGGAAGTGGATCCAGTATTACATTATCAAGGTCTGTAATGTGATTCTGTAGGTGGTGAATAGGATTGCAATTCTAAACAGAAAATCTCATGGGCATTACCTTTCAAATGTCAAACTAAATTAAGATAAATGCTTATTTGATTTTAATATAATTGGTATCTACTGTGCTTTATGAAGAACAATTCTTTAATTTTAGCCTTCAGAAAAATCATGAAAAATTAGAGCTAGAAGAAACTTTAGAGATGATCTAATCACCCCACTAATTTTACAGTTGAAGAGACAAAGGCTCAGAGATATGTTGGTCTCACTCCATGTCCTGTAAGTTTCCTACTACATTATGAGGATACATCTGTGAATTAAAAGTATACAAGTTGAAAGAGGGATTGGTAGGTATTGCTTTAGTTAAGCAATGCATATTACTTAAGCATTTGGGGACTTGAATTATCTGGAATGACCACTGGCACTAATCCAATAAGCCCATCAATGCGAAATTCTTTCTTTACTTTGTTGCCTGCAGAAAAATCCATGGCCTCTAATTCAACCTCTAGGATATTACATACTCAAGCATGTAAAAACTACTTTCTTAAAATCATGATAAGACTTGTGACTTCCTCTAATAGCTATTGAATCAATAGATCCAAACCTCAAGTACTTCAGATGTATCTACCACTATTGGCTCATTTCCTGGTTTAGACCATAATAGTTTTGGACCATTGAAAAAGTGATGGTCTAAGAAATCAATCCTGCCCTTTTTGAGAATGTTTTCCCTTTTATAGTTATCCCAGGCAGCATCAGAATAATTAAGATTGTCTATAGAATGAATATTTTCCTTGCATTTCCAGGAAATCTACTTAGCTGGTAAATGTTTCTTCATCTCTTTTCTCAAGTTACCTAAGTTCATCCATGCGAAGTGACAGAGCTAGAAAAAGTAACCAATACCATTAACAGATATATTATAGTATTTTGTTTTTTATTTAGAGGGAGGGAAAGGTTGTTGTTTCATAAAACTTGTTTCAGGACCTACCTAATTTGTTTGTTTATTATGCTGAACAAAACAGACCCTTATACGCTCCGTATTTTATACTGTTCCACTTTCAAAGGATATACTACTATTTTTAATCACATCAACCCAATTGGTAATGCTATTTTTCTCCACTCACTGGTTTCAACAACCACTGATAAGACACAAGAGCCACATGAAACCTTAGAGGGGCAGGTTGACTCTATCCTCAGTCCTCTTCTTCTTCAGTACTACTGACAAGGTTTGGAAAGTGGGGATGGGACCCTAGAACTCCGCCCCCCCCTCCCAAACCCAAGTACAGGGCAGGCTGCCTGGAATGAATTTGCAGACTCAAGCATTCTTGAAGTCAAGGTGGTGAAGTTATTGTTATATGCTTTTCAGCAGGCAAGACTTCTTAGGTAACCTGCAGCCTCAGAAGGGTACAGTTTAAGTTTATACAGGATCAAATACAGAAAGAAATTGGGCACATTTCAGGACCTGAGATTTAAAAATGAAACTGTCCCTGCCTTCAAGAAATTTCTATTCTATCAGAATAATCTTTAGAAAATAATAATAGCACCTAGGCCAGGGTGTCATGAATCTCAAAAGAGATCCTGGGCAAAACAGAACTTTCCAAACCTTAAGTATTATTCCCATTTTCTACCTCTTCTTAAACTCTGTATAACACTAGTTAGTCAGTCAATAAGCTTTTTTTAAAATGCCTACTGTAGGCATTTTAATGTCCAGATTTCCTGGAAATTTAATGTTCTAGATTTCCTGGAAATGCAAGGAAAATATTCGTTCTATAGACAATTAATTGGATCTATTGATTCAATAGCTATTAGAGGAAGTCACAATGTGCAAGTGCTAGGGAGACAAAGAAAGATAAAAGACAGTCCCTGCTCTTAAGGAGCTCACAGTCTAATGGGGGAAACAGCATGCAACAACTATGTACAAACAAGTTACTAAAAATCAAATTGGAAAGAGCAGAGAAAGGGCAATAGCATTAAGCAGAATTAGGAAAATCTCTTACAAGGTGGGATTTTAGCTGGGACTTGAAGAGAAGCCAGGAGAGAGAAATGAAGAGGGAGAGCATTTCACACAGAGAAGGCAGAGGGTAAAAATGCCTGGAGTTGGGAGATGTAATGTCTCATGTGAGGAGCAGCAAGGAGCTCAGTTGGTCACTGGATTTTCTTGCCTTCAGTGTACCTGCAAGGTATGAGGCAGTTGGAAATGTGGGGAGGGGCTAGGCTCTGAAGGGTTTTGAACATCAAACTGATAATTTTGTATATTAATCTGAAGATGATAGGGAGTCATTGGAGTTTACTGTGTAGGGTGGGTGACAGGGTCAGACCTGAGTTTTAGGAAATTCACTTTGTGAAACAAGTGGAGGATGAACTAGAGTGAGGAGATTGTTGAGGTAGGCAGACCCACAAGCAGGTTACAAGGTATCAGGACTTATATCAGGGTAGCAACAGCATCAGAGGAGAGAAGGGGACATATGTGCGAGATGTTATGGAGGTAAAATTAACAGGTCTTGACAAAGATTGAATATAAAAGTTGAGAGAGGAATCAAGGATGACAACTAGGTTTCAAACCTCAGCAGCTAGTGTACCCTCAACAGTAATAGGGAGGTTAACAAGAAGGGAAAGTTAAGGAAAGAGGGAAGATAATGAGTTCAGTTTTGGCCATGTCGAGTTTAAGATGCTTATATTCAATTTGAGATGTCCAATAGGCAGTTGGAAAAACCAGACTAGAGGTGAGCAGAGAGGTTAGAGCCGGACAGGTGGATTGATCAGCCCCAGTATAGAGATGGTAATTGGGATTCATGAGATCTGATGAGATAGCAAGTGAAGTAGTGATGGGGTGCTCAGGTTCCTGTGCTTGGACTCCAATTCTAAAATCACATTTCTCCCTAAAAATCACATTTCTCCCCAGCCTCAGAACACTATCGCAGGCAGTTTCTCCCCAGCTCTAGGACAGCTAGGACACCCTAGCAAAACTTTTATCTCTCTCCTTAATAGAGTAGCCAGCTGCACCTATAGAATTTATTAGTTTGAACCAGCTGTGTACTGGCTGAACTGGGTGTACTGGGTCATAAAAATATTTACGACTCACTGACCATCATATGTATCCTAGACATATGTATACTCCTTTACGTTTATCTTGTCTATTAAATTTGACCTATGTTTAATTAGTTTTAAACCTGAATGAATCCATTATCTTAGTGAAATATAAAACATAAATATTTTATAGAAAATGTAGGACAAAAGTGGTAGAAAATTGAATCCCTGATTTTTAAAAACAATATTTATCATGCCATAAAATAAGCAGACACATAGTAGGTATTTAACAAATTCATGTTGATTGATTCCCATTTAAAAAAAAAATAAAACAGAAAACAAAAAAAACCTCTTAAGATTTAAGACAAATATCTTCTAGGCTGGCAGTGGGATGGGGGGGAGTGTAATGAGAGGACCCTACTGAAAGTCAGATTTTTCTAATTATCCTCATGGAGTTTTCAATTGCCCTGTTTCTGACTAGGGCCAGTTTGCCCCTGGTTGGGCAACCTGGTAGCCCTGGGGGCTCAACAGATTACTGCAGCTCAGAACTCCCAAGCTCAAGAGATCTACCACCTACAGTCTCTCTGCCAGGTGGAATGACAAGTATGCACTACCATACCCAGCTGATTCCCATTTTAGAAATGAAAAAATTGAAATTGAGGTTATATGAGCATGTCCACATTCACATGGCTAGTAAGTGTTAAGGGGCAGTCTTTAAACTCAGGTTCCCCTGATTTCAGGCTTAGTTCTCCTTCTACCTAATTAAGTGGTTATTGAGCACCTTTTGAGGAATCCAAAGAACTGTAATAAGGGGGCGGAGCTAAGTTGGCGGAGTAGAAAGACTCACCTATGCTAGGTCCGAACCCACAGCCCATGGATTTCCTCTAAAAAGAACTCCCGACAAATTCTGGAACAGTGGAAGCCGCACAGCAACACAGAGAAGGAGATTTCTGTTCCAGAGAGCCCTGAAAAACTGATCCCAAAGGCCCAGCGTGCCCCAGACGGGAGCGGAGCCCTACCCCAGACCCAGCCACACGGCACTGAGAGGAGCGAGCAAATCCAAGCAGGTGTCAGGGACAGAATCTCCGGCGGCCACGAAGGTCCCTCCACCCACAGACTCACAGGTCAGTGAGAGAGACGGGCTGAGAGGGGAGTGGGGTGTCTCCAGGACTCAGGCCCCCTCGGGAGGTGGCGGCAACAGCGGCAGCGGGAGGCCAGAGGCTCCTGGAGCAGGCAACCAGAGCCGGCAGGACCTCAGCAGCATCTCCATTACAAAAGGTCTCTGCATAAACCACCTGAGGGAACTGAACCTGGGAGGTGGCCTTGCCCCAACCTGAGCACCAGCAGATAAGCTCCCATTGAATAGCAGCCAGGTCTGCCACCAAAAGCCCTGAGGCTGGGGAGCAGCATTTGAATCTCAGACCCCAAGCACTAGCTGGGCAGACCTAGGCCAGGGGTGGAGAGGACTCTCAGAAGTCAAGTAACTGGCTGGGAAAATGCCCAGAAAAGGGAAAAAAAATAAGACCATAGAAGGTTATTTTCTTGGTGAACAAATGATTCCAACCTTCCTCTCTGAGGAGGAAGAAAACTGCTTACCATCAGGTAAAGACATAAGAGTCAAGGCCTCTGTATCCCAAACATCTGAAATACATATCCAATGGGCTCAG